>JAYESA010000003.1:45259369-46459369 GCA_036927795.1 Iris macrosiphon
TCAGGACATCAGGCGAGTATATTTCTCTGCTAGTTTTTAATTCATAATAGCGTATATATCTCATATTCTAGAACTGTATACTTGATTCCGACACAGTAGTTTTACGGACTGGTACTACATGGATCCTGTTAGAAGATGTTATCCCCTACCATGTTCAGCGGGTACTCCTTCACATGTATTTTATCGTGTGTATTGGATATTAATTTATTATATTTGTGTATATACACTGCTCATGTTCAGTGTGCTTATATTCGTGTACACACACTACTCATGTTCAGTGTGCCCATATGCATGTTTGTAAAGTGCCGTGATTGGATCCATTGTTATTAGTTGGGGATGGGGGAGTAGGAGTTGATTATGTGTTCAAAGCCCCACTGTATTCGTGTATATGTCGATTATATACCACACTTGTAATCGAGTTACCTTATTGTATTCGTGTTCAACCTAAACCGATCACATAATGAACTTGTATTCTAAGGCACATTAGTTAGATTTCGGTCATTCCTTTATATTGCAGATATTCATATTGCATGTTCTTCATTCCAGTATATTACCTGTTTACTCTAGTTCTTTTGTTGTTTAGTTATCTTGTATTCTTTTCTATTATCTGTTTTATATGCTCAATTATGTCTTTGAAACTGCTTTCAGAGGTATATACTTCACTCCAATCCTGACTGGATATATTTTTCTAGATAATTGGCTCATAGATCGGTGTCCTATATTCTATGGACCGCCGGAGGGCATACCATTAGAGGATACTCCTATAGACCAGGAGGACTTAGTTCCAAAGCCTGAGGAGGTTTAGTTTATTTTGGTGGACTTGTATTAGACTGTTATTGAGATGCATGGCATATATATTATTTCAGACTTGTGGATTGTATCTTGATTCTTTTCTTTGTTATTCTATTCGTGCTCTATCTTCCTTAGTTTGCATTATAATTGAGTATAGTTACATTTGTGAGATACCATATTGTTCCTCCATTTAGATTTAAGATTATTGATAGGTACCATATATATATATTGTTGAGATGTTTAGTTAGTTAGAGTTGACCCAGACAGCGTTCTACCGTCGATGCTGCGGTATAGGCTGGGTGTACCCATGTAATCGTGCCCAAATATCTGGGTGCGGGTCTTGACATGTTTTTACTGGTGGACCATGCAGGTCTATCTAGAGTCACAATTAGAGCGATATCGTAGTGGTGCTCACCTAGAGTACTGCTACGAGCCTGCTTTAGGAAGTAGAATTTAGGCTAAGAGTATACTCAATCAGAACTAGGAAACACTTCCAATATCAGTTTGCTATCCTTATCTATTTAATATTGCTTTGAATAATTTTGTCTTTTATTAACGATATCGTATCTTACTCAATATTGATTCCTTTGTTCAATCTATCTTCAGGATGCCACCGAAGATGCATTTCCAACGCTCATATGCCATGTCAGCACGGTCAGTCACTTCATCGCCTATGAGAGTAGCACCATCAGACGCTGTTCCAGCACCTACATTCCAGAGATCAGCTTCACCGATCCAGGTGGGCATTTATGCAGAAGCTTTCGGAGGTGCTCCACCTCCAGTACAGAGGATAGCGCCGACAGTTTCAGGGGATCTTCCACCCCCACAATCCACAGTTGATCAGATGCAGATGTTCGCGCTCTTTCAGCATATAATGGAGGCGCAACAGCGTCAGTCAGAGGCTATGCGGTAGAGCATTGATAATGCTCATCAGATTGCGCTCGCAACTATTGAGAGAGCCGTCTTAGTCCAGCCACAGACGGTACCACCTCCGTTTACCCTGCAGTAGCCGAGGCCGGGGACCATCATAGACTTCAAGAGGATGGGACCAAAGGACTTTAAAGGAACAGAAGGGATCCTTTATGCTGATGATTGGATAAAAGACATTGAGCAGAACCTGCGGCTGGTGCAGATTCTAAAGAGGTTGCAGATAGAGGCCTCGGTGAGCATGATGTTCGATATTGTGTTAACTTGGTTTAGGACGGACCCCAGGATCTCAGTACCTAGACTTACTTGGGAAGCTTTCAAAGAGCTCTTCAAGAAAAAGTTATTTCCAGATGTGGCTCTAACATCTCTAGAGAGCTAGTTCCAGTACCTTGTTCTGGGCGGTATGGCGGTGGATGAGTATGCGGCAGCGTATTACAGATTAGGTCACTCTGTGGAGGGGCAGAACCCTAAAGGAAGAGCTAGAAAGTTCAGGAAGGGCATGAACAGTAAAGTCAAATCACATACGAATAGAGATCCCACCTTCACTTTCGAGGAGATTCTGAGACAGGCACATCGAACAGAGGATGATCTAGAGCTTGGCTCTAAGAGGCCGAGGGACACAGGAGGATCCAGTACCAATACGGGTCCAATAAAGTATCCTTATTTTTAGCAGCAGCTCTAGAGGCACTTCCAACAGCCGAGGCAGCAATATTATGGACCAGCGAGAGCGCCGGCACAGCAAATACACCAGATCCAGAGGGCAGCTATTCCTTGCATATTCTGTAAGAAGCAAGGACATGAATGAGATGCATACAGGATAAGATTGGGCTAGTAATTTTTTGCGGATCCGGAGACCATCAGTTGAGGGCTTGTCCTAAAGTTCCAGCTCGTCCAGCTCAGGGCAGAGCTCAGGCACAAAGAATACTTGCGAGACCACCAGCGGGACAACAGAGAGGACCTCTTCTACCACTGCAACAATAGTAGTTCTTTCAGCACCAGCAGCAGCAGAGAGGTGCCCAGCGACAGGGGCGGGATTTTGCTTTGAGCGTCAAGGAGGAGGAGCCAGTTGGTGATGTTATCTCAGGTCTAGTCTATCTTGATTCTTTTCCAGCTCATGCTTTATTTGATTTCGGTGCTTCTCATAGTTTTGTATCTGTATCTTTTGCTCTGAGACATCATCTTGAGTCTGAACCGTTGGCGAGGACAAGATCACGAACGGGGGTAACATTATCCTGGTTAGTGATATTTGCAAGGACCGAAGAGTTTCTTTGGGAGGCCGAGAGTTGGGCGTATGTCTACTCATAATGCCACTTTCGAGCTACGATATAGTACTCGGGATGGATTATCGAGGAGGCAGAGTTTTATTTCAGATACCAGGAGAGCCAGAGTTTGAGTTCGTCAGAGGAGTAGTAGAGCAGAGTGAAGGCGACTTCTGTGGTGCTTTGGTAGAAGAGCAGGAGCCGCCACATCTATTGATTATGGAGTATATAGACGTCTTTTTGAAGGAGTTGCCATGATTGCCACCAAACAGAGATGTGGAGTTCTTTATAGATTTGGTGCCAGGCGCAGAGCCAATACCATAGCACGTCTATAGAGTGAACAACAACGAACTAGCGGAGTTGAAGAAGCAGGTGGATGAGTTGCAAGACAAGGGCTTCATCCACTCCAGTTTATTACCATAGGGTGCTTCGGTATTATTTGTACCAATGATGAATGGGTTGGTACGCATGTGTATTGACTACAGGGCACTCAACAACCCCACTCTCAAGAACAAATACCTGTTGCCATGGATTGACGATTTGTTTAATCAGTTGAGCGAAGCGAAGGTATTCTCGAAGATAGACTTGAGGTCGGGGTACCACCAGGTGAAAGTGAAGAAGTAAGATATTCCGAAGACAGCTTTCAGGACTCGGTATGGGCAGTTTGAGTTCTTGCTGATGCCGTTTGGGTTGACCAATGCCCCGACGGTATTCATGAACCTAATGAATAAGGTGTTTCATCAGTACTTGGATGAGTTTGTGGTAGTATTCATTGATGATATACTAATTTATTTGAAGACCCGGAGGAGCATGAGAAGCACTTAAGGATAGTTCTGGAGACCCTCAGGAAGGAGAAGTTATATGGAAAGCTTTCGAAGTGTTAGTTCTTCCTTTATAAGGTTGAATTCCTCGGTCATGTGATTATAGGAGACGGGATCTCAATAGACCAGAAGAAAATTTTAGCAGTTGAGTCGTGGTCTACCCCGAGTTCAGTAGCAGTCATCAGGAGTTTTCTTGGACTGTCAGGCTATTATCGAAGATTTGTTCAGAATTTTCTAAGATTGCAGAGCCGATGACTAGACTAACTAGAAAGGACGTAGAGTTCGTCTCGACTGAGGATTGTCAGTCTGCTTTTGAGGAGCTGAAGAAGAGGTTAACTATAACTCCATTATTGATATTGCCATCAGGGACAAGAGGATTTTCTATATACAGTGATGCATCGGGTAAGGGTTTGGGTTGTGTTACAGCAGAACGGGAAGGTGATTGCCTATAATTCTAGTCAATTACGCCCGTATGAGAAGAATTACCCTACCCATGACTTGGAGTTGGCCACCCCTAGTTGTTGATGTCTTTGAGCGGGTGCCCAGGAAAACTTCTTCTGAAGGTATTGTTGCTTGCCTCTGCCTCCTTGCCATACTGGCTGAGAGTGGCAGATTGGAGATATTAGACTTTCAACATCTCCTTGTGGAGGAAGACTTCCAAGAGAAGGAATATTATCACGCCCCGATCTCCCGTAGGATTGGCCATACCCGCTAGGCGCGAATTATCGAGCCAGCGCTCCTGCAGGATGATCATTCCCATCAGTACGTGATGCCGTATGAGCATAAGCTGCGTCCGGGCAAGGCCATGATCCGAACAGTCGGAGAAATAAATAAGCCACATAGTCACACAAATATTCTCTAATATAGCAAAAGTATGAACAACACGAGTAAACGTCCATTCGATAACGTATTCAATAAAGTTGATATAGCAGAATAATAGAATAAACATAAGTATGATAGATAAACAAGCTCTTTATTAATAATGAATAAAGTTACAAGTGGCGCTATGCTGAGATTACAAGTCGTTCAAGCTCTCTCTCTCTCTCTCTCAACCAATAAAGACATGCCAAATGGCTTACAACTTAGGATGATACATAGGCGATGTTCCAATATGTTATATCTTGTATATGTGCTTCATCTCTGGACGTAATACTCCAAGGCTCTAGTGTGAACTCCATGCATTAGCGCGCACAAGAGGATACTCCACACCGAACGAGGTTCTCCCGCACTTTGTAAGAATTCGGTAGGTTATCAGTACATGAATGCACTGATGGAGAGGCTTCTCGCCCACCCGATAAATCAAAGCACGATATATATATTATTCTGTGCACCATCTATTAAGTTATCTTTCTACTCTTGCCAGTTTTATGGCATATGATACAAAGCCTAACTCTTGTGGCAGTGCGTTATACGATATAAGATAAAACATGACAAACTTATAAACTATCCATTCATATATATATATATATGAAACTGAAGCATTACCAACTTGTTTCTGCCTCAGGTGAATGATATACATAGAATTGTGATACTCATTTTACTGTGACTCAGGTTGTTCAAATGCATTGTACATAGACCGTTAAGATTACTCAGATATCTTATACTCAGATTATTCAAGTGTGTTCATAGGTTCAGATTACTTGTTTCAATGCAAATGACTTGCACGAAGATTACCACAATCAAGCTTTACTTATCTATATGAACAGAAGTCGCTGGCATCACAAGCCATTTTGGAACGTATCGGATTAGACGATAATCCTTGCAACACGGGTAGCGAGCCTCGCTACAAGTACCTGAATCATCCATTGCTATCAGGATTCTGCCAAGATCGAATCGGGCCCGGTGCGCCTCGGCGTCCGTTTGCAGGAATCATAAAAACCTTATGCACAAGTTGACCGCGAAGATGCAAGTCTCTTCTCTTGATCTTGTTATCTTATCTTCTCTCATGGTATGCCTGAGAAGCGATGGTTTTAGACCTAGGAACGAACCCCCTCCTGGCCATCCTGAATAAATAGTGATGGTTTTAGACCCAGGAATGAACCCTCCACAAGCCACCCTGAACCATGATTCTTGTTCTTCCTTACTTATCAGTACAGTTCAGTTCTTTTACTTGATACTTCCATTAATTTCTTATAGTTTCTTTCAATCTTTTATTATGCCATTCCTGTTACAAAAAACTACCTTGGCGACCTTATGGTCCTGAAGCCTTTCGATGTTTTATGTTAATTGGCTTGGGACGACTATTTTGATAGTCTTCCTTCCTCGGGTAAGTGGACTATGTTTTATGTTGTGCTCCAGACCGTGGCACGAATCTACGAAATAAGCATGGAACATTTACATGTGAAATACTGTACTTGATCATATAAAGTCTACTTGAAACATAAGTAGTATAACTAGCACGAGCGTGAAGGTGTTGTTGAATTACGATATAATCTCTAAGACGAGCAGTGTAAACATGTGAAACAATGTGTTACGAAGAGTATATAATGATCTACTTGAAGCATTCGTGGAGTCTATTAGCACGAAGCTAAAGTAGCTTGCGTGGGTCTAACTATAAGCCAAGTTTTATTTTCATATTCTAACACAAGAAATACAAGATTTGATTATTCCCTTAGCTTGGTGCGTTGTATTCTTATTAGCATGTAATAGTTGATTCGCCTAGCGACTAGCTTGTATCGTTCGTATTTTTTCGTGTACAGGATAAACAAAGACAGGTTCATCGTAGCCACCCACCTTAGCGATGTTTTACCTCGGTGATGCGATACTCCGAGGGCACCTTTGAATGTCTAAGTCTGAACTCCAGAAGGGCTAAATCTGAATCCTTTGTCTTAAGAGAGTCTTCTCGTCGAGCAAAATAGGTCGGGTCGTCGCACTTGTACCGTTTGAATCGGATATCCTTATTGATGCGGAATGGGTCACTACAAATATAAGGCAAATAACAGCTCCTCCTCATCTGCTCTTGGTAGTAATCATTGAAATATCGACTACATATTTGCAGTTACCACTACTTTAGTGCAGCAACAATTGATGATGATATGGGCACAACGATGCCCATGAGGGGATATTTCACATGGCCTCCCTTGCCTTGCGCTTGTGATTGATCACATTACGCAAGTCAGACGAGGGATGACTCACCTTTGCACCCTTTTTGTGAACATGCGTAGCCCAAGCATATGGGTGTGCAGGTGAGATTTTTGCTCCTTGATAAGGGGTTCGTACAAGAACTTACCCTAAGTCGCTAGTGGAAGACTTTTGAGACTAACACTGTCCATGTGCTACTATGGGCTGGACGTATGGGTCGATCTTGTATAACTTTCTATCAGGGACACGAATAACATTTAGTACGCACGTTGATGGTCAACCAACTGAACAGTTACTTCAGCTTAGTGGGCCCGCACTGCCCTAGACTTTCTTATCTTAGCACACACTAGTGCGTTGTACGAGGAGACCAAGTTTGTCCCCTCGACAGGGTAGCACAATGAGTCAAGACAGCACGAGAGTTTGTCGAAGACAAATCTTTTGACACCATCAGAAGCGCATGCAGCTACCTGTCTGCGACTGCAGTTGGGTGCCGTATAGTTCTGCTGCCTTCGCTGTGGGCGCATGGACTGTGCCTCAGCCCCCAAACTTTTGGTATCGTAGTATTTTTCTCTGCCAGAGTTCAAGTGCTGAGTGAACTCTTCCCCAAATGCAGCAGCCGCATGGACAGGTACAACTTGGGTAAACATATGACGTGCATCCTCATTAGTAAGGAGAGATAGAGGGAGCGTATACTCCGCAGTTGGGCGAGGCACAATGTCATTTGCTACCCATGTCCTGCAGATCTTCTTAGTCTTTGCTAGCCTTGGCGAAGGACTCACACTAACCTCAAAAAGTATTACTTCAAAATCTTGCTGGTTGAAGCGTATTCTTGGTTAAACCCAGTTTTGCCGTGTCAGACTATGCCACGACCTTCTCATCCGAGGAGAAGGATGTCCCCAACAGATTAGCCATCTTGTTTGTCATTGATTCAAACTTGAATAAGTTTTGTTTATATAACAAATAAAAGGGTACAAAAAACTCCTAGACAGAAAATCTAAGTACAATATTTTTGATTTTGGGGAATGTGGCACTGGAGATCGAGTACTGTAGTGACTCCTTTATTCCGTTGACGGTCCTACGAGGGAGTGAGAATGCTTTCTTTGGTTCTCTCTTGTGCCCTCTCTGTTTGTGTATCCCTCCGTATATCCTCCCATGTGTGTATTCAATATTGTTATTTATAGCTATCATGTTGACGTGCCTATGCGTTCATGTGCTATACGCACATGGATGCTGGAGCTGCCACGTGTCTATCCTTAATAGGATGCAGTTACAACCGTGGATGCATGTCACGGTTGAGCTGCCAGGTGGAGTATTTGTTGGGATCTGATGTTGTTAAAAATCTAATCGGTTCTCGTACTTGGTGTGCATGACTTGGTCAGCTTGATACGTAGCCTACACTTAGTTATAGAGAATCTCCTCCGTTGCAACAAAAAGATTTTATCTTAAAAATGTACTACCATATTGAATCTATAGGGTCTGGAACATATAGGCTAAAGATACATGTAACGCATGGAGTCTAGAATGCATAGGACCAGAGATACATGGAAAGCATAGAGTCTAGAAATCATAGGACCAGAGATGCATGGAACGCATGGAGTCTGAAAATGCATAGGGCCAGAGACGCATGGAACTAATGGAGTCCGAAATGCATAAGGCCAGAGATGTATAGAACACATGGAGTCTGGAACACATAGGGCCAGAGACACATGGAACACATTGAGTTTGGAACGCACTGGACCTTTGCCTTGTCACTATCCAGCTGCATAAGGAAAAAATTAATCATAATGGTGACGTGTGCATTGTCACATACTGTTAGTATCAAAATCTAGGCGTTTGTAGCCATTATTGCTGCCAGAATCATAAATGCTCTGACTTGACTGAGGTGACTCAATGTGTCTAAGACGTTATGCATCTCTTCACTTTTGGTGCACGAGGGATGACGTGCATAGGGGCCTTTGAGAATTTTTATCCTTCTACAGCAAAATTGTCTTATTATCCTCAAATTGCATCTTTCTGAAATATTTTGTCACATGAATCTTATTTCTGTTCTCATCAGACTTATAGTGTTTATTTGGAGACTCCTGGGCTTCCTTTGAATGGACCATCCTGCTATATGACTCCACTATAAAATCTTTCATGGAGTTCAAAATCAGCAGTTTGTAGTGGTTATTGTCTCTCCTCTATTTCGTCTACAAAGCTGTAGCTCCAACATTCCTCCGAGCATCCAAAATAGTAGGCTTAGGTTCTGTCAACAGGTAATCAATATTTACGAGTTAAAGATTTAGAATTACCTTTCTCTTCCAGATGATGTAATTCTCACCGTCAAACTTCTCAAGTTTATTAAAACTTGTGTTAAAAAAACTTGTATGGTTGTTTTCTATCTTACTCGGACCTTGCTTTGAGATTGTTAGTCCCGAGACAGATCAGAAGATGTAGGAATAGAGGCCAGAAATAGAGGTTCAACAAAATCACAGTCTACCCTCTATTTGATCCAGCTGTTGAAGTCAAGATCAGAGGTTCACAAAAGGGTTCCCTCTATGATTTCCTCGATTACAACGAAGAACAATAATTTATATCTATCGATTACAACTTATGTGGATTACAAAACCTAAAAAATTAAAAACTCTTATTCTTCCTTTTAAATGCATTTGCAATAGGGACAGAACAAATGAAAACTTTAGCAGAAGAGAAGTAGTAGAAGATAGGAATAACTGCTGGCTGGTGTGACAAAAATTATTGTTGCTCAAAGAAAGATTCCCATACATGATCTGCTCCCAGGAACCAGCAAGTTCGTAGAAGAACTTGTGGAATGCTCGTCGTCACCTCTATCTTGAACTCGCACGAACTCCTTCACTCCGATGACAGTGGTAGCAACTTACTCTCTTCGTCTCTCAATATCTTAGTAAGTCCTCAAAGGAGGCACAAAAAGAGTATTTATAGAGTAGGGTTGAAACCCTAATCCTAATTTTGACCGCCAACAAAGTACGAAAAGATAGGAATAAAATTAATTCAAATCCCATAAAAATTTGATCTGAATTAATGATCGAATCTTTCCATAACTGTTCTAATCCTCAAATAGCAAAAAAATGCGCACAAATGCACTCAGGAAATACGTAGTGACTCACTTAGTTATGCACGCAGAAACTCGTGCTAAGAACAAAGTGTGCCATCAAATTGTTACTTTACGACTTTGAGTCCGAGTCTGAGTCCAAGTCCGAGTCGCTTAGCTCCTAAGAATTTTTTTCAAGAGTGTGACAAAAAGCATAAATACTTTCTTTGAGCAGTTTAGCTTAGTCCTACTAGAAAAATATCCCACATAGAACTCACCTTGGGCCACCACCCCAAGTGCATCTCTCAACACCTATATAATATTATATTGAGATATCCACTTGAAGTGTTTTTCAATGTGGGACTATCTTTCTAGTCTTGGAAGAGGGAATCATCTACAAGCCAAAGGAAAAACTCCGACAGGAAGTACGAAATAATAAAAAAGGAAAATAAATAATATACAATATAGTTTGTGTACAACAAAGTATTTTATTTATTAAATTGTATCTTTTTTTACCGATGAAAAGTATCAATATAGGGGAGTGCAATGGGTGCACCTAGTATATAACATGAAATCATAACTAACCCAAAAAGCCAATGGAAAATTCTATTTGGTTTCAATTACCAACTCTATATTTCAATCAATACATAAACTTGAGAGATATTGTGAAAAGTTAGATATCACTCTGTCAATTAACTAACTGATACATTTGATATATTTTCTTCCAGAATACTATTTTATGAAAGGTGGAATAGAAAATGAATATATAAGATGAATAAAGGATATGAGTCACCTTTTGAGTCTTCCACCTTGTTTTTTCATTAAAATTCTCCAAACAAAATTCTCCATAACTTCCTATGTTTGTATGATTATTTATATTAATTATTAATCTACAACAATATGATAAATTAATTTATTCTCCTTGTCAAAAGTATGCTGGAGTGCAACCGGTGCACCTAGTATATAAAACCACAAAAGCCAATGGAAAATTATATTTGGTTTTAATTACCAACTCGATAATTTCTCAATCAATACATAAACTTGAGTGAGATTGTGAAACATTAGATATCACTTGGTTAAATCAACTAACAGATACATTTGATATATTTTTTGCCTGTATAGCAATTTGTAAATATATGGAATAGAAAAATGAATATATAGAGATGAATAAAGGATACAAGTCCATTTTTGAGACTTCCACCTTGGGTTTTCATTAACTTTGGAAAGAAGATGTGTGATATATAGGCCGTAATTAATAATTATGTACTTTTAATCAAATTGTAACATTGCAAAACATGTTGAAATAAGACAAAAGTTTCTAGTACTAATAATTAATTAGATGCTATAGATAACCAATTGCAACCTAGTGAAATCAAATTCTTTCAATTTAATAAAAATGTGATAGAGCAAAAATAAGTTAGCAAGCATAATTAGCAAAACAAAGCTTATCTATTTTGGAAATAATTTTTTTTCATATACATTAATACCCTCGATTTTCCAATAGTCCAATAGACTGAATGATATATCTTTTGAGAGTTAAAATGCTTATGTTTGAAATGTTGAACATTCTGAATGAAATCTCTTTTAAAAATAAAGTATACTACTTTGCTTCTTGGACCTATGTATGCAATGAAACTGCTTATTTTGCAATGTTGCACATGATGTACACTTTCTGAAACTATAAATAAATTTATATAAATATTTTTGAAAGTGTAACTTTTCTATATAAACATAACTTTTGTATGTAAAATTCTCCATGTCAAAGCTATGATCATTTATATTAATTTTAAATCTGCAACAATATGCTAAATCAAGTTTTTCTCAATGTCAGAACCAAGTATGCATAAGATGTACAAAGGCGGTGAAGAACATGTCAGTGAATTCATAAGTTCATTTGAATATTAGAGAATCAAAATTCTTCCCTGTCGATATCATTATTCCACCATTAAGGAACAATTGAAACAAATAAAAATTTTAAAAATCAAATAATATGAAACAATATTTTTTAAAGAAATCTTCATGTTCTTCTCTCTACAAACCATGCAAGAGAGGATGGCAGACGACTTATTTAACCACATGAAGTATACAACATAAACTAGTTCAATTTGTCGAGCTGATCCTCGGCCTTGATACCGACCTTTTCATTAGCCGTGCAAGCCTGGATGCACATTTCATTACACTTTTCAAGGTTCTTTCCGTTGGAGCAGCGCTCGACGCAGTTGTCTCTGCAACCGAAGGAGGCCTCTACTGCAGGCACAGATGATGAGGCCATGAGCATGGCGACGAGGAATAATGCAACAACGATGACCTTGGTGCTTGCCATTTTTCCCTCTCTTCGATATTTTTCTTTTCTCTACAGTACGTTATTGATTGGGTTGGAATAAGTGATGATGAGTTTTTCCTGGTTGGTTCCTATGAATTTTAAGGTTGAGAAAGGGCTTAATATAGGAAAATTTTGTTAAGAAGTTTATGGGTATAAAAGTGTTAGTTTTAAATTTCTTCAATATTCATGGTAGGAATAAGCATAAGAATAGGCCATTGGGTTTGACCTGAATATATGGGCTTAGGATAGGATTTCAATTCTAATAGATAACCCCTAAACATGCCTTGATTATATCACACCTAGTTTTTATATCAGAGGGAGAGTCCAAATAACTTTTGTTTGGTTCTAATATTATTACATCTAATATGAACCCTTTGTTATATATAACAGGATTACTTCAAGAATGAAATAGAAGCTGAATGAATTTTATATGGGATTCGCTTATAAAATATGAAAACCGAATATTTTAGGTAGGGTTCAATTTACAAGAATAACACACACAGAAATTACATCCAAAGTTTATGATTCCATTACTAAATTCATGAATTAAGATGCCTTATGTATTTCTTTGAAATTGAAATAAATCAACAATATTGATTTTCTACTGACCTCGAGGAACCCTTGTGGTTACCACGGAGAGGTATAAGACCCTAGCTAGGTGGTGGAAGATCGGTGGATCGAGCCACATGGATGTATTATTCCTTCCATATATTTGGTGGGAGTTGAGGGCAGTGGGTCCAAAAGTCATGCAATACAGCGTGCACAAATTCTCAGGCATTACACCGGGTTGATTTTATTATTGGATGAGATATAAAAAGCCATACAACTATGAATATATATAGAGGGAGAACAAATTCATATCTGTATAGGAGAAAGATTATGTATCCATGTAGAAGGAGAAATCTAATCCTAATCTAATTAATCTTAACACTCCCTTCAAACTCATAATGGGTTAAATAGAATACTATAATAGATCATCTGGTGGTCGGATCTCCTGTCCAATCTGTATCAAAAAATGTTCGAAGTTTCAGAGTATATGTAGAAGACATAAATATCGAGCGCGTAATGGAGCACTAAAGATATTAGAGAATCCAGAGTAAGGATGATCTGACAGAGGTGCAAAACGAACTGGCGACTATCTGATAGAGCAACGAGTAGAATCTGTTAGATGCTCACAATATGTAGGATTAAGCTTCACATGAAGCTCCAAAGGAGTATCAGCTGTGCGACTATCTGATAGAGCAACAGGAGAAATAATCTCTGAAGTATATTTCTCCTAAAAAGCAAGCATCCCTCTCTTACCTTGTGCAATCTCGAGCCCAAGTAAATATCGAAGATGGCCAAGATCTATCATATAATACTGCTGATGAAGATATCTTTGAGTAGCCGTAATCCCTGCTGAATTATCGCCAGTGAAAATTATGTCATCCAAATATAGTAAAAGAAGAACTTACCCCTGCGGTGATTATTGCACAAACAAAGGATGATCCTGAGAACTATACTAAAAACCTGCCTCACAAATATCACTCCAGAAACACTCATACCAAGCTCAGAAAGCTTGCTTGAGACCATAAATAGCACATCAAAGGCGACAAACATATTCGGACAGAGTAGAAAGACCTAGAGGGGGCTCCATATACATAATCTCAGATAAAAAATATGAAGAAAGGAGTTCTTCACATTGATAAGTGCAAAGCATACTGTAATCAGGATAACACAAAAAAAGGCTCTCATGAGCTATCCGACCAGACAAAACAGTGGAATGAGTGATATTGATAGGATTAACAAAGTTAAGAATGGCCTCTGCCCAGAATGTTTGAGGAATAAAAGAGGATAACAAGAGAGCAAGAGCTATCTCAAGATTATGATGATGTTTGTGCTCGGTTACCCCATTATGTTCATGAGTGTAAGGGCAGGACTACTGAAAAATTGTGTCATGAGATTGCAAGATATATCTCATCATAGTGGAGAGATACTCAATAAAGCTGTCTTATGTACAATCAAAGCAAAAATTTTAATTCTAATATTAAATTGAGTGCGAATCATAGTAGTAAACATCCTATAAATGGTTGAAACATCGAAATAGTGATGCATAAGACAGATCCAAGTATAACGAGTGTAATCATCAATAAAGCTCACATAGTAGAGAAAATCAGACATAGCTGGGATAGGAGCATGTCTCCATATTTTAGAATGAACTAATTCAAAAATACTATTAGATTTAGATAAACTCTTAAGTGTTTTGCCAACTTATAACCCGTATATGTGTATAAGGAAGAGAAAGAACAACGTCCAAGAGATCCACTATGAAATAAGGATTTAGATAGGGTTCTAAAATATGACCTAAGCATTTATGTCATGACCCACATCAAAAATTTTAGACATGAGTCGAGGGTACGTCTAACCTACGCAGCAATGTCGGCAATAGACGCTATCTAATACCTCATAATATATAAACCATAATCCATGTAATAATATATCAGCTCCACTAAGGAAGGAACAGAAAATAATTAATGATAGCACAAAATCTAAAGAAGATTAGCACGATATGATAAACGAACTAAAATGAAGTCATAAGTCTAAACAAGTCTAAACATAACATCCAACAAGTCTGAAATCCCAAATAAATCCAATTATATCCAATGGTTTCCGGAGACAAATTCGATATTAGATAGTCTCGGAATGTGTCTTTCCCTACTTGTTGATCCTCCTGAGCAAGAGATCAATCTCAGCAACATCCACCTCCTGAGGCCCATATTATATATGACACCAATCCTTAAAGTAATCTCCTAAAAATATTATCCAGTCAGGATGAAACGAGTACAAACACTAAAAGCAGTTCCAATATATGGTAGAGTTTATAAAATGATAAATAGTAATGAAATACATAATGAGGAAAGTAAAACTGATATCATGGCATAGCAAGTAATAAAAAATAAGTAAACATGAGCAATATAGCATAATTCAACATATATAAAGTAAAACAGGAAAAACTGTAACTATTTAAGTATTTTGAAATACTAGTTTCTATATATGATCAGCTTGGTAAAAGTACAAGATCTAATAAGATCCGGCTAATTATACGTGAGGTGTATGATTAGCTATTCACAGGGTCTATACTACCACAAGGTCTAAGAGTATGATCACATATCTAACTAGCACTTTCTTACCCCGACTAATACAATAGATCCAAATCATGATACGTCACGACACATGAATCACAATACAAGGTCTGTGTACCAACACAAAAATTAAGGTCTAAATACTAGTACAATGCATAAGGTCTAAATACCAGTACAATGAACAAGGTTAAAATATGAAAGCAATATCTTATTACTATGGATCCAAGATATACCAATTCGTGTACCATCGTATCAGGAATCAAGTACATAATCACTAAAAACATGTATCATAGAAGCAATAAAATAAAGAAAACTATCAGAGAATATACCCACTTGTATTTCTGAGGCAAAAATACAAGTTAGAGTCTGTATCGGAGTCCAAGTGACCGATATTATGAATTTCCAATGTCAATAGGTGATTTGAAATAAAAAATCACCTTAACTATCCTTGTTTTAAGTTCTAGGTCAATTCTAGGTCAATAGAGTTTAAACTAGGTAATTATCTATTTTAGGTTCGCCAATACCTATTTGGTTTCACTACCAGAATAAGTCAAATTAGCGACGCCTATAAACGTTGCTAAATAGCCTAAAAATGTCGCTAAAAAAATTTGTGATGTAATTAGCGACGTTTTAATGAAGTCGCATTTAAGCTAGTCGCTGACAGAAAAATATCACAAAATATTGCTATAGCGACGTTTTCTAGCGACGTATTTGCGTCGCTAATATTTTCTTATTTGCGATGTTTAGCGACTCAACGTCGCTAAATTAGCATTATATTTTGTGTCGCTAAATATCGCTAATTTTTTTCTATTTAGCGATATTTTACAACACATTTAGCAACATTTTATTGACCTGGCAAATACTGCCATGTCAGCAATTTGGCGACATTCAATGACGTATTTAGCGACGTATTCAGGGACTTATTTGGCGACGTATTCAGCAAAGTATTTAGCAACGTATTCAGCGACATATATAAATGTTGCTAAACGACGCTAAACATCGCTAAATTTTCAGTGGTAAAATAAAAAAAGGAATGTAAAATGGTTTCCAAACCAATATTTTTGCAGTTTATGAATTTCCAATTTATATAAATAGACCCGGAGCAATCCTCCGTTGAATTCCCTGGGTTCGTCGGCCCCTTCGGTGGAGCACTCAACACGGGTAAATTAATATACATTTAATATGAATAAAACAAATACACAGACTTATAATAGTTAATAAAAATAGACAAACCCGGAGCAACCCTCGGTTGAATTTTCTGGGTACGAAATATCATAAAAGTATATAAAATATCACAGTCATACAATAAACACAAAATAAAAGTATCACAGTCACACAAAAAGCACAATATAAAAGTATCACAGTCACAATAAGCACAATAAAAGTATCACAGTTACACCATACGTCTTATCCAATTTCTAAATCTCTCAAGACAATCCAATACGCTGGGGCAGAACTCAGTCCCTCAGATACTTCGCATAAGAAGCATCTAGGTGATCAATCTCTGGTATAGGTGTTGGATGACTGGAACTCCCCCTCCGAGCTGGTGCCTGTCCAACAGTAGGAGGTACCACTTCCTCCTTAATAAAAGAAGTTGCCACTTCCTCCATAACAACCGCTTGTAATTTAATAGTATGAGGTATCTCTTCCTCCTTAACATTCACTTCCTCCTTAATAGTAGGAGGTATCACTTTCTCCTTAATAGTAGGAGGTGCCTCTCTCAAGGGAGGTGCACGTGCTCGGGTCATGGGTTCCATCTGGTAAGATAGATAGAAACAAAGAATATAATTGATAATAGATATAAATATATATATCCATATAGTTAAAATAGATGTTACGTTCCACATTAAAAATACAGTACAAAATTCCTTAACTAATTCCATAATTTGGGAATTACTAAATATTTTATAAACTATCCAAATACAAAATTATAAATACTTATTTATCGATACTGCAAACCCAACTTAATTTAGCATCACTCCATAAGCATGTTACATACTGAGGTAGCCAAGGACTTGATAAAAATATGCATCATTGGTGAAAATTTGTAGTTAATGGAAAGTAGTACATAATTCATGGATGGTTGCTTAGGAGTAGTCCATTTACATGGGGACTTGTACTGCCTCACTGCCTAATGGTTCTGGATTCTATGGGTTTTGCTAAGTTTGCTTCTATGGCTTCTATGGGTTTTGCTAAGTTTGCTTGTATGGTTGCTTAGGTGCAATTTTATGTCAATATTTTAGTTGTTATATGTTCATGTTATTGTACTCTTAGATAGTGTTTTCTTGTTGCAATTTAGAAATTTTACATTGTCAATGAACATGGGGGAATTGGAGTTGTGTAATGTATGGGTTCAACAGTTCATTTGATAGTGCTAGTAAGTAATAGCTAGTAAAATATCTTTTAAGATAATGTTGTGAGGTTGAAGTATATTACATTGGTGAGATAATGGTAAATAGGAGTGCCGCAAACACGTGAGTTGGTAAATAGGAGCTTAAGCTTGAACTTTGGTGAGATTGTGGTAAATAATTTGAAAGAGCTTACAGTTATCGAGGGCCAATAGTTTGCTTGGAACAAACTCTTCATGCCCCGGTCATTTAGCTATGTTTTATCACAGTTGCCTATGAATGTCATTCCCGACTGATCAAGTGGCCTCTAGTTCATTATCACAAAAGTAAATCATGGATTCCAGTTAATGATACATATTTGTTAATTATATATATATATATATATATGTGTGTGTGTGTGTGTGTGTGTGTGTGTGTATGTGTGTGTGTGTGTGTGTGTGTGTGTGTGTATTTTGTGTGTTGTGTTAGAAAGATGGGGATTTCAGTGCACAGTGCATTGTTATAAGCAATAGCAGCAGTAGTGATATTTGAGGACAGGGTGTTTAGAGAGGAAGAGCCTGCCAGTTTCACATAGCAACAACAAAAATGATGGAGCTACTATATTAGGTGGGGAAGATGACCTGATATTCAGTTACAATTGGTGAGTTCATGATTAGAGAGGCAGAGTGGTGTAGACAATGGTTTAGATTTGGGGCTCGGTTTGAAGAGATGAGGGGTTATACCATAGTTCTAAGGATCAGTGGTGTGGTTCCCGAAAATAAGGAGGATGGGTGAGTGCACTGCCTCTAGTTGCAATTGCAACCAAGCAACAGAAATAGATATTGCAGTGCTGAAGAATGGAGGAAGAATAAAATAAGGTATTCTCTGCAGTTGAGTTGGACTATAATGAGGTGCAAGTGTATGTGCTTGGATGGGTATCGAGTGAGAAGTTGTTAATGTGGTAGACTGATATGGCACAGTGTAGTAGGGTAAGGCCAGAGCATTGTGAAGGATATTTAGGGAACCTTGGTTGAAGTAGAGAGTGAGCGATTGTGGGTGTGGTGATACTCGAGAGTGAGCAAGGGGCTCAGTGAGGCAGTACACTGTGTACACTGTCTGCTATTTAATAGTTTTGAAGTAAATATTCGTTGAGTATCAGTGCCATGCTCGCTGATTAGAAGCAGTAGTAGCAGCACCAAGTTTAAGGACAGTTGCAACATCAGCAAGTTAGAGAGGAAGAAATCATATGTTAAGAACACAACAGCAATACTAGTTGTTATGGCATCAATTTCTAGCTGTGCAAGGGGTTAGGAGGCACGGGTAGGATTGATTTCAAATATGTGTGCACAAGTGTATTCATGATATACTTTAACACCAGGTGTGTGTATGTGATAGAGACTAGGTAAGTATTAACCTATGTGTTAGTGAAGTGAGATAGAGTGATATCTCAAGTGGGGGGATGTAAGTTATGAAACCACAATAGCATTGATCCTATGATTGTATTAGTGTGTGTGATAAAGTGCAATAAAGAATATGGTATCTAAGTGTGTGTGTGAGCTGATAACACACATGTATTAGTATGAATGTTGAGGTCTGCAGGGGGAAGCATGGATTAGGGGGTGACTGAACTGTGAGGAATGCACACTTGATTATGTATCATAGTGGTTGCAATAACAGATCATTGACAGTGTGTTGTAGGCAAGGCATTGGAAAGGGGGTTTCAACAGCAGCAGCAAACTGGGAATAAGATAACTGTAATAGCAGTAACTACCTGTGAGCAAAGGGGTCTGTGTGATATTGATGTATATCAGTTCTCAAAGCTTAATGGTGTACATTGGAGTTGAGGGGTGTCCAGGCAACCCATTGTTAATAATATACATATATTAATAGCAGCAGTTATCATTGTTAGTAGCAGCAGCTAGTATAGGTATCATTGTAAATGTTACTCCCATATTTCAGATTAGGGATATTTTTGTCTTTTTATAATTAATGTATAAATAATTGTGTAATATTTGATTATAATTAATTATCGTAATTTTATTTCATTTTTGCGCCTTACCGTTGCTTCGACATTTGGAGCGCTACCCTAGCCTTTGCCTTCCAACAAATTTCACAATCTTGTCCTAGACATGCCTGTCTCCTTTTCTGACCTTTGTGTAACTTATAATTATTTCCTTTTGTGCTTCATTTTAGCCGCACAATATTCCTCACGGACGTTTATTTTAAATCTGAATAAACCTAACTTTGTATCCTTGTGCGTTCCAATCAAAATTGGAGACACAATCTCGACCCATTTCGTACAACCCAAATTAGGGCAATATTCTATTTTGAGTCTTCTTCATTCATGATACTTGTGTCCCACTTAATTTCAGTCCCTTGTACTTCTAATTTATTTTAGAACACCACTTGTAATTATTTTAAATTAATTAATCCACAAACCCAACTTTGTACAATTTCTAATTGTTGGGCACTTTTATGCAAAAGTGCATTAAGGTGTCCACCCCATTGGGCACAATATATGAATAAACCTACTTCTCCTTCATGGGTATTTTTCCATAATTTTTAGGAGTGTATAATTCAACACCAAGCTCCTTAAGACCCTGGCCCTCTAAACCCTGAACCGATGTAATCCGAGTTACTCTTTTGAACCCATTCAAATCCTAGCCCATTGAAATCCTACATAAGAGGCCCAATCCCAAGAGGGGTTGACCAGTCAAACCAATTCTAGGTCAAACACTACCCCCCTTTGTATAAATATTCTTTTTCCTTATTTTCCTTTTCTTTTTATTTCTCTTTAAACCTAGAAACAAATCACAGCCGACATACACCTATTCCCTGTTCACCATCCCTCCCCTTCAACCCCTCGACCCGTCGAAACCGACCAGTCCACACCGGCCATCTCCGCCTAGACCGGAAGATACATGCCTCCTCCCCTGCCGGATCATACCGATGACCTCCCTCAACCCATCTCCACCTTCCTCCGTCGGAAGCCCACCACGACTGCCTACACATCCGCTGATCCTGTGCTTGCCCCGACCTCCTGATCCCAGTCAAGCCTCGTTGGAGCCGACGTCCAGAACTCGCTGCCCATCCCGACCATGCCTGAACGCCTGTACCTCTTCCTCCCCGTACATCACCACCACCATTATCACCTCAATCTCCACCCCTCTTCCCTGCCTCCTCTTCGACACCCGACAATGCCTGAAGCCGGCCATCTTCTGCCATTCCCCTCCTGAGTGCCAGCAGCACGCATCACGATCACCTTCACCACCATCGTCGTTATCATCACCTACGTCATCGTCGTCGTCAAGCCGATCTCGTGCACGTGCACGCCGAAGCCAAGGTGAGGAGCATTTCTCGTGATTGTTGTGTACGCGTATACGCGTATTGTATATTGATAGAAGGGTGTGTGTATTAGTGTATGTATGTAGTATATATTTAATAGGTATAATTGGTATACACACACACACACACACACACACACACACACACACACACACACACACACACACACACACACATATATATATATATTTATAGTATATTTCTCAAATTAGTATATATATACTTATGTATATGTATTGTAGACGTATGCCCTAGTATACGTTTAATATGAATATAATTGATTGGCATGTTTAATATATATACATAGTATAAATTCATTAGTGTATATACATATATTATATATATAATTAATTGGTATACGTATATATTGTATATGTATATAATTAGTGTATTTATATATTATGAGTATTAATGTTATTGCTAATTTATAATATGCATATTGGTCTATCTACTAGATGACCCAAGTGTGACCATGTAACAAGTTAGCAGACTGCCATATGTACACTGACGTACTGGCAAGACCATACCATTGACTGTCTGATTGCACAGCAATTACAGACACGATACCGTACAATTGACGCACACTTGACCTTAGTTGACCAGAGTCGTACATAGAGTAGCCCTGAGTCAGAGTATTTATGATTGTGTGTTAGTGTAATATCTGATGCAATATTGTATTAAATGCTATCTTTAGGACTGTTTGATTTTCAGACAAGATTCAAAAACAGACATTGTTATTGCCAGCAGCAAGACCCCCAGGCGA
Source organism: Iris macrosiphon (assembly GCA_036927795.1). Classification (NCBI taxonomy): domain Eukaryota; kingdom Viridiplantae; phylum Streptophyta; class Magnoliopsida; order Asparagales; family Iridaceae; genus Iris; species Iris macrosiphon. The sequence goes on from JAYESA010000003.1 coordinate 45,281,179, forward strand.
GTACATTCTCTGACAGTTTCTATTATGTTGATTATCTTTATAACTCTTGTTGTATAGCGTACATGACTCTAACACCGTTGTTTACACGAGTTGGCATCATTGAGACCTATCACGAGGAGTCGTGGTTGAAATCCATCGTGCTAGCTGGGGAAAAACGGGGAAATATTAGTAGCTTATGTGATCATACCTAACTTTACATGCATCATAGCTCCCACACCTCACGTCGGTGCAGCCTTACCATTACATGCCTCATCGCTGTTATATGAGATTAGCATGACCTTACAGGGATGATCGCTAATCAATGTAATAAGTCTTATCAGTCCCAAGCCGACCACATGATATGGTGATGTTTCACACACTTAGTTAGATGTTCTTGACATGCATCTCTAGTATATTGATCTAGTATCTCTACATGTTATAGTTATTGTTCTTGTACACACTTATATACTAGTTTATTGTTCTTGTGTGTACTTGTATTTATATTTCACTGCTAGATGTACATTGATGATGACATGCTCCAGTATTTCTTTGCTCCAGTATTTCTTTATTCCAGTATTCCATTTATTCCAGTATTTCTCATTGCCAGTATTCATATCTGTCTTGTATTTCTTTACACTGTGTTATAGTTTTTGTTAATATACATGGAACTGCTGTTAGAGGTGTATTTTATTCCAATTCTGACTGGATATTTTTTCCAGACTGTGACATAGATGACTTATTTCCAGCATACTTGGAGATTGGATGTTATTGATTGCAGGTTAGACTATTTATTGTGTTTAGACTTGTCTTGTATTTCATTGTTTGCTTCGATATCTCATCGTGCTCTAGTTTATGTGATTGAGTATATTCCATATTATATTGTGATATCTGTGTCTTTTTATGGAGTTGGATATTCATGTGAGAATTATTAGATAGTATTATGACTTAGACAGCGTTCTACCGCCGATGCTACGGCGTAGGTTGGACGTACCCACGCTCTCGTGCCCTATACCGGGTGCGAATAGTGATAGTAAATTAGGATATGCATCAGTTAGTTGTAACATTAGTTAGACAATTATAAATGATATGAATTAATAGTTAGTTAAGTTAGTTGTATACTATTATAGTTAGTACTAGTCATTAGTATGTGTCCATGTGTCATGACCGTGTCCAGTATGTGTGTGTGTGTCCTAGTTGTGTTCGGGTCTGGTTTAAGATTTACCGGGCTAGAAGGAAGGGAGTAGGAGCGCTTGAGATTGGGGTCGATGGAGGAGGACCATGCCAAAGGGGAGGAGTCGCGCTGTAGGGGGAGGAGCCGCGTCTTGGCTCGCCTGTGTCGGGGTTGGGAGGCGAACACGGACGCATCGTGGTGGGAAGGAGGGAGGCGGTCATGTGTCCTATATGTTTCGGTGTGTGTATCTGTGATAGTATGTCAGGTATGTGTCGGTATATGTGTATGTCGTGTCTGTGTTAGTGTGTGTGTGTGTGTGTCATATCATGATTGTGTCATATCGTGTCTATATTTGTGAGAGAGAGAGAGATAGGGTTTGGGTTCACCTAGAGGAGGAGGAGGAGGAGAGGCCTGAGGTCATCGGAGGGGAGAAGCCATGCCGGAAGGAGCCGTACGGGAGGGGGCGCTCGGGGGGTGGGAAGCCGGAGTAGGGGGATTGTGTTGGAGCCGGTGGGGGGGGGGGGATAGGGACGGAGGGAGGAGGAGGACGCTGGAGGGGGGTTTCAAATTTTTGGGGACCGAATCGACAGAATGGGAGAAAATAAAATCATAAACCCTATTAAAAAGTTTAGTGACGTCTTCAATAGATGTCGTCAAATGTCGCCAATTAATTAGCGACATCATCATTATACGACACTAAACATTGCTAATATAAAAGTAAAAAAATAGCGATGCCATCAATAGACGTCTCTAAACGTCGTTGTTGGGTTAAGTTTGCGACATTAAAGACGTCGCTAAAAATCAAAAAAAGAAACGTCGGTAAATACGTCGCTAAATGTCGCTAAATCAAATAACTCAGCAACGATTAGCGACATTAAAGAAGCTTATAGCGACTATTCTTTAAAAAACTGAAGTGCAGTCGCTAAACATCGCTATGTGTCGCCAACAGCGACGTATTACGACGTTTATTTTTGGAGTCGTTCAAGTCTTTAATATTAGCGACGTTTTATTAAGACATTGCTATTTCATCATATTTTGGTAGTGTTTGCATATATCACTATCCAAACTATTACCAAATTATTTCTAGGTATCTCTAGTCATACCTTATAGGTGTAGGTATTCTAGGTATCTAATAACTATATATATAGTCAAGATCCGCATCCGGATATTCGGTCATGAGTACGTGGGTACATGCAGTGCTACGTCGCAGTATCGACGGTAGAACGTTGTCTAGGTAACATACAATCTAAACATAATCTCATATAATAATATCTCAACTCCATAAGGAGGACAAGATGACAATATATAATACTCAATCACAATGCTAAAGGAGATAAGGCATGATATCATATAAAGCAAGAGAAATCCAAATCCAAGTCTAACAAGTCTAAATAACAACATCAAGTCTAAATCCAATATAACATCTCAAGTATATCAAATAGTTGCCAAAAATAAATCCGGTACCAAAATATGAATAATAACTAACTAGCTAAGCAATCTCGAGAATAGGCTCTCCCATAACTAAGCCATGCACCACCAAATCGATCCCTAAAAATGTTATCTAGTCAGGATTGGAGCGAAGCACAAAACTTGAAAGCAGTTCCAAATACATAGTAGAGAATATATGACAAGTAATTAGTTATGAATACATGATATATAAGTAATTAAAGTAAACATGGTGATACATCTGATATAGACAAGTAAATATAGTAAGGTAACTGAAATAACAAGTACATGGTGACATGGTGTGCGATAGTAAGCAAAGTGAAGTAGGAACACAAGGTAAGTGATTTGGAATACAAGTTCATTATGTGATCTGCTTGGGAAAGCATATGAGCTACTTGTAGGACCGTATTTGGCAACTCTAGGAGGGGGGTGAATAGAATGCAGCAGAATAATCTACCCAATTAAAAATTAAGAAGAGTGAAGGCAGCTACTAACTAACAGTGTATATGCAAGACAGTAATGTAAAACAGTAGAGTAAGAGAGAACAAATGCAAACACCGCAATGTATACTAGTTTTCCTCTGAGCAGACTAGTCCAGCCCCGAGAACTCTTGCTCGGAGTTTTATCCACAATAATCACCAATAGTGAATCACAAGCTTTTATCCGAAGGCTTGCCGACTTCTTTACACTACGAGGTTTCATCAAAGTCTTATAACTTTACACACCACTAGTTTTGATCTGAAGGTTCACAACTTCACACACCAGAGGGGCTTGATGAACCAAGCTCTTTACAACTCTGTAGACTTCTAGACCGAGACCACACTTGGCACTTAGATGTCTAGGGAGTTGATCTTAGAGATAAGAAAGTTTAGGCTCTGAGGGTTTACTAACTATATGATAAAAAAATTATGAATGGTTGAGTTAGTAGGAATGTAGAAATCTAATCTTATTTATAGGGTGTAGGCAAACAGAATTCGGCCAGAATTTGGATAGGGTTTAATTCAAAATTCCAACCGTTGGGCCAAAAAATCAAGAGCTTATTGAACTAGTTGATTTCATACCAAAAGGGTAACCGAGTTCGGTCCGAGTTCGGCCTGAGTTTGGTCTCTTAGTATGGTATACTTTGTAAATAAATGTGGCCTAATTTGGTAGATAGGTTCTTTGGTTCATTTGAGTGAAGTAGGTATCTGGGTATAGGTATTTAGGATTTGCTAGTGCGACTCAGCTTACATTAATCCTAGACTCAAATAAAATATCAGATTACATACGAAAACCAAGAACACTGATGACGCCAAACTTCTGAAACATCTGCTAACTTGAAGACGCTTTTTCCCTTGATTGGGCAGCGGAACCCCTAGGTGCGAGGCTCCAGATAAGTCGTCGGCAGTTGGACAAAATCCTATGGTATAATATCGTCTTTGGCTCATCGTCATATAGCATATTTCCATTGCTGATCTTGCTTATTGCCTTATGCAATTATATTTTAGATGAATAAAAAAATATACAGAAGCAAATATTACATATCTGGACAATGCTGGGTTTAAGTAGAAGATACTATAATGATTGATCGATTACCATAATGCTAAACTTAATCGATTAGCCATATTCAAAAAATCAATAAAAATATTGGGCCAACAATCTCCCCCTTTTTTATTATGGTAAATCAGTTAAGACAAATATAATCGATGCATATATCAAAACAATAAGCACAAATCACTATACGTATACTACTTAAAAATATACTTACATACTTAAACTTACTTCTCCCCCGTTAACATGATAAAAAAGAAGCTCTCCCGTAATAGAAGACAACTGATATTACCGAAGCTTGTACTTGTGCATAATCTCCCCCGTAGTAAATGAGACGCAGGCGAATATGTACATATTTGACATATTTCTCCTCCTTTATCAAAATATATTATTTACGGCTCCCCCGTAAATGAAGTGTATATCATGAAGACAAGATGAGTATCATAAAGAATATAATATGATTATATGGTAAATTAGGAGTAAGTAGCTAGAATATCACCATATGTAGAATAATGACATGAATATCATAACAATATACTTACCAATTGGAAACTAGATACTAATTGTAAGAAACTAGATGCAGTACATTAATATAGAAATATTGGGTAACAATAATACAAGAAAAGCATAAATGAATATTAGTCATATGTAAGAGACAATGAAACAACTTCTCTCAGATATCCCAATCATAGTCTAGCTTCCAATCATGTAGGAAAAAATGCATATTATTGCAACTAGTAAAAGTTTAAACTCAAATTAAAACTAAGTGGCATAGTTTTGAAATAATTAGAAAAACCCAGTAGTGCTTACTAAAAGTCATATTGTCATAGTCTATACTAAAAGTTGTCAACTTTAGATCAAAAGTAGTACTTAGATTCACTGCTGTATTATGAAAACAATTACAAATAGACCTTAACAAATTATTATTCAATAAAGTGTTGATCATCTTGGGTTAGCTGTAGGGCTAGATCCCAGCTAGCGGTGGTCCGAAGATACTTAAGTACCGTGTCGCTTAGGTTATTTACACCTTTCTGACAGAAGGGCCCTTTCGGCTTATAATCAAAAGTAATCTTAACTTTAAATAACTTAGATTTAATAGGTATATATGCTAATTATAATATCATACAACATCAAAATCAAGAAGCCTAATTCTTGACGAATAAAGTTCACTCAATGATATAAAGCATGCATAGACAATTGTGTCATACTAATAGAAAGTAAATAGCTCAATAGTGTGAACTAATCACTGAGATTAATCAACTAGTCATGCTGAATAGAAATAATTACAAAAAAATTAACTAAGCATGCCAGTATCACATCTCTCATTAATTTAAATAAATACCAACTAAAAGATATTAATAAGAGATATGCTAGATTCTTTAATTATAGCAATTTAAGAAAAATCAATTAGCATGTTACCAAAGTGGCTCAAGTTGCCATATTTATGTTTGTGTAATTGCTTGGAAGATGACCTTTGTAGCTTTGCAATCACCAACATTCTCCTCGGTGCTAAATCCTGATATAAAGTGTTCCATCTACATTATTAGACATAGACTTTGGTATCTAAGATTTGGATCCACATATTTTAGCTTTGGGAATCCACTTATATATCTTCATATCAATCAATTTTCTAGCCTTACACTAATGTGTAATATGTCCTTTTAAACCACAATAATTATATATAGAATATACATTTGTGTTGGGTATAGAAGGATGAGTATGTGAAGTGGTGTGACATGTCTTGAATGGATATTTGTAATAAAATCCATGATTATGTAAAATATGTTGTGTTCTATATGCATGATAGTATGGAGCATTTGGTTTGCTTGCTGGTGTCTTATTGTGAGTGCTCTTTTGTTTAGCCACGTGTCTCGTGTTAGACTGAGTAGTAGGTTGTATGACCTGCTTTCCCAATCTAATCTCTAATTTTTTAGAGGTGGCATATAAATTATCATATTTAGTAGTAAGAGCATCAATTTTATGTGAGACATTAGAGTACTTCTCCTTCTCCTGTTTTAAGTCCTCCTTAAGTTTAGCATTTTCTTGATTACTTTCATCAAAGCAGTCAAGTGCTTCTTATAAGCTAAGCATAAGTTTGGAGATATAAACATAGTCGTCAGAAGAGGAATAGTCTCTAGCATCATTTAGTAGACAAGTAAGCTTTTCATTCTTAAGCTGATAAGATTTAATATCTTTTCTGGCTTGCTTATACTTATCCAAAAGCTTCTTTTGATCTTTAAATCAATCATTGAAAGCATCAGATAATTTATTATAAGAAACCTCTTAAAATAAAGGATTATCTTTTACCTCGTTAGTTAATACCGTTAAGCATACTTTTGCAGCATGTCAAGGGCTTTCTTCTTCCGAATCACTATCTTCACTTTCATACCAGATGCATGTATTTGCAAATTTGTGAGACGAAGATTCTTCTTTGTTTGATCGTTCATATCAATTTTCTCCTTTTGCTTTGGAGCAATCTTTCATTATGTGACCTGGCCTTTTGCAGTTGTAGCAAATTAGTTCTTCTTCAAGATCTTTGTTCTTTTGGTTTTATTTCACAAACTTTAAGAATTGTTTGAAGAAGTTCTTAGAAATTTGGGCCAGATCCTCATTGTCTGAATCATTATCGATTTCTTCATCTTCAGAAGCATCTTCGAAGGATATTTTATGATGTGTCTTGAGTGTGATGTCCTTCTCTTTGGGAGTTGACTCTTCTTCGAGGTCGTTGAGGTCCAGCTCATGTATCATCATCTTTTCCATGAGTATTTCTAGCGTCATTGTAGTAAGGTCATTTCTTTCAACGATCGTCATTGCTTTTGGGTTCCAGTTCTTCAGAAGCCCTCTAAGCACCTTGCGTATCTTTTCATGGTTGTTGTATTCCTTGCCGAGAGAGGATAGAGGATTGACGATGTCAAAAAAATCTTGTGAACATCTGAGTGATGGTCTCATTTAACTTCATATTGAATGTCTCATATTCTTGTGTCAGTCTACTTATCTTAGACTCCTTCACTTGAGTAGTTCCTTCATGAGTCACCTCGAGAAGTTTCCAGATCTCATGTGAAGTGGTATATGTAGATACTCTGTTGAACTCTGTACTGTCTAAGGCAAAAAATAAAGCATTAACAGCTCTAGCATTAAGATGGATTATTTCTTTTCTATATCAGTATACTTATCTTTAGGCTTATCTATGTGATTACCATCTACAATAATCTTAGCAGTCTTTTTGTAGCCATCCTCAACTATTGACCAAAGGCCAAAGTCTAGTGATTTAAGATAGAAACCCATACATTTTTTCCAGTAAGTGTAGTTGGTTCTATCAAATAGAGGTGGCCTATTTGTTGACTGGCCTGCACCATTGTTGATGTGGATAGATCTAATAGTTGCCATAAGTCTCTTAGGATCTTAAGCCAAATATCAAAAGAACTTGCTCTGATACCAATTGAAGGAGCAATTGGTATGGGCAATAGTTCCTATATAAAGAGCACATTCTCTGATACCAATTGAAGGAGCAATTGGGATCAAAAACTAAATAAGAGACTACCTGCTCTGATACCAATTGTAGGACCAAATGGTATCAGTATTATCGATAAAAAGATAGCACCTGCTTTGATACGAATTATGGGACCGTGTATGACAACTCTAAGGGGGGTGAATAAAGTGCAGCAGAATAATCTACCCAATTAAAAATTAAGCAGAGTGGAGGAAACTAACTAACAATATAATTTCAAGATAGTAATGTAAAGCAGTAAGAGTAAGAGAGAGCAAACATAAATACTGCGATGTATACTGGTTTCCCTTTGAGAGGACTAGTCTAGTCCCGAGAACTCTTTCTCGGAGTTTTATCCACTATAATCACCAATAGTGAATCACAAGATTTTTTTTGAAGGCTTGCCGACTTCTTTACACCACGAGGTTTGATCCGAAGTCTTGCAACTTCACACACCACGAGTTTTAATCCGAAGGCTCATAACTTCACACACCAGAGGGGCTTGATGAACCAAGCTCTTTACAACTCTGTAGACTTCTAGAACGAGATCCCACTTGGCACATAGAAGGCTAGGGAGTTGATCTTGGAGATAAGAATATTTAGGATCTGAGGGTTTACTCACTATAGGATAAAAAGATTGAGAATAGTTGAGTGAGTAGGAATGTAAAAATCTAATCCTATTTATAGGGTATAGGAAAACAAAATTTGGCCAGAATTCAGATGGATTTAATTCAAAGTTCCAACTATTGGGCCAAGAAATCAGGAGGTTATTGAACTGGTTAATTTCATACCAAAAGGGTAACCAAGTTTGGCATGGGTTCGGCCTGAGTTCGGTCTCTTAGTATGGTAGACTTTGTGAATGAATGTAGCATAATTTGGTGGATAGGTTCTTTGGTTCATTTGAGTAGACTAGGTATCTGGATATAGGTATTTAGGATTTGCTAGTGCGACTCAGCTTACATCAATCCTAGACTCAAATAAAATATCAGATTACATATAAAAACCAAGATCATTGATGACGCCAAACTTCTGAAACATCTGCTGAATTGATGACACTTTTTTCCTTGACCGGGCAGCGGAACCCCCGGATACAAGGCACCAGATAAGTCGTAGGCGGTTAGACAAAATCTTCTGATATAACGCCGTCTTTAGCTCATCGTCATATATTATATGTCCATTGCTGATCTTGCTTATTGCTTTCTGGATGAACAAGGAAATATATAGAAGCAAATATTACATATCTGGATAATGCTGAGTTTAAGTAGAAGATACTATAGTGATTGATCGATTACCACAATGCTAAACTTAATCGATTAGCCATATTCAAAAACTCAATATAAATATTGGGCCAACACTACTAAGTTAATGCTCACTTATACTTGAGTTGTATAATTAGCATGCACACGTGCTATAATAAAGGTTTTGATCACTTAACAAACTCATACTCCCCCTTCCCAGCCAGTACTCATGGATCTAAATCATGACATATTACGACCTGGAAATTATAGCACATGAGCTAAATACGAGTATAATGATCACACAGTCTACATAATAATATAGATAATAACATCTCCTGACTAAGATCTATATAGTACCAGTCCGTGTACCATAGTGTTGGAATTTAAGTATAACATTGTTAGAACATGTGATATAGACCCTATCAAGTAAATAAAAACTAACAGAGAAATGTACTCGCATGTGATCCTGATCAAAAAACACAAATCAGTATCCGAACTGAAGTCCAAGTTACCAATATATGAATTTTTATGTTAACAAGTATTTTAGAATCATAAACATGCTTAACTAGTTCTATTTTAAATTTCTAGGTAAATTATAGGTTCTTAGGGTTAAACTTGTTAATTACCTAGTTATGGGTTCCAAAATACCTATTTAGTTGGCCTATGAAGTCATACTAGATATCATGTACTATATATAAACTCATATATATACTGGTATCATAATACCCTAGCCTATTATCTAATATCTAAACACTTTACCTAGTACTTAACCATTACCTAGACCCAAACTCAATACCATACCCAACTATCTCTAGTACCTTGGTACCAATACCTAGTATCAATACCTTGGTATCTTGACTAATATCTAACTCTAATATTTGATTAACTTACCCTCATTTACCTACAACTTACCCATTACTCAAACTACCTCATACTAGTACCTGTGTAGAATGATACCAACTTTCATGGACACTTGCACATACACCACACTCAACTTACCTCATAATACTCAATATAAACCAATTCATAAACTAAGATGCTCCACATTCTATCCTTCATATAGAATAATCATTAATACGCATCAACCTACTACTTTAACCAAGTATACATGCACATGCTTATACCCACTAGTCTAAATCACTCCCACACAAGTTTTGCTACTGCTGCTGCTACTGCAAGCAGTGTATCCAGTCCCCAAACACCATACTCTGGCCTTCAGCCACTACAGTGCCTAATCTGCAGAACCCCCAACCTGCCCACATTCCTACAGCATCTCCAATATGCACACAGGCCTGCAACAGTTGAGTTTGTAGTACCTGAGGACCCAAACTATTGTTGCTCAGCCTCCTACTTGTTGTGTAATCTATATGAACCAAGATACTGCTTGCAACAATAGTCCACAGACCCTCTAACTCTCGGCTGTAACTCAGACTTGCTCACGGCAGTTCCCAGGACTCCTATTTGCTGGAAAAAATAGCAATCTCAAGGCTACATGACTGCTTCCCATACTACAACCCACAGTGTATTGTTGCTCCAGGTTTCCCCCTCCCAAATACTGAGCACCTGTGCATTAACAACACACATATCTCTCTCTAAAACACTAGTACACTCCTCACACTACTACACATCAACACACTATCGCACAAACTCATATCATCACACTCTCCCTTCTACTAGCACACACACACACACACACACACACACACACACACACACACACACACACACACACACACACTACTCTAATACACTAGTACACAACCCACTCTAACCTCTCATCAACAAAACACAAAAACACAATACTAACCAACCATTAAATACCTAATGTACATTATGATACACACAAGTAACACATGGTAGAAGCTATACGGCAATAAATATTAAAGAATATATGATGGCAACAAAACTGAAATCACAATAGGGCAACCATAATAACTAAATACTGAAGTCTTGTCATGGCAATGAGGTACAATAATAATAAGCGATCATAGAAAAATAACTTCAAGAATGGGAGAAACAAATAGGAATAAACTAATATACGTTATTTAAAATATCTTGTCGATATGTGAACGACTAAGGATAAAATCCGATAAATCACATGTGTCGTGCATAGATGCTATTATTCCAGTAAGACCATGGGATGGAATAGTTAGTTCACATGTCCACTAAGTATTCTCCCTCCCGACTAGTACAACATGAATTCCGAACCAAACACGATGAAATAACAATAGTCCAGAAAGTCACATTTCTCATACAAGAATCCACCATTCACTAATCAGTGTAACGAGTGTAAAGAATCAAATAATTAATACTAAGCATGCATTATAGAGACTATCAAGTAATGAAAGTAATCATGAAAATATACTTGCCTGTGGTCCTTAGTTGTGGTATGAATCAGGTCCCAAATTAGAGTCCAAATCGCCTATGTAGTACGAATTACCATGCCAAAACCTTAAGCTATTTAATTATGAAATAATTACGCTAAAATTCTATTTTAATCCTATTATTCTAAATTTTAGATTAAATCTCAATTTTTTTCAAAGAAATAAATTTTGCCAACTTGAGACTCGTGGCACGCAAATCGAGACACCGTTGACAAAAAGTCAACCGACATAAAATCTAGATTTTTGTGTAGATTCTTTTAGATTTCAGTGCTACTTTAATGCTAGAATTAATGGATTCATAAACTCACAAGTTGGTAAAAAGTTATGGCCAATATGGCGCTCAAATGATAGTTCCGTCGGTTTCCTGACTACATCTAGGTTGCACGAATTTTACAGAATAGTAAAATAGAATATTTAAATATAATAAAATTATATATCGTGTTTTATCATGTCAGGTTTTGGAAACTTCAAATGATTCATGATTTCGAGTTCGAGATCTCCCAAAATCTCGAAAATACCAAAATATGTCAGATTTTAGACAACTGGCACTCTACTAATTTTTCAGAAAATAGGTTCAGAATTTATGAAAATAAATTAGATATTTTGGAAGCTATCCTTGAGACAGTTCCAACGCAAAAAATGGAGAGGAACTTTTGGTGTTCGGAGCTAGAAGAAATGGCTACGCGAAGTTGTAGAACCCTAGATGAAATATGCTCCTTAAAGTCTCTTTCTCTCTCCTTTAATTAATTCAGCAAAAATCAAAAACCTAATATTATATCCATATATATAGGCAGTAGTCGGCTCATCTGCTCAGTTTGGGGGACATGTGGCATGATCCAGAATATTCCCTCTCGGATCAGACGATGCAGAACATAGCGACTCAGCCAAGTCAGAGCTCGACTCCGAGTCTCACTCCGGCTTGGCTCAAGATTATTCGGGGACCGTAGGTATGGATGCCTAAGGCTGACAACTGGGGCACGCCCGACACTACTGTACGATTGACAGGTGGGCCCCGAGGAAGCTGACTGGGCATTTTAATTTTTTTGTAGTTTTTATTTACAGAAACTTAATTAATTAATTATTTTAATTAAAATAATCCAAAATATTAAAAAATTTATTAAAAATTATTGAAAATATATAACTGATTATTAAAATTAAGAAAAATGTTTTGGGTCAATTTTCCCTATAGTTTCCCACAGAAATTCTTAGAAGTCCTAGAGGGTTAGATTTTATTTATTAATAATTACAAAAAAATTTCAAAAATTTCCAAATGGCCTAACCATGGTTCGAAACCCTAGAATGAGCTTTATTGAGTACTAAGGATCTAATATTCCCCTATTGGTATATAAATCCTAAAGGTGTACATATTATTATTTAATATTTAATTATTAGTATATTCGGGAAGTGGGGGCTATAAACCTACCTTCCTTAAAGAAATTTCGTCCTCAAAATTTAAGGTATAATAAGTACAAGAAGGAAAAAATACCTCAAGGTACAAAAAAAGGGTAACGCTCACGCATCTCATCTTTCCGCTCCAAAGTGGACTCGGCGGGGGAGTGATGCCTCCAAGCAACATGAACCAACAGAATTATTTGGTTACGTAGCACCTTCTCCCTGCGATATAGGATATCCACCAGCTGCTATGGATAACGGATACTTGGTCCAATCTCGAGCTCTGAATAGTCCAGTACATGGCTAGGATCTGCCACATAATGCCTCAACTATGACACATGAAACACGTTGTGTACTCCTTCCAATGTAGGCGGTAAGTCCAGTCGATAGGCTACATCACCGACCTTCTCTAAAATAACGAAGTGTCTGATGAACCTTGGACTAAGCTTCCCACCTCCACCAAAATAAAACTTACCACGTGTAGGAGACATCCTCAATAACACCAAATTACTAACCTCAAAATCTAACGGTCTCCAGCGGCTATCAGCCTACTGCTTCTGTCTGTCCTGGGCCACGCAAAGTCTCTCTAATCTGCTTCACCTTTTTTACCGCATCAACTACCATATTCTGTCCCAAAAGTTGTCTCTCGCTCACGTTATCCCAAGATAATAGAGTTTGACATCTTCTACCATACAAAGGCTCAAAAGGAGACATCTAGATACAGGCCTGATAGCTATTGTTGTATGTAAACTCTATCTGGTGAAGATGGTCTGCCTACGAGCCACCAAAATTTAGTACACTTGTCTGAAGCATATCCTTGAGCATCTGAATAGTCCCCTCTGATTGTCCATCTATCTGAGGGTGGCAAACAATGTTAAATTTGAGTTTGGTACCCAAGCTAGCCAGCGTACTCCTCCAAAAGTGGGATATAAATTTACTATCCCGATCGGAGACGATGCTAAATAGAACTCTGTCACGCCCCAATCCCAAAATACCGAGGGACTGGACGAGTGGCAATGGCCAGCAGCACGCACCGATGGATAAACCCAATTTAATGGATCCATCAGGGCATACTTAAGCTGTAAAATCCAGTCTACGACAAACATGGCACAACTAATCTCATCCACACAAGATATAAAATATGATCCATAAAATAAATAAGGAATGTAAATCATCAGCTAGTCTCACAAAGTACTTCGGGGAACAACCCGATAAATATCTAATACAATGGTTCAACAGACCAGAAAGTAAATGACTGAAATAAATAAATAAATACTGAGCAAGAAACATGGATGCTCAGGAGAAGTCTTCGGCTAACACCTCGTCCTCGGATGGCGGTACAGCTCCTGGATTAGCTCCTGCTCTGGTCCCGTATACCTCGGGATAGATCTCGTCCTCAAATTCTGGAGACATAATCCGGATCCAGGTCCTCAGGGGACATAGCAAGGTACAAGAAAGCTCATGCCAAAATAAATGCAGTACAGCAGATAATAAAATAAAATAGGCCAAATAAGTAACCATCTAAGTGAAAATGCAAGTGAGAGCAGCACGAGTACTCAGGCTGAGCCACTACAAGCTCTGTGTTGGGGAGCCGGTAGTGGTAATAACATTTAATGTGCCTAGCTCTGCTACGAGAGTCTACGGCCTCACAATAGTAGTAGATATATATATATAAAATAGCCTGTAGCCTGTGTGTCTCTCCCCACCCAATGTAACCATGCATATCATGACCATAACGTCTCATGTCCATGTCAAGCGGGATCATCACTAATGCAACAAGTCATATGTATCGATGAATATAGTATCTCTGTCAAGTCCTGTATCCTATACAGAATCATCACGAATATCTCGGAAATATCCTGTCTCATGAACAGTGTCAAGTGTCCTGGGTCGTATGGTACTTGATAAGACAAGTACGAGAATATAAAGTGTCACGAATGTCCATCTCTACATGACAGTACCCAACACCGCATACAGTGTTGGCACCCGACTGATAATCGGATGCTAAGTATGTCACACGGTCCTAGGTTGAGCATGCACAGCAATATAATAAAGCAAGGAAAATATATAATAATACTACAAGGTTTGGCAAGGTACACTTGCCTGATGTTTGAGTATCAACAGTCGTCCCGGTATCAGTGGATCCTATGGGTACTCCTCCAAAAGCTGTAATAAATATCACCACCCGTCTCAGAAAATGTCAAATAGCTAGAAACGCCTATCCTTAAGTCCAATTTGGACACAGGGGCAAAAATAACATTTTCGGTCCAAAGCGGGGTCCACATGTGGGCCACTTTGCACCGAAAAGTGTGTCAGGGTCAAAGGTTACCAAATTCATCAAACTCAGTGTCTACAAGTCAGGAACGATGATACGAACCCAACGGAACTTCCAGAATTGGATTCCGATGAGCCGATCTCAAAATTGCCCGTCAAGTAGAGCTTATGGGGCCCACGATACGCGATTTTGTCAACGTTCTCAGAATCGAACCAAACTTGGGTCACAGGACCAGCGTATTGCTACGAGTCCGATGGTGCAAGTTTCGTCTCGATCCGACGTGTGTACACAAAGTTACAACGTGTTCCAGTAAAGTCGGATACGGGGCGTTGTCCGCGGATACGCGCTGATTTCGGTATGCTCGCACATCCGAAACAGCTTCTGCGAAATCCCGCACGTCCATATCAATGACGCGCACATATCTGTGAAGATCGCGTGCGACCAAGTCGTCCCGTTTGGCGGGGCGCACTCAGTTTCGGGGTAAAACAGGGCATTATTTTTCCTGTTTTTGGATCGCGGTGTACGATCACCACAGGACGCGATGCACCGAGCGGGTTGCACGGCCACCGAGAGGGTTATACTGTCTACGCGTAGCAACTGACGGAAACTAAAATGGAGTTGCGAGACGAGAGAAAACGATACCTGAACAGGGCTCCGTGAACGCTGAATTCTACGTGTCCGAGGTGCTGTCTCGTGTCCTGGTCCGAATCTACCGTGTCCGCGTGTCTGTCATGTCTCCTTGACACGGGCCGAGTCAGGATCGGGGCGACTGCCTAGGTTGCTGGTGGAGAGCCATTTCGGTCGGCGGAGGGAGGCTCGTCGGCTGCTGTTCCCAGCGGCGGGTTGGGGTTGAGGGGAAGCCGGGGTTGGCGGTGAGTAGCAGCGTCGGAGTCTGGCTGCAGGTGGGGAGGTCGACGACGGGACTGGAGCTCGGCGAGGGACGAGCGGGGCTGGATGGTCGCGGGTGGAGTCGAGCAGAGGAGCGGGGTCGTGGGGAGAAGAGGAGGCTGCAGGTGATCGAGCGGATGAGAACGACGGAGTCGAGGGGTGGTCGACGTCTGGGGGAACGGGTGGAAGGTGGAGAAGACGTCGGCTGCCTAAGGTTTAGGCGAGGGGGATCGTCGGCTGCAGCGGAGATGGGTCTGTAGGGTTTTGCGACGGCGGCGGGCACGGAAGTCGAGGTATAAATATGGCTTGAACAGTGAATCCGGTGGGGGATTCTCTTAGTGCTCGGTTAGGGTTTTGGGTCCGGGTCGGGTTTGCTGGATCCGACCCGACCCGACCCATTATGATGGGTTGGCTTGGTTCGGCTTCGCCATCGGTTTGGTTTGGTCAACGGTTTGGTTTAATCTGGGTTTTGTTTGGTTCGGTTTAATGAGCCAAAAGCTTTTAAGGCTTAAAACGCATTTCCGGAGTCCAATAAATTCACCGAAAAATACCCTATGTCCGCATTTCCGGAGTCCAATAGATTGACATTCCTTAGTCCACACGAACTCTACATCCTTCCGAGTGAGTCTAGTCAACGGCTCTACTATCCGAGAAAAATCTTTCATAAATTTTCTGTAATATCTGGCCAATCCTAAGAAGCTTCTGATCTCTGCAACAGAACTCGGAGTGGTACAAGACTCTGCACCAGTAATCTTCTTCGGATCCACCGATATCCCATCTCTAGTTACCACATACCAAAGGAAGTCTACCTTATCCGCGAAAAACTCACATTTTGAGAGTTATTCATAGAGCTTCTCCTTTCTGAGGGTCTCCAGCACAATCCTCAGATACTCCTCGTGCTCCTCTGACGTCTTTGAATAGACGAGAATGTCATCTATGAACACCACCATAAATTTGTCAAGGTATTGATGGAACACCTTTTTTATCAAGTTCATGAAGACTGCTGGAGCATTAGTCAACCGAAACAATATTACCATAAACTCATACTGGCTGTATCTTGTCAAAAATTCAGTTTTCAAAATATATTCCTTCTTTATCTTCAGTGGATGATAGCCAAACCTCATGTCGATCTTCGAAAATACTCTCGCATCGCTCAACTCATCGAAAATATTATCGATCCTTGGTAGCGGGTATTTGTTCTTGATGGTAAGGTTGTTCAAGGCCCTGTAGTCAATGGACATTCGCACCGACCCATCCTTCTTTGGTACAAATAAGATCGGGGCTCCCCAAGGTGAGGAATTTGATCTAAAAAATTCTTGTCTAGCAATTCATCAACCTGCTTCTTCAGCTTTGCTAGATCGCTATTATTTTTCTGGTAGCCTGCTGGGACACTGGCTCTACTCCCGGTACTAAGTCAATAGAGAATTCTAGATCTCTATCTGGTGGTAATCCTGGCCACATCTCAGAAAATACATCTAGGAATTCTATAATAATGGGATGTGGCAAGCCCTTCTCCTCTACTATGGCTCCATAAATAATCCAATAACCCTGTTCTACTGCTCCTCTAACAAACCCAAATTTTGGATCTCCTGGAGGACGAAACAGCACACATCCTCCATGACAGTCTATGCTTGCATAGTGTCTACTCAACCAATCCATTCTGAGGACAATGTCAAAACTCAGAAGTGGCATTACGAGTAAACTAGCATCCAAATCATGGCCTTCCAAGGTAACACGATGCCCTTTGTAAGTATCATAGACTAGGATAATGCCTCCACCAGTCGTGATCTTGAAACTCCTACCCAAGGGTTCTATTACTAAACTATAATTAAGCACAAAGGATACATATATGAAGCTATGCGATGCACCAGAATCGAATAAAGCAGTATTCAAGAAGGACAACCATCATGAGGGCATCCGATAACTCGGAGGGAAATAAGGGTTTGCAATTAAATATAGCAGAATCCTACTTGTGATTGAGTATTTTCCTTTTTCTAATATCTTATATCCTATGGCATGCTCGCAGTAGTACTACTAACTTAAGTATCACTACGAGTTTGCAACCTTATGAGAAATATGACTTGTATGGGCCACTATTAAAACTTGTCATGACCCGCACCCTAAAATTAGGCATGAGTCATGGGCACACCCAGCCTACGCCATAGTATCGGCGAAAAATGCAGTACAATAAGACACAAGTATAATCTATAACTCACAATATATATACATATCCACACTATACTCAATCATAGACACTGAGATAATAAAATCGTAAGGAAATAATCAAATAATAGTCTCAAAATTATGTGTCCAAAATAGTCTCCCAAATAATACTAAAGTATAAAATAGTAATATCCAAAATATAACTAAAAATTCTGGAGAATAATCTATCCAAAACAGCTAACTAAAACAACTACTTTACTAAACTACTCAATCGCAGCTGGGATATGAGTTGCTAACTCTCATATTCCTCCTGGGGGAAAATATCAGGCTCAGCTATGTCGCCCACATTTGGTTAATAATGTGTAAGGATCTTACCCTCATCGTAGTCACCTAAAATATTGTTATCCATTCAGGATTGGAACGAGTATATTATAGTAAAAATAGTTCCAATACATGGTAGAAGCCATACGATAATAAATAGTAAAGAATATGTGATGGCAACAAAACTGAAATCAGAATAAGGCAACAAAAATAACTAAATTCTGAAGCCCTATTATGGCAATGAGGTACAATAATCTCAAGAGATTACAAGAAAATAACTGCAAGTATGGGAGAAACAAATTGGAATAAACTAATCTACGTAATTTAAAATATCTTATCGACATGTGAATGACTAAGAGTAAAATTCGATAAACCACAGGTGTCGTGCATGGCTGCTATTATTCCAGTAAGGCCATGGGATGGAAAAGGTAGTTCACACATTGACTAAGTATTTCTCCTACAGACTAGTATAACATGGATTCTAACCCATATACAATAAAATAACAATAGTCCAGAGAGTTACATATCTCATTCAAGAATCCACCATTTACTAATCCGTGTAACGAGTGTCGAGAATAAAATAATCAATACTAAGCATGCATTATAGAGACTATGAAGTACTGAAAGTAATAACAGAAATATACTCGCCGGTGGTCCTTAGCTGTGGTACGAATCAGGTCCCAAATTAGAGTCCAAATTGCCTATGTAGTACAAATTACCATGTCAAAAGATAATTTACTTTAATTTGTTTAATTCTAAAATAATTAATCTAAAATTCTATTTTAATCCTATTATTCTAAATTTTAGATTATATCTCAAGCTTTGTCCAATGAAATCGAATTTGCCAACTTGAGACTCGTGGCACGCAAATTGAGACGTCTTATTGACCAAAAAGTCAACCGACATAAAATTCAAATTTTCTTGTAGATTATAGATTTTAGTGCTACTTGAACGATGTAATCAACGAATTCACAAACTCATAATTTGGTAATTTTTTTTGGCCAATATGGCGCTCAGATGATAGTTTCGTCGGTTCCCTGACTACATCTAGATTGCACAAATTTTACAGAATAGTAAAATAAAATATTTAATTATGATAAATATATATGTCATGTTTTATTGTTTCAGGTTTCGAAACTTCAAACGGTTCATGATTCTGAGTTCAGGACCTCCCGAAATCTCGAAAATACCAAAATGTGTCAGATTTTGGACAACTGACACTCTACCAATTTTACAAAAAAATATGATCAGAATTTATGAATTTTGTTTAGATATTTTGGAATCTAAACTTGATATGGTTCCAACGCAAGAAACAAAGATACATTTGGAGTTCGTAGATAGGAGAAATGGCTACGCGAATTTGAAGAATCATAGATGAAATATGATCCTCAAAGTCTCCCTCTCTCTTCTCGTATTAATTCAGCACAAATAAAAAATCTAATATTATATCCTTATATATAGACACCTATCGGCTCAGCAGTTCAGGTTGGGGGACACGTGGCATGATCCTGAAGATTCTCGCTCGGATCAGACGGTGCAGAACAGAGTGACTCAGCCAAGTCAGAGCTCGACTCCTACTCTTACTCCGGCTCGGCTCAGGATTGATTCGGGAACCGCGGGTGTGGATGCCTAAGGATGACAACTGGGGCCCGCCCGATACTACTGTGCGACTAACAGGTGGGCCTCAAGGAAGATGACAGGGCATTTTATTTTATTTTTATTTTTTATACAGGTACTTATTTAATTAATTCTTTTATTTAAAATAAACCAAAATAAATATTAAAAATATTCATAAAATTATGAAAAAATTCTAGAAAATATATAGTTGAATATTAAACCCTAAGAAATTTCTTGGGGTCAAATTTAGCCTCTAGGTTTCCTGCAAAAATTCTTAGAAGAACAAAAGAGTTAGATTTTATTTATTAATAATTACAAAAATTTTAAGAAAATTTCTATTGGCCTAACCATGGTTCCAAACCATAGAATGAGCTTTATTGAGTACTAAGGATCTAATATTTCCCTATTGGTGTATAAATCCTAAATTCATATATTATATTATTTAATATTTTATTATTAGTATATTTGGAAAGTGGGGGCTACAACCAACCCCAAACACCATAAAACACCACCTATATATAGTATGACATAAATACATATATAAAATAATAGATCCAATGCAATATAGAGTAGTTGACAATAAGGGGACACCAATACAAAGGAATCCCTAGATTTAACCATGTGTATCCTGGTGTACCATGACACGACACTACGTATCCAATTGTGCACACTAGAACACAAGTACAAGTTAATTGGACACCAAAATTCCCTTTGAGGATAAGTGTAAAAAAATTAAAAGATACAATTCGTAATTAAACTAAATTAAGCATGAAAAATATCATTCCACATGAGAAAAATCTATATATACCAAATTTGAGGCTTCTAACACCTAGATCTATCATTAGAGAGTCAATTACACCTATGAGAGGGTTTCTATGAGTTCAATGAGTGTTCCTAACCATGAAATTGGTGGATATTAGAGAATTACATAATTTTATCTCTTTTGAAGAACTCCGATTTTGGATACGAGTTTAGAAGCATAAAAATTTGGATTCATGCATCCAATAACAATGCACCTTAAGATCGATTCAGAAGAAATAAGACCGCAGACTGACCATGCGACCGAGAAAAAGCATCATCCATGCGCCCCAACAATGGCCACTTAAAGGCCTGACACAAAGATTACATCTGACACAGAATCCTGCAAAAGGGATTTTCTGAATTCCTTAAAAAATTTGAGCACACTAAGCCACAAGAAGCTCTCGTCTGACTAATAATGAACCATGACAGGTGTGCAACGTGCGTGTACAACACGACAAAGACTCCATGCGTCCCATGCGTCCCTAGCCCTATGCGTCCAAGACTCCATGTGTTCCATGCATCTCTGACCTCATGCGCCCCATACTCTATGCGTCCCAAGCGTCTATGGCCCATATGTTCCAGACTCTATACGTCCTATACATATCTGGCCCCATGCGTCCTGGACTCCATGGATCCAACGTGGTAGGGTTCCCTGAGACCAAATATTTCTGTTGCGAATGAAGTGATTCTTTCCAACTAAATGCTGGTCATGTTTCAAAGCTGACCAAGTCACACAACCAAAAGGCGAGAACTGCCCAGATCTTCAGCAACAATAAATTGTAACAAATGTCCACAAGGCAGCTTAGCCTGGACGCAACTGTATCTTATTAAGGATGTATATATGGAAACTTGCCATCGTATGCGCCTTCAGTTTCAACCGCATCATCTTGAAGAATCTCTATTGGAGCCACCGAACAGAAGCACATGTGGCACATATATCCCATCAACATAATGGCTATAAATAGGAGCAACTTAGATGTTCCAAAGTGTGGCTGGATTTTTCTGCTGTAGAGACTATACTCCTCCAGGAGAGCTACGTATGTGTATACAAGCTCAAGAGAGAGAGAAAAAAGAAGAGAGCATCCCTCATTCACTCTTTGGACCGTCAACAGAGTAAAATAGTCCCTATAGTACTAGATCTCCATTGTCACATTACCCAGATTAAAAATATTGTACTAAGGTTTTCTGTCTAGGATTTCTTTGTACTCTTTTTGTTTGTTGTTAAACAAAAGTGTTTCCAAATTCATTTTCAATGGCAAACAAGTTGGCGACTCTACTAGGGACTTTCTTCTCCTCTAATGAGAAGGTCGTGACGAAGTCTGACACGTCTAAGCTGGATTCGACCCAGAGGGTGCTGGTTGTACGCTTCGACTAGCAAGCCTTTGAGAAAATGCTCTCTGAGGGCGGCATTTCTCCAAGGCTGGCAAAGCCTAAGAAGACCCACAGGATATGGGTTGCAAAGGCTGTTGTGCCTCAATCAAATGCGTAGCATGCACTCTCTATCTCTCTTCACCACAGGGGACGCATATTATTTGTCCACATGAGCTGACGCCTCTCATGCGACAGCCTTTTCTGATAAAAAAGTGCTCTGAACCTGAAGACCTGCAAGAAAATGGTTGCAAAGGCCGCTGTGCCTCAACCAAATACGGAGCGTGTGCTCCCCTTCTTTCTTTTTGCCATAGGGGATGCACATTATACTTCCCCATGAGCTCACGCCCTTCATGCGGTAGCCGCTTCCTACGCTGGGGGTAGTGTTCCCTCCGAGTTCGAAGAGGATGCGGCACTACCAACTTTTTGTTGTTGACTATTCATTGCAAGCGTCTGAGGCAAAAAATGCGATGTCTACCGTCCCATCTATTTCTTCCATGTGAGAACAACATACATGGCATGGGACGATCAAGAGGACCATAACAATCTACAGTGCCTCGAAACCCTCAAGGCCAAGATGCAAACCATATGTGCGTCAATGTAGGCCTTGACCCAGACAATGTTGGAGATTAAGGCAAATATAGCCTCACAACCAGCAAGGGCCTCTGTTCAAGCAAGCCTGGACCCCGGAACCAACAGGAATTAAAATGCAACCGCTCCACCCGCTGGTGGCAATCATTTCCTGCCCGGATCATCTGCTCCTTCCACAGTCAATGAAGCCCGGGAAGCAATACGGGAGGTACGAGAACTCTGAGCCCGCCTAGACTCAATGGGCAATCGGGACTACTTTGTGAACTCCGGATTCGACAACCGTATTCCCTTCAGTGGAGAGATGTACCATTCCCGCCGAAGTATAAGCCCTTTAACTTGACTTCGTTTGATGAAAATACATCTCTCCATCAATTCATGAGTTACATCAAGGCAGCAACGGGGCATCTATTGATGATAGAGGAAAATGCTATCGGGGCTGAGAAAAAAGTAAAGGACGCCCGCCGCTTGGGAATACATATCCACGTTGCTGATGATAGAGGAAAAGGCCCTTATAACAGCAACAACAACAACGACAATAACACCCAAGATAGCAAGGGAAAGTAGGCTCTTGTCGCTGATATAACCAAGAAGCCCGAGCCAAAGCCTGAGCCAAAGCCCGTAGAGGCTCCAAAACCAAAGCAAACTTATTACTTCGAAGATGATGACGTCATGGAAATCTTCGATGTGCTATTGAAGTGAAATAAGCTTCGGCTCCCCGATATCAAGCGTCCTGTTGAGGCAGTCGATGTGAATAATCCAAAGTACTGCCACTTCCCTTGATACGTCTACCATGCGACACCGGATTGCTACTCACGGGAGCGGTTCACTGCTCGACACCAAGGCCTTCTTCTTGGACTTCGATGATAAAATATTTGTCGCTAAAATGGTATCTCTCCAGTTCAGTAACTTCCTAAAAGCGGAAGCCCAAGACGGAGTGATCCCGATCCCCAGGGAAGCAATAGAGGTTTCTAATCTCTCTCCAGCTCATGACCAAACAGTCGGGCTGATACCTCTCACCACATCACAGGGGGAGGACATGTGGGTTCATCCAGATCTTGCTACAGAATTAATACAGCAGGGAACAACTTTCGCCACCAAGTACAGGGACAAGAAGTCAAAGTCCGGCTATATGGTTTCTCTCCCTTCCGAAGAAACTATAGCTGGAACAACGAGGTTAGGCCTGACGTACCAATAAGAGTACGACATCCCTGACGATGGTGCGCTCCCAATCACCGCATCTATAATATCTGATCCGGGTCCATCCCAGCCTACGATAGTGGATAAGTCCAAGCAGAAAGAAACTTGCTTCGATAAACCGTTGAACAAAGATACAGCCCAGGGAGTGGAGAAGCCTAACAACTTTAACATCTTGGCACAACTAGCCAATACCCTAGCAAAGTTATCACTATTTGTTCTTCTTCGAATCTCCAAAGACAATCGAGTTGCTCTGAGTGATGAATTACAGAATGCCGACACCTACCTGGTGCAGGTCAAGCACCAGCTGAGGATCCTGCCGCATGCCCCCAATGTAATAATGTGATGGAGGCGATACCCAATATCATGTTCTAGAAATAAGACATGTTGCTAAAGAACAATAGGCAAGATCGCCCTATATATTACATTGGGTATATTAGTGCCATCAAGATTGACCGGATATATATTGACCCCGGCTCATCAATCAGCATCATCCCTCATAGTCTGCTTCAACCAATAATGCCATCAGTGGCTTCATCTCAGGGAGGAGCTACCCTCTGGGCAAGATTCAATTAAAGTATAAAATTGGTGACTTAAAAATAGAGGCCACCTGCTATGTCATAGACGCAGACGTATCCTACAAAGTCCTATTGTGACATCCATGGATACATCAGTATATGATTGTACCATCAACCTTGGATTTGCACTTGAAGTATGTGAACGATTACGACATCGTAAGTCAAATTTGTCGACTTTGATCAATTCAAAGGGGTCGAGGCCTATTACTATGACTCGATCCTCTACAAGAAAGTCTACCAAGATTAAGGTGGCAATGGTGCTGACGATAAGGCAGAGACTAGGACAACATCGGATGAGCCCTTGAGGGTCCATCTTAAAGCAAGCGCTCCCGACATATTCTTTTCCCTCATGGTAAAACAATACAGGAAATCACCTGAACCTCTTGTCGTTTGCCTTCATAGACCGAGTCGACCACTGAAGGAAGATCAAGCACCTACTGCGACTTCCGAAACTCTAGTAGTAAAGCTACGTAGGAGACCTCCAAAGCCGTCGCTCGTACGGGGGGTATATCTCATGAAGGACGAAAATGAGGAGTACGTGGCCGCTCATGCTAACATCCCTTCTCTTGATGATATAATTTCAGATGATAAGATACCTTATTTTATAAATAAAGGGCTATCTTTGAACTAATCGGATATTGTATATCTCAGCACATTATATTCCATAGAGCACGGTTGAGGCTTGCACCTTGTCACTCCCCGCTCCTGATATACGTGTTTGGAACGTATTTTTATTTTAGCATGGTTGCATGTGCTTGGAGACTAGACCCATTCTTTGGTCTAACCTGGTTCATGGTTTATTTTGTGGGTTAGTTCAAGTCATGAGAACCTTTGGTTCAACCCTCAACCATACCGTATATAACCCAATATTTTCTTTCTCTCTTCACTTCTTCATTACATCCTCTTCTTTAGTTTTCTTTTCCCATTTTCATAGACAAGTACACCTTGCATGAGAAATGGAAAAACCCTCCATATTATTGTTTCATTATGTTTATTATGTGTTTCTATGCACTTTTAGTTTTGGTTTTTTCTGTTTTGATGGATGGATTAGTGTAGATCTATATTTATAACTTAGGCTTTTATGGGTTTTATGAGTTTGCCTTTATTTTTGCTACATGATAGAGCTTTCAATTTAGAGCGATTTGGTTTTTGGTTTACCCAATTTGGACTTTAAATGAGAATTTTATGAAAAAAAATAAGATTTTAGTTTTGGGTGCTTTTTCGCCATGACTGAACCTGCGGTTGGAGAAGACGAAGTTCCCATGCGGCTAGTGGGCATATGCGGCTGAGTATGCCTTACGGCCCGAGAGGGTTATGCGGTTAAAACTCTTATCGCATACTGATAGCATGCGTCCATCTTGTTGGACGCATGACTACTGTTTACAAAAGTGTCTTTGAACACCTTGTGCTTTCACTCACTGAATGAATAAGAAATTCGCAAAGTCCCAGAGAACTCCATGCGACAGAGGACCCCATGCGGTACCGACACTCATGCGACCTAGAGAGCATGCAACCACTAATTTCTTGGATGCGTGGCTCTGAACCATTGGCACTTAATTTTATAGTTTTGTCTTTTCTTCCTGACATACTTTATGGCTTGTCACCTCAGTCATATTAGTCTTTTTATGTCACATCAATAACACTTTATTTATTTGACTGTTACTTCAACCCTTATCCTTGTTTGGTTGTAGGATTGAGCCTTAGCGCTAGGATATGCAATGGACCTAAGTGAAGACACTGAACCTATGTATTATTATATGTTTTCTTTGGTTTTTGTTTCTATATTTCGTGCTTCCTATATGGTACTTGCTATTTGGGGTCTAAACCCACTGGTTTTGCATGGCCAGATCTTGAGCTAGCAACTAAGGATCTAGCATACTTTCGTACAACTCCTGGAGTGCATAAGGAATATGGTCACAAGGGATAGCGAGTTGGTTTTCTTCTTCCCTGCTCGTCTTTCATATTTACTACTTTTTGTCCTTTTGCCACCGGTACGTATTAGACGGCTCGTCTTGACATTAGTTTCCTTACATTATTGTATTAAATTATACTGCAGCTTATCACTGTCATGTACTTATGTTACTTTTCTAGCATCTTATTTTGCACAGTTGGAGTCAATGATATTTTGAGAAAGTATTTGGGACACCTTATTTCTTATCATATATGCTCTAAGCTTACTGTTTCTTGTTTGAATGATTGAGACATAGAAGTTCTTGACCCTATGACACTTGATTGTAGCATGCACCTCGTTATCTTATACAACCGTGATCGCCGTACAACGTATAATACCTTGTACGGGGTAGCTAGCCATATCCGTCTCCGTATTCCGGTACTGGACGTAACAAGGTTTTAGTGGTGACCCATGCAGGTCTATTCTTCAGACTTGTGGGGTGTCATAGTCATAGGAGTCTCAATCAAAGGAGTCTCAATAAAAACATGATCCTTCTTGAAGTTTTAAATTTGTCATCTTCAATACTCGGCTTGAATTCTTCTAGATTGATTGCTTTCTTGTTCCTTCTCATCCTGTGCTTATTATTTCTTGTGCTCTTCTTCAAGGCTTCTCCTTTTCCTGATGCTACAGCAACACGAGAGGTAGAGTTGCCAGTAGAACAAAATCTTGTGGAACCCCAGCGAAGGATCCGAGTTGAGCCCACGATGAATGGGACAAAGTAGCAGGCTCCAGGTGTCCCCGTACCTCCTGCAGTGCCGGCAGTACTGGATACCCCAGCTTTGCTAGAGATTACCCATAGATTTTTGGCTGCCCAATAAATCTAGATGTTGGTACAACAACAACAACAGAAGCAACATCAGCAATAATAACCCCAACAGCAGGAACAAAATGTCCTGTTGAACCAAGGGTTGTAGACAACCCTAGAACGAGGCAGGAGAACAGATTCTGGGTCAACTGTTAGATTTTGTAGACTGAACCCCAAATATTTTGATGGCACGGATAACGCAATCACGACTGACGATTGGTTCCAGGATATCAAGACCATTCAGACAGCAGCTAAAGTTTCGGCCGAGGAACAAGTTGACCTGGTTTGCCTACAACTCCAGGATCTGGCAAGAGATTGTTGTGCTATGATGGAGGTAGGAATGAGGCATCCTATTTCATGGAAGGATTTTAGGACCCAATTCAGTACGAAGTACTTCGAGATTGTGGCTCAGTATAAGTTGCAGCAAAGGTTCATTAACCTCAAGCAAGCCAGAAGGACAATATACGGCTATACGGCAGAATTTTGTCGACTTAGCAGATTTTCTCCAACCATGGTAGAAACAGAGTTGGAGAGAGCAATGAGGTTCCAACAGGGACTTCACTTAAAGATCTTGCACATGGTAGAGGTGCACGACTACCAGACCTTCTAGGCGATATTGATAGCAGCAACAAGGTCGAGCTTACTTCTCAAAGGATGGCATCAAGAAGAGTAGATCGTAAGAGGCCTCATGGACAGAACAATAAGGGAAGACCAGTACCCAGAATGTTAGCACCATCACCTGGCATTCATATACATGATTCAGTACCGTAAAGGGCAGCATTTTCGACAGTGACAATACCAACTCGACAACAACAGCCGAGGCAGCAGCAGTAATATCAGTAGCAACAACGATGAGGAGCGTCATATGTTGTACCTACTGTGGAAAAGAATTTCATACCCGGGATGTTTGTCGGATAGCTAATAGACTATATTTGAGATATGGGAGCCCTGATCACAAGATTGCCATGTGTCCATAGATACAGAGGCCAGGACGACCAGTATAATAGTTTTCTGGATTACCAGTTCCAAGGGCAGTACATCAAGGAGGACCAACAGTAGAAGCACGACCTTTGGCTCAGCATCCGTTGCTGATGCAGGCCCAGTTTTATAGGCATCAATAGCAAAATCAGCAGGGGCCACAACTATGATAGCAAAAAAGATAGCAATAGGGAGCTCAACAAGGTCAAGGGCAGGCACTCACCTTGTCCTTGGAAGAAGCTAGGGCATCCGACAAAGTAGTAACAGGTAACATTTTTGTTACAACCTTTCCTGCCATAACATTAATTAATTCTAGAGCTTCACACTCATTTATATCTGTATAATATACGACATGTATTGGATTAAAATTTGAGGCATTGCCAGTGAGACTGAATATACTCACTGGCAATGGAATTATAGAAGTTAGTAGGGTGTGTCTAGCATGTCCAGTCATAGTATGTGGGCATTTATTACCTGCAAAGTTGATCAAGTTTCTTATGGGTAACTTTGACCTTATCTTAGGCATGGACTGGTTGAGAGACTGTCATGCAATGATAGACTATCATAAGGGTAGAGTGTTGTTTAGAATTTCCGGTCTAGAAGAGTTTGTCCTTAGCAGAATAGCAAGAGACCAGCACAATTGGGGAATCACAACAGTAGAAAAGAAAGCAAACCCGCTGCCCAAGATAGTTGAAGAGTTCATGGATGTCTTTTCCAATGATCTTTCTGGATTACCCCCAGTTAGAGAAGTAGAGTTTTGTATAGAGTTAATGCCAGGAGCAGAACCAGTATCTCAGAAGGTGTACCCTATGTCACCGTTAGAGCTTGATCAGTATCTCAGAAGGTGAAATAGTTTATTCAAACTAGTGCATCATCGTGGGGAGCACCAGCGGCATTGGTGAAGAAGAAGGATGGATCGACGTGGTTATGTATGGATTATAGGCGGCTTAATGCAGTGACCGTGAAGAACAAGTACACATTACCAAGGATTGATGATTTGTTTGACTAGTTTAGTAGAGCAAGAGTCTTCTCCAAGATAGATTTACAATCAGGATAATATCAAGTATGAGTCCGGGAGCAGAATATACCAAAGACAGTATTTAGGTCACGATATGGGCATTACAAATTCTTAGTTATGCCATTCGGACTGACTATTGCTCCAGCGGTATTCATGGACTTGATGAACCATATTTTTATGCCTTACTTAGACTGATTTGTGGTAGTATTCATTAATAACATCCTGGTATATTCCCGAAATAAGGAGTAGCATGAAGAATATCTCAGGATAGTTCTAAAACTTTGAGGGTACACCAGTTATATGGGAAGCTTAGTAAGTGTGAGTTCTTGCTGTATCGTATGTCCTTTCTTGGATATATTATTTCTAGACTACGAGTGTCAGTTAATCCTAATAAGGTAGAGGCAGTAGAGAACTGGCCAGTACGAAAGACAGTAGCAAAAGTGCATAGTTTCCTGGGCTTAGCAGGTGTCACAAGCCACACCCGGAAATTGGGCATGAGCCGTGGGTACGTCCAACCTACGCCGCAGCATCGGCGGTAGAACGCTATCTAGGTCTCAAACATAACTCATCCTGTCAATGGTCTCAACTCCATAAGGAGGACAATGATAATATATGAATCCACTGTTTATAATATACTCAATCACAAGGCTATATGAAAGTAATTGGCACGATGAAAAATGAGGATAAAGAGTTCTATCATAAGTTAACACAATATAAATACATCACAAGTCCTGAGTCTAGATGTCCTCAAAAGTCACAACAATAATACAACTCAAATCTCAGTCTAGAACAATAATACATAAAATAGGACAGTCTAGTGCATGTAGGTAGAATCTCCTCTAAGATGGGTAAGTCCTCTGGGATTTCTGGTATGAAATCTCCCTCTGCTCTCGGGCAGTAGTGGGTAGGGCTGAAATCCTCCAAGTCCTTTGAAAATGTTATCCAATCAGGATTGGAGCAAAGCACAAACACTAAACAACAGTTTCATTAATATTGACAAAAACTATAAAATAATGTAAGGAATACAAGTTGGAATAAATACTGGAAATATAGAGTACTAGAGAATATAAAATGAGCAATGTAATATCTAGCAATGAATAAAATACCAGTGGGTGCTAGAACAAGTGATCTGAAATCAAGAATAAATATCTGGCTAAGTGTTTAAAATATCATAGTATTATGTGATCGGCTTGGGACAAATCAGGCTGGTTACATATGATTAGCTATGATTCATGTAGGTCAGGCTAACCATCTGGTTAGCTATGATGCAAGTAATGGTCAGGATAATCATATATAACAACTATGAGGCATGTAATGGTCAGGCCGCACCCGACGTGAGATGTGGGGAGAGCTATGATGCATGTAAAGTTGGATATGATCACATAATTTACTAATATTTCCCCATCCCCAGCTAGCACGATGGATTCCAATCATGACTCCTCATGACAGGTATCTAGGGTGCTAACCCGTGTATCCACAATATCAGAATCAAGTATATAATACAACTAGAATTATAGGATTAATCAACAAAAGCGAAAACTGTCAGAGAATGTACTCGCCTGTGGTCCCGAGGAAGGTGCGAGGATCGATGCCCAAGATGAAATCACAATAACCTAATAATGGAATATCAATGTCAAAATACTGAATTAAGGGAAATAATATGTTTAACTAATTAAATATGAGGCCTCTAGGTCAATTCTGAGGTTTACTGGTCAATACTAGGTTAACTTGGTTAATACTTGTCCATTTATATACCATAATAGTCCATATTGGACAAAACCTAACTAAACTAGTCATTACTAGCTATACTAGACATTAGTACATAACTATCTATATGATATTACATAATACTTATATACTAGAGTCTAGTTAGTACATAAATACTTATATAGCTTACAAGTTAATAATACTACTTAATACTACTCAAGGACTAATACTAATCATATCAATACTTGATAGCAACTAAACTAATTACTAATTCTAAATATAACTAGCAAGTACTAATTAAATAATACAATACTAACTAAGCTAATTTCCTAACTAATACTAACTCGTATCAATAACTGATACTCTGCATAGCCAAAAACCCCCTATTTACTGATACACACTGTGTCAATCTCTGGGACAAGCATGTAGCTACTGACAGGATCAACCAGGTAACACCCTCACTGAACTTAACTCTAATTGGAATGCAGAACTTCACAACCTATTGACACTAAGTATCAGGAAGTCTGATACTAACAACAGTTTTACCACTGCACAGACACCTCTACTCCTCACTGATACTTAATTCCCCAGATCCTACTGATACAACCCATAGTGTCAGTAAAATGCCCACTGCACTTAACACACACACTGTGATCAAACTGCACAGTCAGGATACTCGACTCTGCATATTCACACAGACTCCCTGACACCCCTACACTTCACTAACACCCTACTCTCACTGAACTCAGTGATACACAGTACCACTCACTGATACAGACATACACAGACACACACACACACAAATACACTGAGACACTCACACACAAGCCGACACACACACACAAACACACTGAGAAACTCACACACAGGCAGACACATACACATAGATACACTGAGACACTCATACACAGGCAGACACACACACACACACAGACACACTGAGATACTCACACACAGGCAGACACACACACACACACAGACACACTGAGATACTTATACACAGGCAGACACACACACAGACACCAGTAAACTGGAGCTCACTGATACTCACTGAGCATCAGTGCACACATCTGTGTACTGAACAGTATGACACAACCAAAATCCCCCACATACTGACACAGGGATACTGATATTCTAATGGCACACACTGCTTACTGAAGAATTCCTCAGACACCACACAAGCCAAATTGCACACCAAATATTCACTGAATCAACTTGATACACAAGAACTCAAAACTGATACACTATTACTCACTAAGACACACTGATACTCTAAACCTACAATCCTACTGATACTCTAACACAGGCAAAATACCCTGCAGACTTCTCCCTACTGTAGTACCTAGCACTCTTCCTGTCTGATACACTAGCACAGGGATACTACTGCACCAATACACCCTCACAATCACCTCACTGAAATTGACTGCTCATACACACTGATGCATATGCCTATGCTGGCCTCAACGCACACTCACAAGCCTCAAACAACTGATACTCAACATATATACTGAATCTAAACTCATATAGGCACTGATACAAAGAACCCTAACACACACAGTTCAATGCACAGACACTGTGCTACTGATACAAAGTTCCACAGCATGATATACTAACAAACACAAATTAGTATCTCAAAACCAAGACATTACTCACTCGGCACTTCACTGATACTCACTGAGTATCAGTGCACATACCAGAGTACTGAACCCAGCACATGAACCCGACCTTATACACAGTCACAGTGAAGAACCCGACTGTGCAACCACTCAAGGATACTCAAAAATACAGTAATACATATACGCATACATATATTTACAAGTATACATATCAAACCATAAGAAACTAGGGTATAGAATTAGGTATTTCCCTATAGAGCATTCCTACAAACACCTAGGGGGCTGAAATCTTTTTCACATTAAGAACCCATGAATCCTCAACCAAAACCCTAAGAATCGAGATCAAACCTACACGTTGGAGGTGTAATCATGTCTACATGCAAACCCCTAGGATTAGGGTTCATGAAATCGGGGAAAAACAAACGTATGAACACCAAACCCTAGATCCACCTAGGTTTTCATAGAAAAACCCCAAATACGAAATCTAAACCAATTGGTGGGCTCCTAATGGCCAAACAATGATGAAAAATAGAATTAAATGGGTTTAAAATCGGATTCTCACCTATTGGGAGATGGTTTCCCAATGTAGGTCCTCTTCTTCAAGCCTTCTTGGTCCAAGCTCCTTGATTCCTTTTGATGGAGGAGGAAATGGACTTCTAGGGTTTTTAAATTCTAAAATTTATGGGGAAGGAAGGGTTTTTCTAATGGAGGCTAGGTTAGGGCTTTCTTCATGAAGGAAGAAGCTTGAGGGAGGCTTCCCTTCATTATATAGGGCTAGGGTTAGGGTTTCAAATGCAAGGGTTTAATTAACCCTTCATGTTTAGTCATGAAGAATTAAATTAATTAGGGTTTAGTCATTTCTAGGGTTTTAAATCTAAAACTAAAAATGCCAATTAGGGTTTCACTAAAAACTAGAATACCAATTAGGGTTTGGTCACAAGGTTAGACCTAATGGGTTTTTAGGGTTTAAACTAAAACCTAACATTAAGAATACCTCATAATTATTTAATAAAACTTATCACATTAATTATTTACATAATTAAATTAAACAGAGAAATTATAATAATGTCCTAATCTAGAAATGTGGTAGTGACAGCAGGATACTACAAAAGATTTGTGTCAGATTTTTCTAAAATTTTGGCACCATTGACTCGGTTGACGCATAAGAAAGTTAAATTTGTGTGGTCAGTGGAATGTCAGATAGCCTTTCAAGAGTTGAAGAACAAGTTAATCTCTGCACCAATCCTTACTCTTCCAGCAGGCTCCGGAGGATTCACAGTGTATTGTGATGCATCTGGAAAATGATTTAGATGTATTTTGATGCAACAAGGAAGAGTGATAGAGTATGCTTTTCGGTAACTCAGAGATAACGAGAAGAACTATCCAACTAACGATTTGGAGCTAGCAGCAGTTGTGTTTGCACTTAAACTACGGAGGCACTACTTATATGATGATCGTGTAAAAATTTTGATAGATCATAAGAGTTTGAAGTATGTGTTCACGCAAAAGGACCTGAACATGAGGCAGAGAATGTGGCTAAAGTTATTGAAAGACTATGACATAGAACTTCAGTACCATCCAGTCAAGGCTAATGTCGTAGATGATGCACATAGCAGAAGAGGTAAAGAATTTATCTTGACTACTCAGAGGCATATTCTAGAAGACTTACGAGAGATGGACATAGAGATAGTACTTCCACATAGTAGTTCCAAAGAGTACATGAGTTTAGGCTAGCCTACAGATTCAGTCAACTTTGGTAGATATAATCAAACTAGCTCAGGCAGAGGACCCGAAGATTCAAAAGCTATGAGAAGAATGTGAGTCAGGCCTTCAGAAGGTGTTGACAATACATGCGGATGGAACGCTATGGTTTAGAAATTATCTATGCGTACCAAGCATGGATATTCGGCAATAAGTTATGACTGAAGCACACAGTTCATAATATTCTATTCATTCGGGAGGCACGAAGATATACCAAGATATCAAGCAACAATTTTGGTAAAACAAAATAAAGAGAAAAATAGCACACTTCGTATCGCGATGACTGATATGTCAGCAATTGAAGGCAGAACAACAAAGACCGACAGAATTATTGCAGCCGCTTCTTATTCCAGAGTGGAAGTGAGAACATAACGATGGACTTTGTGTCTGGTTTACCTAGATCACCGACTGGTCGAGATGCAGTTTGGATGATAGTAGAATATCTCACAAAAGTAGCTCACTTTCTTCCTTTTCGAGTAGGATAATTTACAGAACAATTGGCGAAAATATAAAAATGACAGATAGTGAGACAATATGGTATCCTAGTAAGTATCATGTCAGATCGAGACACACGGTTCATATCTTATTTTTTGGAAAAGTTTATACCAGATCTTGGGCACCAAATTAAGATTCAGCACAGCTTACCACCCCTAGACAGACGGACAATCAGAGAGAACTATCCAGACCTTGGAGGATATGCTATGAGCCTGTACCTTAGATCTTGGTGGATCTTTGGAGACTCATCCTTCACTTGGTGGAATTCTCATAACAATAGTTATCAGGCCATTATTCAGATGGCACCTTTTTAATCATTATACAGCAGAAAGTATTGGTCACCGTTGGCTTGGGACGACATTGATGAGCGAAAGATGTTAGGCCCTGAAATGATCATGCAGATAGTAGAGGTTGTCAAGCATATCCGAGAGCGACTTTGGGTTACACAAGATAAGCATTGTCTTTGGACAGATCAGCATCGTACACATTTAGAGTTTCGTATCGGCGACCATATATTTTTACCGATTTCTCTTATCCATGGAGTCATTAGATTCAGAGTTTATGGGAAGCTTAGTCCCAGATACATAGGTCTGTTCGATATTCTCAAGCGGGTAGACGATGTTGCTTATCGTCTTGCCCTTCCACCTTTGTTACATGAAGTACACGATGTATTTCATGTGTCTCAGTTGCGTAGGTATGTTCCGGATCCGAGTCCTATCCTTGATCAATTTGAATTAGTCGTTGGTACCGACTTATCTTACGAGGAGTAACCCGTATCTATATTGGACCGAAGGGAGAAGGTGTAACAACCTATTCCATTCAAGCGGATAGCCAATTCAAACGGCACAAGTGCAACGACCCGACCCACCTTACTCAGCGAGAACTCGTTTAAGGCAAAAGATTTCATACTTGGCCCTTCAGGAGTTTAGACTTAGACTTTCAAAGGCTCACTAGGAGTATTGCTCGACCGGGGCGAATCATTACTAAGGTGGGTGGATACGATAAATCTGTCTTTGCTTAGCCTGCACACTTAAAAATATTGACAATACATGTTAGTCACTAGGTGAATCATCCCTTTCATGCTAATAAAATATACAACGCTCCTAGCTAAGGGAATAATCCCATCTTGAATTGCTTGTGTTAGAACATGGAAATAAAACTAGGCTTATAATTGGAACCTCGCATGCTACCTTAGCTTCGTGCAAGTACACCCCGCTATGCCTCCAGTAGATCATTATATACTCTTCGTAGTGCACTACTTCGCTTGTTTACCCTTCTTGCATTATGGATTATGTCACTCGATATATCCCTGTACAGTTTTAATCCTCACACTAACCTGTTAGACTCGTACTAGCGTGGCAGTTTATGATTCTATGGTTTCGATGCTTGCCTGCTTCATGTGCTAACTAGTACTTGCTTGTCTTATTTTAATGCTAGTCTCGTAGATTCATGCCATGGCCTAAAACACAACACAAAACATGATTCACTAACCTAAGACAGGAAGACTATCAAAATAGTCGTTCCGAACAAAGTAATAGTAAACGTGGAATGGATTCGGGACCGTTGGGTCGCCAAGGTAGTTCCCATACCTGGAGCTACAAAGATGATAAGAAAACATAAAAGTAAGATAAAAGTAAAGAATGACTAAAATAAATGGCACTAAGAGAATGACACTAAAAGAATGGCTCGAGGAGTCCGTAACAAAGAAAGATACAAAGAACCAATGAGTCAGGAATGGCTTGGGATGGCTTATAACGAGGATCATTGCCTATATCTATAACCATTGTCATTTACTTAGAAGAAGAAGATATCAGAAGAAAAAGAAAGAACAAATAAAAGAGACTAGCTTGGTCGCAGACGCTTGTGCACAATCTTGATTTCCTATGGACGGGGCGTTGCGGCACCGGGACCGATTCGGTCTAGGAGAAAATTCGGTAGTCGCGCTAGTTGTAGTTAGCACAGATAAGTTCGGCCTTTCGTCGGGGCACCGGGACCACCATTTTATTTGTGACTATGTCCATAATTGCGTGTAGGCCAACGACCCATTCATATAAGTTGCGGTAATCAGTGTGCGAGTCATTGCATTGCATTGCATTGCATCTAAGAATTAGAATTTGAGTAACCTGAGAAATGAACAAGTAATCTATATAGCCTGAATTTTATAATAATTTGAATAGCCTGAGTAACACGCATGAATCTGAGTAACAAAGTAACTTATGTTCCATAATTTAAGCAAACTTTGCTCCTGATTTAGAAACACACTCATAGTATACATGTGTTCTCTACGCGATTCCATGGATTTTAATGTATGCATATATTCGTGTTTGGCTAACTTGGTTGTGTCATTGGACTGGGAAGGAAGAATGGTAAGTTGGTAAGTCTCACCATATTACTCTTATATCGTAGCGTAATGCTACAAGAGTTAGGCTTATTAGTTTTTACCATGAAACTGATCCTGAGGCAAGACTAGAAAGATAACTTAACAGATGGGGCACAAAATCTATATAACATGTTTAGATTTGTCGAGCGGGCGAGAAGACTTTCCACCAGTGCATTCATGTAGTGATTGTCACCCTCACATTTCCATCTAAGGGTAGTTTGGTAATTATCATGGGTATTAATTATTTTAGGATTATTATAATTAATATTTGTGCATGACTGATTTATTTATTTTATTGTATTAATAAATTATTGCTAGTGTAGACTTATTTTGGACTTGTGTAGTGGACCTAACCATTTAATTAGAGAGCATGAACAAACTTTTGGACTAGTCTAAGTTGAGCCCATGAATTAGGCCCATGGATTAAGAAACATGATTAATTAGGGAAACCATTAGACTAGAACCTTCCCTCCCTAATTATTTCTTTATGAGAGGCTCCAAGGAGTATTTGTTACTTTGTACATTGCTTGGGGAGGGGTTTATGACCAGCCATAATTGAGAGGAGAGAGAGTGCTCTCATTTTAGTTCTTTCCCAAAATTCTAGATCTAGTTTTTCCCCTTCCATTTTCCCTCCAATTCCTCATCAATTCTCCATCAATTCTCTTCAAATCTCTTTCTAAATTCATCATTGAAGCCTATACATCAAGGATCTACAAGCAAGGAGCTAGGAACAAGGAGGAGGAGGCCAAGATCTACAATGAGAGGAGCAACTTGTCTTTTGGGACCTTTTCATTGAGAATCTATCTCCCAATAGGTACAAATCAGTTTTCCCCTTCCTATAGGCTATAGATATGAGTTTTTACCATGAGAAACTACACCACATGCATAGGTTACCCATAGGATTTGATTTAGAATCATTTGGAGACCTACGGTGGTAGTTATGACCATTTTTAGTGCCAATTTTGGGGGAATTCCGAGATTGGCACATGTAGTGCTTGTCAATGGATCTAATAAATCTATTTGACCCTTGATTGTTTGTTTGTAGCTTGTGTCATATCAACAATTGGATACGTGTGGGCCGTATCTCATCGATTTGATGAAACGGTCGATTTTGGGAGTTTTTCTCCGATACGGGGCCATGTGCATATCATATGGTGACACGGACATGTAGACACTCTAATTTATATATGTATTGATCATAAATTATGTATGGGGCTTATACGTGTCCTCTGGGATACGTTTGGTTGTGAGTTGGGGGCCGTGTCGCAAGCGTATCATAAAAAAGTGTGATACGGGTGTGGTGCACTCCATGTGTTTGTGTTTTGGCTCATTTCACTATACATGCATATGTAATTAAATTTGTATATACTATCTATACATTAATTGGAGTATATAATAGTATAGTTTGAGTTTATGTATATGTGTGTGTGCCTATATGTGTACTTAATAGAGTATGTAGTTGTATATATATATATATATATATATATATATATATATATATATATATATATATATATATATATATATATATATATATATGTGAGAATATGTATATACATATAACTAGTAATTCATATGTAGGTGTATTGGTATATATTCATGTATGGTAATATTATGCATTAGAGGGATTGTAGGAGAGTTTCATAGCTCTCTCTGTGTATTTATATATATGGATACCTGTATAGTGTCTAGTGAGTTTGTGTTAGGTGAACTTTTGTTTTTGTGTGTGGGTGATTGCTGTATGCGGGGTTGAGACTCAAGGTAATTACTGTAGCAGCAGATCAGTCTGTTCCAGCCCAGTTTAGTCCACTGGGGGACCAACTTGGGCAGTAACCAATGCAGTATGGTATTTAGCTGCAGCATAGAACCCGGGTTTTACTTGCTAGCAGTAGCAACCTTCAAGAAATAGAGCACTACAGCCGAAGGTAATGCATTGCACAGTAGGGAGCTTGGAGCTGCTGTGCAGAAATAACAAGGGAAAATGAGGGAACCTACTGTATTCAGATTCTTCCTGCACCGTATCCGACATCGTTTCAGTCACTGTGTATTTGCACAGAAAAATCTACCTGATGAATGAACTGCACATGGACTGTACAGCTACTCTACTGAAGACCTCATCTACCTAAGATCACCTGAAGGACTGGATAACTGAGACTGTATATCAGCACAGTGAGAACTGAGCAGATACTCACCACTGCACAACAACTTATAGGATGAAGACTGCACTATACTTGAGATGAAGACTGCACTGTACTTGAGATGAAGACTGCACAGCAACCTGAGAACTGAAGGCTCAGTTCAGTATTCAAATCACTGAAGAACTGAAGACACATTTACCTCCACTGAAGATTACCTGTAAAATTGAAGGACTGAAGATCATACTAACAACTGAAAACTGAAGACTCACTTGACCTGAATTTCGACACAGTTAAGTAACTATTTTGGTATAGATCAGTCAGTTATGTTTAGGGGTTTTTGTGTGCTAGTTGTATTAGGGTCTAGCATGTATTAGATGTTTTAGCTAGTGTATTAGTTAGGAGAAATAGTTAACAGTAAGTTTGTATCAGTCAATATCTATATTCAAGTTAGTATAGATATATACACTATTACTTTAATAGTTAGCTAAATATATATGTATACTTGTAATAGTGTTAGTAGCAGTTAGCCTATATAATAATAGTTGTATCTATGTTAGTCTATAGTATACGAATAATTAGTGTTAGTTTATTATATATAGACATTAGCTTAGTTATATACGTTTGTTTGGTTTACCTTGATATACCAAGGTATCACCAAGGTTTTGGGTCGATACCCCAGGGTATTGAGTTTGGGTATCGAGTTGAGTGCGATATGCATGGTGCAAGGCCAAGGTATCCCATTTATATTGTTTTGAGATATTGTTACTATATGTGACTTATGTATATATATAAAAACCTATTTTATATTAGAAAACTTGCGTATCGTGAGATACGGCTCTTTGAATGCATTATTGTGTATTAGTTTAGCTAGCATAGCATAGCTTCATAGTATATTGACTTAGTAACTAGCATTAGACTCTTGCAACCTAGAAATGCTTTGGTTTGACTTAGAAATGGCGTATTGACCTAGAACTTCTTCAACTTCTTTTATTTTTCATCATTGAGCCTTGTATTGGTGCAACATACCGTATATAGGTTGAGACACTAGCTTGGGCATCGAGAGACACACTTTGCTCAGGACTTTAGGTGAGTATATTTCTCTGTTTGTTTTCAATTCATAATATTGTATATATGCATATTCTAGATTAGTATACATTGATTCCCGACACAGTAATTTCATGGACTGGTGCTATATGGATCCCGTCAGGAGGTGTTATCCCCTACCGTGTGCAACGGGTACCTAATGACATATATTTCATCGTGTGCATTGGGTATTGACTTTCATGTGCTTCTTGTGCATCCACTATTTTGTGTGCTAGTGTGACTATCGTGATCGTGTACGTAACGTGTCGTGATTGGATCCATGAGTATTGGTTGGGGAGGGGGAGTAGGAGTTGGTTATGTGATCAAAGCCCTCTTGATCTCATGTGCATGTCGATTATACACCTCATATATAATGGAGTTACCTATATACCTCATGTGCAACCTAAACCGATCACATACAGAACTCTCACTCTAAAACACATAGTTAGTATTTCTTGTTCTCTACTTACAGTTATTCTTGTATTTACTTTCAGCTTTATTATGCCTATTACCTGTTCACTTGTATTGTATATTCTTTCTACTTGTGCATCTTGTATCATTTTTCTATTGCTTGTTATATATGCTCGATTATGTTATTGGAACTGCTTTCAGAGGTATGTACTTCGCTCCAATCCTGACTGGATATATTTTTCCAGATGATTGGCTAGAGGAGCTGTGTCCCATACATTACGGACCTCAGGAGGGTGAGACTTTAGAGGACACTCTCCCAGAGCCAGAGGATATAGTACCAGTGACCGAGGAGGTCTAGTTTGTTTAGTGATTTTTGTATTAGACTATTATTTTGAGGAGATTCACAGTTGTACTATTATTTCATATTGTGGATTGTATCTTCTTCCCTTTGTTATTTTTATTCGTGCATTATTTCCTCCTTAGTTGTTTTGTGATTGAGATTAATATATTTGTGAGATACCATATTGCTCCTCCGATTGGAGTTGAGATGATTGATAGGTACCATATTATATTATTGAGATGTTAGATAGTTAGAAATGACCCAGACAGCGTTCTGCCGCCGATTCTGCGGCGTAGGCTAGACGTAACCACGTAATCGTGCCAGAATATCAGGGTGCGGGTCGTGACAGTGATAACCCACCAGATTGCTTGCAGTGGTGCGGGAGAACCTCGTTCAGTGCAGAGTGTCCCCTCATGCGCGCTAAGGCATGGAGTTCGCTCTTGAGCCTTGTAGTGTTGCGTCCGGACTGAAACACATATACAAGACATAATATTGGAACATTGCCTATGTATCATCCCAAATTATAAGCTGCTTGGCATGCCTTTATTATTTAGACAGGTAGAGAGAGCTTGAGCGACTTATAATCTCGACCTAGCGCCGCTTATAATAATTCTTGATTATCAATAAAGAGCTTGTTATTATTTTATACTTGTTTTTATTCATTTCTTCTGCTATGACTATTCTGTGAACTTGTTACCAAGTACCTGTCCGGTTCTTATTCCGCTGTATTAGGACTATCTGTGTGACTCTGTGGCTTAGCTATTTCTCTGCTTGTTCGGTTTATGGCCTTGTATAGGAAGAAATTATGCTCGTGCGATATCACGTCCAGATGGAAAAGATTATCCCGCGGCAGCGCTGGCGCAGTGATCGGGGCATGACATATTGGTATTAGAGCATCAGTTTTACGTCTTTGGACTTCTTATCAATTTTCTCAGTTTTGAAATCTCGTTCGTGGGATATGTGCATACATTCTCTCTCGTTGACCCATTGGGATGTTCCTTACAATGAGTCTAAATAATTTCAAAAAGTGCATATGATTGATATGTTTGCTTGAACTGGAATATAAAGACCCTTGTTCCAACCCATGTTAGACTTCGTGGAATAGACTCGTGCTAGAATTTGCAAGTAATATGCGAACCCAAATACCTATACATAATTTTCAAGCTAGTTAGTGTGAGAAATAGAATATCATTCGGATGGTTATCTATGTACACAGCCTTTAGCTAAGTTGTGTTAAGTATTGCGTGCCAATACCCTTTGGTGCGGGCTAGTTTGCAAGCGAGATTGTGATATCATTCTGATAAGGATAAGTCAGACTTAGAATTGCAACCGATAGAAATATTATCAGATTATCACCAAGGTAAATATAGAGATCATGCTTGGATTTGGAAGAAATAGCTTGAACGGTATTTCGTGTCGGCAGATACAAATCAAATATGATTTACATAGATGACTATCAACATGATATATATGAGACTAAGATTTCTCGTAGAGATTCTTAGGTATCACTCAAGAATTCTAAGGAAGGACTTGGAGAATATGCGAGCGATTGATGAGAACACGATTAAGGATTTAATTGGAGGACTTAATTCCTGAGTGGTGTACGATCATTTTGGAAAATTTTAATCAAATTCATAGATCTCGTGTGATAGATGGTTTGAATGATTTGTAAATATATTGAACAAGTGACAACTCTTATATCGAATAGGGATTCAAGGTAATGAAATCGATATCTTGGTCAAGAAAACTTGGTGGAAACTTGATGGATCGTGCGAGCGATTTTAATTTGAATCAAATTGATTGAGACTTGAGTAG
The DNA here is from genome assembly GCA_036927795.1 of Iris macrosiphon. NCBI lineage: Eukaryota > Viridiplantae > Streptophyta > Magnoliopsida > Asparagales > Iridaceae > Iris > Iris macrosiphon. The sequence goes on from JAYESA010000003.1 coordinate 45,324,100, forward strand.
GATATCGCTTGATAGAAGTTAGCCCGAGAATGGATATTATGGTTTTAAATTAATAGACTGGGCATGATATCGATAATTGGAAGATAGCCTGGATTGATACAAGTAAAAGAATATTATGGTTTAATGAAGATGTAAGCCATAACGGATTCGATCTGGAGTTTGGAAGAACGATCTTGAATCTAGTTCGAATGATAACACTCGACAATCAGTCCCATTCGAGAATGATTATCCAGTGGAAGCGCTGGCATGGTAATTTCACGTCCGACGGGGATGATCGGACTCGCGGGAACATGTTCGAAGATTATTCAAACGAACTCGATAAATGGAAAGTAACGAAAGTGAATGGACGATTTGGCTAGACGAATTATGATCATGGCATAAATAAACATGACTTGAAGGATAATATATATAAGTTGGATAGAGAAAAGTGTAATGATAATATATCTCAATTATTTTGATGATAACCATAACGTATGACGTTCTTGTCTTGTGCGAGCATAATTTTCTGCTCGAACATCCGTCATGCCTGGATTAGGAAGATTATCCAGCGGGAGCATTGGCGTGATGATCTCACATCCAACGAAGATAATCGAACTTGTGGAAGACCAAAATGTGACAATTGAAGGATCGTCTTGACTTATGGTTTGACACAATATGACAAATTTGGGAATGCAAGTGAATCAGAAGTGTTCAAGGATAAGTTAGTCAAGAACCTGGAGTAAAATATGCTTGATGGTTTCGTGAACGGATACACGAATCTTGTTGGATAATTTAGAGTTTATGATTGAGATCGGTGATTGAAAATTTAATTATGACTTAGTGCTCGAGACTTATAATGGATATGTGGGTTCTATCAAACTTGTTTGAGGAGATAGACTATGCAAATTGCTAGGCTTGTCATGCAACATGGATATATTATAGATTTGACTGAACGGACTCTAACCCTATATAAACGAATATGTTAATGTGAATAGGATGATCCATGCTCAATGTTTAGAAATATGAGTGAAACGATCTTGGGTAGAATATCCCGTAAAAATGAATAATGGTTTGACCTTAGGAATTGGGTCGAGCATCGTGCGACAAATTTTTACGATGAATTGTGTGCTTGAACTTTTACCTATGACCTTGTGAGCTGACCTAGTAATTAGGCAGACGACCATCTACCGAGTAAAATAACTTGTGTGGCCGACTTTAGAGTATTGCTTGAGCAAGCCATAGAACTGGGGCAATAAGACTTAGTGTTAGACTGGGAACGTTAAGTGCGTGCTATGTTTGAGAAAAATGGAATAAACGATTGGACATTGACGCTAGTCGGTTGATCGGATAGATCATGCTTAACGATGGTGCAATACTTGATTTGAGTGGGATAGGAATGACTTGAATTTTATTCCCTTAGCTAGGTGCGTTGTATTCTTATTAACATGTAATAGTTGATTCACCTAGAGACTAGCTTGTATCATCCGCATTATTTTGTGTGCAGGATAAACAAAGATAGGTTCATCGTAGCCACCCACCTTAGCGATGTTTCCCCTCGGTGATGCGATACTCCGAGGGCACCTTTGAATGTCTAAGTCTGAACTCCAGAAGGGCTAAGTCTGAATCCTTTGTCTTAAGAGAGTCTTCTCGTCGAGCAAAATGGGTCGGGTTATCGCACTTGTACCGTTTGAATCGGCTATCCTTATTGATGCAGAATGGGTCATTACAAATATGAGGCAAATGATAGCTCCTCCTTATCTGCTCTTGGTAGTAATCATTGAAATATCGACTACATGTTTGCAGTTACTGCTACTTTAGCGCAGCAACAATTGATGATGATGTAGGCACAACGATGCCTATGAGGGGATATTTCACGTGGCATGGTTGCCTCCCTTGCCTTACACTTCTGATTGATCATATTACACAAGTCAGACGAGGGATGACTCACCTTTTCACCCTTTTTGTGAACATGCGTAGCCCGAGCATATGGGTATACAGGTGTGATTTTTGCTCCTTGATAAGGGGTTCATACAAGAACTTACCCTAAGTCGCTAGTGGAAGACTTTTAAGACTAACCCTGTCCATGTGCTACTATGGGCTGGATGTATGGGTCGGTCTTGTATAACTTTCTATCAGGGACACGAATAACATTTAGTACGCACGTTGACGGTCAACCAACTGAACAGTTACTTCAACTTAGCGGGCCTGCATTGCCCTAGACTTTTTTATCTTAGCACACACTAGTGCGTTGTACGAGGAGACCAAGTTTGTCCCCTCGTCAGGGTGGCACAATAAGTCAAGACAACACGAGAGTTTATTGAAGACAAATCCTTTGACACAATCAGAAGCGCGTGCAGCTACCTGTCTGCGACTGCAGTTGGGTGCCGCATAGTTCTGCTGCCTTCGCTATGTGCGCATGGACTGTGCCTCAGCCCCCAAACTTCTAGCATCATAGTATTTTCCTCTGCCAGAGTTCAAGTGCTGAGTGAACTCTTCCCCAAATGCAGCAGCCGCATGGACAGGTATTACTTGGGTAAACATATGACGTGAGTCCTTATTAGTAAGGAGAGATAGAGGGAGTGTATACTACGCAGTTGGGCGAGGCCCAATATCATTTGCTACCCATGTCCTGCAGATCTTCTTAGTCTTTGCTAGCCTTGGCGAAGGACTCACACTAACCTTAAAAATTATTACTTCAAAATCTTGCTGTTTGAAGCGTATTCTTGGTTGAACCCAGTTTTGCCGCGTCGGACTATGCCACAACCTTTTCATCAGAGGAGAAGGATGTCCCCAACAGATTATCCATCTTGTTTGTCATTGATTCAAACTTGAACAAGTTTTGTTTATATAACAAATAAAAGGGTACAAAAAACTCCTAGATAGAAAATCTAAGTACAATATTTTTAATTTTGGGGAATGTGGCGCTGGAGATCGAGTACTGTAGTGACTCCTTTACTCCGTTGACGGTCCGACGAGGGAGTGAGAATGCTTTCTTCGGTTCTCTCTTGTGCCCTCTCTGTTTGTGTGTCCCTCCGTATATCCTCCCATGTGTTTATTCAACATTGTTAATTATAGCTATCATGTTGACGTGCCTATGCGTTCATGTGCTATACGCACATGGATGCTGGAGCTGCCACGTGTCTATCCTCAATAGGATGCAGTTACAACCGTGGATACATATCACGGTTGAGCTGCCAGGTGGAGTCTTTGTTGGGATATTATGTTATTAAAATCTAATCGGTTCTCGTACTTGGTGTGCATGACTTGGTCAGCTTGATACGTGGCCTACACTTAGTTGTAGAGAATCTCTCCGTTGTAACAAAAAGATTTTATCTTAAAAATGTACTACCATATTGAATGTATAGGGTCTGGAACATATAGGGCCAAAGATACATGTAACGCATGGAGTCTAGAACGCATAGAGCCAGAGATACATGGAAAGCATGGAGTCTAGAAATCATAGGACCAGAGATGCATGGAACGCATGGAGTCTGAAATGCATAGGGCCAGAGACGCATGGAACTAATGGAGTCCGGAATGCATAAGGCCAGAGATTTATAGAACGCATGGAGTCTAGAACGCATAGGGCCAGAGACACATGGAACACATTGAGTTTGGAATGCATTGGACCTTTGCCTTGGCACTATCCAGCTGCATAAGGAAAAAATTAATCATAATGGTGACGTGTGCATTGTCACATACTGTTAGTATCAAAATCTAGGCGTTTAAAGCCATTATAGCTGCCAGAGTCATAAATGCTCTGACTTGAGTGAGGTGACTCAATGTGTCTAAGACGTTATGCATCTCTCGACTTTTGGTACATGAGGGCTGAGGTGCATAGGGGCCTTTGAGAATTTTTATCCTTCTACAGCAAAATTGTCTTGTCATCCTCAAATTGCATCTTTCTGAAATATTTTGTCACATGAATCTTGTTTCTGTTCTCATCAGACTTGTAGTATTTATCTGGAGACTCCTGGGCTTCCTTTGAATGGACCATCCTGCTATATGACTCTATTATAGAATCTTTCATGGAGTTCAAAATCAGCAGTTTGTAGTGGTTATTGTCTCTCCTCTATTTCGTTTGCAAAGCTGTAGCTCCAACAATCCTCCGAGCATCCAAAATAGTAGGCTTAGGTTCTGTCAACAGGTAATCAATATTTACGAGTTAAATATTTAGAATGACCTTTCTCTTCCAGATGATGTAATGCTCACCGTCAAACTTCTCAAGTTTATTAAAACTTGTGTTAAAAAAACTTGTATGGTTGTTTTCCATCTTACTCGGACCTTGCTTTGAGATTGTTAGTCCCGAGACAGATCAGAAGATGTAGAAATAAAGGCCAGAAATAGAGGTTCAACAAAATCACAGTCTACCCTCTATTTGATCCAGCTGTTGAAGTCAAGATCAGAGGTTCAAAAAAGGGTTCCCTCTATGATTTCCTCGATTACAAGGAAGAACAATAATTTATATCTATCGATTACAACTTATGTCGATTACAAAACCCCAAAAATCTAAAACTCTCATTCTTCCTTTCAAATGCATTTGCAATAGGGACAGAACAAATTAAAACTTTAGCAGAAGAGAAGTAGTAGAAGAAGATAGGAATAACTGCTGGCTGGTGTGACAAAAATTATTGTTGCTCAAAGAAAGATTCCCCCACATGATCTGCTCCCAGGAACCAGCAAGTTCGTAGAAGAACTTCTGGAATGCTCGTCGTCACCTCTATCTTGAACTCGCACGAACTCCTTCACTCCGATGACAGTGGTTGCAACTTACTCTCTTTGTCTCTCAATATCTTAGTAAGTCCTCAAAGGAGGCACAAAGAGAGTATTTATAGAGTAGGGTTGAAACCCTAACCCTAATTCTGATCGCCAACAAAGTACGAAAAGATAGGAATAAAATTAATTCAAATCCCATAAAAATTTGATCTAATTAATGACCGAATCTTTCCATAACTGTTCTAATCCTCAAATTGCAAAAAAATGTGCACAAATGCACTCAGGAAACGCGTAGTGAATCGCTTAGTTATGTACACAGAAACTCGTGCTAAGAACAAAGTGCGCCATCAAATTGTCACTTTATGCCTTTGAGTCCGGGTCTGAGTCCAAGTCCGAGTCCGTTAGCTCCTAAGAAATTTTTTTCAAGAGAGTGACAAAAAGCATAAATACTTTATTTGAGCAGTTTAGCTTAATCCTACTAGGAAAATATCCCACATGGCACTCACCTTGGGCCACCACCCCAAGTGCATCTCTCAACACCTATATAATATTATATTGAGATATCCACTTGAAGTGTTTTTCAATGTGGGACTATCTTTCTAGTCTTGGAAGAGGGAATCATCTACAAGCCAAAGGAAAAACTCCGACAGGAAGTACAAAATAATAAAAAAGGAAAATAAATAATATACAATATAGTTTGTGTACAACAAAGTATTTTATTTATTAAATTGTATCTTTTTTTACTGATAAAAAGTATCAATATAGGGGAGTGCAATGGGTGCACCTAGTATATAACATGAAATCATAACTAACCCAAAAAGCCAATGGAAAATTCTATTTGGTTTTAATTACCAACTCGATATTTCAATCAATACATAAACTTGAGAGATATTATGAAAAGTTAGATATCACTCTGTCAATTAACTAACTGATACATTTGATATATTTTCTTCCATAATACCATTTTGTGAAAGGTGGAATAGAAAATGAATATATAAGATGAATAAAGGATATGAGTCACCTTTTGAGTCTTCCACCTTATTTTTTCATTAAAATTCTCCAAACAAAATTCTCCAGAACTTCCTATGTTTGTTATGATTATTTATATTAATTATTAATCTACAAAAATATGATAAATTAATTTATTCTCCTTGTCAAAAGTATGCTGGAGTGCAACCGGTGCACCTAGTATATAAAACCACAAAAGCCAATGGAAAATTATATTTGGTTTTAATTACAAACTCGATAATTTCTCAATCAATACATAAACTTGAGTGAGATTGTGAAACATTAGATATCACTCGGTTAAATCAACTAACAGATACATTTGATATCTTTTATGCCAGCATAGCAATTTGTAAAATATGGAATAGAAAAATGAATATATAGAGATGAATAAAGGATACGAGTCCATTTTTGAGACTTCCACCTTGTGTTTTCATTAACTTTGGAAAGAAGATGTGTGATATATAGGCCGTAATTAATAATTATGTACTTTTAATCAAATTGTAACATTGCAAAACATGTTGAAATAAGACAAAAGTTTCTAGTACTAATAATTAATTAGATGCTATAGATAACCAATTGCAACCTAGTGAAATCAAATTCTTTCAATTTAATAAAAATGTGATAGAGGAAAAATAAGTTAGCAAGCATAATTAGCAAAACAAAGCTTATCTATTTTGGAAATAAATTTTTTTCATATACATTAATACCCTCGATTTTCCAATAGTCCAATAGACTGAATGATATATCTTTTGAGAGTTAAAATGCTTATGTTTGAAATGTTGCACATTCTGAATGAAATCTCTTTCAAAAATAAAGTATACTACTTTGCTTCTTGGACCTATGTATGGAATGAAACTGCTTATTTTGCAATGTTGCACATGATGTACACTTTTTGAAACTATAAATAAATTTATATAAATATTTTTGAAAGTGTAACTTTTCTATATAAACATAAATTTTGTATGTAAAATTCTCCATGTCAAAGCTATGATTATTTATATTAATTTTTAATCTGCAACAATATGCTAAATCAAGTTTTTCTCAATGTCAGAACCAAGTATGCATAAGATGTACTAAGGCGGTGAAGAACATTCATGTCAGTGAAATCATAAGTTCATTTGAATATTAGAGAATCAAAATTCTTCCCCGTCGATATCATTATTCCACCATTAAGGAACAATTGAAACAAATAAAAAATAAAAATAAAATAATATGAAACAATATTTTTTAAAGTAATCTTCATGTTCTTCTCTCTACAAACCATGCAAGAGAGGATGGCAGACAACTTATTTAACCACATGAAGTATACAACATAAACTAGTTCAATTTGTCGAGCTGATCCTCGGCCTTGATACCGACCTTTTCATTAGCCGTGCAAGCCTGGATGCACATTTCATTACACTTTTCAAGGTTCTTTCCATTGGAGCAGCGCTCGACGCAGTTGTCTCTGCAACCGAAAGAGGCCTCCACTGCAGGCACAGATGATGAGGCCATGAGCATGGCGACGAGGAATAATGCAACAACGATGACCTTGGTGCTTGCCATTTTTCCCCCTCTTCGATATTTTTCTTTTCTCTACAGTACGTTATTGATTGGGTTGGAACAAGTGATGATGAGTTTTTCCCGGTTGGTTCCTATGAATTTTAAGGTTGAGAAAGGGCTTAATATAGGAAAATTTTGTTAAGAAGTTTATGGGTATAAAAGTGTTAGTTTTAAATTTCTTCAATATTCATGGTAGGAATAAGCATAAGAATAGGCCATTGGGTTTGACCTGAATATATGGGCTTAGGATAGGATTTCAATTCTAATAGATAACCCCTAAACATGCCTTGATTATATCACACCTAGTTTTTATATCAGAGTGAGAGTCCAAATAACTTTTGTTTGGTTCTGATATTATTACATCTAATATGAACCCTTTGTTATATATAACAGGATTACTTCAAGAATGAAATAGAAGCTGAATGAATTTTATATGGGATTCGCTTACAAAACACTGAATGTTTTAGGTAGGGTTCAATTTACAAGAATAACACACACAGAAATTACATCCAAAGTTTATGATTCCAGTACTAAATTCATGAATTAAGATGCCTTATGTATTTCTTTAAATTTGAAATAAATCAACAATATTGATTTTCTACCGACCTTGAGGGACCCTTGTGGTTACCACGGAGAGGTAGAAGACCCTAGCTAGGTGGTGGAAGATCGGTGGATCGAGCCACATGGATGTATTATTCCTTCCATATATTTGGTGGGAGTTGAGGGCAGTGGGCCCAAAAGTCATGCAATGTAGCATGCACAAATTCTCGGGCATTACACCGGGTTGATTTTATTATTGGATGAGATATAAAAAGCTATACAACTATGAATATATATAGAGGAAGAACAAATTCATATATGTATAGGAGAAAGATTATGTATCCATGTAGAAGGAGGAATCTAATCCTAATCTAATTAATCTTAACACTCCCTTCAAACTCATAATGGGTTAAACAGAATACTATAATAGATCATCTGGTGGTCGGATCTCCTGTCCAATCTGTATCAAAAAATGTTCGAAGTTTCAGAGTATATGTAGAAGACATAAATATCGAGCGCGTAATGGAGCACTAAAGATATTAAAGAATCTAGAGTAAGGATGATCTGACAGAGGTGCAAAACGAACTGGCTAACAATACTAACTACAAGAGAAATATTTGTCATGGTCAAACAAAGATACACAAGTTGACCCACTAGCCGCCTGTAACGAGTAGGATCTGTGAGATGCTCACAATATGTAGGATTAAGCTTCACATGAAGCTCCAAAGGAGTATCAGCTGTGCGACTATCTGATAGAGCAACAGGAGAAATAATCTCTGAAGTATATTTCTCCTAAAAAGCAAGCATCCCTCTCTTACCTTGTGCAATCTCGAGCCTAAGTAAATATCGAAGATGGCTAAGATCTATCATATGAAACTACTGATGAAGATATCTTTTAGTAGCCGTAATCCCTGCTGAATTATCGCTAGTGAAAATTATGTCATCCACATATAGTAAAAGAAGAACTTACCCCTGCGGTGATTATTGCACAAACAAAGGATGATCCTGAGAACAATACTAAAAACCTGCCTCACAAATATCACTCCAGAAACACTCATACCAAGCTCGGAAAGCTTGCTTGAGACCATAAATAGCACATCAAAGGCGACAAACATATTCGGACAGAGTAGAAAGTCCTAGAGGGGGCTCATATATATAATCTCAGATAAAAAATATGAAGAAATGTGTTCTTCACATTGATAAGTGCAAAGCATACTGTAATCAGGATAACACAAAAAAAGGCTCTCATGAGCTGTCCAACCAGACAAAACAGTGGAATGAGTGATATTGATAGGATTAACAAAGTTAAGAATGGCCTCTGCCCATAATGTTTGAGGAATAAAAGAGGATAACAAGAGAGCAAGAGCTATCTGAAGATTATGATAATGTTTGTGCTCGGTTACCCTATTATGTTCATGAGTGTAAGGGCAGGACTACTGAAAAATTGTGTCATGAGATTGCAAGATATATCTCATCGTAGTGGAGATATACTCAATAAAGCTGTCTTATGTACAATCAAAGCAAAAAGTTTTAATTCTAATATTAAATTGAGTACGAATCATAGTAGTAAACGTCCTATAAATGGTTGGAACATCGGAACAGTGATGCATAAGACAGACCCAAGTATAACGAGTGTAATCATCAATAAAGCTCACATAGTAGAGAAAATCAGACATAGCTGGGATAGGAGCAGGTCTCCATATTTTAGAATGAACTAATTCAAAAATTATATTAGATTTAGATAAACTCTTAAGTATTTTGCCAACTTATAACCCGTACATGTATATAAGGAAGAGAAAGAACAACGTCCAAGAGCTCCACTATGAAATAAGGATTTAGATAGGGTTCTAAAATATGACCTAAGCATTTATGTCACGACCCACATCCTAAAATTTGGACATGAGTCGAGGGTACATCTAACCTAATCAGCAATATCGGCAATAGACGCTATCTAATACCTCATAATATATAAACCATAATCCACGCAATAATATATCAGCTCCACTAAGGAAGGAACAGAAAATAATTAATGATAGCACAAAATCTAAAGAAGATTAGCACGATATGATAAACGAACTAAAATGAAGTCATAAGTCTAAACAAGTCTAAACATAACATCCAACAAGTCTAAAATCCTAAATAAATCCAATTATATCCAATGGTTTCCGGAGACAAATTCGATATTAGATAGTCTCGGAATGGGTCTCTCCCTACTTCTTGATCCTCCTGAGCAAGGGATCAATCTCAGCAACATCCACCTCCTGAGGCCCATATTATGTATGACACCAATCCTCAAAGTAATCTCCTAAAAATATTATCTAGTCAGGATAAAACGAGTTCAAACACTAAAAGCAGTTCCAATATATGGTAGAGATTATAAAATGGTAAATAGTAATGAAATACATAATGAGGAAAGTAAAACTGATATCATGGCATAGCAAGTAATAAAAACTAAGTAAACATGAGCAATATAGCATAATTCAACATATATAAAGTAAAACAGGAAAAACTGTAACTATTTAAGTATTTTGAAATACTAGTTTCTATATATGATCGACTTGGTAAAAGTACAAGATCTAATAAGATCCGGCTAATTATACGTGAGGTGTATGATTAGCTATTCACAGGGTCTATACTACCACAAGGTCTAAGAGTATGATCACATATCTAACTAGCACTTTCTTACCCCGACTAGTACAATAGATCCAAATCATGATACGCCATGACACATGAATCACAATACCAGGTCTGAGTACCAACACAATAATTAAGGTCTAAATACTAGTACAATGCATGAGGTCTAAATACCAGTACAATGAACAAGGTCAAAATATGAAAGCAATATCTCATTACTATGGATTCATGATATACCAATCCTTGTACCATCGTATCAGGAATCAAGTATATCATCACTAAAAACATGTATCATAGAAGCAATAAAATAAAGAAAACTATCAGAGAATGTACCCACTTGTATTTTTGAGCCGAAAATACAAGTTAGAGTATGTATCAGAGTCCAAGTGACCGATATTATGAATTTCCAATGTCAATAGGTGATTTGAAATAAAAAATCACCTTAACTATCCTTGTTTTAAGTTCTAGGTCAATTCTAGGTCAATAGAGTTTAAACTAGGTAATTATCTATTTTAGGTTCGCCAATTCCTATTTGGTTTCACTACCAGAATAAGTCAAATTAGCGACGCCTGGAAACGTTGCTAAATAGCCTAAAAATGTCGCTAAAAAAATTAGTGACATAATTAGCGACGTTTTAATGAAGTCGCATTTAAGCTAGTCGCTGACAGAAAAAATATCACAAAACATCGCTGTAGCAACATTTTCTAGCGACGTATTTGCGTCACTAATATTTTCTTATTAGCGACTCAACGTCGCTAAATTAGCGATGTATTTTGTATCACTAAATGTCGCTAAATTTTTTTTATTTAGCGATATTTTGCAACACATTTAGCAACATTTTATTGACCTGGCAAATACTGTCATGTCAGCAATTTAGCGACATTCAGTGACGTATTTAGCAACGTATTCAGCGACTTATTTGGTGACGTATTCAGCAAAGTATTTAGCAACGTATTCAGCGACATATATAAATGTTGCTAAACGACGCTAAACGTCGCTAAATTTTTAGTGGTAAAATAAAAAAAAGGAATGTAAAATGGTTTCTAAACCAATATTTTTATAATTTATGAATTCTTAATTTATATAAATAGACCCGGAGCAACCCTCCGTTGAATTCCCCGGGTTCGTCGGCCCCTTCGGTAGACCACTCAATACGGGTAAATTAATATATATTTAATATAAATAAAACAAATACACAGACTTATAATAGTTAATAAAAATAGATAGACCCGGAGCATCCCTCGGTTGAATTTTCTGGGTACGAAATATTATAAAAGTATATAAAATATCACAGTCACACAATAAACACAAAATAAAAGTATCACAATCACATAAAAAGCACAATATAAAAGTATCACAGTCACACAATAAGCACAATAAAAGTATCACAGTTACACCATATGTCTTATCCAATTTCTCAATCTCTCAAGACAATCCAATACTCTGGGGCAGAACTCAGTCCCTCAGATACTTTGCATAAGTAGCGTCTAGGTGATCAATCTCTAGTATAGGTTCTGGATGACTGGAACTCCCCCTCCGAGATGGTGCCTGTCCAACAGTAGGAGGTACCACTTCCTCCTTAATAAAAGAAGTTGCCACTTCCTCCATAACAACCGCTTGTAATTTAATAGTATGAGGTATCTCTTCCTCCTTAACACTCACTTCCTTCTTAATAGTAGGAGGTATAACTTTCTCCTTAAGAGTAGGAGGTGCCTCTCTAAAGCGAGGTGCACGTGCTCGGGTCATGGATTCCATCTGGTAAGATAGATGGAAACAAAGAATATAATTGATAATAGATATAAATATATATATATATCCATATAGTTAAAATAGATGTTACGTTCCACATTAAAAATACTGTACACAATTCCTTAACTAATTCCTTAATTTGGGAAATACTAAATATTTTATAAACTATCCGAATACAAAATTGTAAATACTTATTTATCGATACTACAAACCCAACTTAATTTAGCATCACTCCATAAGCATGTTACATACTGAGGTAGCCAAGGACTTGATAAAAATATGCATCATTGGTGAAAATTTGTAGTTAATGGAAAGTAGTACATAATTCATGGATTGTTGCTTAGGAGTAGTCCATTTACATGGGGACTTGTACTGCCTCACTGCCTAATGGTTCTGGATTCTATGGGTTTTGCTAAGTTTGCTTCTATGGCTTCTATAGGTTTTGCTATGGGTTTTGCTAAGTTTGCTTGTATGGTTGCTTAGGTGCCATTTTATGTCAATATTTTAGTTGTTATATGTTTATGTTATTGTACTCATAGATAGTGTTTTCTTGTTGCAATTTAGAAATTTTACATTATCAATGAACATGGGGGAATTGGAATTGTGTAATGTATGGGTTCAACAGTTTATTTGATAGTGCTAGTAAGTAATAGCTAGTAAAATATCTTTTAAGATAATGTTGTGAGGTTGAAGTATATTACATTGGTGAGATAATGATAAATAGGAGTGCCACAAACACGTGAGTTGGTAAATAGGTTCTTAAGCTCGAACTTTGGTGAGATTGTGGTAAATAATTTGAAAGAGCTTACAGTTATCGAGGGCCAATAGTTTGCTTGGAACAAACTCTTCATGCCCCGGTCATTTAGCTATGTTTTATCATAGTTGCCTATGAATGTCATTCCTGACTGATCAAGTGGCCTCTAGTTCATTATCACAAAAGTAAATCATGGATTCCAGTTAATAATACATATTTGTTAATTATATATATGTATATATGTGTGTGTGTGTGTGTGTGTGTGTGTGTGTGTGTATTATGTTAGAAAGAGGGGGATTTCAGTGCACAGTGCATTGTTATAAGCAATAGCAGCAGTAGTGATATTTCAGGACAGGGTGTTTAGAGAGGAGGAGCCTGCCAGTTTTATACATCAACAACAAAAATGATGGAGCTACTATGTTGGGTAGGGGAGATGACCTGATATTCAGTTATAATTGGTGAGTTCATGATTAGAGAGGCAGAGTGGTGTAGACAATGGTTTAGATTTGGGGCTCGGTTTGAAGAGATGAGGGGTTATACCATAGTTCTAAGGGCAGTGGTGTGGTTCCCAAAAATAAGGAGGATGGGTGAGTGCACTGCCTCTAGTTGCAATTGCAACCAAGCAACAACAACAGATATTACAGTGCTGAAGAATGGAGGAAGAATAAAATGAGGTATTCTCTGCTGTTGAGTTGGACTATAATGAGGTGCAAGTGTATGTGCTTGGATGGGTATCGAGTGAGAAGTTGTTAAAGTGGTGGATTGATACGACACAGTGTAGTAGGGTAAGGCCAGAGCATTATGAAGGATATTTAGGAAACCTTGGTTGAAGTAGAGAGTGAGCGATTGTGGGTGTGGTGATACTCGAGAGTGAGCAAGGGGCTCAGTGAGGCAGAGAGGAAGAAATCATATGTTAAGAACACAACAGTAGTACTAGTTGTTATGGCATCAATTTCTAGCTGTGCAAGGGGTTAGGAGGCACGGGTAGGATTGATTTCAAAGTTTAATGGTGTACATTGGAGTTGAGGGGTGTCAAGGCAGCCCATTGTTAATAATATACATATATTAATAGCAGCAGTTATCATTGTTAGTAGCAGCAGCTAGTATAGGTATCATTGTAAACGTTACCCCCATATTTCAGATTAGGGGTATTTTTGTCTTTTCATAATTAATGTATAAATGATTGTATAATATTTGATTATATTTAATTGCCGTAATTGTATTTTATTGTTGTACCTTACCGTTGCTTCGACATTTGGAGCGCTACCCTAGCCTTTGCCTTTCAAGAAATTTTACAATCTTGTCCTAGACATGCTTGTCTCCTTTTTTGACCTTTGTGTAACTTATAATTATTTCCTCTTATACTTCATTTTAGCCGCACAATATTCGTCACGGACGTTTATTTTAAATCCGAATAAACCTAACTTTGTATCCTTGTGCGTTCCAATCGAAATTGGAGACACAATCTCGACCCATTTCGTGCAACCCAAATTAGGGCAATATTATATTCTGAGTCTTCTTCATTCATGACACTTATGTCCCACTTAATTTCAGTCCCTTGTACTTCTAGTTTATTTTAGAACACCACTTGTAATTATTTTAAATTAATTAATCCATAAACCCAACTTTGTGCAATTTCCAATTGTTGGGCACTTTTATGCAAAAGTGCATTAAGGTGTCCACCTCATTGGGCACAATATGTGAATAAACCTACTTCTCCTTCATGGGTATTTTTCTATAATTTTTAGGAGTGTGTAATTCAACACCAAGCTCCTTAAGACCCTGTCCCTCCAAACCCTGAACCGATGTAATCCGAGTCACTCTTTTGAACCCATTCAAATCCTAGCCCATTGAAATCCTACATAAGAGGCCTAATCCTAAGAGGGGTTGACCAGTCAAACCAATTCTAGGTCAAACACCACCCTCTTTGTATAAATATTCTTTTTCCTTATTTTTCTTTTCCTTTTAGTTCTCTTTAAACCTAAAACAAATCACAGCCAACATACACCTATTCCCTGTTGACCATCCCTCTTCTTCAACCCCTCGACCCGCCGGAACCGACCAGTCCCCACCGGCCATCTCCGCCTAGACCGAAAGTGACCCGCCTCCATCCCGCTCGTATCTCTGCTTCCCTCGATCGCCGGGACGACGCTGCCTCGACTGCAAGCGTCGACATACATCTCCCCGCCTGGCTCGCCAGTCCCGACCAGTGTACGACCGCCTGCCGATCCTCCCCTGCCGGATCACACCGACGACCTCCCTCAACCCATCTCTACCTTCCTCCGCCGGAAGCCCACCACGACTGCCTGCACATCCGCTGATCCCGTGCTCGCCCCGACCGCATGATCCCAGTCGAGCCTCGCCGGAGCCGACGTCTAGAACCCGCTACCCATCCCGACCATGCCTGAACGCCTGCACCTCTTCCTCCCCGTACATCACCACCACCATTATCACCTTAATCTCCACCCCTCTTCCCTGCCTCCTCCTTGACACCCGACCATGCCTGAAGCCGGCCATCTCCGGCCATTCCCCTCCTGAGTGCCAGCAGCACGCCTCCATCAATCCTTCGTCCATCCCGCCGACGACTCGAGCCGACCACCCGCCGGAATCACGATGCATCACGATCACCTTCACCACCATCGTCGTTGTCATCACCTACGTCATCGTCGTCAAGCCGATCTCGTGCACGTGCACGTCGAAGCCAAGGTGAGGAGCATTTCTCGTGATTATTGTGTACGCGTATACGCGTATTGTATATTGATAGAAGGGTGTATGTATTAGTGTATGTATGTAATATATATTTAATAGGTATAATTGGTACACACACACACACACACACACACACACACACACACACACACACACACACACACACACATATATATATATATATATAGTATATTTCTCAAATTAGTATATATATACTTATGTATATGTATTATAGACGTATGCCCTAGTATACGTTTAATACGAATATAATTGATTGGCATGTTTCATATACATACATAGTATAAATTCATTAGTGTATATACATATATTATATATGTAATTAATTGGTATACGTATATATTGTATATGTATATAATTAGTATATATATATATATATATATATTATGAGTATTAATGTTATTGCTAATTTATAATATATATATTGGTCTATCTACTAGATGACCCAAGTGTGACCATGTAACAAGTTAGCAGACTGCCATATGTACACTGACGTACTGGCAAGACCATACCATTGACTGTCTGATTGTACAGCAATTACAGACACGATACCGTATAATTAACGCACACTTGACCTTAGTTGCTAGAGTCATACATAGAGTAGCCCTGAGTCAGAGTATTTATGATTGTGTGTTAGTGTAATGTCTGATGCAATATTGTATTAAATGCTGTCTTTAGGACTGCTGGATTTTTAGACAAGATTCAGAAACAGACATTGTTATTGCCAGCAGCAGGACCCCCAGACGAGTACATTCTCTGACAGTTTCCATTATGTTGATTATCTCTATAACTCTTGTTGTATAGCGTACATAACTCTAACACTGTTGTTTACACGAGTTGGCATCATTGAGACCTGTCACGAGGAGTCGTGGTTGAAATCCATCGTGCTAGCTGGGGAAAAACGGGGAAATATTAGTAGCTTATGTGATCATACCCAACTTTACATGCATCATAGCTCACCCACACCTCATGTCGGTGCAGCCTTACCATTACATGCCTCATCGCTGTTACATGTGGTTAGCCTGACCTTACAGGGATGATCGCTAATTAATGTAATGAGTCTTATCAGTCCCAGGTCGATCACATGATATGCTGATGTTTCACACACTTAGTTAGATGTTCTTGACATGCATCTCTAGTATATTGATCTAGCATCTCTACATGTTATAGTTATTGTTCTTGTACACACTTATATACCAGTTCATTGTTCTTGTATCTAATTGTATTTATATTTCACTGCTAGATGTAAAATGATGATGACATGCTCCAGTATTTCTTTGCACCAGTATTTCTTTATTCCAGTATTCCATTTATTCCAGTATTTCTTATTGCCAGTATTCATATCTGTCTTGTATTTCTTTATACTGTGTTATAATTTTTGTTAATATATATGGAACTGCTGTTAGAGGTATATTTTGTTCCAATCTTGACTGGATATTTTTTCCAGACTGTGACATAGATGACTTATTTCCAGCATACTTGGAGATTAGATGTTATTGACTGCAGGTTAGACTATTTATTGTGTTTAGACTTGTCTTATATTTCATTGTTTGCTTTAATATCTCATCGTGCTCTAGTTTATGTGATTGAGTATATTCCATATTATATTATGATATCTGTGTCTCCTATGGAGTTGGATATTCATGTGAGATTGATTAGATAGTATCATGACCTAGACAGCGTTCTACCGCAATGCTATGGCGTAGACTGGACGTACCCACGCTCTCGTGCCACTATACCGGGTGCGGGTCGTGATAGTAAATTAGGATATGCATCAGTTAGTTGTAATATTAGTTAGACAATTATAAATGATATGAATTAACAGTTAGTTAAGTTAGTTGTATACTATTATAGTTAGTACCAGTCATTAGTATGTGTCCATGTGTCCTGATCGTGTCCAGTATGTGTGTGTGTGTCCTAGTTGTGTTCGGGTCGGGTTTAGGATTTATCGAGCTGGAAGGAAGGGAGGAGGAGCGCTTGAGATAGGGGTCGATGGAGGAGGACCATGCCAGAGGGGAGGAGCCGCGCTGGAGGGGGAGGAGCCGCGTCTTGGGTCGCCTGTGTCAGGGTTGGGAGGCGAACACAGCCGCATCATGGTGGGAACGAGGGAGGCGGTCATGTATCCTGTATGTTTTGGTGTGTGTGTCTGTGATAGTATGTCAGTTATGTGTCGGTATATGTGTATGTCGTTTCTGTGTTAGTGTATGTGTGTGTCATGTCATGATTGTGTCATATCGTGTCTGTATCTATGAGAGAGAGATAGGGTTAGGGTTCACCTAGATTAGGAGGAGGGGGAGGAAGAGTGGCATGAGGTCGTCGGAAGGGAGAAGCCATGCTGGAAGGAGCCGTACGGGAGGGGGGTGCTCGGGGGGTGGGGAGCCGGAGAAGGGGAGTTGTGTTGGAGCCGGTGGGGGAGGATAGGGACGGAGGGAGGAGGAGGACGCCGGAGGGGGGGTTTCAAATTTTTGGGGATCGAATCGACAGAATGGGAGAAAATAAAATCATAAACCCTATTAGAAAGTTTAGCGACGTCTTCAATAGATGTCGTCAAATATCGCCAATTAATTAGCGACATCATCATTATACGACGCTAAACGTTACTAATATAAAAGTAAAAAATTAGCGACGTCATCAATAGATGTCTCTAAACATCGCTGTTGGGTTAAGTTTGCGACATTAAAGACGTCGCTAAAAATCAAAAAAAGAAACGTCGGTAAATACGTCACTAAATGTTGCTAAATCAAAAAACTCAGCGACGTTTAGCGACATTAAAGAAGCTTATAGCGACTATTCTTTAAAAAATTGAAGTACAGTCGCTAAACATCGCTATGTGTCGCCAACAACGACGTATTACGACGTTTATTTTTGGATTCGTTCAAGTCTTTAATATTAGCGATGTTTTATTAAGACGTCGCTATTTCATCATATTTTGGTAGTGTTTGCATATATCGCTATCCAAACTATTACCAAATTATTTCTAGGTATCTCTAGTCATACCTTATAGGTGTAGGTATTCTAGGTATCTAATAACTATATATATAGTCAAGATCCGCACCCGGATATTCGGTCATGAGTACGTGGGTACGTGCAGCGTTACGTCGCATTATCGATGGTAGAACGTTGTCTAGGTAATATACAATCTAAACATAATCTCATATAATAATATCTCAACTCCATAAGGGGGACAAGATGACAATATATAATACTCAATCACAATGCTAAAGGAGATAAGGCATGATATCATATAAAGCAAGAGAAATCCAAATCCAAGTCTAACAAGTCTAAATAACAACATCAAGTCTAAATCCAATATAACATCTCAAGTATATCAAATAGTTGCCAAAAATAAATCCGGTACCAAAATATGAATAATAACTAACTAGCTAAGCAGTCTCGAGAATAGGCTCTCCCATAACTAAGCCATGCACCACCAAATCGATCCCTAAAAATGTTATCTAGTCAGGATTGGAGCGAAGCACAAAACTTGAAAGCAGTTCCAAATACATAGTAGAGAATATATGATAAGTAATTAGTTATGAATACATGATATACAAGTAATTAAAGTAAATATGGTGATACATCTGATATAGACAAGTAAATATAGTAAGGTAACTGAAATAACAAGTACATGGTGACATGGTGTGCGATAGTAAGCAAAGTGAAGTAGGAACACAAGGTAAGTGATTTGGAATACAAGTTCATTATGTGATCTGCTTGGGAAAGCATATGAGCTACTTGTGGGACCGTGTATGGCAACTCTAGGGGGGTGAATAGAATACAGCAGAATAATCTACCCAATTAAAAATTAAGAAGAGTGAAGGAAGCTACTAACTAACAGTGTATATGCAAGACAGTAAAGTAAAACAGTAAGAGTAAGAGAGAACAAATGCAAACACCGCAATGTATACTGGTTTTCCTCTGAGTAGACTAGTCCAGTCCTGAGAACACTTGCTCAGAGTTTTATCCACTATAATCACCAATAGTGAATCACAAGCTTTTATCCGAAGGCTTGCCGACTTCTTTACACTACGAGGTTTAATCAAAGTCTTATAACTTTACACACCACTAGTTTTGATCTGAAGGTTCGCAACTTCACACACCAGAGGGGCTTGATGAACCAAGCTCTTTACAACTCTGTAGACTTCTAGACCGAGACCGCACTTGGCACTTAGATGGCTAGGGAGTTGATCTTAAAGATAAGAAAGTTTAGGCTCTGAGGGTTTACTAACTATATGATAAAAAGATTGAGAATGGTTGAGTTAGTAGGAATGTAGAAATCCAATCTTATTTATAGGGTGTAGGCAAACAGAATTCGGCCAGAATTTGGATGGGGTTTAATTCAAAATTTCAACCGTTGGGCCAAGAAATCAAGAACTTATTGAACTAGTTGATTTCATACCAAAAGGGTAACCGAGTTCGGTCCGAGTTCTGCCTGAGTTTGGTCTCTTAGTATGGTAGACTTTGTAAATAAATATGGCCTAATTTGGTGGATAGGTTCTTTGGTTCATTTAAGTAAAGTAGGTATCTGGGTATAGGTATTTAGGATTTGCCAATGCGACTCAGCTTAAATTAATCCTAGACTAAAATAAAATATCAGATTACATATGAAAACCAAGAACACTGATGATGCCAAACTTCTGAAATATCTGCTAACTTGAAGAAGCTTTTTCCCTTGATCGGGCAGCGGAACCCCCTGGTGCGAGGCTCCAGATAAGTCGTCGGTAGTTGGACAAAATCATATGGTATAACATCGTCTTTGGCTCATCGTTATATAGCATATTTCCATTGCTGATCTTGCTTATTGCCTTCTGCAATTATATTTTAGATGAATAAGAAAATATACAGAAGCAAATATTACATATCTGGACAATTCTGGGTTTAAGTAGAAGATACTATAATTATTGACCGATTACCATAATGCTAAACTTAATCGATTAGCCATATTCAAAAAATCAATAAAAATATTGGGCTAACAATCTCCCCCATTTTGATTATGGTAAATCAGTTAAGACAAATATAATCGATGCATATATCAAAACAATAAGCACAAATCACTATACGTATACTACTTAAAAATATACTTACATACTTATACTTACTTCTCCCCCGTTGACATGATAAAAAAGAAGCTCTCCCTTAATAGAAGACAACTGATATTACCGAAGCTTGTACTTGTGCATAAGCTCCCCCGTAGTAAATGAGACGTAGGCGAATATGCACATATTTGACATATTTCTCCTCCTTTATCAAAATATATTATTTACGCCCCCCCCCCGTAAATGAAGTGTATATCATGAAGACAAGGTGAGTAACATAAAGAATATAATATGATTATATGGTAAATTAGGAGTAAGTAGCTAGAATATCACCATATGTAGAATAATGACATGAATATCATAACAATATACTTACCAATTGGAAACTAGATACTAATTGTAAGAAACTAGATGCAGAACATTAATATAAAAATATTGGGTAACAATAATACAAGAGAAGCATAAATGAATATTAGTCATATGTAAGAGACAATGAAACAACTTCTCTCAGATATCCCAATCATAGTCTAGCATCCAATCATGTAGGAAAAAAATGCATATTATTGCAACTAGTGAAAGTTTAAACTCAAATTAAAACTAAGTGGCATAGTTTTGAAATAATTAGAAAAACACAGTAGTGCTTACTAAAAGTCATATTGTTATAGTCTATACTAAAAGTTGTCAACTTTAGATCAAAAGTAGTACTTAGATTTACTGCTCTATTATGAAAACAATTACAAATAGACCTTAACAAATTATTATTCAATAAAGTGTTGATCATCTTGGGTTAGCTGTAGGGCTGGATCCCAGCTAGCGGTGGTCCGAAGATACTTAAGTACCGTGTCGCTTAGGTTATTTACACCTTTTTGACAGAAGGGCCCTTTCGGCTTATAACCAAAAGTAATCTTAACTTTAAAGAACTTAGATTTAATAGGTATATATGCTAATTATAATATCATACAACATCAAAATCAAGAAGCCTAATTCTTGACGAATAAAGTTCACTCAATGATATAAAGCATGCATAGACAATTGTGTCATACTAATAGAAAGTAAATAGCTCAATAGTGTGAAGAATCACTGAGATTAATCAACTAGTCATGCTGAATAAAAATAATTACAAAAAAATTAACTAAGCATGCCAGTATCATATCTCTCATTAATTAAATAAATACCAACTAAAATATATTAATAAGAGATATGCTAGATTCTTTAATTATAGCAATTTAAGAAAAATTAATTATTATGTTACCAAAGTGGCTCAAGTAGCCATAATTATGTTTGTGTAATTGCTTGGAAGATGACCTTTGTAGCTTTGCAATCACCAACATTCTCCTCGGTGCTAAATCTCGACATAAAGTGTTCCATCTACATCATTATCCATAGACTTTGGTATCCAAGATTTGGATCCACATTTGTTAGCTTTGGGAATCCACTTATATATATTCATATCAATCAATTTTCTAGCCTTACACTAATATGTAATATGTCCTTTTAAACCACAATAATGATATATAGAATATGCATTTGTGTTGGGTATAGAAGGATGAGTATGTGAAGTGGTGTGACATGTCTTGCATGGATATTTGTAATAAAATTCATGATTATGTTAAGTATGTTGTGTTCTATATGCATGATAGTATGGAGCATTTGGATTGCTTGCTGGTGTCTTATTGTGAGTGCTTTTTTGTTTAGCCACGTATCTCGTGTTAGACTGAGTAGTAGGTTGTATGACCTGCTTTTCCAATATAATCTCTAATTTTTTAGAGGTGGCATATAAATCATCATATTTATTAGTAAGAGCATCAATTCTAAGTGATCAATTCTAAGTGAGGCATTAGAGTACTTCTCCTTCTCCTGTTTTAAGTCCTCCTTAAGTTTAGCATTTTTTTGATTACTTTCATCAAAGCAGTTAAGTGCTTCTTATAAGCTAAGCATAAGTTTGGAGATATAAACATAATCATCAGAAGAGGAATAGTCTCTAGCATCATTTAGTAGACAAGTAAGCTTTTCATTCTCAAGCTAATAAGATTTAATATCTTTTCTGGCTTGCTTATACTTATCCAAAAGCTTCTTGTGATCTTTAAATCAATCATTGAAAGCATCAGATAATTTATTATAAGAAACCTTTTAAAATAAAGGATTATTGTTTACCTCGTTAGTTAATACCGTTAAGCATACTTTTGCAGCATGTCGAGGGCTTTCTTCTTCCGAATCGCTTTCTTCACTTTCATACCAGATGCATGTATTTGCAAATTTGCGAGACGAAGATTCTTCTTTGTTTGATCGTTCATATCAATTTTCTCTTTTTGCTTTGGAGCAATCTTTCATTATGTGGCCTGGCCTTTTGCAGTTGTGGCAAATTAGTTCTTCTTCAAGATCTTTGTTCTTTTGATTTTATTTTAGAAACTTTAAGAATTGTTTAAAGAAGTTCTTAGAAATTTGGGCCAGATCCTCATTGTCTGAATCATTATCGATTTCTTCATCTTCAGAAGCATCTTCGAAGGATATTTTATGATGTATCTTGAGTGTGATGTCCTTCTCTTTGGGAGTTGACTCTTCTTCGAGGTTGTTGAGGTCCAGCTCATGTATCATCATCTTTTCCATAAGTGTTTCTAGTGTCATTGTAGTAAGGTTATTTCCTTCAACGATCGTCATTGCTTTTGGGTTCCAGTTCTTTAGAAGCCCTCTAAGCACCTTGTGTATCTTTTCATGGTTGTTGTACTCCTTGCCGATAGAGGATTGACGATATCAAAAAAATCTTGTGAACATCTGAGTGATGGTCTCATTTAACTTTATCT
This sequence comes from Iris macrosiphon, assembly GCA_036927795.1. Classification (NCBI taxonomy): domain Eukaryota; kingdom Viridiplantae; phylum Streptophyta; class Magnoliopsida; order Asparagales; family Iridaceae; genus Iris; species Iris macrosiphon. The sequence continues at coordinate 45,347,586 of JAYESA010000003.1, forward strand.
TGAATGTCTCATATTCTTGTATGAGTCTGCTTATCTTAGACTCCTTCACTTGAGTAGTTCCTTCATGAGTCACCTCGAGAAGTTTCCAGATCTCATGTGAAGTGGTATATGTAGATATTCTATCGAACTCTGTACTGTCTAAGGCAAAAAATAAAGCATTAACAGCTCTAGCATCAAGATGGATTATTTCTTTTCTACATCAGTATACTTATCTTTAAGCTTATCTATGTGATTACCATCTACAATAATCTTAGCAGGCTTTTTATAGGCATCCTCAACTATTGACCAAAGGCCAAAGTCTAGTGATTTAAGATAGAAACCCATACATTTTTTCCAGTAAGTTTAGTTGGTTCTATCAAATAGAGGTGGCCTATTTGTTGGCTGGCCTGCACCATTGTTGATGTGGATAGATCTAATAGTTGCCATAAGTCTCTTAGGATGTTAAGCCAAATATCAAAAGAACTTGTTCTGATACCAATTGAAAGAGCAATTGGTACGGGCAATAGTTCCTATATAAAGAGTACATTCTCTGATACCAATTGAAGGAGCAATTGGGATCAAAAACTAAATAAGAGACTACCTGCTCTGATACCAATTGTAGGACCAAATGGTATCTGTATTATCTATAAAAAGATAGCACCTGCTTCGATACGAATTATGGGACCGTGTATGGCAACTCTAGGCGGGGTGAATAAAGTGCAGCAGAATAATCTACCCAATTAAAAATTAAGCAGAGTGAAGGCAACTAACTAACAATGTAATTTTAAGATAGTAATGTAAAGCAGTAAGAGTAAGAGAGAGCAAACGTAAATATCGCGATGTATACTGGTTTTCCTTTGAGAGGACTAGTCTAGTCCCGAGAACTCTTTCTCGGAGTTTTATCCACTATAATCACCAATAGTGAATCACAAGTTTTTTTCGAAGGCTTGCCGACTTCTTTACACCACGAGGTTTGATCCAAAGTCTCACAACTTCACACACACCACGAGTTTTAATCTCAAGGCTCATAACTTCATACACCAGAGGGGCTTGATGAACCAAGCTCTTTATAACTCTGTAGACTTCTAGAACGAGATCTCACTTGGCACATAGAAGGCTAGGGAGTTGATCTTGGAGATAAGAATGTTTAGTATCTGAGGGTTTACTCACTATAAGATAGAAAGATTGAGAATGGTTGAGTGAGTAGGAATATAAAAATCCAATCCTATTTATTAGGTATAGGAAAACAAAATTTGGCCAGAATTCAGATGGGTTTAATTCAAAATTCCAACCATTAGGCCAAAAAATCAGGAGCTTATTGAACTGGTTAATTTCATACCAAAAGGGTAACCAAGTTTGGCACGGGTTCGGCCTGAGTTCGGTCTCTTAGTATGGTAGACTTTGTAAATGAATGTAGAATAATTTGGTGGATAGGTTCTTTGGTTCATTTGAGTAGACTAGGTATCTGGATATAGGTATTTAGGATTTGCCAGTGCGACTCAGCTTACATCAATCCTAGACTCAAATAAAATATCAGATTATATATAAAAACCAAGATCACTGATGACGCCAAACTTCTGAAACATCTGCTGAATTGATGACACTTTTTTCCTTGATCGGGAAGCGGAACCCCCGGATGCGAGGCTCCAGATAAGTCGTAGGCGGTTAGACAAAATCTTCTGATATAACACTGTCTTTAGCTCATTGTCATATAGCATATGTCCATTGCTGATCTTGCTTATTGCTTTCTAGACAAATAAGGAAATATATAGAAGCAAATATTATATATCTGGATAATGCTGAGTTTAAGTAGAATATACTATAGTGATTGATCGATTACCACAATGCTAAACTTAATCGATTAGCCATATTCAAAAACTCAATATAAATATTGGGCCAACACTACTAAGTTAATGCTCACTTATACTTGAGTTGTATAATTAGCATGCACACGTGCTATAATAAAGGTTTTGATCACATAACAAACTCATACTCCCCCGTCCCAGCCAATACTCATGGATCTAAATCATGACACGTTACGACCTGGAAATTACAGCACATGAGCTAAATACGAGTATAATGATCACATAGTCTACATAATAATATGGATAATAACATCTCCTGACTAAGATCTATATACTACCGGTCGTATAACATCGTTAGAATATGTGATATAGACCCTATCAAGTAAATAAAAACTAACAGAGAAATGTACTCGCATGTGATCCTGATCAAAAAATACAAATCAGTATCCGAACTGAAGTCCAAGTTACCAATATATGAATTTTTATGTCAACAAATATTTTAGAATCATAAACATGCTTAACTAGTTCTATTTTAAGTTTCTAGGTAAATTATAGGTTCTTAGGGTTAAACTAGTTAATTACCTAGTTATGGGTTCCAAAATACCTATTTAGTTGGCCTATGAAGTCATACTAGATATCATGTACTATATATAAACTCATATATATACTGGTATCATAATACCCTAGCCTATTATCTAATATCTTAACACTTTACCTAGTACTTAACCATTACCTAGACCCAAACTCAATACCATACCCAACTATCTCTAGTACCTTGGTACCAATACCTAGTATCAATACCTTGGTATCTTGACTAATATCTAACTCTAATATTTGATTAACTCACCCGCATTTACCTACAACTTACCTATTACTCAAACTACCTCATACTAGTACCTGTGTAGCATGATACCAACTCTCATGGACACTTGCACATACACCACACTCAACTTACCTTATAATACTCAATATAAACCAATTCATAAACTAAGATGCTCCACATTCTATCCTTCATATAGAATACTCATTAATACGCATCAACCTACTACTTTAACCAAGTATACATGCACATGCTTACACCCACTAGTCTAAATCACTCCCACACAAGTTTTGCTACTGCTGCTGCTACTGCAAGCAGTGTATCCAGTCCCCAAACACCATACTCTAGCCTGCAGCCACTAAAGTGCCTAATCTGCAGAACCCCCAACCTGCCCACATTCCTGTAGCATCTCCAATATGCACACAGGCCTGCAACTGTTGAGTTTGTAGTACCTGAGGACCCAAACTATTGTTGCTCAGCCTCCTACTTGTTGTGTAATCTACATGAACCAAGATACTGCTTGCGACAATAGTCCACAGACCCTCTAACTCTCGGCTGCAACTTAGACTTGCTCACGACAGTTCCTAGGACTCCTATTTGCTGGAAAAAATAGCAAGCTCAAGGCTACAATACTGCTTCCCACACTGCAACCCACAGTGTATTGTTGCTCCAGATTTTCCCCTCCCAAATACTGAGCACCTGTGCATTAACAACACACATATCTCTCTCTAAAATACTAGTACACTCCTCACACTACTACACATCAACACACTATCACACAAACTCATATCATCACACTCTCCCTTCTACTAGCACACACACACACACACACACATAACACACACACACACACACACACACACACACACACACACACACACACACACACACACACACACACACACACACACACTCTACTATAATACACTAGTACAACCCACTCTAACCTCAAATCAACTAAACACAAAAACACAATACTAACCAACCATTAAACACCTAATATACATTATGATACACACAAGTAACACATGGTAGAAGCTATACGGTAATAAATAGTAAGGAATATATGATGGCAACAAAACTAAAATCATAATAGGGCAACCATAATAACTAAATACTGATGTCTTGTCATGGCAATGAGGTACAATAATCATAAGCGATCATAGAAAAATAACTTCAAGTATGGGAGAAACAAATAGGAATAAACTAATATACGTTATTTAAAATATCTTGTCGATATGTGAACGGCTAAGGATAAAATCCGACAAACCACATGTGTCGTACATGGTTGCTATTATTCCAGTAAGACCATGGGATGGAATAGTTAGTTCACATGTCCACTAAGTATTCTCCCTCCCGACTAGTATAACATGAATTCCGAACAAAACACGATGAAATAACAATAGTCCAGAAAGTCACATTTCTCATACAAGAATCCACCATTCACTAATCAGTGTAACGAGTGTAAAGAATCAAATAATCAATCCTAAGCATGCATTATAGAGACTATCAAGTAATGAAAGTAATCATGAAAATATACTTGCCTGTGGTCCTTAGTTATGGTATGAATCAAGTCCCAAACTAGAGTCCAAATCGCCTATGTAGTACGAATTACCATGCCAAAACCTTAATCTATTTAATTATGAAATAGTTACTCTAAAATTCTATTTTAATCCTATTATTCTAAATTTTAGATTAATTCTCAATTTTTTCCAAAGAAATAAATTTTGCCAACTTGAGACTCGTGGCACGCAAATCGAGACGCCTGTTGACAAAAAGTCAACCGACATAAAATCTAGATTTTTGTGTAGATTCTTTTAGATTTCAGTGCTACTTTAATTCTAGAATTGATGGATTCATAAACTCACAAGTTGGTAAAAATTTATGGCTAATATGGCGCTCAAATGATAGTTCCGTCGGTTCCCGGACTACATCCAGGTTGCACAAATTTTATAGAATAGTAAAATATAATATTTAAATATAATAAAATTATATATCGTGTTTTAGCATGTCAAGTTTTGAAAACTTCAAACGATTCATGATTTCGAGTTCGAGATCTCCCAAAATCTCCAAAATACCAAAATATGTCATATTTTAGACAACTGGCACTCTACTAATTTTTCTGAAAATAGGTTCAGAATTTATGAAAATAAATTAGATATTTTGGAAGCTATCCTCGAGACAGTTCCAACACTAAAAATGGAGAGGCACATTTGGAGTTCGGAGCTAGCAGAAATGGCTACGCGAAGTTGTAGAACCCTAGATGAAATCTGCTCCTCAAAGTCTCTTTCTCTCTCCTTTAATTAATTCAGCAAAAATCAAAAACCTAATATTATATCCATATATATAGGTAGTAGTCGGCTTATTTGCTCAGTTTGTGGGACATGTGGCGTCATCCAGAATATTCCCTCTCGGATCAGACGATGCAGAACAGAGCGACTCAGCCAAGTCAGAGCTCGACTCCGAGTCTCACTCCGGCTTGGCTCAGGATTATTCGGGGACCGTAGGTATGGATGCCTAAGGTTGACAACTGGGGCACGCCCGACACTGCTGTACGATTGACAGGTGGGCCCCTAGGAAGCTGACTGGGCATTTCAATTTCTTTGTAGTTTTTATTTACAGAAACTTAATTAATTAATTATTTTAATTAAAATAATCCAAAATAAATATTCAAAATATTAAAAAAATTATTAAAAATTCTTGAAAATATATAACTGATTATTAAAATTAAGAAAAATGTTTGGGGTCAATTTTCCCTATAGTTTCCCACAGAAATTCTTAGAAGTCCTAGAGGGTTAGATTTTATTTATTAATAATTAAAAAAAATTTCCAAAAATTTCCAAATGGCCTAACCATGGTTCCAAATCCTAGAATGAGCTTTATTGAGTACTAAGGATCTAATATTCCCTTATTGGTATATAAATCCTAAAGGTGTACATATTATTATTTAATATTTAATTATTAGTATATTCGGGAAGTGGGTGCTATAAACCTACCTTCCTTAAAGAAATTCGTCCTCAAAATTTAAGGTATAATAAGTACAAGAAGGCAAAAATACCTTAAGGTACAAAAAAAGGGTAACGCTCACGCATCTCATCTTTCTGCTCCAAAGTGGACTCGGCGGGGGAGTGATGCCTCCAAGCAACATGAACCAACAGAATTGTTTGGTTACGTAGCACCTTCTCCCTGCGATATAGGATATCCACCAGCTGCTAAGGATAACGGATACTTGGTCCAATATCGAGCTCTGAATAGTCCAGTACATGGCTAGGATCTGCCACATAATGCCTCAACTATGACACATGAAACACGTTGTGTACTCCTTCCAATGTAGGCGGTAAGTCTAGTCGATAGGCTACAGCACCGACCTTCTCTAAAATAACGAAGCATCTGATGAACCTTGGACTAAGCTTCCCACCTCCACCAAAATAAATCTTACTACGTGTAGGAGAAATCCTCAAGAACACCAAATTACTAACCTCAAAATCTAACGGTCTCCAGCGGCTATCAGCCTACTGCTTCTGTCTGTCCTGGGCCACGCAAAGTCTCTCTAATCTGCTTCACCTTTTTTACCGCATCAACTACCATATCTGGTCCCAAAGTTGTCTCTCACTCACGTTATCCCAAGATAATAGAGTTTGACATCTTCTACCATACAAAGGCTCAAATGGAGACATCTAGATACAGGCCTGATAGCTATTGTTGTATGTAAACTCTATCTGGTGAAGATGGTCTGCCTACGAGCCACCAAAATTTAGTACACTTGTCTGAAGCATATCCTCGAGTGTCTGAATAGTCCTCTCTGATTGTCCATCTATCTGAGGGTGGCAAACAGTGCTAAATTTGAGTTCGGTACCCAAGCTAGCCAGCATACTCCTCCAAAAGTGGGATATAAATTTACTATCCCGATCGGAGACGATGCTAAATGGAACTCCATGAAACATGACGATATATCTCACATATAAATCAACGAGCTTCTCCATTGACAATCCTACTTTGCAAGGTAAAAAGTGGGCTGACTTGGTCAACTTGGCAACGATGACCCAAATTGCATCCTTCCCTCCCGGAGTGCGTGGAAGTCCAAAAACAAAATCTATCGTGATATGTTCCTATTTTTACTTGGGAATCGATAGTGGTTGGAGATATCCTCCTAGTCTCTATTTCTCGGCTTTGATTTGCTGGCACACTAGACATTTGGAGACAAAGCGTGCCACCTCTCTCTTTACCCCAAACCACCACACGTGTTCCCTCAGGTCCTTTTACATCTTGTTAGCTCTCAGATGTATAGAGTACTAGGAATGATGAGCCTCCTGCATGTTCTTTTCTCGTAGGTCACCACTAGGCACACATAGCATAGTTTCGTACCTCAATGAACCATCCTCTGCAATAGCGAAGTCCTCTAACAATCATGCCTTCACATGAGCTCTAATGCTTAGAAGACTCTCATCATGATATTGCGTATCTCGGATCCTGTCCATCAACCCAGACTTAATATGCATGCCCATCATTTGCATCTCCACTTCCAAAATAATAACCTTGATGCCAAAGCTATCCAAGTCTGCTAGCAAGTGGCGATCTGTCGTCAGGTACATAGCTACTATATACCTGCTCAAGGTATCAGCAACTATGTTGGCCTTCCCTGGATGATACTGAAGTAAAATATTAAAATCCATCATTAGTTCTAGCCACCTGTGCTACCTCATATTCAGCTCTTTCTGCATAAAGATGTACTTTAAGCTTTTATGTTCAGTGAATATTTCCATACGCTCTCCGTACAGGTAATGTCTCCACAGTTTCAGAGCAAAGATCACTGCCGCTAATTCCAAGTAATAAGGGGATAGTTCTTGTTATGTGTCCATAGCTATCTAGAATCATACACCACCACCTTCTTGTTCTGCTCTAGTACACACCACAAACCTTTTTCCGAAGCATCGCTATAGATAACAAATCCACCTGTTACTGACGGCACTCTTAAGATAAGTGATGTGGTCAACCTCTTCTTTATCTCATCAAATACAGCTTGACATTCCTTAGTCCACACAAACTCCACTTTCTTCCGAGTGAGTCTAGTCAACGGCTCTACTATCCGAGAAAAATCTTTCACAAATATTTTATAATATCTGGCTATTCCTTAGAAGCTTCTGATCTCTGCAACAGAACTCAGAGTGGTACAAGACTCTGCACCAGTAATCTTCTTCGGACCCACCGATATCCCATCTCTAGTTACCACATACCAAAGGAAATCTACCTTATCCACGAAAAACTCACATTTTGAGAGTTTTCCATAGAGCTTCTCCTTTCTGAGGGTCTCCAGCACAATCCTCAGATACTCCTCGTGCTCCTCTGACGTCTTTTAATAGACGAGAATGTCATCTATGAACACCACCATAAATTTGTCAAGGTATTGATGGAACACCTTTTTTATCAAGTTCATGAAGACTGCTGGAGCATTAGTCAACCCAAACAACATCACCATAAACAAAATTCAGTTTTTAAAATATCTTCCTTCTTTATCTTCAGTTTATGATAGCCAAACCTCATGTCGATCTTCGAAAATACTCTCGCATCGCTCAACTCATCGAAAAGATTGTCGATCCTTGGTAGCGGGTATTTTTTCTTAATGGTAAGGTTGTTTAAGGCCCTGTAGTCGATGCACATTCGTACCGACCCATCCTTCTTTGGTACAAATAAGACCGGGTCTCCCCAAGGTGAGGAATTTGATCTAAAAATTCTTGTCTAGCAATTAATCAACCTGCTTCTTCAGCTTTGCTAGATCTCTATTATTTTTCTGGTAGGCCTGCTGGGACACTGGCTCTGCTCCCGGTACTAAGTCAATAGAGAATTCTAGATCTCTATCTGGTGGTAATCCCGGCCACATCTTAGAAAATACATCTAGGAATTCTATAATAATCGGATGTGGCAAGCCCTTCTCCTCTACTATGGCTCCATAAATAATCCAATCACCCTGTTCTACTGCTCCTCTAACAAACTCAAATTTTGGATCTCCTGGAGGATGAAACAGTACACATCCTCCATAAAAGTCTATTCTTGCATAGTGTCTACTCAACCAATCCATTCTGAGGACAATGTCAAAACTCGGAAGTGGCATTACGAGTAAACTAGCATCCAAATCACGGCCTCCCAAGGTAACACGATACCCTTTGCAAGTATCATAGACTAGGATAATGCCTCCACCAGTCGTGATCTTGAAACTCCTACCCAAGGGTTCTATTACTAAACTATGATTAAGCACAAAGGATACATATATGAAGCTATGCGATGTACCAGAATCGAATAAAGCAGTATTTAAGAAGGACAACCATCATGAGGGCATCCGATAACTCGGCGGGAAATAAGGGTTTGCAATTAAATATAGCAGAATCCTACTTGTGATTGAGTATTTTCCTTTTTCTAATATCTTATATCCTATGGCATGCTCGCAGTAGTACTACTAACTTAAGTATCACTACGAGTTTGCAGCCTTATGAGAAATATGACCTGTATGGGCCACTATTAAAACTTGTCACGACCCGCACCCTAAAATTAGGCATGAGTCATGGGCACACCCAGCCTACGCCATAGTATCGGCAAAAAATATTGTACAATAAGACACAAGTATAATCTATAACTCACAACATATATACATATCCATACTATACTCAATCATTGACACTGAGATAATAAAATCATAAGAAAATAATCAAATAATAGTCTCAAAATTATGGGTCCAAAATAGTCTCCCAAATAATACTTAAGTACAAAATAATAATATCCAAAATATAACTAAAAATTCTGGAGAATAATCCGTCCAAAACAGCTAACTGAAATAACTACTTTAATAAACTACTCAATCGCAGCTGGGATATGAGTTGCTAACTCTCCATATTTCTCATGAGGGAAAATATCAGGCTCAGCTATGTCGCCCATATTTGGTCAATAATGTGTAAGGATCTTATCCTCATCGTAGTCACCTAAAATATTATTATCTATTTAGGATTGGAACATGTATATTATAGTAAAAATAGTTCCAACACATGGTAGAAGCCATACGACAATAAATAGTAAAAAATATGTGATGGCAACAAAACTGAAATCACAATAAGGCAACCAAAATAACTAAATTCTGAAGCCCTGTTATGGCAATGAGGTACAATAATCTCAAGAGATTACAAGAAAATAACTGCAAGTATGGGAGAAACAAATCGGAATAAACTAATCTACATGATTTAAAATATCTTATCGACATGTGAACGACTAAGAGTAAAATCCGATAAACTACAGGTATCGTGCATGGCTGCTATTATTCCAGTAAGGCCATGGGATGGAAAAGGTAGTTCACACATTGACTAAGTATTTCTCCTACAAACTAGTATAACATGGATTCTAGCCCAAATACAATAAAATAACAATAGTCCAGAGAGTTACATATCTCATACAAGAATCCACCATTTACTAATCCGTGTAACGAGTGTCGAGAATAAAATAATCAATACTAAGCATACATTATAGAGACTATGAAGTACTGAAAGTAATCACAAAAATATACTCGCCTGTGGTCCTTAGCTGTGGTACGAATCAGGTCCCAAATTAGAGTCCAAATTGCCTATGTAGTACGAATTACCATGTCAAAAGATAATTTACTTTAATTTGTTTAATTCTAAAATAATTACTCTAAAATTCTATTTTAATCCTATTATTCTAAATTTTAGATTATATCTCAAGTTTTGTCCAAAGAAATCGAATTTGCCAACTTGAGACTCGTGGCACGCAAATTGAGACATCTTATTGACCAAAAAGTCAACCGACATAAAATTCAAATTTTTATGTAAATTATTGATTTTAGTGCTACTTGAGCGATGTAATCAACGAATTCACAAACTCATAATTTGGTAAAGGTTTTTGGCCAATATGGCGCTCAGATGATAGTTTCGTCGGTTCCCTGACTACATCTAGATTGCACAAATTTTACAGAATAGTAAAATAAAATATTTAATTATGATAAATATATATGTCATGTTTTATTGTTTCAGGTTTTCGAAACTTTAACGGTTCATGATTCTGAGTTCAGGACCTCCCGAAATCTCGAAAATACCAAAATGTGTCAGATTTTGGACAACTGACACTCTACGAATTTTCCAAAAAAATAGGATCAGAATTTATAATTTTTTTATAGATATTTTGGAATCAAACCTCGATATGGTTCCAACGCAAGAAACAGAGATACATTTGGAGTTCGTAGATAGGAGAAATGGCTACGCGAATTTGAAGAATCATAGATGAAATATGATCCTCAAAGTCTCCCTCTCTCTCCTCATATTAATTCAGCACAAATCAAAAATCTAATATTATATCCTTATATATAGACACCTGTCGGCTCAGCAGTTCAGGTTGGGGGACACGTGGCATGATCCTGAAGATTCTCGCTCGGATCAGACGGTGCAGAACAGAGCGACTCAGCCAAGTTAGAGCTCGACTCCTACTCTTACTCCAGCTCGGCTCAGGATTGATTCGGGAACCGCGGGTGTGGATGCCTAAGGATGACAACAGGGGCCCGCCCGATACTACTGTGCGACTAACAGGTGGGCCTCAAGGAAGATGATAGGGCATTTTATTTTATTTTATTTTTTATACAGGAACTTATTTAATTAATTCTTTTATTTAAAATAAACCAAAATAAATATTAAAATATTCATAAAATTAAGAAAAAATTCTAGAAAATATATAACTGAATATTAAACCCTAAGAAATTTCTTGGTGTCAAATCTGGCCTCTAGGTTTCCTGCAAAAATTCTTAGAAGAACAAAAGAGTTAGATTTTATTTATTAATAATTATAAAAAATTTTAAGAAAATTTCTAATGGCCTAACCATGGTTCCAAACCATAGAATGAGCTTTATTGAGTACTAAGAATCTAATATTCCCCTATTGGTGTATAAATCCTAAATTCATATATTATATTATTTAATATTTTATTATTAGTATATTTGGAAAGTGGGGGCTACAACCAACCCCAAACACCATAAAACACCACCTATATATAGTATGACATAAATACATATATAAAATAATAGATCCAATGCAATATAGAGTAGTTGACAATAAGGGGACACCAATACAAAGGAATCCCTAGATTTAACCATGTGTATCATGGTGTACCATGACACGACACTACGTATCCAATTGTGCACACTAGAACACAAGTACAAGTTAATTGGACACCAAAATTCCCTTTGAGGATAAGTGTAAAAAAAATTAAAAGATAAATTCGTAATTAAACTAAATTAAGCATGAAAAATATTATTCCACATGAGAAAAATCTAGATATACCAAATTTGAGGCTTCTAACACCTAGATCTATCATTAGAGAGTCAATTACACCTATGGGAGGGTTTCTATGAGTCTAATGAGTGTTCCTAACCATGAAATTGGTGGATATTAGAGAATTACATAATTTTATCTCTTTTGAAGAACTCCGATTTTGGATACGAGTTTAGAAGCAAAAAAAATTTGGATCCATGCATCCAACAAAATTGTGCCTCAAGATCGACTCAGAAGAAATAAGACCGCAGACTGACCATGCGGCTGAGAAAAAGCATCATCCATGCGCCCCAACAATGGTCACCTAAAGGCCTGACACAAAGATTACATCTGACACAGAATCCTGACAAAAGGGATTTTCTGAATGCCTTAAAAAATTTGAGCACACTAAGCGACAAGAAGCTCTCGTCTGACTAATAATGAACCATGACAGGTGTGCAACGCGCGTGTACGACACGACAAAGACTCCATGCGTCCCATGCGTCCCTAGCCCTATGCGTCTAAGACTCCATGTGTTCCATGCATCTCTGAACTCATACGCCCCATACTCTATGCGTCCCAAGCGTCTATGGCCCATATGTTCCAGACTCCATGCGTCCTATACATATCTGGCCCCATGCGTCCTGGACTCCATGGATCCAACGTGGTAGGGTTCCCTGAGACCCAATCTTTCTGTTGCGAATGAAGTGATTCTCTCCAACTAAATGTGGGTCATGTTTCAAGCTGACCAAGTCACGCAACCAAAAGGCGAGAACTGTCCAGATCTTCAGCAACAATAAATTATAACAAATGTCCACAAGGCAGCTTAGCCTGGACACAACTGTATCTTATTAAGGATGTATATATGGAAACCTGCCATCTTATGCGCCTTCAGTTTCAATCGCATCATCTTGAAGAATCTCCATTGCAGCCACCGAACAGAAGCACATGTAGCACATATATCCCATCAACATAATGGCTATAAATAGAAGCAACTTAGATGTTCCAAAGTGTGACTGGATTTTTCTTCTGCAGAGACTATACTCCTCTAGGAGAGCTACGTATGTGTATATAAGTTCAAGAGAGAGAGAGAGAGAAAAGAAGAGAGCATCCCTTATTCACTCTTCAGACCGTCAACAGAGTAAAATAGTCCCTATAGTACTAGATCTCCATTGTCATATTACCCAGATTAAAAATATTGTACTAAGGTTTTCTGTCTAGGATTTCTTTGTACTCTTTTGTTTGTTGTTAAACAAAAGTGTTCCCAAATTCATTTTCAATGGCAAACAAGGTGGCGACTTTACTAGAGACTTTCTTCTCCTCTAATGAGAAGGTCGTGACGAAGTCTGACACGTCTAAGCTGGATTCGACCCAGAGGGTGCTGGTTGTACGCTTCGACCAGCAAGCCTTTGAGAAAATGTTCTCTGAGGGCGACGTTTCTCCAAGGATGGCAAAGCCTAAGAAGACTCACAGGACATGGGTTGCAAAGGCTGTTATGCCTCAACCAAATACATAGCATGCACTCTCCATCTCTCTTCACCACAGGGGACGCATATTATTTGTCAACATGAGCTGACGCCTCTCATGCGACAGCCTTTTCTGATAAAAAAGTGCTCTAAACCTGAAGACCCGCAAGAAATTGGTTACAAAGGTCGCTGTGCCTTAACCAAATGCGGAGTGTGTGCTCCCCTTCTTTCTTTTTGCCATAGGGGATGCACATTATACTTCCCCACGAGCTCACGCCCTTCATGCGGTAGCCACTTCCTACGCTGGGGGTAGTGTTCCCTCCGAGTTCGAAGAGGATGCGGCACTACCAACTTTTTGTTGTTGACTATTCACTGCAAGATTCTGAGGCAAAAATGCGATGTCCACCATCCCATCTATTTCTCCCATGTGAGAACAACATACATGGCATGGGACGATCAAGAGGACCATAACAATCTACAGTGCCTCGAAACCCTCAAGGCCAAGATGCAAACCATGTGTGTGTCAATGCAGGCCTTGACCCAGACAATGTTGGAGATCAAGGCAAATATAGCCTCACAACCAGCAAGGGCCTCTGTTCAAGCAAGCCTGGACCCCGGGACCAACAGGAATTAAAATGCAACCGCTCTACCCGCTGGTGGGAATCATTCCCTGCCCGGATCATCTGCTCCTTCCGCAGTCAATAAAGCCCGAGAAGCAATACGGGAGGTACGAGAACTCTGAGCCCGCCTAGACTCAATGGGCAATCGGGGCTACTTTGAGAATTTCGGATTCGACAACCGTATTCCTTTCAATGGAGAGATGTACCATTCCCGCCGAAGTATAAGCCCTTTAACTTGACTTCGTTTGATGAAATACATCTCTCCATCAATTCATGAGTTACATCGAGGCAGCAACGGGGCATCTATTGATGATAGAGGAAAATGCTATCGGGGTTGAGAAAAAAGTAAAGGACGCCCGCCTCTTGGGAATACATATCCACGTTGCTGATGATAGAGGAAAAGGCCCTTATAACAGCAACAACAACAGCGGCAATAGCACCCAGGATAGCAAGGGAAAGTAGGCGCTTGTCGCTAATATAACCAAGAAGCCCGAGCCAAAGCCTGAGCCAAAGCCCGTAGAGGCTCCAAAACCAAAGCAAACTTATTACTTCGAAGATGATGACGTTATGAAAATCTTCGATATGCTATTGAAGTGAAATAAGCTTCGGTTCTCCGATGTCAAGCGTCCTGTTGAGGCAGTCGATGAGAATAATCTAAAGTACTGTCACTTTCCTCGATATGTCCACCATGCGATGCGGGATTGCTACTCATGGAAGCGGTTCACTGCTCGACACCAAGGCCTTCTCCTTGGACTTCGATGACAAAATATTTGTCGCTAATATGGTATCTCTCCAGTTCAGTAACTTCCTAAAAGCGGAAGCCCAAGACGGAGTGATCCCGATCCCTAGGGCAACAATAGAGGTTGATAATCTCTCGCCAGCTCGTGACCAAATAGTCGGGCTGATACCTCTCACCACATCACAGGGGGAGGATATGTGGGTTCATCTAGATCTTGCTACATAATTAATGCAGCAGGCAACAACTTTTGCCACCAAGTACATGGGCAAGAAGTCAAAGTCCAGCTACATGGTTTCTCTCCCTTCCGAAGAAACTATAGCTGGAACAACGAGGTTAGGCCTGATGTACCAACAAGAGCACGACATCCCTGACGATGGTGCGCTCCCATTCGCCGCATCTATAATATCCGATCTAGGTCCATCCCAGCCTACGGTAGTGGACAAGTCCAAGCAGAAAAAAACTTGCTTCGATAAACCGCTGAACAAAGATACAGCTCAGGGAGTGGAGAAGCCTAACAACTTTAACATCTTGGCACAACTAGCCAATACCCTAGCAAAGTTATCACTATTTGTGCTTCTTCGACTCTCCAAAGATAGTCGAGTTGCTCTGAGTGATGAATTACAGAATGCCGACACCTACCTGGTGCAGGTCAAGCCACCAGCTGAGGATCCTGCCGTATGCCCCCAATGCAATAATGTGATGGAGGCGATACCCAATATCATGTTCTAGAAATAAGACATGTTGCTAAAGAATAATAGGCAAGATTGCCCTATGTATTATAATGGGTATATTGGTGCCATCAAGGTTGACCGGATGTACATTAACCCCGGCTCATCAATCAGCATCATCCCTCAGAGTCTGCTTCAACCAATAATGCCATCAGTGGCTTCATCTCAGGAAGGAGCTACCCTCTGGGCAAGATTCAATTAAAGTATAAAATCGGTGACTTAAAAATAGAGGCCACCTGCTATGTCATAAACGTAGACGTATCCTACAAAGTCCTGTTATGACATCCATGGATATATCAGTATATAATCGTACCATCAACCTTGGATCTGCGCTTGAAGTACGTGAACGATTACGACATCGTAAGTCAAATTTGTCGACTTTGATCAATTCAAAGGGGTCGAGGCCTATTACTATGACTCGATCCTCTACAAGAAAGTCTACCAAGATTAAGGTGGCAATGATGCTGACGATAAGGCAGAGACCAGGACAACATCGGATGAGCCCTTGAAGGTCCATCTTAAAGCAAGCACTCCCGACATATTCCCTTCCTTCATGGTAAAACAATACAAGAAATCACTTGAACCTCTTATCGTTCTCCTTCATAGACTGAGTCGACCGCGGAAGGAAGATCAGGCACCTACTGCGACTTTCGAACCTCTAGTGGTAAAGCTACATAGGAGACCTCCAAAGCCGTCGCTCGTACGGGGGGTATATCTTATGAAGGACGAATAGGAGGAGTACGTGGCCGCTCATGCTAACATCTCTTCTCTTGATGATATAATTTCAGATGATAAGATACCTTATTTTATAAATAAAGGGCTATCTTTGAGCTAATCGGATATTGTATATCTCAGCACATTATATTCCATAAAGCACGGTCGAGGCTTGCACCTTGTCACTCCCCGCTCCCGATATACGTGTTTGGAACATATTTTTATTTTAGCATGGTTGCATGTGCTTGGAGACTAGACCCATTCTTTGGTCTAACCTGGTTTATGGTTTATTTTGTAGGTTGGTTCAAGTCATGAGAATCTTTGGTTCAACCCTCAACCATACCGTATATAACCCAATATTTTCTTTCTCTCTTCACTTCTTCATTACATCATTTTCTTTAGTTTTCTTTTCCAATTTTCATAGACATGTACACCTTGCATGAGAAATGGAAAAACTCTCCATATTATTGTTCCATTATGTTTATTATGTATTTCTAAGCACTTTTAGTTTTGGAGTTTTCTATTTTGATGGATGGATTAGTGTAGATCTATATTTATAACTTAGGCTTTTATGGGTTTTATGAGTTTTTATTCATTTTTGCTACATGATAGAGCTTTTAATTTAGAGCGATTTAGTTTTTGGTTTACCCAATTTGGACTTAAAATGAGAATTTTATGAAAAAAATAAGATTTCAGTTTTGGGTGCTTTTTCGCCAGGACTGAACCTGCTGTTGGAGAAGACGAAGTTCCCATGCGGCTAGTGGGCAAATGCGGCTGAGTGTGCCTTGCGGCCCGAGAGGGTTATGCGGCCAAAACTTTTGTCGCATACTGATAGCATGCGTCCATCTAGTTGGACGCATGACTACTGTTTACAAAAGTGTCCTTTAACACCTTGTGCTTTCACCCAGAGAACTCTATGCGACAGAGGACCCCATGCGGTACCGACACTCATGTGACCTAGAGAGCATGCAGCCACTAATTTCTTGGACGCGTGGCTCTGAACCATTGGCACTTAATTCTATAGTTTTGTCTTTTCTTCCTAACATACTTTATGGCTTGTCACCTCAGTCACATTAGTCTTTTTATGTCACATAAATAACACTTTATTTATTTGACTGTTACTTCAACCCTTATCCTTGTTTGGTTGTAGGATTGAGCCTTAGCGCTAGGATATGCAATGGACCTAAGTGACGACACTGAACCTATGTATTATTATATGTTTCCTTTGGTTTTTGTTTCTATATTTCGTGCTTCCTATATGGTACTTGCTATTTGGGGTCTAAACCCACTGGTTTCGCATGGCCAGATCTTGAGCTAGCAACAAAGGATCTAGCGTACTTTCCTACAACTCCTGGAGCGCATAAGGAATATGGTCGCAGGGGATAGCGAGTTGGTTTTCTTCTTCCCTGCTCGTCTTTCACATTTACTACTTTTTGTCCTTTAGCCACCGGTACGTATTAGCCGGCTCGTCTTGACATTAGTTTCCTTACATTATTGTATTAAATCATACTACATCTTATCACTGTCATGTACTTTTGTTACTTTTCTAGCATCTTATTTTGCACAGCTGGAGTCCATGATATTTTGAGAAAGTGTTTGGGATACCTTATTTCTTATCATATATGCTCTAAGCTTACTGTTTCTTGTTTGAATGATTGAGACATAGAAGTTCATGACCCTATGAAACTTGATTGTAGCATGCACCTCGTTATCTTATACAACCGTGATCGCCGTACAACGTATAGTACCTTGTACGGGGTAGCTAGCCATATCCGTCTCCGTATTCCGGTACTGGACGTAACAAGATTTTAGTGGTGACCCATGCAGGTCTATTCTTCAGACTTGTGTGGTGTCATAGTCATAGGAGTCTCAATCAAAACATGATCCTTCTTGAAGTTCTAAATTTGTCATCTTCGATACTCAGCTTGAATTCTTTTAGATTGATTGCTTTTTTGTTCCTTCTCGTCCTGTGCTTATTATTTCTTGAGCTCTTCTTCAGGGCTTCTCCTTTCCCTGATGCTGCAACAACACGAGAGGTAGAGTTGCCAGTAGAACAAAATCTTGTGGAACCCCAGCGAAGGATCCGAGTTGAGCCCGCGATGAATGAGACAAAGTAGCAGGCTCCAGGTGTCCCGTACCTCCCGCAGTGCCGACAGTACTGGATACCCCAGCTTTGCTAGAGATTATCCTTAGATTTTTGGCTGCCCAATAAATCTAGATATTGGTACAACAACAACAACAACAGACGCAACATCAGCAATAATAACTCCAACAAAAGGAACAAAATGTCTTGTTGAACCAAGGGTTGTAGACGGCCCTAGAACGAGGCAGGAGAATAGATTGTGGGTCAACTGTTAGATTTTGCAGACTGAACCCCAAATATTTTGATGGCATGGATAACGCAATCACGACTGATGATTGGCTCCAGGATATTAAGACCATTCAGACAGCAGCTAAAGTTTCGACCGAGGAACAAGTTGACCTGGTTCGCCTACAACTCCAGGATCTGGTAAGAGATTGTTGGGCTATGATGGAGGTAGGAATGAGTCATCCTATTAAATGAAAGGATTTTAGGATCCAATTTAGTACGAAGTACTTCAAGATTGTAGCTCAGTATGAGTTGCAGCAAAGGTTCATTAACCTCAAGCAAGCCGGAAGGATAATATACGGCTATGCGGCAGAATTTTGTCAACTTAGCAGATTTTCTCCAACCATGGTAGCAACAGAGTTGGAGAGAGCAATGAGGTTCCAACAAGGAATTCACTTAAAGATCTTGTATATGGTAGAGGTGCACGACTACCAGACCTTCTAGGCGATATTAATAGCAGCAACAAGGTCGAGCTTACTTCTCAAAGGATGGCATCAAAAAGAGTAAATCGTTAGAGGCCCCATGGACAGAATAATAAGGGAAGACCAGTACCCAGAATGTTAGCACCATCACCTGGCATTCATATACATGATTCAGCACCACAGAGGGCGGCATTTTCGACAGTGACAATACCAACTCGGCAACAACAGCCGTGGCAGTAGTAGTATCAGTAGCAACAACGACGAGGAGTGCCAACATGTTGTACCTACTGTGGCAAAGAATTTCATACCCGAGATGTTTGTCGGATAGTTAATAGACTATATTTGAGATATGGGAGCCCTGATCACAAGATTGTCATGTGTCCATAGATGTAGAGGCCAGGACGGCCAGTATAATAGTTTTCTGGATTACCAGTTCCAAGGGCAGTACAGCAAGGAGGACCAACAGTAGAAGCACGACCTTTGGCTCAGCATCCGTTGCTGATGCAGGCCCAGTTTTATAGGCATCAATAGCAAAATCAGCAGGGGCCACAACTATGATAGCAAGAAAGATAGCAATAGGGAGCTCAACAAGGTCAAGGGCAGGCACTCACCTTGTCCTTGGAAGAAGCTAGGGCATCCAGCAACGTAGTAACAGGTAACATTTTTGTTACAACCTTTTCCTGCCATAGCATTAATTAATTCTAGAGCTTCGCACTCATTTATATCTGCATAATATACGACACGTATTGGATTAAAGTTTGAGGCATTGCCAGTGAGACTGAATATACTCACTGGTAATGGAATTATATAAGTTAGTAGGGAGTGTCTAGCATGTCCAGTCATAGTATGTGGGCATTTATTACCTGCAAAGTTGATCAAGTTCCCTATGGGCAAGTTTGACATTATCTTAGGCATGGACTGGTTGAGAGACTGTCATACAATGATAGACTATCATAAGGGTAGAGTGTTGTTTAGAATTCTCGGTCTAGAAGAGTTTGTCCTTAGCAGAATAGCAAGAGACCAGCACAATGGGGGAATCATAACAATAGCAAATAAAGCAAACCCGCTGCCCAAGATAGTTGAAGAGTTCATGGATGTCTTTCCCAATGATCTTTCTATATTACCCCCAGATAGAGAAGTAGAGTTCTATATAGAGTTAATGCCAGGAGCAGAACCAATATCTCAGATGGTGTACCCTATGTCACCGTTAGAGCTTGATCAGTATCTCAGAAGGTGAAATAGTTTATTCAGACTCGTGCATCATCGTGGGGAGCACCGACGGTATTGGTGAAGAAGAAGGATGGATCGACGCGGTTATGTATGGATTATAGGCGGCTTAATGCATTGACCATGAAGAATAAGTACACATTACCAAGGATTGATGATTTGTTTGACTAGTTTAGTAGAGCAAGAGTCTTCTCCAAGATAGATTTACAATCAGGATAATATTAAGTACGAGTCCGGGAGCAGAATATACTAAAGACAGTATTTAGGTCACGATATAGGCATTACAAATTCTTAGTTATGCCATTCGGACTGACTATTGCTCCAGCGATATTCATGGACTTGATGAACCATATTTTTATGCCTTACTTAGACTGATTTGTGGTAGTATTCATCAATGACATCCTGGTATATTCCTGAAATAAGGAGTAGCATGAAGAATATCTCAGGATAGTTCTAAAACTTTGAGGGTACACCAGTTATATGGGAAGCTTAGTAAGTATGAGTTCTTGCTGTATCGCATGTCCTTTCTTGGATATATTATTTCTAGAGTAGGAGTGTCAGTTAATCCTAATAAGGTAGAGGCAGTAGAGAACTGGCCTGTATGAAAGATAGTAGCAAAAGTGTGTAGTTTCCTGGGCTTAGCAGGATACTACAAAAGATTTGTGTCAGATTTTTCTAAAATTTTGGCACCATTGACTCATTTGACGCACAAGAAAGTTAAATTTTGTGGTCAGTGGAATGTCAGATAGCCTTTCAAGAGTTGAACAACAAGTTAATCTCTGCACCAATCCTTACTCTTCCAGCAGGCTCCGGAGGATTCACAGTGTATTGTGATGCATCTGGAAAATAATTTGGATGTATTTTGTTGCAACAAGGAAGAGTGATAGAGTATGCTTCTTGGCAACTCAGAGATAACAAGAAGAACTATCCAACTAACGATTTGGAGCTAGCAGCAGTTGTGTTTGCACTTAAACTACGGAGGCACTACTTATATGATGATCGAGTAAAAATTTTGATAGATCATAAGGGTTTGAAGTATGTGTTCACGCAGAAGGACCTGAACATGAGGCAGAGAATGTGGCTAAAGTTATTGAAAGACTATGACGTAGAACTTCAGTACCATCCAGTCAAGGTTAATGTCGTAGTTGATGCACATAGCAAAAGAGGTAAAGAATTTATGAAACTACTCAGAGGCACATTCTAGAAGACTTACGAGAGATGGACATAGAGATAGTACTTCCACATAGTAGTTCCACAGAGTACAGAAGTTTAGGCTAGCCTAAAGATTCAGTCAACTTTGGTAGATAGAATCAAACTAACTCAGGCAGGGGACCCAAAGATTCAAAAGATACGAGAAAAATGTGAGTCATGCCTTCAGAAGGTGTTGACAATACATGCGGATGGAACGCTATGGTTTGGAAATCATCTATGCGTACCAAGCATGGATATTCGGCAATAAGTTATGACTGAAGCACACAGTTCATAATATTCTATTCATCCGGGAGGCACGAAGATATAGCAAGATATCAAGCAACAATTTTGGTAAAACAAAATAAAGAGAAAAATAGCACACTTCGTATCGCGATGACTGATATGTCAGCAAGTGAAGGCAGAATAACAAAGACCGGCAGGATTATTGCAGTCGCTTCTTATTCCAGAGTGGAAGTGGGAACATAACGATGGACTTTGTGTCTGATTTACGTAGATCACCGACTGGTCGAGATACAGTTTGGGTGATAGTAGAATATCTCACAAAAGTAGCTCACTTTCTTCCTTTTCGAGTAGGACAATTTACAGAACAATTGGCAAAAATATACAAATGACAGATAGTGAGACAACATGGTATCCTAGTAAGTATCATGTCAGATCGAGACACACGGTTCATATCTCATTTTTTGGAAAAGTTTACCCCAGATTTTGGGCACCAAATTAAGATTCAGCACAGCTTACCACCCCTAGACAGACGAACAATCAGAGAGAACTATCCAGACCTTGGAGGATATGCTATGATCTTGTACCTTAGATCTTGGTGGATCTTTGGAGACTCATCCTTCACTTGGTGGAATTCTCATAACAATAGTTATCATGCCATTATTCAGATGGCACCTTTTTAATCATTATACGGCAGGAAGTGTTGGTCACCGTTGGCTTGGGACAACATTGATGAGCGAAAGATGTTAGGCCCTGAGATGATCATGCAGACAGTAGAGGTTGTCAAGCATATCTGAGAGCGACTTTGGGTTACACAAGATAATTATTGTCTATGGACAGATCAGCATCCTACACCTTTAGAGTTTCGTGTCGGCGACCATATATTTTTACCGATTTCTCTTATCCATGGAGTCATTAGATTCGGGGTTTATGGGAAGCTTAGTCCCAGATACATAGGTCCGTTCGATATTCTCAAGCGGGTAGACGATGTTGCTTATCGTCTTGCCCTTCCGTCCTTGTTATATGAAGTACACTATGTATTTCATGTGTCTCAGTTGCGTAGGTATGTTCCAGATCCGAGTCCTATCCTCGATTAATTTGAATTAGTCTTTGGTACCGACTTATCTTACGAGGAGTAACCCATATCCATATTGGACCGAAGGGAGAATGTGTAACAACCCATTCCATTCAAGCGGATAGCCGATTCAAACGGCACAAGTGCAACGACCCGACCCACCTTACTCAGCGAGAACTCATTTGAGGCAAAAGATTTCATATTTAGCCCTTCAGGAGTTTAGACTTAGACTTTCAAAGGCTCACCAGGAGTATCGCTCGACCGAGACGAATCATCACTAAGGTGGGTGGATACGATGAACCAGTCTTTGCTTAGCCTGCATACTTAAAAATATTGACAATACATGTTAGTCGCTAGGTGAATCATCCCTTTCATGCTAATAAAAAATACAACGCACCTAGCTAAGGTAATAATCCCATCTTGAATTGCTTGTGTTAGAACATGAAAATAAAACTAGGCTTATAATTGGAACCTCGCATGCTACCTTAGCTTCGTGCAAGTACACCCCGCTATGCCTCCAGTAGATCATTATATACTCTTCTTAGTGCACTACTTTGCTTGTTTACCCTTCTTGTCTTATGGATTATGTCACTCGATATGTCCCTGTACGGTTTTAATCCTCACACAAACCTATTAGACTCGTGCTAGCGTGGCAGTTTATGTTTCTATGGTTTCGATGCTTGCCTGCTTCATGTGCTAACTAGTACTTGCTTGTCTTGTTTTAATGCTAGTCTCGTAGATTTATGCCATGGCCTGAAACACAACACAAAATTGCGTGTAGGCCAACACAAAATTGCGCCTAGAGGAAAATTTGGTAGTCGCGCTAGTTGTAGTTAGCACGGATAAGTTCGACCTTTCGTCGGGGCACCGGGACCACCATTTTATTTGTGACTATGTCCATAATTGCGTGTAGGCCAATGACCCATTCATATAGGTTGCGGTAATCCGCGTGCGAGTCATTGCATTACATCTAAGAAATTAGAATTTGAGTAACCTGAGAAATGAACAAGTAATCTGTATAGCCTAAATTTTATAATAATTTGAATAGTCTGAGTAACACGCATGAATCTGAATAACAAAGTAACTTATGTTCCACAATTTAAGCAAACTCATGCTCCTGATTTAGAAACACACTCATAGTATACATGTGTTCACTATATGATTCCATGGATTTTAATGTATGCATATATTCGTGTTTGGCTAACTTGGTTGTGTCATTGGACTGGAAAGGAAGAATGGTAAGTTGGTAAGTCTCATCGTGTTACTCTTATATCGCACGACGTAATGCCACACGAGTTAGGCTTATTAGTTTTTGCCATAAAACTGATCCTAAGGCAAGATGATAACTTAACAGATGGGGCACGAAATCTATATAACATGTTTAGATTTGTCGAGCGGGCGAGAAGACTTTCCACCAGTGTATTCATGTAGTGATAGCCCACAAGATTGCTTGCAATGGTGCGGGAGAACCTCGTTCAGTGCGGAGTGTCCCCTCATGCGCGCTAAGGCATGGAGTTTGCTCTGGAGCCTTGTAGTGTTGCATCCGGAGCTGAAACAAATATACAAGACATAATATTGGAACATCGTCTATGTATCATCCCAAATTATAAGCTGCTTGGCACGCCTTTATTATTTAGACAGGTAGAGAGAGCTTGAGCGACTTATAATCTTGGCCTAACACCGCTTATAATAATTCTTGATTATCAATAAAGAGCTTGTTATTATTTTGTACTTGTTTTTATTTAATTCTTTCGCTATAACTATTCTGTGAACTTGTTACCAAGTGCCTGTCCGGTTTTTATTCCGCTGTATTAGGACTATCTGTGTGACTCTGTGGCTTAGCTATTTCTCTGCTTGTTCGGTTTATGGCCTTGCATAGAAAGAAATTATGCTCGTATGATATCACGTCAAGATGGAAAAGATCATCCCGCGACAGCGTTGGCGCAGTGATCGGGGCATGACATATTGGTATCAAAGCATCGGCTTTACATCTTTGGACTTCTTATCAATTTTCTTAGTTTTGAAATCTTGTTCGTGGGATATGTGCATACACTCTCTCTCGTTGACCCATTGGGATGTTCCATACAATGAGTCTAAATAATTTCAAAAAGTGTATATGATTGATATGTTTGCTTGAACTAGAATGCAAGACCCTTGTTCCAACCTGTGTTAGACTTCATGGAATAGACTCGTGCTAGAATTTGCAAGTAATATGCGAACGCAAATACCTATACATGATTTTCAAGTTAGTTAGTGTGAGAAATAGAATATCATTCGGATGGTTATCTATTTACACAGCCTTTAGCTAAGTTGTGTTAAGTATTGCGTGCCAATACCCTTTGGTGCGGGCTAGTTTGCAAGCAAGATTGGGATATCATTCTGATAAGGAGAAGTCAGACTTAGAATGGCAACCGATAGAAACATTATCAGATTATCACCAAGGTAAATATAGAGATCATGCTTGGATTTGGAAGAAATAGCTAGAACGGTATTTCGTGTCGGCAGATACAAATCAAATATGGTTTACTTAGATGACTATCAACATGATATATATGAGACTAAGATTTCTCGTAGTGATGCTTAGGTATCACTCAAGAATTCTAAGGAAGGACTTGGAGAATATGCAAGCGATTGATGAGAACACGATTAAGGATTTAATTGGAGGACTTAATTCCTGAGTGGTGTACGTTCATTTTGGAAAATTTTAAGCGAATTCATAGATCTCGTGTGATGGTTGGTTTGAATAATTTGTAAATATATTAAACAAGTGACAACTCTTATATCGAATAGGGATTCAAGGTAATGAAATTGATTTCTTGGTCAAGAAAACTTGGTAGAAACTTGATGGATCGTGCGAGCGATTTTAATTTGAATCAAATGGATTGAGACTTGAGTAGGATATCGCTCGATAGAAGTTAGCCCAAGAATTGATATTATGGTTTTAAATTAATAGACTGGGCATGGTATCGATAATTGAAAGATAGCCTGGATAGATACAAGTAAAGGAATATTATGGTTTAATGAAGATGTAAGCGATAACGGATTCGATCTGGAGTTTGGAAGAACGATCTTGAATCTAGTTCGAATGATAACACTCGACAATCAGTCCCAGTCGAGAATGATTATCCAGTGGGAGCACTAGCGTGGTAATTTCATGTCCGATGGGTATGATCGGACTCGCGGGAACATGTTCGGAGATTATTCAAACGAACTCGATAAATGGAAAGTAACGAAAGTGAATGGACGATTTGGCTAAACGAATTATGATTATGGCATAAACGAACATGACTTAAAGGATAATATATATAAGTTGGATAGAGCAAAGTGTAATGATAAGGTATCTCGATTATTTTGATGATAACCATAACGTATGACGTTCTTGTCTTGTGCGAGCATAATTTTCTGCTCGAACATTCGTTATGCCTGGATTAGGATGATTATCCAGTGGGAGCATTGGCGTGATGATCTCACATCCAACGAAGATAATCGAACTTGTGGAAGACCAGAACATGACAATTGAAGGATCGTCTTGACTTATGGTTCGACACGATATGACAAATTTAGGAATGCAAGTGAATCAGAAGTGTTCAAGGATAAGTTAGTCAAGAACTTGGGGTAAAATATGCTTGATGGTTTCATGAACGGATACACAAATCTTGTTGGATAATTTAGAGTTTATGATTGAGATCGATGATTGAAAATTTAATCGTGACTTAGTGCTCGAGACTTATAATGGATATATGGGTTCTATCAAACTTGTTTGAGGAGATAGACTATGCAAATTGCTAGGCTTGTCATGCAATATGGATATATTATAGATTTGACTGAACAGACTCTAACCCTGTACAAACAAATATATTAATGTGAATAGGATGATCCATGCTCAATGTTTAGAAATATGAGTGAAATGAGCTTGGGTAGAATATCCCATAAAAATGAATAATGGTTTGACCTTAGGAATTGGGTCGAGCATCGTGCGACAAATTTTTACGATGAATTATGTGCTTGAACTTTTACCTATGACCTTGTGAGCTGACCTAGTAATTAGGCAGACGACCATCTACCAAGTAAAAGAACTTGTGTGGCCAACTTTAGAGTATTACTTGAGCAAGCCATAAAACTGGGGCAGCAAGACTTAGTTTTAGACTGGGAACATTAAGTGTGTGCTATATTTGAGAAAAATAGAATAAACGATTGGACATTGATGCTAGTTGGTTGATCGGAAAGATCATGCTTAACGATGGTGCAATACTTAATTTGAGTGGGATAGGAATGACTTGAATTTTATTGACCTTGTTGGAGGTATCATCGTGATTTTTAACCCGAGAACCCTTGTGATTTTTGCTAGTAGCTTGTCCGACTACGCTATCGATAAGTTTGGTTGAATGCATATGTTTGAGGGACGCCTTGAATGTGTGCACGATCCAAGACTCAATGATATATTAAAATTGAGTGCAAAGACTTCTCTATCGTTAAGTTGGATGACATACATATTTTTGAGTGATGCTTTGAATATGTGCACGATCCAGACTCATGATATGCTGATCCCGAATGCTAGTACAAGTGAATATGTTAGATTTGCATGAATGAGTATAACGATTTGGATAAGTTTGCCTCAGCCTTATATTATCATTCAAGATGGATTATAATGTAACTCGCGTTAAGTGATATATATTCTGCGCTAAGGCGTATTAGAGACCAAGTCAGACCGTAGATTGAATGATATAGTCATTTAATGAGACAGACCCAGCACACACGCTACCTGGATTGTTATGCTTGAGTTATATTCGATAGTATGTGATAGAATGGTATGCGCTCAGGAAGTCTCGAGGATGAGACTTTTTCTGAGTGGTGTATAATGTAACGACCTATCCCGTTCAAGCGGATAGTCGATTCAAACAGCGCAAATACAATGACCTGACCTGCCTTGCTCAGCGAGAAGACTCGTTTGAGGCAAAGAATTTCAGACTTGGCCCTTCAAGATTTAAGACTTAGACTTTCAAAGTCTCGCTCAGAGTATCACTCGGCAGAGGTGAATGATCGCTAAGGTGGGTGGCTACGATGAACCTGTCTTTGCTTAGCCTGCACAATTAAAAATATGGACGATACATGCTAGTCGCTAGGTGAATCACCCCTTGTATTCTAATAAAGAATACAACACACCTAGCTAAGGGAATAATCCCATCTTGTATTGCATGTGTTAGAACATGGAAATAAAACTTGGCTTATAATTAGACCCTCGCATGCTACCATATCTTCGTGCAAGTACACCCCGCTATACCTCGAGTAGATCATTATATACTATTCATAGTGCACTACTTCACTTGTTTACACTGCTCGACTTATAGATTATGCCACTCGATATGACCCTACACGGTTTCAATCCTCACACTAATCCTATTAGACTCGTGTTGGCATGGCGGTTTATGTTTCTATGGTTTCGATGCTTTCCTGCTTCATGTGCTAACTAGCACTCGCTTATCTTATTTCAATGCTAGTTTCATAGATTCTTGTCACGGCCTAAAACACAACATGAAACTTGATTCACTCACCTGAGGCAGGAAGACTACCAAAATAGTCGTTCCGAACCAAGTAATAGAAAACATGGAACGACTTTGGGACCGTTAAGTCACCAGAGTAGTTCCCAAACCGGAAGCTGCAAAGATGATAAGAAAATATAAAAGTAAGATGCAAGTAAAGAATGACTAAAATGAATGGAACTAAGAGAATGATACTAAAAGAATGGCTCGAGGAGTCTGTAATAAAGAAAGATGCAAAGAACTAATGAGTCAGGAATGACCTGGGATGGCTTGTAACGAGGCTCATTGCCTGCGTCTACAACCATTCTCGTTTACTCAAAAGAAGAAGAAATCAAAAGAAAAAGAAAGAATAAAAAAAAAAGACTCGCTTGGTCGCGGACGCTTGTGCACAAGCTTGATTTCCTATGGATGGGGCACCGGGGCACCAGGACCGATCCGGCCTACGAAAATCCGGTAGTCGTACTAGTTATAGCTAGCACGGATAAGTTCGGTCTGTCGCCATGGCACCGAAAATACTGTCTTATTTGCAACTATATCCATAATGGCATGTAGACCAGCGACCCGTTCATATAGATTAAGTCAGGCTCTATTGCGGCAATCCGCTTGTGAGTCATTACATTGTGTCTAAGAAATTTGAATTTGAGTAACCTAAGAAATGAACAAGTAATGTGTGTAGCCTGAGTTTTATAATCATTTGAATAGCCTGAGTAACACGCCTGAATCTGAGTAACAAAGTAACTTTTTGTTTCACAATTTAAGCAAACTCATGCACCTGATTTAGAAACACATTCGTAGTATACATGTGTTCGCTATATGATTCCTTGGATTTTAATATATGCATATATTCGTGTTTGGCTAACTTGGTTGTGTCATTGGACAGGAAAAAAAATGGTAAGTTGGTAAGTCTCGCCGTGTTACTCTTATATAGAACGACGTACTATCACACAAGTTAGGCTTTATATTTTATGTCATAAAAATGATCATAAGGCAAGTCTTGAAAGATAACTTAACAGATGGTGCACGATACATATATAACATATTTGGAATTGTCGAACGGGCGAGAAGCCTCCCTACCAGCGCATTCATGTACTGATAACCCACCAGATTGCTTGCAGGGTGTGGAGGAACCTGTCACGTCCCGCACCCGATGTAGGGATGCAAGTCGGGAATAACGCCCATCCAACGCCACAACATCGGATGTAGAACGCTATTTGGATAAACTATCTATCAAAATGAATAGGCCACCAACAATATGAATATACTCAATAACAGATCTAAGATGGATAATAGCACGAATATGATAAAAGAATAAAAGAGTAACAATACAGCTCAGAAGATAAATAATATCAAATGAGTCAGAGAAAACTAAAAGTAAGCTAGAGACAAATCTAGTAAAAAAGGAATAACTAAGATGCTACAAGTCCCAGGTGTCTGTCTCAGTCGGTATGAGACCCTCATAAACCAAGGTCTCTGGCTCTAAGCCCACAACATCCGAGTTTCGTAATGAGTAGGGTACTACTCCTTAGTGTCATATGAAAAAAATATATCCAGTGAGGAAAGGAGTAGAGTACATCTCTAACAGTAGTTCTAATCAATGATATAAACTATGTAATAGTAAATAGATATAAAATATACAAGATACAACATATATATATAAGAGATATATAATAAGAAAATACTAAAAATAAATACAAGAATGAACAATATGGCAATGAACAAGAATACTAAAGACTAAGTGAGTGAGTGCTAGGTTTAACATGTGATCGACTTGGGAACTTGCACAAGAAACTTGCACAAGAATAAGGGCCTGGTTAGTTATACGTGCGGTGTATGACCAATACTCACAAGAAATAAGACATGCACAAGGAGGGTATGATCACATATCTACACTAAATACTCCACGTCCTCGACAGGTATAGTGAATCCAGCTATGGTATGTCATGACACAGGATTCATTGGATAGATAACTAATCTCCCCAAGAATTAATGTCTGTACATGTACAAGAAGAACAAGGAAACAAGGCTTGCACAAGATACAACGTAAATACCAAGGAATAACATCTCATAATGAGATCCGGATATACCAATCTGTGTAACCATCGTGTCAAGAAATCAAGGATATCTACACTAGATACAACGAACATAGAGGATATCATAAATAAGAAACTATCATAGAATGTACTCGCCTGAAGTCCGGTCAACAATATCACAGATGTACGGTACGGTTCCTCGAAGACCTAAATATGGAATATATGTAAACACCCGTATTTTTTTTAAAATTTAAAATATAAATTTTTGAAATTTTTCTATGATTTTAAATAATTAAAATAAATGTTCTTCAGAGAAAAACTATTTTTGAGTATTAAATTAAATATTAAACTATTATAAAAATATATTTTTGAGTGTAAAATAAATAATTAGTCATAGTATAATTTTTCTGAATTTATTGGACCCAAAAACTATTTTAAAACAGCTAAAAATATAGTTTTTAAATAAACCATAATAAACCGGTTTAAACTATCTTGAACCAAACCGAACCAATATAAACCCAAAATAAACCAACCCAACCTTAACGGGTCGGATCTGAACCCGACCCGACCCGCTAATCCAACCCGACCCCGTTAACTCATTATACAGTAACCGTAGTTTTAAATAACCGACTGTTACAGGAACCGCCGGCCGTTTTCCCCCGACCGCCAGCAGTTTCATCCGCACCGTCAGCCGTTACTTCCCCACGGTCGTTCATCTCCACCTCCTAGTAACCGCCGTCCAACCTCCTCCTATTTAAACTCCTTTCCACCACCACCACCATCACTATCACAGCCTCCCCAGCCACCCCTATCCGCCACTCTCGGCCACCACCGATCTCTCCTTCGGCAACCCCAACGAACCCGACCATCACCAACCACCGCTGCCACAACCACTCAGCCACCGCCTTCTTCCCTCCGACGTCACGCCTACCGACCTCGATCTCCAGCTCCGCCGCCCCGAGCACCTTCGGCGACTCCAGCAAAGACGTCTCGGCCCCGAGCCTCCGCCATGACTCGACACCGACCCCGCCGTCGACAAGCAGCCAGAGCTGCCGCAGCAGCGCCACCACCCGCCGCCCCGTGCACCGCGCCACCACGCGAACGCGTTGAACAGTCGATTCTGACTCCACTTTCCGGTGAGCATTTCTCTCTCCTCGTCACATTTTTTTCGAGCGGTTTGTTGTGACCCATTCCCTGTGTAACCCTCTCGAACCCCGTGCCATTAGACTCGGGAATCGTGTCCTGTGTCGGTCGTAAACCGTGACACAAAAACAGGAAAAATAATCCCTATTTCTGAAATTCAAAAATTTTCCTGAACTCACAAGTTTATGATCATTTTGCATGCAACCTGTTAACTAATTCTAAAATTTGCTTGAGCAGTAATTTAGATAATATAACCGAGATTAAAATCCTGTATTTAGTTTAATTTAATTTGCTATAGTTTGTGTTTTATTCGAGGGTAAAATTGACCAAAAACCTGGTCTTTAAAACCCAAATTTTCCTGAACTGGGTGCGCTCCGCTAAACGAGGTGACTTAGTCATATGAAAATTTTATCGAAAGGTGTGCACTGTCAATACGGACGTATGAGATTTTGCAAAAGTTAATTTGGATGTGCGTGCACACTGGAATCAACGCGTATCCGTCGAAATCGCCCCGTATCGGGCCTGTTCTGAAATACGTTGTAACTTCGTGTGTACGCATCATTTTGAAACACAACTTGCACCATCAGACTCATCATGATACATTGGTCCTGTGATCCAAGTTTGGTTCGATTCTGAGAACGTTGACGAAATCCCGTATCATGGGCCCCACACCTCCACTTGACGAGCGATTTTGTGATCGGGTCATCGAAATCCAGTTCTGGATATTTTGTTAGGTTCGTATCGTCGTTCTGGACTTGTAGACACTAAGTTTGACAAATTTGGAGAACTTTGTCACTGACAATTTTTTCGGTGTGAAATGGGCCATATATGGACCCCGCTTTGACCAAAAAATTGTCAATTTTGCCCCTGTGTCCAAATTGGACTTATGAATTTGCAATTCTAGCTATTTTATATCTTCTGAGCAAGATGATAATATTTATTTCAGCATCCGGAGGATTACTTGAAGATCCTGCTATTACAGGAGCAACTGTTGGAAACCAAACCCAGGCAAGTGTACCTTGCCAATCTTGCAGTACTTGCTTTATATAATTCTTGATTTATGTTTATGATGTATCTACTTAACCTAGGACGGTGTGATGTTGCTTAGCGTCAGAATACAATTCGGGTGTCGATGCCGTACGCGGAGTCGTATAACGTCACATAGAGAATTGATATTATGATCCTATATATTTTCATGCTTGTATTATCAAGTACGTCATACCATAGGACACCTAACACTATTCATGAGACTGAATCTTTATGAGTTATTTATGGTGATTCTGTATAGGTTACAGGATTCGTGACATAGATATTACTTAGGTATAGCTGTCATTATGACTCACTGTATTAGCTATGATCTTGCGTGTTATGGACATGGGACGTCGTGGACATGAGACGTGTGATTACATTGGGTGGGAAGAGACACAGGCTACAGGATGATTATATATATATAAAACCATTATTATTGCGGTGCTCAAGACTCTACACTCGAGCTTGGCCCATTACGTGATATTACTGCTAGTGGCTCCCCGACACAGAGCTTGTAGTGGTCTCAGTCTGAGTACTAGTGATGCTCTCACTTGTATATCACATAGCTGGTTACATAGTTTACCCTATTGATTCATTTATTATTGTACTGCATTTATTTTGGCTTGAGTTATTCTTGTACCTTGCTATGTCTCCTGAGGACCTGGATCCGGATTATGTCCCCAGGTATAGCTGAGGAGATCTATCCCGAGGTCTACGAGACAGGAGCAGAAGCAGAAGCAGAAGCATAAGCAGGAGCAGTACCGATACTAGAGAACGATGTGATGGCCGAGGATTTCTCCTGAGTATCTGCTTTATTATACTCCGTCATTTCTGTTATTAGACTCTTATTTCTGGTTTATTAAACTGCTGTATCAGACTCTTTATCGGGTTGTTCCCCGAGATACTTATTTGAGACTTGATGTTGGTTTATATTTTATTATGCTGATATTGGTTAAGTTTATCTTCCATGGATGAGATTAGAATATGACATGTTTAGTAGACCTTTATTATTATTTTACAGCTTAAGTACACTCTAATGGGTCTATTAAATTAGGTTTGCCCATTGGAGTGTGCTGCTGAACATTGCCACGTGTCTAGTCCTTCGGTATTTTGGGATTGGGATGTGACATAGTTTTTATGGTGGCCCATGCAGGTCTACGATTAAAATTTTTTGGTTTCAACTAAGGGACCGAGCAAACCTGCGATAAGGATATGATAAGTTATAGGATCTCATCTATTTGATTTGAATCTTTCTTGATCTCTATATCAGATTTGAATTAATTTCTTGATATGCATCCTGTTTTGATTCCTCTGTACGTTCTCATAGTTTACTTTTAATATAGAATAATGGATCCAAGAACCGGTGACGAGAATCCCTTAGGTACACCACAAGGTGCTGTGGTCACCTATGATGATGAA
Source organism: Iris macrosiphon (assembly GCA_036927795.1). NCBI lineage: Eukaryota > Viridiplantae > Streptophyta > Magnoliopsida > Asparagales > Iridaceae > Iris > Iris macrosiphon. Next base: position 45,381,437 of record JAYESA010000003.1, read on the forward strand.
GTGACACCAGTAGATAGAGGACAATCAACTCAAAGCAATCAAGCAGGCCAGCATACCACAAGGTTTCAGCGAGATGATATTCCACCACCGTCGTGGTTTACTCCACCAATGCCTGTTTTTCCACCAGGGCAAGCTATGGACGGGTAGCAGATGTTTCAAATATTTTATACAATGATGCAAGCCCAGCAGTAGGTTCAACAAAAGGCTCAGCATCACGAAACAGAGAACTTGAGGAACAGCCTAGTAACCGCACTAGAGCAGGCGAACCCACCAGCTAGGCGACCATCGGCGGGATCTATAAATGATTTCTATCAGCTGAAACTGGTATGCCCCAATCTCCCACCGGCTAAATCGGCCGTCCCCGCTATGCGAGAATTACCGCTCCAGTGCTCCGGCGGGACGATCGCTTCGACCCATCCGGGCATGATGCTGCACGAGCGTGAGCCACGCCCGTGCAAGGTCGTGGTTTATTGGCTGGCGGTAAGAGTTCTAAGCCACAGAGTCGCACAGATTGTCCGAGTGCAGCGGAATCATAAACACATAGGCGATTTGGTAACAAATTCACTGAGTAGACAATAGCGAAAGCATTGAATAACACAAGTAGAAGTAAAGAAAACTCTTTATTGATATAAATAATGTTACAGGTGGCACATAGCCGAGATTACAAGTCGCTCAAGCCTCTCTTTCTGAAACAGTAAAAGCGTGCCAAGTGGATACAATTATGGAATAATGTACATGCAATATTCCAATATTATGTCTTGTATATGTGCTTCAGTTCCAGATCGTAATACTCCAAGGCTCCAGAGTGAACTCCATGCCTTAGCACGCACAAAGGAGGCATCCGCACCGAACGAGGTTCCCCCACACCCTGCAAACGATCTGGTGGATTATCAGTACATTGAAGACACTGGTGGGGAGGCTACTCGCCCGCTTGACAAATCCAAACACGTAATATAGGTTCCGTACACCAACTATTTCATTGTCTTTCTAGTTGCCTTAGGATCAGTTTTATGGCATAGATTGAATAGCCTAACTCGTGTGGCAGTGCGCCATGCGATATAAGAGAAAATACGGCGAGACTTACCAACTTACCATTTGACCTTCCCTGTCCAAGGCAAACCAAGTTAATTCAAGCACGAGCATTTATAAAATGAATCAGGGCATTAGCATATGCAAACACAAGTGTTCCAGTATGGGACTATGTTTTGGATGCTCTTGATGCGATGCAATAACTCGCACACGGATAGCCGCTAAGCGAGGATGACTTATCTATATGACATGTGTTGCTGGCATAGCCATACAGGACCAATTTTAGTCAATGATGAGGATGGAATGTAACAAAAAGTATGTGGGGTGCTACAAACCATCCCGTCCAAGTACGTGAGACTATACGTAAAGTTTCATCCTGATCGAATCGGCCCCAGTGCCCTGGTGACCGTCCGTGGAACTATACCTTATTTTCGAGTTGTCTGCGACATGCAATTATTGGTCTTCAAATTTCAAGAGATACACGAAAATACGAGTACACGAGATACTTGAATCCTGATTCTTGCTTTGAAGGAAAATTGCTCCACGAGCTGTATTTCCAAAATTGCTTGATATGATTCTCGTTCAGTGAATAACTTGCCTTGATGCATTCCCTTGGTTCGGGGATTGCCTTTGTGACCTAACGGTCCTGGATACTTGCAGGTTCATTTTTGCACGAAATGACTATTAGATAGTCTTCCGAGGAGAACTAGATGAATGCATGACATGCACAGTATTACACAATTGAGGCATAGTTTATGCGACAAGCATCGAACGAGGCAATATACAAGCAGTCAAGCATGCATTTGTATAAACATAACCATTCACATTAGCTCGGGCCCGAAGGTAAGCCGAGGAGTGAAACCGTAAAGGGACTTACCGAGCAACATGATCTAGGGTAGCATGCGAGGGTTTTAATATAAGCAATATTTCAATTCCATGTTCTAACACAAGCAATACAAGTTGGGATTATTCCCTTAGCTAGGTGCGTTGTATTCTTATTAGCATGTAGGGGGTGATTCACCTAGCGAGTAGTATGTATCATTCCATATTTTAAGTGTGCTGGCTAAGTAAAGATAAGTTTACCGTAGCCACCCACCTTAGCGATGATTCGCCTCGGTTGAGCGATACGTCGAGCGAGTCTCTGAAAGCCTAAGCCAAACTCTGTAGAGACAAGTCAGGATATCCTTTGCCTCGAACGAGTATTCTTGCCTGAGCAAGGCAGGTTGAGACATTGTACTTTTTGCCGTTTGAATCTGCAGTCCGCTTGAGCGGAACGGGGTGTTACCGAAACCCCGTACCTTTTCTGGCAAGAAGGAGCCCACTGAAGTTCATGAGTGGCTCACAAAAATACCACCAGTTGGAAGCAGCTGAACTTCCGAGGGAGCGATGGATGACTGCCGTCAGGATGTAGTTGACGGAAAATGCGCATCAATTGTGGCTATCTGAAGAGAGACGGCTCGGACAGGACCGAGTCACTTGGGAGGAGTTCTCTAGACTCTTCCAAGAGATGTATATTCAAGCTATTGCTCGATCGAAACTTTGAGACGAGTTCAACCACCTCATTCAAGGCAATATGACGGTAGAAGAGTATAATATTGAGTTTATCCGTTTGATTCACTTCGCTCCTACTCTAATTCTGACAGAAGAAGAGAAGGTAGAGAAGTTCTTCGACGGACTCAGGTTTGAGCTCCAGAGATTGATCGGATCTGTTGCACCTACTTCATACACGGATGTCCTTACTGCAGTACGATGTATGGAGCGCGTCACTAGGAGAGAGTATAGTCTAAAATGGCCATTCACATCAGCACCATCCAGAGCACCACATGGGGAGTCTGCAAAACGACCCCAGAGGAATCCACCACAGAGAGCAGCACCAGAGCCTCATCCCTTCCTACTTGTCACTACTGTGGCAAGGTAGGCCATATTGAGAGGGAGTGCAGACACAAGTTAGGACTATGCTTGATTTATGGATCTAACCAACATCTAGCCAGGGACTGCTCTGAGAGGGGAGAGGGAGCACCAATGGTAGATCGACCAGCTTTACCAGCACCGAGGCCAGCTTATCCAGTATTAGGAGCACCACAGACGAGAGTTGGAGGAGTCAGACCACCAACTCTAGGTGGGTATCAACCGAGGCCATCTTTGGCACCACATGCAGCACTATTCCAGCAAGCTCGGCAGCAGCGAGGTCCAGCTCAGGGACGAGGACAAGCATTTGCATTGGCTATTGAAGAGGAAGCTACTGCAGGAGAGGTCATAGCAGGTACTATATTAGTAGCTTCATTACCTATTGTAGCTTTATTCGATTCTAGAGTATTTTATTGTATTCATAGCTGCTAGCTTCGTAGCCACACATAGAGTAGCTACCGCACCCCTTCCGAAGACTAAGAGAATTCTTACGGGAGGTAGAATTATTCCAGTTAGTGACATCTGTAGATCTTGTTTGGTAGTAGTCTGTGAAAGAGAGATACGAGCTCAATTTCTGATATTTTCTATGCCGGATTATGATGTTGTACTTGGTATGGACTGGTTGAGTCAGTACCATGCGACCCAAGATTGCCGTCTTGGAGTGGTTATATTTAGACCGCTTGGACATCCAGAGTTTGAGTTTCTTCGGGGAGCCATAGAGCAAGGTGTTTATCCTACTCTTAGGGTACTATCTGTAGAAGGGGAGTTAGGTTACCCAAGAGTTATATCAGAGTTTGTGAATGTATTCCCCGATGAACTTTCAGGTTTACCACCTGATCGGGAAATAGAATTCACAATAGACTAGACTCCAAGAGTGGAGCCTATCACTTTATAAGTCTACCGGATAGTACCTAAGGAGTTGGTGGAATTGAAGGAGCAAGTTGATGATCTTCTGGAGAAGGGTTTTATTCGACCCAGTGTTTCACTATGGGGAGCAACCATACTATTTGTGCCGAAGAAGGATGGGACAGTACGCCTGTGTATTGACTACAGGGCACTGAACGCTATAACCATTAAGAACCGGTATCCCTTGCCATGCATTGACGACCTATTCGATCAGTTGAGTGGTGCTAGTATATTCTCAAAGATCGATCTTAGATTCGATTATCACCAGATTAGAGTGAGGAGGAGGATATACCGAAGACAGCCTTCAGGACCAAGTATGGACAGTATGAGTTCTTAGTTATGCCGATTGGTTTAACCAACGCGCCAGCTATGTTCGTAAGTTTGATAAACAGAGTTTTTCATCAGTACTTGGACAAGTTCGTGGTTGTATTTATTGATGACATCTTAATATATTCTAAGAGCCACGAAGAGCACAAGAAGCATCTCAGAATTGTGCTAGAGATGCTGAGACAGGAGAAGCTGTATGCCAAACTCAATAAATGTGAGTTTTGTATGAATAAGGTGCCTTTTTTGGGATATATTATCTCATAAGAAGGACTTTTAGTTAATCCAGAGAAGGTTGCTGCAATAGAAACTTGACCTACACCCACATCAGTTACGAAAGTGAGAAGTTTTCTCGAACTTGTTGGATACTACCAGAGGATCGTAGAGAATTTCTCAAGGATTGTGGAGCCTATGACGCGGTTGACACTTAAGGACCAGGAGTTTGCGTGGACGGAAGATTGTCAGAAGGCTTTTGAAGAGTTGAAGAGGCGATTGACAACAGCACCGGTCTTGACTCTTCCTTCAGGATCGAGAGGCTTCGTTGTTTATAGTGATGCGTCAGAGAGTGTTCTGGATGTATTTTGATGCAACATGGCAAAGTTATCGCTTATGCATCGAGACAGCTGAAGGTCCATGAGAAGAACTATCCGACGCACGATCTTGAGCTAGCTGCAGTAATATTTGTACTAAAGATATGGAGGCACTATCTTTATGGAGAGAAGGTAGAAATCTTTACTGATCACAAGATTCTGAAGTATGTCTATACTCAGAAGGAGCTCAATATGAGACAGAGACGTTGGTTGGAGTTGATGGTCGACTTTGATATAGATTTACAATACCATCCAGACAAGGCAAATGTTGTAGCAGACGCACTCAGCAGGAAGCCCATAGCTTATTTCTTGACGATGCAGCCTCAGCTATTAGAAGATCTATAGGATCTCAAGATAGAGATTATTTTGCCAAGACAGAGTGGATTGTTGGCAAATCTTGAAGTTAAGTCATCATTAGTAGAGAGAATTAAAGCGACATTATCCACAAATGCTAGAATTTGAAGACTTAAAGAGAAGACAGAAGCTGGCATGCAGACGGGACTTCGAATCCATGAGGACGGGACATTAAGGTGCAAAAATTGCCTATATGTTCCAAATTGGGAGTTGAGACATGAGTTGATGTCTGAAGCACATAGCTCCATGTCTATTCATCCGGGAGGTACAAAGATGTACCGGGATTTGAGGTAGTATTATTGGTGGCATGGGATAAAGAAAGAGAGATTGCACGATTTATGGAAAAATATTTGGTCTGCCAACAAGTTAAGGATGAGAACCAGAGAACTGCTGATATGTTACAGCCGCTTCCCATACCCGAATGGAAGTGGAAACATATAACTATGGATTTTGTTATAGGATTTCCAAGAAACCCAGTGGGAAAGATATAGTATAGGTTATCGTGGATCGACTCACTAAATCAGCATATTTCTTGTCGTTCAGAGTTGGACAGTCCATAAAATTTCTATCCGACATGTACATACGACAGATCATAAGATTACATGGAGTACGGGTTAGTATTGTGTCAGATTATGACTCAAGATTTACATCCCATTTTTGGTGAAGCATGCAAGAGAGTCTTGGCACCCGACTTAAGTTTAGCACTGCTTACTATCCACAGACAAATAGTCAGTTGGAGCGCACAATTTAGATCCTGGTGGATATGCCAAGGTCGTGTATGTTAGACTTCGAAGGGTCTTGGGAAGACTATTTGCACTTAGTAGAGTTCTCTTACAATAACAACTAACAGGCGAGCATCCAAATGGCACCATTCGAGGCTTTATACGGCAGGAAGTACAGATCACCGATATGTTGGAGTGACGTTGGCGAGCGTCAGATACTGGGACCAGAGTTAGTGATGCAGACAGTTGACAAGGTGAAGCAAATTCAGAATCATCTTCGTACGGCTCAGGATAGACAAAAGCATTGGACTGACACACACCGTCGACCTTTGGAGTTCAAGGAAGGAGAACATATATTCTTAAAAATCTCACCTACTCGAGGTACTATTCGATTTGGGAGCAGAGGCAAGCTGAGCCCGAGGTACATTGGGCCATTTGATATTCTGGAGCGTATTGGTGAGGTGACGTATCGTCTTGCATTACCGATATCTTTAGAGGGAGTGCATAATGTATTCTATGTCTCACAGCTGAGGAGGTACGTGAATGACCCAAGCAATGTAGTCGATCATTCTGAGATTATAGTGGGATCTAGCTTGAGCTATGAAGAGCAGCCAGTTGGGATACTTGACATCAGTGAGAAGATATTATGAGGTCAGGCGATTATACTGGTCCGAGTAGCTTGGAAACATCACTCTCCCGGCGAATCTACTTGGGAACGAGAGGATATCATACGCCAGCGTTATCCTCACCTATTTGAAGATACATGTATGACCTAAGAATGACTTATAGGTTACCATGATTAATTTTTCCTTATTAGTTGCGAGGACGCAATCCATTTAAGGAGGGTAGATTGTAAATTAAAAATATAAATTTTTGGGATTTTTTTGTGATTTTAAATAATTAAAATAAATGTTCTTCAGAGGATAAATATTTTTGAGTATTAAATTAAATATTAAAATATTATGAAAATTATATTTTTGAGTGTAAAATAAATAATTAGTCATAGTGTAATTTTTCTGAAATTTATTGGACCCAAAAACTATTTTTAAACAGCTAAAAACATAGTTTTTAAATAAACCGTAATAAACCGGTTTAAACTATCCTGAACCAAACCGAACCAAACCAATATAAACCCAAAATAAACCAACCCAACCCTAATGGGTCGGATCTGAACCCGACCAGACCCGCTAACCCGACCCGACCAGTTAACTCATTATACACAGTAACCATAGTTTTAAACAACCGACTGTTACAGTAACCACCGGTCGTTTTCCCCCGACCGCCGGCCATTTCATTCGCACCGACGGCCGTTACTTTCCCGTGGCCATTCATCTCCACCTTCCCGTAACCGCCGGCCACCCTCCTCCTATTTAAACTCCTCTCCACCACCACAACCATCACCATCACAGCCTCCCCAGCTACCCCTCTCCGCCACTCTCGGTCGCCACCGATCTCTCCTTCGGCAACCCCAACAAACCCGACTATCACCAACCACCGCTGCCACAACCACTCTGCCACCGCCTTCTCCCCTCCGGCGTCACACCAACCGATCTCGATCTCCAGCTCCGCCGCTCCAAGCTCCTCCGGCGACTCCAGCAAAGACGTCTCCACCCCGAGCCTCCGCCATGACTATACACCGCCCTGCCGCCGACCAACAGCCACAACAGCCGCAACAACGCCACCACCCGCTGCCGACGTGCGCCGCGCAACCATGCGTACTCGTTGAATAGTCGATTCTGACTCCACGTTTCGGTGAGCATTTCTCTCTCCTCGTCGCATTATTTTTTGAGTGGTCTGTTGTGACCCATTCCCTGTGTAACCCTCTCGAACCCCGTGCTATTAGACTGGGGTATCGTGTCCTGTGTCGGTCGCAAACCGCGACGCAAAAAAGGAAAACAACCCCTATTTCTGAATTTCAAAAATTTTCTTGAACTCACAAGTTTACGACCGTTTTGCGTGCAACTTGTTAACTAATTCTGAAATTTGCTTGAGCAGTAATTTAGATAATATAACCGAGATTAAAACCCTTTATTTAGTTTAATTTCATTTGCTGTAATTTGTATTTTATTCGAACGTGAAATTGACAAAAAAACTTGGTGTTTAAAACTCAAATTTTCCTGAACTGGGTGCGTTCTTCTAAACGAGGCAACTTGGTCGTACGTGAATTTTACCGAAAGGTGTGCACCGTCAATACGGACGTGTGGAATTTTGTAAAAGTTGATTTGGATGTACGTGCACACCAGAATCAATGCGTATCTGTCGAAATTGCCCCATATCGGGCTTGTTCTGAAACTTGTTGTAACTTCGTGTGTACGCGTTGTTTCGAAACGGAACTTGCGCCATCGAACTCATAGTGATACATTGGTCCTGTGGCCCAAGTTTGGTTCGATTATGAGAATGTTGACGAAATCCCGTATCGTGGGCCCCACGACTCTACTTGACGGACAATTTTGTGATTCTGAGACTCTTTATCGGGTTGTTCCCCGAGATACTTATTTGAGACTTGATGTTGGTTTATATTTCATTATGCTGATATTGGTTGAGTTTATCTTCCATGGATGAGATTAGAATGTGACATGTTTAGTAGACCTTTATTGTTGTTTTACAACTTAAGTACACTCTAACAGGTCCAATAAATTGGATTTGTCCATTGGAGTGTACTGCGGGCCATTGCCACGTGTCTAGTCCCTCGGTATTTTGGAACTGGGACGTGACATAATTTTTATGGTGGCCCATGCAGGTCTACGACTAAATTATTTTGGTTTCAACTAAGGGACAGAGAAAACCTGCGATAAGGATAGGATAGGTTATAGGATCTCATCCATTTGATTTAAATTGTTCTTGATCTCTATATCGAATTCGAATTAATATCTTAATTTGCATCCTGTTTTGATTCCTTTGTGCGTTCTCATAGTTCACTTTCGATGCAGAATAATGGATCTAAAAACCGGTGACGAGAAGCCCTTAGGTACACCACAAGGTGCTGTGGTCACCTATGATGATGGAGTGACACCAGTAGATAATGGACAATCAGCTCAAAGCAATCAAGTATGCCAGCACACCTCAAGGTTTCGGCGAGATGATATTCCACCACCGCCATAGTATACTCCACCAATGTCTGTTTTTCCACCATGGCAAGCTATGGACGGGCAGCAGATGTTTTAAATATTTTATACAATAATGCAAGCCCAACAGCAGGTTCAACAAGAGGCTCAGTGTCATGAGGCGGAGAACTTGAGGAACAGCCTAGTAATCGCACTGGAGCAGGTAAACCCACCAGCTAGGCGACCATCGACGGGATCTATCACTGATTTTTGCCAGTTGAAACCCCGTACCTTTTCTGGCAAGGAGGAGCCCACTGAACTTCACGAGTGGCTCACAAACACACAACACCAGTTGGAAGCAACTGAACTTCCGAGGGAGCGATGGATGACTGCCGTCAGGATGCAGTTGACGGAAAATGCGCATTATTGGTGGTTATCTGAAGAGAGATGGCTCGGACATGACCGAGTCACTTGGGAGGAGTTCTTTAGACTCTTTCGAGAGATGTATATTCTAGCTATTGCTCGATCGAAACTTCGAGACAAGTTCAACCGCCTCATTCAAGGCAATATGACGGTAGAAGAGTACAATGCTGTATTCATCCGTTTGAGTCTCTTCGCTCCTACTCTAATTCCGACATAAGAAGAGAAGGCAGAGAAGTTCTTCGATTGACTCTGGTTTAAGCTCCAGAGATTGATCGAATATGTTGAACCTACTTCGTACACGTATGTCCTTGCTATAGTACGACGCATGGAGCGCGTCCCCAGGAGAGAGTCCAGCCTGAAATAACCATTCACATCAGCACCATCCAGAGCACCACACAGGGAGTCTGCAAAGCGACCCCAGAGGAATCTACCACAGAGAGCAGCACTAAGAGCCTCATCCCTTCCTGCTTGTCACTACTATGGCAAGGTAGGCCATATTGATAGGGAGTACAGACACAAGTTAGGACTATGCTTGATTTACGGATATAACCAACATCCAGCCAGGGACTGCTCCGAGTGGCGAGAGGGAGTACCAATAATAAATCGACCAGCTTTACCAGCACTGAGGCCAGCTTATTCAGCATTGGGAGCACCACATATGGGAGTTGGAGGAGTCAGACCACCAGCCCCAGGAGGGTATCAAATGAGGCCACCTTTGGCACCATAGGCAGCACTATTCCAGCAGGCTCGACAGCAAAGAGGTCCAGCTCAGGGACGAGGACAGGCATTTGCATTGGCTATTGAAGGGGAAGCTACTGCAGGAGAAGTTATAGCAGGTACTATATTAGTAGTTTCATTACCTGCTGTAGTTTTATTTTATTCTGGAGCATCGCCTTCATTCATAGCTGCTAGCTTTGTAGCCACACATAGAGTAGCTACCGCACCCCTTCCGAAGACTAAGAGAATTCTTACAGGAGGTAGAATTATCCCAGTTAGTGACATCTGTAGATCTTATTCTGTAGTAGTCTGTAGAAGAGAGATGTGAGCTCAATTTCTGATCTTTTCCATGCCAGATTATGATATTGTACTTGGTATGGACTGGTTGAGTCAGTACCATGCGGCCCTAGATTGCCGGCTTGGACGGGTTATATTTAAACCGCCTGGACATCTAGAGTTTGAGTTTCTTCGGGGAGCCATAGAGCAAGGTGTTCAGCCTACTCTTAAGGTACTATATGTAGAAGGGGAGTCAGGTAACCCAAGAGTTATATCAGAGTTTGTGGATGTATTTCCCGATGAACTTTCATGTTTACCACCTGATTGGAAAATAGAATTCACAATAGACTTGACTCCAGGAGCGGAGCCTATCACTTCATCAGTGTACCGGCTAGCACCTAAGTAGTTGGTGGAATTGAAGGAGCAAGTTGATGATCTTCTGGAGAAGGATTTTATTTGACCCAGTATTTCACCATGGGGAGCACCCATACTATTTGTGCCGCAGAAGGATGGGACAGTACGCCTGTGTATTGACTACAGGGCACTGAACGCTGTAACCATTAAGAACCGGTATCCCTTGCCATGTATTGACGACCTATTCGATCAGTTGAGTGGTGCTAGTGTATTCTCAAAGATTGATCTTTGATCCGGTTATTACCAGATTAGAGTGAGGAAGGAGGATATACCGAAGACAGCCTTCAGGACCAAGTATGGACACTATGAGTTCTTAGTTATGCCGTTTGCTTTAACCGATGTGCCAGCTGTGTTCATGAGTTTGATGAACAGAGTTCTTCATCAGTACTTGGACAAGTTCGTGGTTGTATTTATTGATGACATCTTAGTATATTCCAAGAGCCACGAAGAGCATCTCAGAATCGTGCTAGAGACGCTGAGACAGGAGAAGATGTATGCCAAACTCAGTAAATATGAGTTTTTTATGGATAAGGTGCCTTTCCTGGGATATATCATCTCAGGAGAAGGACTTTCAGTTGATCCAAAGAAGGTTGCTGTAATAGAAACTTGGCCTACACCCACATCAGTTGCGAAAGTGAGAAGTTTTCTCGAACTTGCTGGATACTACTGGAAGTTCGTAGAAAATTTCTCAAGGATTGCGGAGCCTATGACGTGGTTGACACGTAAGGACCAGGGGTTTGCGTAGACGGAAGATTGTCAGAAGGCTTTTGAAGAGTTGAAGAGGCGATTGACAATAGCACCGATCTTGACTCTTCCTTCATGATCGGGAGGCTTTGTTGTTTATAGTGATGCGTCAGGCTGTGGACTAGGATGTGTTTTGATGCAACATGGCAAATTTATCGCTTATGCATCGAGGCAGCTGAAGGTCCATGAGAAGAACTATCTGACGCACGATCTTGAGCTAGCTGCAGTAATATTTGCACTAAAGATATGGAGGCACTATCTTTATAGAGAGAAGGTAAAAATATTTACTGATCATAAGAGTCTGAAGTATGTCTATCCTTAGAAGGAGCTCAATATGAGACAGAGACGTTGGTTGGAGTTGATGGTCGACTTTGATATAGATTTGCAGTACCATCCGGGCTAGGCGAATGTCGTAGCAGACAAACTCAGCAGGAAACCTACAGCTTATTTCTTGACGATGCAGCCCCAGCTATTAGAAGATCTACAGGAGCTCAAGATAGAGATTATTTTGCCAAGACAGAGTATGTTGTTGGCGAATCTTGAAGTTAAGTCATCATTAGTAGAGAGGATTAAGGTGGCATTACCCACAGATGCTAGATTTTGAAGACTTAAAGAGAAGACGGAAGCTGGCATGCAGACGGGACTTGGAATCCATGAGGACGGGACATTAAGGTGCAAAAATTGCCTATATGTTCCAAATAGAAAATTGAGACATGAGTTGATGTCTGAAGCACATAGCTCCATATATTCTATTTATCCAGGATGTACAAGGATGTACTAGGATTTGAGGCAGTATTATTGGTGGCATGGGATGAAGAGAGAGAGATTGCACGATTTTTGGCAAAATATTTGGTCTGCCAGCAAGTTAAGACTGAGCACCAGCGAACTGCTGGTATATTACAGCCGCTTCCCATACCCGAATGGAAGTGGGAACATATAACTATGGATTTTGTTATAGGATTTCCAAGAAGCCCTAGTAGGAAAGATGCAGTATGGGTTATCGTGGATCGACTCACTAAATCGACATATTTTTTGCCGTTCAGAGTTGGACAGTCCACAGAATTTCTAGCTGACATGTACATACGACAGATCGTAAGATTACATGGAGTACCGGTTAGTATTGTGTCAGATCATGACTCAAGATTTATATTCCATTTTTGGCGAAGCATGCAAGAGAGTCTTCGCACCCGACTTAAGTTTAGCACTGCTTACCATCCACAGACAGACAGTCAGTCGGAGCACACGATTCAGATTATGGAGGATATGCTGAGGTCATGTATGTTAGACTTTGAAGGGTCTTGGGAAGACCATTTGCACTTAGTGGAGTTCTCTTATAATAACATCTACCAGATAAGCATCCAAATGGCACCATTTGAGGCTTTGTATGACATGAAGTGCTGATCACTAGTATATTGGAGTGATATTGGCGAGCGTCAGATACTGGGTCCAGAGTTAGTGATGCAGACAGTTTAGAAGATAAAGAAAATTCAGAATCATCTTCGTTCAGCTCAGGATAGACAAAAGCATTGGACTGACACACACCGCCAACCTTTGGAGTTCAAGGAAGGAGAACATGTATTCTTGAGGATCTCACCTACTCGAGGTACTATTCAATTTTGGAGCAGAGGCAAGCTAAGCCCGAGGTATATTGGTCCATTTGATATTCTGGAGCGTATTGGTGAGGTGGCGTATCGTCTTGCATTACCTCCATCTTTAAAGGGAGTGCATGATTTATTCCATGTCTCACAGCTGAGGAGGTTTGTGAATGACCTAAGCCACGTAGTCGATCATTCTGAGATTATAGTGGGATCTAGCTTGAGGTATGAAAAGCATCCAGTTAGGATACTTGACATCAGTGAGAAGATATTACGAGGTCAAACGATTAGACTGGTCCGAGTTGCTTGGAAACATCACTCCCCCGGCGAATCTACTTGGGAACGAGAGGATATCATACGCAAGCGTTATCCTTGCCTATTTGAAGATGCATGTATGACCTAAGAATGACTAATAGGTTACCATGATTAATTTTTTCTTATAGTTAATTCTTTGATTGCGAGGACGCAGTCCTTTTAAGGTGGATAGATTATAAACACCCGTATTTTATTTAAAATTTAAAATATAAATTATTGGGATTTTTCTATGATTTTAATAATTAAAATAAATGTTCTTCAAAGGATAAATATTTTTGACTATGAAAATAAATATTAAAATATTATAAAAATTATATTTTTGAGTGTAAAATAAATAATTAGTCATAGTGTAATTTTCTTATAATTTATTGGACCCAAAAACTATTTTTAAACAGCTAAAAAATAGTTTTTAAATAAATCATAATAAACCGGTTTAAACTATCATGAACCAAACCGAACCAAACCAATATAAACCCAAAATAAACCAACCCAACCTTAACGGGTCGGATCTGAACCCGACCCGCTAACCCGACCCGACCCGTTAACTAATTATACACAATAACCGTAGTTTTAAACCCCCGACTGTTACAGTAACCGCCGGCCGTTTTCCCCAAAACGCCGGCCATTTCATCCTCACCGCCGGCCGTTACTTCGCCGCAGCCGTTCATCTTCACCTTCCCGTAACCGTCGGCCGTTACTTCCCCGCGGTCGTTCATCTACACCTCCCCGTAACCGTCGGCCACCCTCCTCATATTTAAACTCCTCTCCACCACCATCACCATCACAGCCTCCCCAGCCACCCCTCTCCGCCACTCTCGGCCGCCACCGATCTCTCCTTTGGCAACCCCATCGAACTCGACCATCACCAACCACCGCTGCCACAACCACTCCGTCACCGCCTTCTCCCCTCCGGCGTCACGCCAACCGACCTCGAACTCGAGCTTCGCTGCCCCGAGCTCCTCCGACGACTCCAGCAAAGGCATCTCCGCCCCGAGCCTTCGCTGTGACTCGACACCGACCACGCCGCCGACCAGCAGCCGGAGCAGCCGCAGCAGCGCCGCCAGCCGCAGTCGACGTACGTCGCGCCACTACGCGTACGCGTTGAACAGTAGATTCCCACTCCACGTTCCGGTGAGCATTTCTCTCTCCTTGTCGCGTTGTTTTTCGAGCGGTTTATTTTGACCCATTCCTTGTGTAACCCTCTCGAACCCCGTGTCATTAGACTGGGGTATCGTGTCCTGTGTCGGTGGCAAACCGTATCGCAAAAACAAGAAAAATAACCCCTATTTCTGAAATTTAGAAAATTTTCTGAACTCACAAGTTCATGACCGTTTTGCGTGAAACCTATTAACTAATTTTAAAATTTTCTTAAGCAGTAATTTAGACAATATAACCTAGATTAAAACCCTGTATTTAGTTTAATTTAATTTGCTGTAGTTTATGTTTTATTCGAGGGTAAAATTGACCAAAAACTTGGTCTTTAAAACCCAAATTTTCTTGAATTGGGTGCACCCCGCTAAACGAGACGACTTGGTCATGTACAAATTTTATCAAAAGGTGCGCACTGTCAATACGGACGTGTGGGATTTCACGAAAGTTGATTTGGATATGCGTGCACACCGAAATCAAAGCGTATCCGTCGAAATTGCCCTGTATCGGACCTGTTCTGAAAATCATTTTAACTTCGTGTGTACGAGTCATTTTGAAACACAGCTTGCGCCATTGGACTCATAGCGATACATTGGTCCTGTGACCCAAGTTTGGTTCGATTCTGAGAACGTTGACGAAACCACGTATCGTGGGCCCCACGGCTCTACTTGACGGGCGATTTTGTGATCGACTCATTGGAATCCAGTTCTAGACATTACGTTAGGTTCATATCATCGTTCTGGACTTGTAGACACTAAGTTTGATGAATTTGGAGAACTTTGTCTCTGATACATTTTTTGGTGTGAAGTGGGCCACCTGTGGACCCCGCTTTGACCTAAAAACTGTCAATTTTGCCCCTGTGTCCAAATTGGACTTATGAATAGGCAATCCTAGCTATTTCATATCTTCTGAGCATGATGGTAATATTTTTTTCAGTATCCGGAGGAGTACTTGAAGCTTCTACTGTTACAGGAGCAACTATTGGAAACCAAACCCCAGGCAAGTGTACCTTACCAATCTTGCAGTACTTGCTTTATATATTGATTTATGTTTATGATGTATCTACTTAGCCTAAGACCGTATGATATTGCTTAGTGTCCGAATAATATTCAGGTGTCGACGCCGTACGCGGAGTCGTGTAACGTCACATAGAGAATTGATATTACGATCCTATATATTTTCGTGCTTGCATTATCAAGTACGTCATACCATAGGATACCTGACACTATTTATGAGACAGAATCTTTCTGAGTTATTCATGGTGATTCTGTATAGGTTATAGGATTTGTGACATAGATATTACTTAGGTATAACTATCATTATGACTCGCTGCATTAGCTATGATCTTGTATGTTATGGACTTGAGACGTCGTGGACATGAGACGTGTGATTACATTTGGTGGGGAGAGACACACAGGCTACAGGCTGATTATATATATATATATATAACCCTTATTATTGCGGTGCTCAAAACTCTACACCCGAGATTGGCCCATTATGTGATATTACTGCTAACGGCTCCCCGACATAGAGCTTGTAGTGGTCTCAGCCTGAGTACTAGTGATGCTCTCACTTGCATATCATATAGCTGGTTACATAGTTTACCCTATTGATTCATTTATTATTGTACTGCATTTATTTTGGCTTGAGTTATTCTTGTACCTTGCTATGTGTCACGCCCTAGTCCCAAAATGACGAGGGACTAGAGAAGCGTGACAATGGCAAGCAGTATGCACCGATGGACAACCCAATTTAATGGACCCATCAGGGCATGCTTAAGCTATAGTCTAGCAGGAAATAGAGCAATTGTTACAGGTCACAGACTAATCTAATCTCATCCACAACAGATAAACACAGAGTAACTGTCAGAAATAATGCAATAGAATAAATAAGCAAATCTCAATAAATATCTCGGGAAATAATTCGAGAATATGTCTGGTACAACAATGCCAATAGACAGGAAATAAAGAAACTGGAAAGAGAAATAAATGACTACATACGGCCAATGCTCAGGAGAAGTCCTCTGGTGTGAGCTCGTCTTCAGGTCCTGGTACAGCTCCTGGAAGTGCTCTGGTACGGGGTATCTCTGGATGGATCTCTTCAGCTATACCTGGGGACATAGTCCATTCCAGGTCCTCAGGGGACATAACAAGGTACAGATAATACAAGCCAAAACATAAGCAGTACAGCAGAATTAAATGAAACAGCAGGGTAAACTATGTAACCAGCTAAGTGACAATGCAAGTTGAGAGTATCACTAGAACTCAGGCTGAGACCGCTACAAGCTCTGTGTCGGGGAGCCGGTAGCAGTAATAACACGTAAAGGGTCTAGCTCTGCTGGAGAGTCTACGACCTCACACTAATAGTATATATATATGAAAACAGCCTGTAGCCTGTGTGTCTCTCCCCATCCAATG
Source organism: Iris macrosiphon (assembly GCA_036927795.1). Classification (NCBI taxonomy): domain Eukaryota; kingdom Viridiplantae; phylum Streptophyta; class Magnoliopsida; order Asparagales; family Iridaceae; genus Iris; species Iris macrosiphon. Next base: position 45,398,364 of record JAYESA010000003.1, read on the forward strand.
TAATCACACGTCTCATGTCCATGACACGCAAGATCATAACTAATGCAGCAGTCATATAATGTCTAAGAACAAACTGTCCATGTCATAACATGTATCCTATACAGAATTATCGTGAATATCTCAAGAGGATTCTGTCTCATGAATAGTGTCAAGTGTCCTGGGTTCAGGTGTACTTGATAGGACAAGTACCAAGAGTAAGGGTATCGAATGTCCAACTCTAAGTGACGTACCCAACACCGCGTACAGGGTTGGCACCCGACTATGATCGGATGCTAAGTACGTCGCACGGTTCCTAGGTTAAGCAGTTAAACAATTTTATATTTAATTCCACAAGAAATCAAGTAAAATACTATGACCAGAAATATCTGAGAATTGGCAAGTTTTACTTGCCTACTGATGTATAACCAAGTCCAGGAAATAGGTAGCAAGCTGCAAGTTTTGGCAAGGTACACTTGCCTGTGGTTCTGGTTCCAATTGTAGCTCTGACTTTCGTTGAATTTGCAGGCGGTACTCCGGCTGCTGAAACAAACATCACCATCAGATCCAGAAAATATCAATCAGCTAGAAACGCCTGTCCTTGGGTCCAATTTGGAGACAAGGGCAAAAATAACAGTTTTGGGTCAAAACGGGGTCCTCAAGTGGGCCCGCTTTGCACCGAAAAACGCGTCCGGGTCAAAGGTCTCCAAATTCAACAGGTTAGGAACGCTGATACGAACCCAACGGAACTTTCAGAATTGAATTCCGATGAGCCGATCACAAAATTGCCCGTCGAGCGGGGCCTGTGGGGCCCACGACACGCAATTTTGACAACGTTCTCAGAATCGAACCAAACTTGACCCACAGGACCAGCGTATCGCTACGAGTCCGATGGCGTAAGTTTTGTCTCGATCCAACGTGTGTGCACGAAGTTAGGGTAAATTGCAAAAAAGACGGATACGGGGCGATGTTCGCGGATACGGGTTGATTCCGGTGTGCACGCACACCCGAATCAGCTTCTGCGAAATCCCGCACGTCCGTATCGACAACGCGCACATATCTGTTAAGACCACGCGCGACCAAGTCATCCCGTTTGGCGGGGCGTACTCGGTTTCGGGGTGAAATAGGGTCTGGTTTTTTCCTGTTTTTGGATCGCGGTGTACGATCACCACAGGACGCGATGCCCCGAACAGTTTATCCGGGCACCGAGAGGGTCATACAGGCTTCGTAATGCAATTTGCGAAATCGAAAACAAAGCTACGAGGCGAAAGTTACACGCACCTGAAGGGGACCCGAAAAACCCAAACTTGATCGTGTCCGACACGTGTCCGACACGGTCGGACACAGGAAATCGAGTTAAGGTTAGGGTTAGGGTTCCTCGCCGGCGCTCAGGGCGGCGCTAAGGCGGTGCTGAGGCGGGGAGCGGCTGGCCGGCTGCTGTGCGGCGAGGCGGTGGAGGCGGCGCCGCTGCTTCATCGAGCGAGGAGGAGGAAGGAGGAGAAGAGATAGGGGCTGGGCTGCGGAGGAGGACGGCGGCGCGCAGGGGGTCTGGCGGTGGCGGAGCCGGTGGTGGTGCGCGGTGGAGCTGGTGGCACGGTGGGGGACCGGAGGGAAGAGGAGCAGGGATTTATAAGGGGAAGAGAGAGGCGTCGAGGGCCGGGGAAGGCGGAGGACGAGGCGGTCAGGGGGTGAGCTAGCCGGCCGGAGCGGGCGGCGCGCAGGGCGGAGCGGCGTGAGAAGCGGGTTGAGGGAGGAGAGGGGAGCCGGGTACGGGTTTGCGGGTCGGGCGGCGGCGGATCCGACCCGACCCGCTGGGCAGGGTCTGGGCCGGGTTCGGGCTGGGCCCGGTAGGCCGGGTCCAGCGGGCTGGGCTGGGTTAGGAGTAATAATAATAATAATAATATTTAAAACAGTAATTAATTAAATAAATAGATTTTTGGTGTTTTAAAAATAGGTCCGGGGTCCGATAAATTCCAGAATAATTGCCCTAAGTCCAGTTTTTCATTTTACATCCAAAAATATTATTTTCATAATATTTTAATATCATTTATTATTAAATAAAAATCATTGAATAATTAAAACCCTATTTTTAAATTACAGAAAAATCCCAAAAAATTTCAGAAAATTGTGAAAAGTCCAGTTTTTTAAAATTTTGAAAAAATCAGGGGGTTTACAATCTACCCCCCTTAAGAGGATTGCGTCCTCGCAATCAAAGAATAACCGGTCAACAGAGATGACGCGGTCGCAAGCATCGTTTGAAAATACATCACAAGATACTTAGGGAAGTACCGTTTTCCTAACAATTAAAAGTTTGCACTTTCCAGGAAAATCTAGTGAAAACTATAACTTTTATGAAAAACCAGGTTGTTATTAACAAGTTACAATTTACTAGGTTGGGGCTGAGGTCACGAACCAACGGGCATGAGCTAAAACAAGACTAGAAACGGATAACTACAAATCACTTACGCGCATCAGCTATTCCACGAGTCGGCGCGTTCTCCACTGTCGTTGCTGGAGCTTGTCCGTGTCCTTGCAGTTGCTTCCTCTGCTGCTGTTGAGTCTGCTGGAAGAGTGTTGCCTGGGTTACCAAGGGTGGCCTCGGTATTGGTGAAGCTTGCAATGCTGGAGAGGCTGACCGTGGTACTGGTAACACTTGCTGGTTACCTGTTGGTACTCTGTCTCGACGCTCAGGGCATTCTTTGAATGAATGCTGACTGGATCCGCAAGCTATGTATAATCTCTTCTTTCGTCTACACACTTCCTCGGTGTGGCCTCGCTTGCGACAATATGGACAGACAGGTATTGCCTGTGGAGATGCTTCTGGTGGCTGGTGTACGTGAGACTTCCTTGCAATTTCTGCCTGTGGTACTCCAGCTGGGGCTGATGAGGCGGGTTGAAGATTCGTCAATGCTTTCTCCCGATGCTAAGGTTGTTGATGGTAAGGTTGTTTAAGGCCCTGTAGTCGATGCACATTCGTACCGACCCATCCTTCTTTGGTACAAATAAGACCGGGTCTCCCCAAGGTGAGGAATTTGATCTAAAAATTCTTGTCTAGCAATTAATCAACCTGCTTCTTCAGCTTTGCTAGATCTCTATTATTTTTCTGGTAGGCCTGCTGGGACACTGGCTCTGCTCCCGGTACTAAGTCAATAGAGAATTCTAGATCTCTATCTGGTGGTAATCCTGGCCACATCTCAGAAAATACATCTAGGAATTCTACAATAATCGGATGTGGCAAGCCCTTCTCCTCTACTATGGCTCCATAAATAATCCAATCACCCTGTTCTACTGCTCCTCTAACAAACTCAAATTTTGGATCTCCTGGAGGACGAAATAGTACACATCCTCCATGAAAGTCTATTCTTGCATGGTGTCTACTCAACCAATCCATTCTGAGGATAATGTCAAAACTCGGAAGTGGCATTACGAGTAAACTAGCATCAAAATCACGGCCTCCCAAGGTAACACGATGCCCTTTGCAAGTATCATAGACTAGGATAATGCCTCCACCAGTCGTGATCTTGAAACTCCTACCCAAGGGTTCTATTACTAAACTATGGTTAAGCACAAAGGATACATATATGAAGCTATGCGATGCACCAGAATCGAATAAAGCAGTATTCAAGAAGGACAACCATCATAAGGGCATCCGATAACTCGGCGGGAAATAAGGGTTTGCAATTAAATATAGCAGAATCCTACTTGTGATTGAGTATTTTCCTTTTTCTAATATCTTATATCCTATGGCATGCTCGCAGTAGTACTACTAACTTAAGTATCACTACGAGTTTGCAACCTTATGAGAAATATGACCTGTATGGGCCACTATTAAAACTTGTCACGACCCGCACCCTAAAATTAGGCATGAGTCATGGGCACACCCAGCCTACGCCATAGTATCGGCAAAAAATATTGTACAATAAGACACAAGTATAATCTACAACTCACAACATATATACATATCCATACTATACTCAATCATAGACACTGAGATAATAAAATCATAAGGAAATAATCAAATAATAGTCTCAAAATTATGGGTCCAAAATAGTCTCCCAAATAATACTTAAGTACAAAATAGTAATATCCAAAATATAACTAAAAATTCTGGAGAATAATCCGTCCAAAACAGCTAACTGAAACAACTACTTTAATAAACTACTCAATCGCAGCTGGGATATGAGTTGCTAACTCTCCATATTCCTCATGAGGGAAAATATCAGGCTCAGCTATGTCGCCCACATTTGGTCAATAATGTGTAAGGATCTTATCCTCATCGTAGTCACCTAAAATATTGTTATCTATTTAGGATTGGAATATGTATATTATAGTAAAAATAGTTCCAACACATGGTAGAAGCCATACGACAATAAATAGTAAAGAATATGTGATGGCAATAAAACTGAAATCACAATAAGGCAACCAAAATAACTAAATTCTGAAGCCCTGTTATGGTAATGAGGTACAATAATCTCAAGAGATTACAAGAAAATAACTGCAAGTATGGAAGAAACAAATCGGAATAAACTAATCTACATGATTTAAAATATCTTATCGACATGTGAACGACTAAGAGTAAAATCCGATAAACCACAGGTGTCGTGCATGGCTGCTATTATTCCAGTAAGGCCATGGGATGGAAAAGGTAGTTCACACATTGACTAAGTATTTCTCCTACAAACTAGTATAACATGGATTCTAGCCCAAATATAATAAAATAACAATAGTCTAGAGAGTTACATATCTCATACAAGAATCCACCATTTACTAATCCGTGTAACGAGTGTCGAGAATAAAATAATCAATACTAAGCATACATTATAGAGACTATGAAGTACTGAAAGTAATCACAAAAATATACTCGCCTGTGGTCCTTAGCTGTGGTACGAATCAGGTCCCAAATTAGAGTCCAAATTGCCTATGTAGTACGAATTACCATGTCAAAAGATAATTTACTTTAATTTGTTTAATTCTAAAATAATTACTCTAAAATTCTATTTTAATCCTATTATTCTAAATTTTAGATTATATCTCAAGTTTTGTCCAAAGAAATCGAATTTGCCAACTTGAGACTCGTGGCACGCAAATTGAGACATCTTATTGACCAAAAAGTCAACCGACATAAAATTCAAATTTTTATGTAAATTATAGATTTTAGTGCTACTTGAACGATGTAATCAACGAATTCACAAACTCACAATTTGGTAAAGGTTTTTGGCCAATATGGCGCTCAGATGATAGTTTCGTCGGTTCCCTGACTACATCTAGATTGCACAAATTTTACAGAATAGAAAAATAAAATATTTAATTATGATAAATATATATGTCATGTTTTATTGTTTCAGGTTTTCGAAACTTTAAACGAGTCATGATTCTGAGTTCAGGACCTCCCGAAATCTCGAAAATACCAAAATATGTCAGATTTTGGACAACTGACACTCTACGAATTTTCCAAAAAAATAGGATGATAATTTATAATTTTTTTATAGATATTTTGGAATCTAACCTCGATATAGTTCCAACGCAAGAAACAGAGATACATTTGGAGTTCGTAGATAGGAGAAATGGCTACGCGAATTTGAAGAATCATAGATGAAATATGATCCTCAAAGTCTCTCCCTCTCTCCTCATATTAATTCAGCACAAATCAAAAATCTAATATTATATCCTTATATATAGACACCTGTCGGCTCAGCTGTTCAGGTTGGGGGACACGTGGCATGATCCTGAAGATTCTTGCTCGGATCAGACGGTGCAGAACAGAGCGACTCAGCCAAGTTAGAGCTCGACTCCTACTCTTACTCCAGCTCGGCTCAGGATTGATTCGGGAACCACGGGTGTGGATGCCTAAGGATGACAACAGGGGCCCGCCCGATACTACTATGCGACTAACAGGTGGGCCTCAAGGAAGATGACAGGCATTTTATTTTATTTTATTTTTTATACAGGAACTTATTTAATTAATTCTTTTATTTAAAATAAACCAAAATAAATATTAAAATATTCATAAAATTAAGAAAAAATTCTAGAAAATATATAACTGAATATTAAACCCTAAGAAATTTCTTGGGGTCAAATCTGGCCTCTAGGTTTCCTGCAAAAATTCTTAGAAGAACAAAAGAGTTAGATTTTATTTATTAATAATTACAAAAAAATTTAAGAAAATTTCTAATGGCCTAACCATGGTTCCAAACCATAGAATGAGCTTTATTGAGTACTAAGAATCTAATATTCCCCTATTGGTGTATAAATTCTAAATTCATATATTATATTATTTAATATTTTATTATTAGTATATTTGGAAAGTGGGGGCTACAACCAACCCCAAACACCATAAAACACCACCTATATATAGTATGACATAAATACATATATAAAATAATAGATCCAATGCAATATAGAGTAGTTGACAATAAGAGGACACCAATACAAAGGAATCCCTAGATTTAACCATGTGTATCATGGTGTACCATGACACGACACTACGTATCCAATTGTGCACACTAGAACACAAGTACAAGTTAATTGGACACCAAAATTCCCTTTGAGGATAAGTGTAAAAAAATTAAAAGATAAATTCATAATTAAACTAAATTAAGCGTGAAAAATATCATTCCACATGAGAAAAATCTAGATATACCAAATTTGAGGCTTCTAACACCTAGATCTATCATTAGAGAGTCAATTACACCTATGGGAGGGTTTCTATGAGTCTAATGAGTGTTCCTAACCATGAAATTGGTGGATATTAGAGAATTACATAATTTTATCTCTTTTGAAGAACTCCGATTTTGGATACGAGTTTAGAAGCATAAAAAATTTGGATCCATGCATCCAACAAAATTGCGCCTCAAGATCGACTCAGAAGAAATAAGACCGCAGACTGACCATGCGGCTGAGAAAAAGCATCATCCATGCGCCCCAATAATGGCCAACTAAAGGCCTGACATAAAGATTACATCTGACACAGAATCCTGACAAAAGGGATTTTCTGAATGCCTTAAAAAATTTGAGCACACTAAGCGATAAGAAGCTCTCGTCTGACTAATAATGAACCATGACAGGTGTGCAACGCGCATGTATGACACGACAAAGACTCCATGCGTTCCATGCGTCCCTAGCCCTATGCGTCTAAGACTCCATGTGTTCCATGCATCTCTGAACTCATGCGCCCCATACTCTATGCGTCCCAAGCGTCTATGGCCCATACGTTCCAGACTCCATGCGTCCTATACATATCTGGCCCCATGCGTCCTGGACTCCATGGATCCAACGTGGTAGGGTTCCTTGAGACCAAATCTTTCTGTTGCGAATGAAGTGATTCTCTCCAACTAAATGCGGGTCATGTTTCAAGCTGACCAAGTCACGCAACCAAATGGCGAGAACTGCCCAGATCTTCAGCAACAACAAATTATAATAAATGTCCACAAGGCAGCTTAGCCTGGACACAACTGTATCTTATTAAGGATGTATATATGGAAATCTGCCATCATATGCGCCTTCAGTTTTAACTGCATCATCTTGAAGAATCTTCATTGCAGCCACCGAACAGAAGCACATGTGGCACATATATCCCATCAACATAATGGCTATAAATAGAAGCAACTTAGATGTTCCAAAGTGTGGCTGGATTTTTCTTCTGCAGAGACTATACTCCTCTTGGAGAGCTACGTATGTGTATATAAGTTCAAAAGAGAGAGAGAAAAGAAGAGAGCATCCCTTATTCACTCTTCAGACCGTCAACAGAGTAAAATAGTCCCTATAGTACTAGATCTCCATTGTCATATTACCCAGATTAAAAATATTGTACTAAGATTTTCTGTCTAGGATTTCTTTGTACTCTTTTGTTTGTTGTTAAACAAAAGTGTTCCCAAATTCATTTTCAATGGCAAACAAGGTGGCGACTTTACTAGAGACTTTCTTCTCCTCTAATGAGAAGGTCGTGACGAAGTCTGACACGTCTAAGCTGGATTCGACCCAGAGGGTGCTGGTTGTACGCTTCGACCAGCAAGCCTTTGAGGAAATGCTCTCTGAGGGCGACGTTTCTCCAAGGATGGCAAAGCCTAAGAAGACTCACAGGACATGGGTTGCAAAGGCTGTTATGCCTCAACCAAATACATAGCATGCACTCTCCATCTCTCTTCACCACAGGGGAGGCATATTATTTGTCAACATGAGCTGACGCCTCTCATGCGACAACCTTTTCTGATAAAAAAGTGCTCTAAACCTGAAGACTCGCAAGAAATTGGTTGCAAAGGCCGCTGTGCCTTAACCAAATGTGGAGTGTGTGCTCCCCTTCTTTCTTTTTGCCATAGGGGATGCACATTATACTTCCCCACGAGCTCACGCCCTTCATGCGGTAGCCACTTCCTACGCTGGGGGTAGTGTTCCCTCCGAGTTCGAAGAGGATACGGCACTACCAACTTTTTGTTGTTGACTATTCACTACAAGATTCTGAGGCAAAAATACGATATCCACCGTCCCATCTATTTCTCCCATGTGAGAACAACATACATGGCATGGGACGATCAAGAGGACCATAACAATCTACAGTGCCTCGAAACCCTCAAGGCCAAGATGCAAACCATGTGTGCGTCAATGCAGGCCTTGACCCAAACAATGTTGGAGATCAAGGCAAATATAGCCTCACAACCAGCAAGGGCCTCTGTTTAAGCAAGCCTGGACCCCGGGACCAACAGGAATTAAAATGCAACCGCTCTACCCGCTGGTGGCAATCATTCCCTGCCCGGATCATCTGCTCCTTCCGCAGTCAATAAAGCCCGGGAAGCAATACGGGAGGTACGAGAACTCTGAGCCCGCCTAGACTCAATGGGCAATCGGGACTACTTTGAGAACTCCGGATTCGACAACCGTATTCCCTTCAATGGAGAGATGTACCGTTCCCGCCGAAGTATAAGCCCTTTAACTTGACTTCGTTTGATGAAATACATCTCTCCATCAATTCATGAGTTACATCGAGGCAGCAACGGGGCATCTATTGATGATAAAGGAAAATGCTATCGGGGTTGAGAAAAAAGTAAAGGACGCCCGCCTCTTGGGAATACATATCCACGTTGCTGATGATAGAGGAAAAGGCCCTTATAACAGCAACAACAACAGCGGCAATAGCACCCAGGATAGCAAGGGAAAGTAGGCGCTTGTCGCTAATATAACCAAGAAGCCCGAGCCAAAGCCTGAGCCAAAGCCCGTAGAGGCTCCAAAACCAAAGCAAACTTATTACTTCGAAGATGATGACGTCATAAAAATCTTTGATATGCTATTAAAGTGAAATAAGCTTCGGCTCCCCGATGTCAAGCGTCCTGTTGAGGCAGTCGATAAGAATAATCTAAATTACTGTCACTTCCCTCGATACGTCCACCATGCGACGCGGGATTGCTACTCATGGAAGCGGTTCACTGCTCGACACCAAGGCCTTCTCCTTGGACTTCGAGGACAAAATATTTGTCGCTAATATGGTATCTGTCATGACCCGCACCCAGAATTTGGGTATAAGTCGTGGGTACGTCCAGCCTACGCCGCAGCATCGGCGGTAGAACGCTGTCTAGGACATAAACATAGTATATCCTGTCAATAGTCTCAACTCCGTATGGAGGACAATGATAAATAAACCACAGTTCTATAATATACTCAATCACAAGCTATAAGAATAATGGCACGATGAGAATAGAAAAGAGTTCTATTAAAAACCAACCACAATAAGTCGAACTCAAATCCTGGGTCTAGATGACCTTACAAGTCACAAAATAATAAATACAACTCAGTCTCAGTCTAAAACAATAAGTGCAGAAAAAGTAATCTAAGTACAGGCAGGCAAGATCTCCTCTAGGATAGGCAACTCCTCTGGGATTTCTGGAGTGAAATCTCCCTCTATTCCTGGGCCGTACTGAGTGGGGCAAAAGTTCTCCAGGTCCTCTGAAAAATTTTGTTATCCAGTCAGGATTGGAGCGAAGCACAAGCACTAACAGCCGTTTCATTAAATTGACAAAATCTATAAACAGTGTAAGAAATACAAGATGGAAAATAAATACTGGAAATGTAAAGTACTAGAGAAAATGGAAATAGGCAATAGAGCATCTAGCAATGAACAATAAATAGTGAATGCTAGACAATAAGTAGTGAATGCTGGAACAGGTGAATCTGAATAAAATAGACTTCTAACTAAGTGTTTGAATTATTACTTTATCATGTGATCGGCTTGGGACTTGATCAGGCTGGTTATATATGATTAACTATGATTCTTGTAGGTCAGGCTAACCATATGGTTAGCTATGATGCATGTAGTGGTCAGGTTAATCATATATAACAGCTATGATGCATGTAAGATGGTCAGGCCGCACCCAACGTGAGAAGTGGGGTGAGCTATGATGCATGTAAAGGATTTGGATATGATTACATAATCTACTAATAGTTCCCCATCCCCCAGCTAGCACGATGGATTCCAATCATGACTCCTCATGATGGGGATCTAGGGTGCTAACCCGTGTATCCATAGTGTCGGAATCAAGTATGTAATACACTACAATATAGAAATAATCAACAATGAAAACTGTCAGAGAATGTACTCGCCTGTGATCCTGAGCAAAGTGTGAGGATCGATGTCCAAAGTGGAATCACAATAACCTAAATATAGAATGTTAATGTCAGATATTGAATTAAAAGAATAACATGTTTAGTTAAAAAGATAGGGTTTCTAGGTCAATACTGAGGTTTACTAGGCAACACTAGGTTAACCCTATTATGCAAAGTCTTTTAAAGCACCACTAGTCCTAATATAGCTATATTGGATACTAGTAGTTTATATAACTCATTTTCATAAGTAAAAAGGACTACCTTAGTTATAGCCAGTAATACATGAACCATGACCCTTACCCATACTAACTTAATCTCTTCACTCAAGTACCCTACTTGCCTGACTCATAACAACAGATACACCTAAGCTACACACACAGACACCTAATACCTAGACACTCTGATACAAGAACACACACTGCACACACAGGTTGACACTAACACTAATAATACACAGGAACATATTTATACTAACACAGGTATCCTGGGAATTTTGAGACACACAGACCTAGACACACTAGAACATACTGAACTGGGAAACATCTCTCTCACCTACCTCTGATACACAGTTTCCTTCTCAGAATTTATACCCTCAAGTATCAAATACACAGTTATCAAATACACAGCACTATCTATACACACACAAAGAACTACTGATATACTATGACTCTCTAATACACTGATACTCTAATCACTAAACTGACACAGGTATCTCTAACTAATACCCACACTAAATTCAACACTGCACCTATTCTAATTACCTACACAGTTGCACAGTTTCACAGTCTGAAATGGTTCAGACTTCATACATGCATGGCCTAACCCTTGAGACGAGCATATGGCTACTGGCAAGATCAACCAGTTAAGTTGACCCTTGCTCACTGGTACATTCAGTTTTCACACATACCTACACACAAATTCACTTGCACAGACATAAAGACTCCCACCTAATACCTAAACACATAGGCACACAAACACACAGGAACTGACACAGGTAGACTTAGCTGAAACTGTGTGCACTAACACAGACACTGCATCACTAAATCTGAGGACACACACACACAGATACTTAGACACTCTGGTTTAGGGGTAAACAACCTTCTACACTGACCCACAGGATTTACACACCTACACCCGGATAGTTCTAGGATACACACTGAATTCTCATTCACTAGTACACACATCAACACTGATACATAAACACACAGTTCACAGTTCAAATTCTGAACATAAAACCTTACACACACACTGAATTACATAGATACATACAGCTACACAGGGACACAGGTTCTCATACACCTGATACAATCAATTAGGATACTCACAGTTCTCAATTCTACTCTATCCCACTCTCACAGACAAGGTAGACACAGGTATTCTCACACGGGTACACTCATACACACAGGCTATTTCCCTATACTTTGCTATCTAACCTATTACATCTCCAATACTGCTTGGATGCTGATACACTACACACAGAATAATCTGGGAGAATCACTCCACACATTCATTCCTATGATACACTCTCACATATACACAGGAACTGATACACTATACACAGAACAGAGACACACAGCAGTAAAAAACTATCAGTACACACACAAACCTGGGAATTGCTGAGACATTCTCTCATACACACAACCCTCTGATACCCGACTGTGCACAGTTTACTCCAAGCCCAACTGTACACAAGAATCCCCATAGTGCATCTCTTCCCCACATCACACAACCCATCAATCCATATGCAATATAGCTATGTACATAGATTTATATGTCAAAATATACAGAAATTAAAATACAAGGATAGGCAAAAAACCCTAAGAAATATTTCATCAAACACAAGGAGTACAGAAAATGGTTTTACATAAGAACATCATGAACCCTCAGATCAAAACCCTAAAAATTGAAATCTAACTTACACGTTGGAGGATGAATTAGGTCTACATGCAAACACCTAGGGTTAGGGTTCACGAAATATGGGGAAACCAATATAGGGACACCTAAAACCCAAATTCTAAACCCTAAAACGAAATCTAACAGAAATGGTGGTTTCCTAATGGCATTAACATCAGAAAAACAGAGATAAAAGAATAAAAATTCGAATTTACCTATAGAGATGGGTTCTCCAATAGAAGTTCTTCTTCCCCAAGGATTTTTGACCCAAGTTCTTTGCTTTCCTTGCTTGGAGGAGGAGAATGGGATCTCCTAGGTCTGGATTCCGAAATCTGGAGGTGGGGAATTGGTTTCCTTCATGGAGGCTAGGGTTTCTCCTTTCTACATGAAGGAAGAGAGGGTTCCACTTTTATATTAAACCCAAGTTAGGGTTTCTAATGCATAGTTTAGGTTAAACCCCCTATGGTAGGTCATGTAGAACCTAATTAACTCAGGTTTAGGCCTTGTAGGGTTTGAGGTTCCACCCTAAAATTAGAATTCTAGGGTTTTGCTAGAATTGGGTCTTCAAATTAGGGTTTAGTCATTAGGGTTTGTCCTAATGAGTTCTAGGGTTTGACCTAAAACCAATCATCACTAACAATATATAAATAGTTTATAAAACTCAGCAATTTAATTAAATACATAATTTATTCAAAATAGTAAAATTACATAATTGTCCTTATCTGAAAATGTGGTAGTGACAAGTCTACCCACCTTAAAAGAATTTCGTCCTCGAAATTTAAAATCCTCATAGTAGTGTATATTCATACACATTATTATTTTCCCTCAAAGTTTAAATTCATCATCCATGAAATTAGGTAATAATCCACAATGTCTTTTCACCATTTGTCAAAAATTCCGAAATTATTGCATAACCTGAAAAGTCCTCGAAATAGAATCAAAGTCCATTTTTATCAAAAATTTCCTCGATTTTTTTTTATTTTTATTTTTATAATTCAATACTCAGCATTTAATATCCACTCCTCTAATTTGGTTTAATCAATGCACAATTATAAAATGTAATCTCGTCCCACGAGTTTGAATTTAAATATTTATCCATCAAAATTTTTATTTCTCGACTTCCTCTTCCTCAAAATACTCGACAGTACGATACTTAAGGATTCTCCAAATGCGACATCCAAATATAAAATTCTAAAATTCATAACTTGTAACCAAATAAAAATAATGATAGTCTCCCAAAATTTCCAAATTTTATAACCCATTTAATCATATCATAATTTTTCTGGAATTAATAAACCACCAATTATGCAATGTTAATTTTTTAACCCTCTATTTAAATCAATGGTTATCCTCGAATTTAATCATCTTGCCTCTCTTGTCAAGTCATAACTCCTTCATGAATCTTCGTCATAGTTAAACCTCGATAATCATGGTCTAAGAAAAATCTTTCCTACAATCATACAACATGCAATCTAAGGGGAATATGTACGGTCATAGTGTCTTTTGTCATGGTATTGCAGTCTCTGTATCAGGGTGTGCTACTAACTCCATTATAACAAGAAAATCATGCATACAAGCTACGGTACTAAGGTATCAGTCAATCAGTCAAATAGATAGAAACAGGATGAAGGAAAGAACAGAACCTGCTAACACATTACCTGCAGTATCGGTCTTCTCGACCGTCATCGCAAATGCCCGCCCTGCTGGGGTGGTTCCCTTTGCGGGTGCTGAGCAATATACGGTTCCACAGGTAGCCTAACTGGATCTCTATAATCTGAGGCTGCGCGCTGGCCGGGAAGATAAGGGGCTAGAAGACAATCCCTTACTCGATGTCCCGCAGCGCCGCAGTGCAAACAAAGTCCTAGCCTCGTTCTACAGCTCTTCCAAAGGTGACCTGGCTTCTTACAGAAATGACAAGTCCGTTGATCCTGCTGTACACGAACTGGTGCTGGGTACTGCTGTTGATACTAAAATGCCCATGGTGGTTGCCGAACATGAACTGGTGCCTGGTACTGCTATTGGTACTGCAATACCCTCGGCTGCCACTGGCCAGGATACTGCTGGGCAACTCTTTCAACTGCCTGTAGTGCCATCTGGTGAGCATTCTCCATGCTCTCTCTCATCAGCTCGGTTTGTGCCTGGTGTGCTTCTGCTTGCACCCTCTGAGCCTCAGCTTGAACTCGCTGAGCATCTGCCGCCACTCTCTGGGCATCTACCATGCCCTGGATCAAGGTAAACATCTGCGTCCCGTCAATGGGCAAACCTCCGGGAATCAGAGTCGGTAGAGGTAGAAGGTTGTCCGTCATAGCTGCGGCTATCCTCTGAACAGGTGGGGGAGAAGGATCCTCGAAAAGTGCAGATACTCCCACATGCATTAGAGATGTAGGAGGAACTACGGCTGTCTGTCCCTCAGATGGAGAGGTGGCAGACCCCTCTAAAGCTCATGTTCCCGCTCTCATAGATCGTGTTTGCGGCGACATCCTGAAGACAGATCCCAAAGAATCAATTAAGGCAAAAATACGATATCATCAAGGAAGGACAGTACAGTTCTAAAGAGCAACATTCAAGGTAATAGATTGGAAATAAACCCTAGTTGTGATTGCACAGGTCAAAGATGCATCCATGGTCTGATACCTCTATCCCTCTAAGTATCACAGTTCTACTATAAGCACACTCACTGCTAGCTTCCTTACCTACTGCAATCGTTGATACTAGTTATTCTTATCACTCAAGTGCATATCAAATGCAACACACTATACTAAGTACTACTCTCCCTAATACAGCCCTAGATGAACACCCAAGTCAGTTGGCAGTGAAATCGCAATTAAGCTCAAGCCAACAGATCCTTACACATACATCTTATCTACTTATATACTAATATATCTCTCCCCACCATAAATTAACCCTCAGAAATAAGATCATGAAAGTTTAACTTCTTGAAAAATTTAAAATAAATGCATATACTTCCCCAAAAGTCAAGTACTCTATATCGAAATAAAATTTTAATCATTTCTAAAATCTTTATAGCTTTGACTATGTTTATTGAAATTTTTTTTTTTTGAATCCTCAATAATTTAACAACATAACATCTCATTAAAACCCTTTATGCATCTACATTTCTTTATTCTTAACACACCCAGTATCAATCATCAAATTGAACACCATGCTCCATAAATCCTTAACACAATTTCTTGATACTTAATTATTTAAATAGACCATCCGATTACATAATCGTGATTATCCGGGACGGGTATGCTGGCTCTGATACTAACTCTTGGAATCATCACTGATACTCTTTCCTCCTTCTATTTATAGTGCCAATACTAACTATAACACACCTATCATAGAACTATTGCTACAAGGCACTATGCTATGGGTTAACTCTAGATAAATGCCTATTGCTCGCATGTCCAACCAAGAAGCACTTACAAGCTCACAAGTCACACTCAGTCAACACTAATACAAGACACAAACATAATTACAAGTCACTAATTATCATACTTAACAAGGATCTTAAGGAAATAAAGCTCAAAAAGGAACTGGATTGAGGACTGAAAGTATTGCTACCGCTAGCAAACAAAAGAAGCGATGGAACAAAGTCAGGTGATAACAAAAATAGATAAGTATTAAGATGATACTTTAAGAACCAATTTTAAGATACAACCTGATAATCATACACGTCTATCCGAAATCATGACACTCAGAATCCTCGCCACGCCAGTAAGCATAGATGCGATAAACGACATGTTCCGTAACTAAGGTATGCAACTTCATAATCACGTCATCTAGAATCTTCGCCACGCCAACCGGTATGGCTGCGAGAGATCCTAAGTTTCATAACTACAGTATGTACATCCAAGTCAGGTTCCTACATTCTCGTCACGATAGCTAATATGGCTGCGATAAATTCTAGGTTCCATAACCAAAGTAGACGTTTTACCTTTCTCACTGTCCTCATCAATATATGTCATCAGATGATACCGTAAATTTTAGCCCGTAAAATTCATCTCGATATAAAATCAAAACTCAACAACGATACCAAGAATTAAAGTTAACAATTAGTCAACAAGAATCAAACTCAATATCAACAAGTGGAACGGACGAAAACAAGGGGAAGGGATTTAAATTAGAATTTATAATAAGATTCTCAAGGGTCGTGCCAGTAATCTCTCAAATAATTATGATTGAGCATATTCTCGGCCTAATTTCCTATTTCCTAAAACAGGCTCGTAGCAATACTCTAAGCGAGCACCACTACGATATCGCTCTAAATGCGAATCTTGACCTGCATGGGCCACCACTAAAAATGTGTCACGACCCGCACCCGGAATTTGGGCATGAGTCATGGGTACGTCCAGCCTACGCCGCAGCATCGGCGGTAGAACGCTGTCTAGGACATAAACATAGTATATCCTGTCAATAGTCTCAACTCCGTACGGAGGACAATGATAAATAAACCACAGTTCTATAATATACTCAATCATAAGCTATAAGAATAATGGCACGATGAGAATAGAAAAGAGTTCTATTAAAAACCAACCACAATAAGTCCAACTCAAATCCTGGGTCTAGATGACCTTACAAGTCACAAAAAAATAAATACAACTCAGTCTCAGTCTAAAATAATAAGTGCAGAAAAAGTAATCTAAGTACAGGTAGGCAAGATCTCCTCTAGGATAGGCAACTCCTCTGGGATTTCTGGAGTGAAATCTCCCTCTATTCCTGGGCCGTACTGAGTGGGGCAAAAGTTCTCCAGGTCCTCTGAAAAATTTTGTTATCCAGTCAGGATTGGAACGAAGCACAAGCACTAACAGCCGTTTCATTAAATTGACAAAATCTATAAACAGTGTAAGAAATACAAGATAGAAAATAAATGTTGGAAATATAAAGTACTGGAGAAAATGGAAATAGGCAATAGAGCATCTAGCAATAAACAATAAATAGTGAATGCTAGACAATAAGTAGTGAATGCTGGAACAGGTGAATCTGAATAAAATAGACTTCTAACTAAGTGTTTGAATTATTAGTTTATCATGTGATCGGCTTGAGACTTGATCAGGCTGGTTATATATGATTAACTATGATTCTTGTAGGTCAAGCTAACCATATGGTTAGCTATGATGCATGTAGTGGTCAGGTTAATCATATATAACAGCTATGATGCATGTAAGATGGTCAGACCGCACCCAACGTGAGAAGTGGGGTGAGCTATGATGCATGTAAAGGATTTGGATATGATCACATAATCTACTAATAGTTCCCCATCCCCCAGCTAGCACGATGGATTCCAATCACGACTCCTCATGATGGGGATCTAGGGTGCTAACCCGTGTATCCATAGTGTCGGAATCAAGTATGTAATACACTACAATATAGAAATAATCAACAATAAAAACTGTCAGAGAATGTACTCGCCTGTGATCCTGAGCAAAGTGTGAGGATCGATGTCCAAAGTGGAATCACAATAACCTAAATATAGAATGTTAATGTCAGATATTGAATTAAAAGAATAACATGTTTAGTTAAAAAGATAGGGTTTCTAGGTCAATACTGAGGTTTACTGGGCAATACTAGGTTAACCCTATTATGCAAAGTCTTTTAAAGCACCACTAGTTCTAATATAGCTATATTGGATACTAGTAGTTTATATAACTCATTTTCATAAGTAAAAAGGACTACCTTAGTTATAGCCAGTAATACATGAACCATGACCCTTACCCATACTAACTTAATCTCTTCACTCAAGTACCCTACTTGCCTGACTCATAACAAAAGATACACCTAAGCTACACACACAGACACCTAATACCTAGACACTCTGATACAAGAACACACACTACATACACAGGTTGACACTAACACTAATAATACACAGGAACATATTTATACTGACACAGGTATCTTGGGAATTTTGAGACACACAGACCTAGACACACTAGAACACACTGAACTGGGAAACATCTCTCTCACCTACCTCTGATACATAGTTTCCTTCTCAGAATTTACACCCTCAAGTATCTAATACACAGTTATCTAATACACAGCACTATCTATACACACACAAAGAACTACTGATACTCTATGACTCTCTAATACACTGATACTCTAATCACTAAACTGACACAGGTATCTCTAACTAATACCCACACTAAATTCAATACTGCACCTATTCTAATTACCTACACAGTTGCACAGTTTCACAGTCTGAAATGGTTCAGACTTCATACATGCATGGCCTAACCCTTGAGACGAGCATATGGCTACTGGCAAGATCAACCAGGTAAGTTGACCCTTGCTCACTGGTACATTCAGTTTTCACACATACCTACACACAAATTCACTTGCACAGACACAAAGACTCCCACCTAATACCTAAACACATAGGCACACAAACACATAGGAACTGACACAGGTAGACTTAGCTGAAACTGTGTGCACTAACACAGACACTGCATCACTAAATCTGAGGACACACACACACAGATACTTAGACACTCTGGTTTAGGGGTAAACAACCTTCTACACTGACCCACAGGATTTACACACCTACACCCGGATAGTTCTAGGATACACACTGAATTCTCATTTACTAGTACACACATCAACACTGATACATAAACACACAGTTCACAGTTCAAATTCTGAACATAAAACCTTACACACACACTGAATTACATAGATACATACAGCTACACAGGGACACAGGTTCTCATACACCTGATACAATCAATTAGGATACTCACAGTTCTCAATTCTACTCTATCCCACTCTCACAGACAAGGTAGACACAGGTATTCTCACACGGGTACACTCATACACACAGGCTGTTTCCCTATACTTTGCTATCTAACCCATTGCATCTCCAATACTGCTTGGATGCTGATACACTACACACAGAATAATCTGGGAGAATCACTCCACACATTCATTCCTATGATACACTCTCACATATACACAGGAACTGATACACTACACACAGAACAGAGACACACAGCAGTAAAAAACTATCAGTACACACACAAATCTGGGAATTGCTGAGACATTCTCTCATACACACAACCCTCTGATACCCGACTGTGCACAGTTTACTCCAAGCCCAACTGTACACAAGAATCCCCACAGTGCATCTCTTCCCCACATCACACAACCCATCAATCCATATGCAATATAGCTATGTACATAGATTTATATGTCAAAATATGCAGAAATTAAAATACAAGGATAGGCAAAAAACTCTAAGAAACATTTCATCAAACACAAGGAGTACAGAAAATGGTTTTACATAAGAACATCATGAACCCTCAGATCAAAATCCTAAAAATCGAAATCTAACTTACACGTTGGAGGATGAATTAGGTCTACATGCAAACACCTAGGGTTAGGGTTCACGAAATATGGGGAAACCAATGTAGGGACACCTAAAACCCAAATTCTAAACCCTAAAACGAAATCTAACAGAAATGGTGGTTTCCTAATGGCATTAACATCAGAAAAACAGAGATAAAAGAATAAAAATTCGAATTTACCTATAGAGATGGGTTCTCCAATAGAAGTTCTTCTTCCCCAAGGCTTTTTGACCCAAGTTCCTTGCTTTCCTTGCTTGGAGGAGGAGAATGGGATCTCCTAGGTCTGGATTCCGAAATCTGGAGGTGGGGAATTGGTTTCCTTGATGGAGGCTAGGGTTTCTCCTTTCTACATTAAGGAAGAGAGGGTTCCACTTTTATATTAAACCCAAGTTAGGGTTTCTAATGCATAGTTTAGGTTAAACCCCCTATGGTAGGTCATGTAGAACCTAATTAACTCAGGTTTAGGCCTTCTAGGGTTTGAGGTTCCACCCTAAAATTAGAATTCTAGGGTTTTGCTAGAATTGGGTCTACAAATTAGGGTTTAGTCATTAGGGTTTGTCCTAATGAGTTCTAGGGTTTGACCTAAAACCAATCATCACTAACAATATATAAATAGTTTATAAAACTCAGCAATTTAATTAAATACATAATTTATTCAAAATAGTGAAATTATATAATTGCCCTTATCTGGAAATATGGTAGTGACAGTATCTCTCCAGTTCAGTAACTTCTTAAAAGCGGAAGCCCAAGACGGAGTGATCCCGATCCCCAGGGCAACAATAGAGGTTGATAATCTCTCGCCAGCTCGTGACCAAACAGTTGGGCTGATACCTCTCACCACATCACAGGGGGAGGACATGTGGGTTCATCTAGATCTTGCTACAGAATTAATGCAGCAGGCAACAACTTTTGCCACCAAGTACATGGGCAAGAAGTCAAAGTCCAGCTACATGGTTTCTCTCCCTTCCGAAGAAACTATAGCTGGAACAACGAGGTTAGGCCTGATGTACCAACAAGAGCACGACATCCCTGACGATGGTGCGCTCCCAATCGCCGCATCTATAATATCTGATCTGGGTCCATCCCAGCCTACGGTAGTGGACAAGTCCAAGCAGAAAAAAACTTGCTTCGATAAACCGCTGAACAAAGATACAGCTCAGGGAGTGGAGAAGCCTAACAACTTTAACATCTTGGCACAACTAGCCAATACCCTAGCAAAGTTATCACTATTTGTGCTTCTTCGACTCTCCAAAGATAGTCGAGTTGCTCTGAGTGATGAATTATAGAATGCCGACACCTATCTGGTGCAGGTCAAGCCACCAGCTGAGGATCCTGCCGCATGCCCCCAATACAATAATGTGATGGAGGCGATACCCAATATCATGTTCTAGAAATAAGATATGTTGCTAAAGAATAATAGGCAAGATTGCCCTATGTATTACATTGGGTATATTGGTGCCATCAAGGTTGACCGGATGTACATTGACCCCGGCTCGTCAATCAGCATCATCCCTCAGAGTCTGCTTCAACCAATAATGCCATCAGTGGCTTTATCTCAGGAAGGAGCTACCCTCTGGGCAAGATTCAATTAAAGTATAAAATCGATGACTTAAAAATAGAGGCCACCTGCTATGTCATAAACGTAGACGTATCCTACAAAGTCCTGTTATGACATCCATGGATATATCAGTATATAATCGTACCATCAACCTTGGATCTGCGCTTGAAGTACGTGAACGTTTACGATATCGTAAGTCAAATTTGTCGACTTTGATCAATTCAAAGGGGTCGAGGCCTATTACTATGACTCGATCCTCTACAAGAAAGTCTACCAAGATTAAGGTGGCAATGATGCTGACGATAAGGCAGAGACCAGGACAACATCGGATGAGCCCTTGAAGGTCCATCTTAAAGCAAGCGCTCCCGACATATTCCCTTCCTTCATGGTAAAACAATACAGGAAATCACCTGAACCTCTTATCGTTCTCCTTCATAGACTGAGTCGACCGCGGAAGGAAGATCAGGCACCTACTGTGACTTTCGAACCTCTAGTGGTAAAGCTACATAGGAGACCTCCAAAGCCGTCGCTCATACGGGGGGTATATCTCATGAAGGACGAATAGGAGGAGTACGTGGCCGCTCATGCTAACATCTCTTCTCTTGATGATATAATTTCAGATGATAAGATACCTTATTTTATAAATAAAGGGCTATCTTTGAGCTAATCGGATATTGTATATCTCAGCACATTATATTCCATAAAGCACGGTCGAGGCTTGCACCTTGTCACTCCCCGCTCCCGATATACGTGTTTGGAACATATTTTTATTTTAGCATGGTTGCATGTGCTTGGAGACTAGACCCATTCTTTGGTCTAACCTGGTTTATGGTTTATTTTGTAGGTTGGTTCAAGTCATAAGAATCTTTGGTTCAACCCTCAACCATACCGTATATAACCCAATATTTTCTTTCTCTCTTCACTTCTTCATTACATCCTCTTCTTTAGTTTTCTTTTCCAATTTTCATAGACAAGTACACCTTGCATGAGAAATAGAAAAACCCTCCATATTATTGTTCCATTATGTTTATTATGTATTTCTAAGCACTTTTAGTTTTAGAGTTTTCTGTTTTGATGGATGGATTAGTGTTGATCTATATTTATAACTTAGGCTTTTATGGGTTTTATGAGTTTTCCTTCATTTTTGCTACATGATAGAGGTTTTAATTTAGAGTGATTTGGTTTTTGGTTTACCCAATTTGGACTTAAAATGAGAATTTTATGAAAAAAAATAAGATTTCAGTTTTGGGTGCTTTTTTGCCAGGACTGAACCTGCTGTTGGAGAAGACGAAGTTCCCATGCGGCTAGTGGGAATATGCGGCTGAGTGTGCCTTGCGGCCCGAGAGGGTTATGCGGCCAAAACTTTTGTCGCATACTGATAGCATGCGTCCATCTAGTTGGACGCATGACTACTGTTTACAAAAGTGTCCTTTAACACCTTGTGCTTTCACTCACTGAATGAATAAGAAATTCGCAAAGTCCCAGAGAACTCTATGCGACAGAGGACCCCATGCGGTACCGACACTCATGTGACCTAGAGAGCATGCAGCCACTAATTTCTTGGACGCGTGGCTCTGAACCATTGGCACTTAATTCTATAGTTTTGTCTTTTCTTCCTAACATACTTTATGGCTTGTTACCTCAGTCACATTAGTCTTTTTATGTCACATAAATAACACTTTATTTATTTGACTGTTACTTCAACCCTTATCCTTGTTTGGTTGTAGGATTGAGCCTTAGTGCTAGGATATGCAATGGACCTAAGTGACGACACTGAACCTATGTATTATTATATGTTTCCTTTGGTTTTTGTTTCTATATTTCGTGCTTCCTATATGATACTTGCTATTTGGGGTCTAAACCCACTGGTTTTGCATGGCCAGATCTTGAGCTAGCAACAAAGGATCTAGCGTACTTTCCTATAACTCCTGGAGCGCATAAGGAATATGGTCGCAGGGGATAGCGAGTTGGTTTTCTTCTTCCCTGCTCGTCTTTCACATTTACTACTTTTTGTCCTTTAGCCACCGGTGCGTATTAGCCGGCTCGTCTTGACATTAGTTTCCTTATATTATTGTATTAAATCATACTGCATCTTATCACTGTCATATACTTTTGTTACTTTTCTAGCATCTTATTTTGCACAGCTGGAGTCCATGATATTTTGAGAAAGTGTTTGGGATACCTTATTTCTTATCATATATGCTCTAAGCTTACTGTTTCTTGTTTGAATGATTGAGACATAGATGTTCTTGACCCTATGAAACTTGATTGTAGCATGCACCTCGTTATCTTATACAACCGTGATCGCCGTACAACGTATAGTACCTTGTACGGGGTAGCTAGCCATATCCGTCTCCGTATTCCGGTACTGGACGTAAGAAGATTTTAGTGGTGACCCATGTAGGTCTATTCTTCAGACTTGTGGGGTGTCATAGTCATAGGAGTCTCAATCAAAATATGATCCTTCTTGAAGTTCTAAATTTGTCATCTTCGATACTCAGCTTGAATTCTTTTAGATTGATTGCTTTTTTGTTCCTTCTCGTCCTGTGCTTATTATTTCTTGAGCTCTTCTTCAGGGCTTCTCCTTTCCCTGATGCTGCAACAACACGAGAGGTAGAGTTGCCAGTAGAACAAAATCTTGTGGAACCCCAGCGAAGGATTCGAGTTGAGCCCGCGATGAATGAGACAAAGTAGCAGGCTCCAGGTGTCTCGTACCTCCCGCAGTGCTGACAGTACTGGATACCCCAGCTTTGCTAGAGATTATCCTTAGATTTTTGGCTGCCCAATAAATCTAGATGTTGGTACAACAACAACAACAGAAGCAACATCAGCAATAATAACTCCAACAAAAGGAATAAAATATCTTGTTGAACCAAGGGTTGTAGACGGCCCTAGAACGAGGCAGGAGAACAGATTCTGGGTCAACTGTTAGATTTTGCAGACTGAACCCAAAATATTTTGATGGCACGGATAACGCAATCACGACTGATAATTGGCTCCAGGATATTAAGACCATTCAGACAGCAGCTAAAGTTTCGGCCGAGGAACAAGTTGACCTGGTTCGCCTACAACTCCAGGATCTGGTAAGAGATTGTTGGGCTATGATGGAGGTAGGAATGAGGCATCCTATTAAATAGAAGGATTTTAGGATCCAATTCAGTACGAAGTACTTCAGGATTGTAGCTCAGTATGAGTTGCAGCAAAGGTTCATTAACCTCAAGCAAGCCGGAAGGACAATATACGGCTATGCGGCAGAATTTTGTCAACTTAGCAGATTTTCTCCAACCATGGTAGCAACAGAGTTGGAGAGAGCAATGAGGTTCCAACAAGGACTTTACTTAAAGATCTTGTATATGGTAGAGGTGCACGACTACCAGACCTTCTAGCGATATTGATAGCAGCAACAAGGTCGAGCTTACTTCTCAAAGGATGGCATCAAAAAGAGTAAATCGTTAGAGGCCCCATGGACAGAATAATAAGGGAAGACCAGTACCCAGAATGTTAGCACCATCACCTGGCATTCATATACATGATTCAGCACAACAGAGGGCGGCATTTTTGACAGTGACAATACCAACTCGGCAACAACAGCCGTGGCAGTAGTAGTAGTATCAGTAGCAACAACGACGAGGAGTGCCAACATGTTGTACCTACTGTGGCAAAGAATTTCATACCCGAGATGTTTGTCGGATAGTTAATAGACTATATTTGAGATATGGGAGCCCTGATCACAAGATTGCCATATGTCCATAGATGTAGAGGCCAGGACGGCCAGTATAATAGTTTTCTGGATTACCAGTTCCAAGGGCAGTACAGCAAGGAGGACCAACAGTAGAAGCACGACCTTTGGCTCAGCATCCGTTGCTGATGCAGGCCCAGTTTTATAGGCATTAATAGCAAAATCAGCAGGGGCCGCAACTATGATAGCAAGAAAGATAGTAATAGGGAGCTCAACAAGGTCAAGGGCAGGCACTCACCTTGTCCTTGGAAGAAGCTAGGGCATCCAGCAACGTAGTAACAGGTAACATTTTTGTTACAACCTTTTCCTGCCATAGCATTAATTAATTCTAGAGCTTCGCACTCATTTATATCTGTATAATATACGACACGTATTGGATTAAAGTTTGAGGCATTGCCAGTGAGACTGAATATACTCACTGGTAATGAAATTATATAAGTTAGTAGGGAGTGTCTAGCATGTCCAGTCATAGTATGTGGGCATTTATTACCTGCAAAGTTGATCAAGTTTCCTATGGGCAACTTTGACATTATCTTAGGCATGGACTGGTTGAGAGACTGTAATACAATGATAGACTATCATAAGGGTAGAGTGTTGTTTAGAATTCTCGGTCTAGAAGAGTTTGTCCTTAGCAGAATAGCAAGAGACCAGCACAATAGGGGAATCATAACAATAGCAAAGAAAGCAAACCCGCTGCCCAAGATAGTTGAAGAGTTCATGGATGTCTTTCCCAATGATCTTTCTAGATTACCCCCAGATAGAGAAGTAGAGTTCTATATAGAGTTAATGCCAGGAGCAGAACCAATATCTCAGATGGTGTACCCTATGTCACCGTTAGAGCTTGATCAGTATCTCAGAAGGTGAAATAGTTTATTCAGACTCGTGCATCATCGTGGGGAGCACCGACGGTATTGGTGAAGAAGAAGGATGGATCGACGCGGTTATGTATGGATTATAGGCAGCTTAATGCAGTGACCGTGAAGAATAAGTACACATTACCAAGGATTGATGATTTGTTTGACTAGTTTAGTAGAGCAAGAGTCTTCTCCAAGATAGATTTATAATCAGGATAATATCAAGTACGAGTCCGGGAGCAGAATATACTAAAGACAGTATTTAGGTCACGATATAGGCATTACAAATTCTTAGTTATGCCATTCGGACTGACTATTGCTCCAGCGATATTCATGGACTTGATGAACCATATTTTTATGCCTTACTTAGACTGATTTGTGGTAGTATTCATCAATGACATCCTGGTATATTCCTGAAATAAGGAGTAGCATGAAGAATATCTCAGGATAGTTCTGAAACTTTGAGGGTACACCAGTTATATGGGAAGCTTAGTAAGTATGAGTTCTTGCTGTATCGCATGTCCTTTCTTAGATATATTATTTCTAGGGTAGGAGTGTCAGTTAATCCTAATAAGGTAGAGGCAGTAGAGAACTGGCCTGTACGAAAGACAGTAGCAAAAGTGTGTAGTTTCCTGGGCTTAGCAGGATACTACAAAAGATTTGTGTCAGATTTTTCTAAAATTTTGGCACCATTGACTCATTTGACGCACAAGAAAGTTAAATTTGTGTGGTCAGTGGAATGTCATATAGCCTTTCAAAAGTTGAACAACAAGTTAATCTCTGCACCAATCCTTACTCTTCCAGCAGGCTCCGGAGGATTCACAGTGTATTGTGATGCATCTGGAAAATGATTTGGATGTATTTTGATGCAACAAGGAAGAGTGATAGAGTATGCTTCTTGGCAACTCAGAGATAACAAGAAGAACTATCCAACTAACGATTTGGAGCTAGCAGCAGTTGTGTTTGCACTTAAACTACGGAGGCACTACTTATATGATGATCGAGTAAAAATTTTGATAGATCATAAGGGTTTGAAGTATGTGTTCACGCAGAAGGACCTGAACATGAGGCAGAGAATGTGGCTAAAGTTATTGAAAGACTATGACGTAGAACTTCAGTACCATCCAGTCAAGGCTAATGTCGTAGTTGATGCACATAGCAAAAGAGGTAAAGAATTTATGAAACTACTCAGAGGCACATTCTAGAAGACTTACGAGAGATGGACATAGAGATAGTACTTCCACATAGTAGTTCCACAGAGTACAGAAGTTTAGGCTAGCCTAAAGATTCAGTCAACTTTGGTAGATAGAATCAAACTAACTCAGGCAGGGGACCCAAAGATTCAAAAGATACGAGAAAAATGTGAGTCAGGCCTTCAGAAGGTGTTGACAATACATGCGGATGGAACGCTATGGTTCGGAAATTATCTATGCGTACCAAGCATGGATATTCGACAATAAGTTATGACTAAATCACGCAGTTCATAATATTCTATTCATCCGGGAGGCACGAAGATATACCAAGATATCAAGCAAAAATTTTGGTAAAACAAAATAAAGAGAAAAATAGCACACTTCGTATCGCGATGACTGATATGTCAGCAAGTGAAGGCAGAATAACAAAGACCGGCAGGATTATTGCAGCCACTTCTTATTCCAGAGTGGAAGTGGGAACATAACGATGGACTTTGTGTCTGATTTACGTAGATCACCGACTGGTCGAGATGCAGTTTGGGTGATAGTAGAATATCTCACAAAAGTAGCTCACTTTCTTCCTTTTCGAGTAGGACAATTTACAGAACAATTGGCAAAAATATATAAATGACAGATAGTGAGACAACATGGTATCCTAGTAAGTATCATGTCAGATCGAGACACACGGTTCATATCTTATTTTTTGGAAAAGTTTACACCAGATCTTGGGCACCAAATTAAGATTCAGCACAGCTTACCACCCCTAGACAAACGAACAATCAGAGAGAAGTATCCAGACCATGGAGGATATGCTATGATCTTGTACCTTAGATCTTGGTGGATAATTGGAGACTCATCCTTCACTTGGTGGAATTCTCATAACAATAGTTATCAGGCCATTATTCAGATGGCACCTTTTTAATCATTATACGGCAGGAAGTGTTGGTCACCGTTGGCTTGGGACAACATTGATGAGCGAAAGATGTTAGGCCTTGAGATGATCATGCAGACAGTAGAGGTTGTCAAGCATATCCGAGAGCTACTTTGGGTTGCACAAGATAAGCATTGTCTATGGACAGATCAGCATCCTACACCTTTAGAGTTTCGTGTCGGCGACCATATATTTTTACCGATTTCTCTTATCCATGGAGTCATTAGATTCGGGGTTTATGGGAAGCTTAGTCCCAGATACATAGGTCCGTTCGATATTCTCAAGCGGGTAGACGATGTTGCTTATCGTCTTGCCCTTCCGTCCTTGTTATATGAAGTACACTATGTATTTCATGTGTCTCAGTTGCGTAGGTATGTTCCGGATCCGAGTCCTATCCTCGATTAATTTGAATTAGTCTTTGGTATCGACTTATCTTACGAGGAGTAACCTGTATCCATATTGGACCGAAGGGAGAATGTGTAACAACCCATTCCATTCAAGCGGATAGTCGATTCAAACGGCACAAGTGCAACGACCCGACCCACCTTACTCAGCGAGAACTCATTTGAGGCAAAAGATTTCATACTTGGCCCTTCAGGAGTTTAGACTTTCAAAGGCTCACTAGGAGTATTGCTCGACCGAGGCGAATCATCACTAAGGTGGGTGGATACGATGAACCAGTCTTTGCTTAGCCTGCATACTTAAAAATATTGACAATATATGTTAGTCGCTAGGTGAATCATCCCTTTCATGCTAATAAAAAATACAACGCACCTAGCTAAGGTAATAATCCAATCTTGAATTGCTTGTGTTAGAACATGAAAATAAAACTAGGCTTATAATTGGAACCTCGCATGCTACCTTAGCTTCGTGCAAGTACACCCCGCTATGCCTCCAGTAGATCATTATATACTCTTCTTAGTGCACTACTTTGCTTGTTTACCCTTCTTGTCTTATGGATTATGTCACTCGATATGTCCCTGTACGATTTTAATCCTCACACAAACCTGTTAGACTCGTGCTAGAGTGGCAGTTTATGTTTCTATGGTTTCGATACTTGCCTGCTTCATGTGCTAACTAGTACTTGCTTGTCTTGTTTTAATGCTAGTCTCGTAGATTCATGCCATGGCCTGAAACACAACACAAAACACGATTCACTAACCTAAGACAGGAAGACTATCAAAATAGTCGTTCCGAGCAAAGT
Organism: Iris macrosiphon; assembly: GCA_036927795.1. Classification (NCBI taxonomy): domain Eukaryota; kingdom Viridiplantae; phylum Streptophyta; class Magnoliopsida; order Asparagales; family Iridaceae; genus Iris; species Iris macrosiphon. The sequence goes on from JAYESA010000003.1 coordinate 45,427,648, forward strand.
AATAGAAAACGTGGAATGGCTTCGGGACCGTTGGGTCGCCAGGGTAGTTCCCATACCTGGAGCTGTAAAGATGATAAGAAAACATAAAAGTAAGATAAAAGTAAAGAATGACTAAAATGAATAACACTAAGAGAATGACACTAAAAGAATGGCTCGAGGAGTCCGTAATAAAGAAAGATACAAAGAACCAATGACTCAGGAATGGCTTGGGATAGTTTATAACGAGGCTCATTGCCTATATGTATAACCATTGTCATTTACTCAGAAGAAGAAGATATCAGAAGAAAAAGAAAGAACAAATAAAAGAGACTAGCTTGGTCGCAGACGCTTGTGCACAATCTTGATTTCCGATGGACGGGGCACCGCGGCACCGGGACCGATCCGGCCTAGGGGAAAATTCGGTAGTCACGTTAGTTGTAGTTAGCACGGATAAGTTCGACCTTTCGTCGGGGCACCGGGACCACCATTTTATTTGTGACTATGTCCATAATTGCGTGTAGGCCAATGACCCATTCATATAGGTTACGGTAATCCGCGTGCGAGTCATTGCATTACATCTAAGAAATTAGAATTTGAGTAACCTGAGAAATGAACAAGTAATCTGTATAGCCTAAATTTTATAATAATTTGAATAGTCTGAGTAACACGCATGAATCTGAGTAACAAAGTAACTTATGTTCCATAATTTAAGCAAACTCATGCTCCTGATTTAAAAATACACTCGTAGTATACATGTGTTCACTATGTGATTCCATGGATTTTAATGTATGCATATATTCGTGTTTGGCTAACTTGGTTGTGTCATTGGACTGGAAAGGAAGAATGGTAAGTTGGTAAGTCTCATCGTGTTACTCTTATATCGCACGACGTAATGCCACACGAGTTAGGCTTATTAGTTTTTACCATAAAACTGATCCTAAGGCAAGATGATAACTTAACAGATGGGGCACGAAACCTATATAACATGTTTAAATTTGTCGAGCGGGCGAGAAGACTTTCCACCAGTGTATTCATGTAGTGATAGCCCACAAGATTGCTTGCAGTGGTGCGGGAGAACCTCGTTCAGTGCGGAGTGTCCCCTCATGCACGCTAAGGCATGGAGTTTGCTCTGGAGCCTTGTAATGTTGCATCCGGAGCTGAAACAAATATACAAGACATAATGTTGGAACATCGTCTATGTATCATCCCAAATTATAAGCTGCTTGGCACGCCTTTATTATTTAGACAGGTAGAGAGAGCTTGAGCGACTTATAATCTTGGCCTAACGCCGCTTATAATAATTCTTGATTATCAATAAAGAGCTTGTTATTATTTTGTACTTGTTTTTATTCAATTCTTTCGCTATAACTATTCTGTGAACTTGTTACCAAGTGCATGTCCGATTCTTATTCCGCTGTATTAGGACTATCTGTGTGACTCTGTGGCTTAGCTATTTCTCTGCTTGTTCGGTTTATGGCCTTGCATAGGAAGAAATTATGCTCGTATGATATCACGTCAAGATGGAAAAGATCATCCCGCGACAGCGTTGGCGCAGTGATCGGGGCATGACATATTGGTATCAAAGCATCGGCTTTACGTCTTTGGACTTCTTATCAATTTTCTCAGTTTTGAAATCTTGTTCGTGGGATATGTGCATACACTCTCTCTCGTTGACCCATTGGGATATTCCATACAATGAGTCTAAATAATTTCAAAAAGTGTATATGATTGATATGTTTGCTTGAACTAGAATGCAAGACCCTTGTTCCAACCTGTGTTAGACTTCATGGAATATACTCGTGCTAGAATTTGCAAGTAATATGCGAACCCAAATACCTATACATGATTTTCAAGCTAGTTAGTGTGAGAAATAGAATATCATTCGGATGGTTATCTATTTACACAGCCTTTAGCTAAGTTGTGTTAAGTATTGCGTGCCAATACCCTTTGGTGCGGGCTAGTTTGCAAGCAAGATTGGGATATCATTCTGATAAGGAGAAGTCAGACTTAGAATGGCAACCGATAGAAACATTATCAGATTATCACCAAGGTAAATATAGAGATCATGCTTGGATTTGGAAGAAATAGCTAGAACGGTATTTCGTGTCGGCAGATACAAATCAAATATGGATTACTTAGATGACTATCAACATGATATATATGAGACTAAGATTTCTCGTAGTGATGCTTAGGTATCACTCAAGAATTCTAAGGAAGGACTTGGAGAATATGCAAGCGATTGATGAGAACACGATTAAGGATTTAATTGGAGGACTTAATTCCTGAGTGGTGTACGTTCATTTTGGAAAATTTTAAGCGAATTCATAGATCTCGTGTGATGGTTGGTTTGAATGATTTGTAAATATATTAAACAAGTGACAACTCTTATATCGAATAGGGATTCAAGGTAATGAAATTGATTTCTTGGTCAAGAAAACTTGGTAGAAACTTGATGGATCGTGCGAGCGATTTTAATTTGAATCAAATGGATTGAGACTTGAGTAGGATATCGCTCGATAGAAGTTAGCCCAAGAATTGATATTATGGTTTTAAATTAATAGACTGGGCATGGTATCGATAATTGAAAGATAGCCTGGATAGATACAAGTAAAGGAATATTATGGTTTAATGAAGATGTAAGCGATAACGGATTTGATCTGGAGTTTGGAAGAACGATCTTGAATCTAGTTCGAATGATAACACTCGACAATCAGTCCCAGTCGAGAATGATTATCCAGTGGGAGCACTGGCGTGGTAATTTTATGTCCGATGGGGATGATCGGACTCGCGGGAACATGTTCGGAGATTATTCAAACAAACTCGATAAATGGAAAGTAACGAAGGTGAATGGACGATTTGGCTAAACGAATTATGATCATGGCATAAACGAACATGACTTAAAGGCTAAACAGATGGGGCACGAAACCTATATAACATGTTTAAATTTGTCGAGCGGGCGAGAAGACTTTCCACCAGTGTATTCATGTAGTGATAGCCCACAAGATTGCTTGCAGTGGTGCGGGAGAACCTCGTTCAGTGCGGAGTGTCCCCTCATGTGCGCTAAGGCATGGAGTTTGCTCTGGAGCCTTGTAGTGTTGCATCCGGAGCTGAAACAAATATACAAGACATAATGTTGGAACATCGTCTATGTATCATCCCAAATTATAAGCTGCTTGGCACGCCTTTATTATTTAGACAGGTAGAGAGAGCTTGAGCGACTTATAATCTTGGCCTAACGCCGCTTATAATAATTCTTGATTATCAATAAAGAGCTTGTTATTATTTTGTACTTGTTTTTATTCAATTCTTTCGCTATAACTATTCTGTGAACTTGTTACTAAGTGCATGTCCGGTTCTTATTCCGCTGTATTAGGACTATCTGTGTGACTCTGTGGCTTAGCTATTTCTCTGCTTGTTCGGTTTATGGCCTTGCATAGGAAGAAATTATACTCGTATGATATCACGTCAAGATGGAAAAGATCATCCCGCGACAGCGTTGACTAACCATAACGTATGACGTTCTTGTCTTGTGCGAGCATAATTTTTTGCTCGAACATTCGTTATGCCTGGATTAGGATGATTATCCAGTGGGAGCATTGGCGTGATGATCTCACATCCAACGAAGATAATCGAACTTGTGGAAGACCAGAACATGATAATTGAAGGATCGTCTTGACTTATGGTTCGACACGATATGACAAATTTGGGAATGCAAGTGAATCAGAAGTGTTCAAGGATAAGTTAGTCAAGAACTTGGAGTAAAATATGCTTGATGGTTTCGTGAACGGATACACAAATCTTGTTGGATAATTTAGAGTTTATGATTGAGATCGGTGATTGAAAATTTAATCGTGACTTAGTTCTCGAGACTTATAATGGATATGTGGGTTCTATCAAACTTATTTGAGGAGATAGACTATGCAAATTGCTAGTCTTGTCATGCAACATGGATATATTATAGATTTGACTGAACAGACTCTAACCCTGTACAAACAAATATATTAATGTAAATAGGATGGTCCATGCTCAATATTTAGAAATATGAGTGAAACGAGCTTGGGTAGAATATCCCATAAAAATGAATAATGGTTTGAATTTAGGAATTGGGTCGAGCATCGTGTGACAAATTTTTACGATAAATTATGTGCTTGAACTTTTACCTATGACCTTGTGAGCTGACCTAGTAATTAGGCATACGACCATCTACCGAGTAAAAGAACTTGTGTGGCCGACTTTAGAGTATTACTTGAGCAAGCCATAAAACTGGGGCAGCAAGACTTAGTGTTAGACTGGGAACATTAAGTGTGTGCTATATTTGAGAAAAATGGAATGAACGATTGGACATTGATGCTAGTCGGTTGATCGGATAGATCATGCTTAACGATGGTGCAATACTTGATTTGAGTGGGATAGGAATGACTTGAATTTTATTGACCTTGTTGGAGGTATCATCGTGATTTTTAACCCGAGAACCCTTGAGATTTTTGCTAGTAGCTTGTCCGACTACGCTATCGATAAGTTTGGTTGAATGCATATGTTTGAGGGATGCCTTGAATGTGTGCACGATCCAAGACTCAATAATATATTAAAATTGAGTGCAAAGACTTCTCTATCGCTAAGTTGGATGACATACATATTTTTGAGTGATGCTTTGAATATGTGCACGATCCAGACTCATGATATGCTGATCCCGAATCCTAGTATAAGTGAATATATTAGATTTGCATGGATGAGTATAACGATTTGGATAAGTTTGCCTCAGCCTTATATTATCATTCAAGATGGATTATAATGTAACTCGCGTTAAGTGATATATATTCTGCGCTAAGGCGTATTAGAGACCAAGTCAGACCGTAGATTGAATGATATAGTCATTTAATGAGACAGACCCAGCACACACGCTACATGGATTGTTATGCTTGAGTTATATTCGATAGTATGGATAGAACGGTATGCGCTCAGGAAGTCTCGAGGATGAGACTTTTTCTGAGTGGTGTATAATGTAACGACCTATCCCGTTCAAGCGGATAGTCGATTCAAACAGCGCAAATACAATGACCTGACCTGCCTTGCTCAGTGAGAAGACTCGTTTGAGGCAAAGAATTTCAGACTTGGCCCTTCAAGAGTTAAGACTTAGACTTTCAGAGTCTCGCTCAGAGTATCACACGGCAGAGGTGAATGATCGCTAAGGTGGGTGGCTACGATGAACCTGTCTTTGCTTAGCCTACACAATTAAAAATATGGACGATACATGCTAGTCGCTAGGTGAATCGCCCCTTGCATTCTAATAAAGAATATAACACACCTAGCTAAGGGAATAATCCCATCTTGTATTGCATGTGTTAGAACATGGAAATAAAACTTGGCTTATAATTAGACCCTCGCATGCTACCATATCTTCGTGCAAGTACACCCCGCTATACCTCGAGTAGATCATTATATACTATTCATAGTGCACTACTTCACTTGTTTACACTGCTCGACTTATAGATTATGCCACTCGATATGACCCTATACGGTTTCAATCCTCACACTAATCCTATTAGACTCGTGTTGGCATGGCGGTTTATGTTTCTATGGTTTCGATGCTTTCCTGCTTCATGTGCTAACTAGCACTCGCTTATCTTATTTCAATGCTAGTTTCATAGATTCTTGTCACGGCCTAAAACACAACATGAAACTTGATTCACTCACCTGAGGCAGGAAGACTACCAAAATAGTCGTTCCGAACCAAGTAATAGAAAACATGGAACGACTTTGGGACCGTTAAGTCACTAGAGTAGTTCCCAAACCGGAAGCTGCAAAGATGATATGAAAATATAAAAGTAAGATGCAAGTAAAGAATGACTAAAATGAATGGAACTAAGAGAATGATACTAAAAGAATGGCTCGAGGAGTCCGTAATAAAGAAAGATGCAAAGAACTAATGAGTCAGGAATGACCTGGGATGGCTTGTAACGAGGCTCATTGCCTGCGTCTATACCATTCTCGTTTACTCAAAAGAAGAAGAAATCAAAAGAAAAAGAAAGAATAAAAAAAAAGACTCGCTTGATCGCGGACGCTTGTGCACAAGCTTGATTTCCTATGGATGGGGCACCGGGGCACCAGGACCGATCCGGCCTACGGGAATCCGGTAGTCGTACTAGTTATAGCTAGCACGGATAAGTTCGGTCTGTCGCCATGGCACCGAAAATACTGTCTTATTTGCAACTATGTCCATAATGGCATGTAGACCAGCGACCCGTTCATATAGATTAAGTCAGGCTCTATTGCGGCAATCCGCTGGCGAGTCATTACATTGTGTCTAAGAAATCTGAATTTGAGTAACCTAAGAAATGAACAAGTAATGTGTGTAACCTGAGTTTTATAATCATTTGAATAGCCTGAGTAACACGCCTGAATCTGAGTAACAAAGTAACTTTTTGTTTCACAATTTAAGCAAACTCATGCACCTGATTTAGAAATACATTCGTAGTATACATGTGTTCGCTATATGATTCCTTGGATTTTAATATATGCATATATTCGTGTTTGGCTAACTTGGTTGTGTCATTGGACAGGGAAAAAAATGGTAAGTTGGTAAGTCTCGCCGTGTTACTCTTATATAGAACAACGTACTATCACACAAGTTAGGCTTTATATTTTATGTCATAAAAATGATCATAAGGCAAGTCTTGAAAGATAACTTAACAGATGGTGCACGATACATATATAACATGTTTGGAATTATCGAGCGGGCGAGAAGCCTCCCTACCAGAGCATTCATGTACTGATAACCCACCAGATTGCTTGCAGGGTATGGAGGAACCTGTCACGTCCCGCACCCGGTGTAGGGATGCAAGTCGGGAACAACGCCCAGCCAACGCCACAACATCGGATGTAGAACGCTATTTGGGTAAACTATCTATCAAAATGAATAGGCCACCAACAATATGAATATACTCAATAACAGATCTAAGATGGAAAATAGCACGGATATGATAAAAGAATAAAAGAGTAACAATACAGCTCATAAGATAAATAATATCAAATGAGTCAGAGAAAACTAAAAGTAAGTTGGGGACAAATCTAGTAAAAAAGGAATAACTAAGATGCTACAAGTCCCAGGTGTCTGTCTCAGTCGGTATGAGACCCTCATAAACCAAGGCTCTGGCTCTAAGCCCACAACATTCGAGTTCCGTAATGAGTAGGGTACTACTCCTTAGTGTCATATGAAAAAAAAATATCCAGTGAGGAAAGGAGTAGAGTACATCTCTAACAGTAGTTCTAATCAATGATATAAACTATGTAATAGTAAATAGATATAAAATATACAAGATGCAACATATATATATAAGAGATATATAATAAGAAAATACTAAAAATAAATACAAGAATGAACAATATGGCAATGAACAAGAATACTAAAGACTAAGTGAGTGAGTGCTAGGTTTAACATATGATCGACTTGGGAACTTGCACAAGAAACTTGCACAAGGATAAGGGCCTGGTTAGTTATACGTGCGGTGTATGACCAACACTCACAAGAAACAAGACATGCACAAGGAGGGTATGATCACATATCTACACTAAATACTCCACGTCCTCGACTGGTATAGTGAATCTAGCTATGGTACGTCATGACACAGGATTCATTGGGTAGATAGCTAATCTTCCCAAGAATCAATGTCTGTACATGTACAAGAAGAACAAGAAAACAAGGCTTGCACAAGATACACCGTAAATACCAAAGAATAACATCTCATAACGAGATCCGGATATACCAATCTGTGTAACCATCGTGTCAAGAAATCAAGGATATCTACACTAGATACAACAAACATAGAGGATATCATAAATAAGAAACTATCATAGAATGTACTCGCCTGAAGTCCGGTCAACAATATCACAGATGTACGATACAGTTCCTCGAAGACCTAAATATGGAATATATGTAAACACCCGTATTTTTTTTAAAATTTAAAATATAAATTTTTGAAATTTTTCTATGATTTTAAATAATTAAAATAAATGATCTTCAGAGGAAAACTATTTTTGAGTATTAAATTAAATATTAAACTATTATAAAAATATATTTTTGAGTGTAAAATAAATAATTAGTCATAGTATAATTTTTCTGAATTTATTGGACCCAAAAACTATTTTGAAACAGCTAAAAATATAGTTTTTAAATAAACCATAATAAACCGGTTTAAACTATCTTGAACCAAACCGAACCAATATAAACCCAAAATAAACCAACCCAACCTTAACGGGTCGGATCTGAACCCGACCCGACCCGCTAATCCAACCCGACCCCGTTAACTCATTATACAGTAACCGTAGTTTTAAATAACCGATTGTTACAGGAACCGCCGGCCGTTTTCCCCCGACCGCCAGCAGTTTCATCCGCACCGTCAGCCGTTACTTCCCCACGGTCGTTCATCTCCACCTCCTAGTAACCGCCGTCCAACCTCCTCCGATTTAAACTCCTTTCCACCACCACCACCATCACTATCACAGCCTCCCCAGCCACCCCTCTCCGCCACTCTCGGCCACCACCGATCTCTCCTTCGGCAACCCCAACGAACCCGACCATCACCAACCACCGCTGCCACAACCACTCAGCCACCGCCTTCTTCCCTCCGGCGTCACGCCAACCGACCTCGATCTCCAACTCCGCCGCCCCGAGCACCTTCGGTATTTTGGGATTGGGATACGAGATAGTTTTTATGGTGGCCCATGCAGGTCTACGATTAAATTTTTTCGGTTTTAACTAAGGGACCGAGCAAACCTGCGATAAGGATATGATAAGTTATAGGATCTCATCTATTTGATTTGAATCGTTCTTGATCTCTATATCAGATTTGAATTAATTTCTTGATATGCATCCTGTTTTGATTCCTCTGTACGTTCTCATAGTTTACTTTCAATATAGAATAATGGATCCAAGAACCGGTGACTAGAATCCCTTAGGTACACCACAAGGTGCTATGGTCACCTATGATGATGAAGTGACACCAGTAGATAGAGGACAATCAACTCAAAGCAATCAAGCAGACCAGCATACCACAAGGTTTCAGCGAGATGATATTCCACCACCGTCGTGGTTTACTCCACCAATGCCTGTTTTTCCACCAGGGCAAGCTATGGACGGGTAGCAGATGTTTCAAATATTTTATACAATGATGCAAGCCCAGCAGTAGGTTCAACAAAAGGCTCAGCATCACGAGATGGAGAACTTGAGGAACAGCCTAGTAACCGCACTAGAGCAGGCGAACCCACCAGCTAGGCGACCATCGGCGGGATCTATAACTGATTTCTATCAGCTAAAACTGGTACGCCCCAATCTCCCACCGGCTAAATCGGCCGTCCCCGCTATGCGAGAATTACCGCTCCAGCGCTCCGGCGAGACGATCGCTTCGACCCATCCGGGCATGATGCTGCACGAGCGTGAGCCACGCCCGTGCAAGGTCGTGGTTCATTGGCTGGCGATAAGAGTTCTAAGCCACAGAGTCGCACAGATTGTCCGAGTGCAGCGAAATCATAAATACATAGGCGATTTGGTAACAAATTCACTGAGTAGACAATAGGGAAGCATTGAACAACACAAGTAGAAGTAAAGAAAACTCTTTATTGATATAAACAATGTTACAGGTGGCACATAGCCGAGATTACAAGTCGCTCAAGCCTCTCTCTCTGAAACAGTAAAAGCGTGCCAAGTGGATACAATTATGGAATGATGTACATGCAATATTCCAATATTATGTCTTGTATATGTGCTTCAGTTCCAGATCGTAATGCTCCAAGGCTCCAGAGTGAACTCCACGCCTTAGCACGCACAAAGGAGGCATCTGCACCGAACGAGGTTCCCCCACACCCTGCAAACGATCTGGTGGATTATCAGTACATTGAAGGCACTGGTGGGGAGGCTACTCGCCCGCTTGACAAATCCAAACCCGAACGAGTCTCTGAAAGCCTAAGCCAAACTCTGTAGAGACAAGTCAGGATATCCTTTGCCTCGAACGAGTATTCTTGCCTGAGCAAGGCAGGTTGAGACATTGCACTTTTTGCCGTTTGAATCTGCAGTCCGCTTGAGCGGAACGGGGTGTTACCGAAACCCCGTACCTTTTCTGGCAAGAAGGAGCCCACTAAATTTCATGAGTGGCTCACAAAAATACCACCAGTTGGAAGCAGCTGAACTTCCGAGGGAGCGATGGATGACTGCCGTCAGGATGTAGTTGACGGAAAATGCGCATCAATTGTGGCTATCTGAAGAGAGACGACTCGGACAGGACCGAGTCACTTGGGAGGAGTTCTCTAGACTCTTCCAAGAGATGTATATTCAAGCTATTGCTCGATCGAAACTTTGAGACGAGTTCAACCACCTCATTCAAGGCAATATGACGGTAGAAGAGTATAATGTTGAGTTTATCCGTTTGATTCACTTCGCTCCTACTCTAATTCTGACAGAAGAAGAGAAGGTAGAGAAGTTCTTCGACGGACTCAGGTTTGAGCTCCAGAGATTGATCGGATCTGTTGCACCTACTTCATACACGGATGTCCTTACTACAGTACGATGCATGGAGCGCGTCACTAGGAGAGAGTCTAGTCTAAAATGGCCATTCACATCAGCACAGAGCACCACATGGGGAGTCTGCAAAGCGACCCCAGAGAAATCCACCACAGAGAGCAGCACCAGAGCCTCATCCCTTCCTACTTGTCACTACTGTGGCAAGGTAGGCCATATTGAGAGGGAGTGCCGACGCAAGTTAGGACTATGCTTGATTTACGGATCTAACCAACATCTAGCCAGGGACTGCTCTGAGAGGGGAGAGGGAGCACCAATGGTAGATTGACCAGCTTTACCAGCACCGAGGCCAGCTTATCCAGCATTAGGAGCACCACAGACGAGAGTTGGAGGAGTCAGACCACCAACTCTAGGTGGGTATCAACCGAGGCCATCTTTGGCACCACATGCAGCACTATTCCAGCAGGCTCGGCAGCAGCGAGGTCCAGCTCAGGGACGAGGACAAGCATTTGCATTGGCTATTGAAGAGGAAGCTACTGCAGGAGAGGTCATAGCAGGTACTATATTAGTAGCTTCATTACCTATTGTAGCTTTATTCGATTCTAGAGTATTTTATTGCATTCATAGCTGCTTGCTTCGTAGCCACACATAGAGTAGCTACCGCACCCCTTCCGAAGACTAAGAGAATTCTTACGGGAGGTAGAATTATTCTAGTTAGTGACATCTGTAGATCTTGTTTGGTAGTAGTCTGTGAAAGAGAGATACGAGCTTAATTTCTGATATTTTCTATGCCGGATTATGATGTTGTACTTGGTATGGACTGGTTGAGTCAGTACCATGCGACCCAAGATTGCCGTCTTGTAGTGGTTATATTTAGACCGCTTGGACATCCAGAGTTTGAATTTCTTCGGAGAGCCATAGAGCAAGGTGTTTATCCTACTCTTAGGGTACTATCTGTAGAAGGGGAGTTAGGTTACCCAAGAGTTATATCAAATTTTGTGAATGTATTCCCCGATGAACTTCCAGGTTTATCACCTGATCGGGAAATAGAATTCACAATAGACTAGACTCCAAGAGTGGAGCCTATCACTTTATAAGTCTACCGGATAGCACCTAAGGAGTTGGTGGAATTGAAGGAGCAAGTTGATGATCTTCTGGAGAAGGGTTTTATTCGACCCAGTGTTTCACTATGGGGAGCAACCATACTATTTGTGCCGAAGAAGGATGGGACAGTACGCCTGTGTATTGACTACAGGGCACTGAACGCTATAACCATTAAGAACCGGTATCCCTTGCCATGTATTGATGACCTATTCGATCAGTTGAGTGGTGCTAGTATATTCTCAAAGATCGATCTTAGGTTCGGTTATCACCAGATTAGAGTAAGGAAGGAGGATATACCGAAGACAGCCTTCAGGACCAAGTATGGACACTATGAGTTCTTAGTTATGCCGATTGGTTTAACCAACGCGCCAGCTATGTTCGTAAGTTTGATAAACAGAGTTTTTCATCAGTACTTGGACAAGTTCGTGGTTGTGTTTATTGATGACATCTTAATATATTCTAAGAGCCACGAAGAGCACAAGAAGCATCTCAGAATTATGCTAGAGATGCTGAGACAGGAGAAGCTGTATGCCAAACTCAGTAAATGTGAGTTTTGTATGGATAAGGTGCCTTTTCTGGGATATATTATCTCATAAGAAGGACTTTTAGTTAATCCAGAGAAGGTTGCTGCAATAGAAACTTGACCTATACCCACATCAGTTACAGAAGTGAGAAGTTTTCTCGGACTTGTTGGATACTACCAGAGGATCGTAGAGAATTTCTCAAGGATTGTGGAGCCTATGACGCGGTTGACACGTAAGGACAAGGAGTTTGCGTGGACGGAAGATTATCAGAAGGCTTTTGAAGAGTTGAAGAGGCGATTGACAACAGCACCGGTCTTGACTCTTCCTTCAGGATCGAGAGGCTTCGTTATTTATAGTGATGCGTCAGAGAGTGTACTAGGATGTATTTTGATGCAACATGGCAAAGTTATCGCTTATGCATCGAGACAGCTGAAGGTCCATGAGAAGAACTACCCGACGCACGATCTTGAGCTAGCTGCAGTAATATTTGTACTAAAGATATGGAGGCACTATCTTTATGGAGAGAAGGTAGAAATCTTTACTGATCATAAGATTCTGAAGTATGTCTATACTCAGAAGGAGCTCAATATGAGACAGAGACGTTGGTTGGAGTTGATGGTCGACTTTGATATAGATTTACAATACCATCCAGACAAGGCAAATATTGTAGCAGACGCACTCAGCAGGAAGCCCATAGCTTATTTCTTGACGATGCAGCCTCAGCTATTAGAAGATCTACAGGATCTCAAGATAGAGATTATTTTGCCAAGACAGAGTGGATTGTTGGCGAATCTTGAAGTTAAGTCATCATTAGTAGAGAGGATTAAAGCGACATTATCTACAAATGCTAGAATTTGAAGACTTAAAGAGAAGACGGAAGCTGGCATGCAGACGGGACTTCGAATCCATGAGGACGGGACATTAAGGTGCAAAAATTGCCTATATGTTCCAAATTGGGAGTTGAGACATGAGTTGATGTCTGAAGCACATAGCTCCATGTCTATTCATCCGGAAGGTACAAAGATGTACCGGGATTTGAGGTAGTATTATTAGTGGCATGGAATGAAGAGAGGGAGATTGCACGATTTATGGAAAAATATTTGGTCTGCCAGCAAGTTAAGGATGAGAACCAGAGAACTGCTGATATGTTACAGCCGCTTCCCATACCCGAATGGAAGTGGGAACATATAACTATGGATTTTGTTATAGGATTTCCAAGAAGCCCCAGTGGAAAAGATATAGTATAGGTTATCGTGGATCGACTCACTAAATCAGCATATTTCTTGTCGTTCAGAGTTGGACAGTCCATAAAATTTTTATCCGACATGTACATACGACAGATCGTAAGATTACATGGAGTACGGGTTAGTATTGTGTCAGATTGTGACTCAAGATTTACATCCCATTTTTGGTGAAGCATGCAAGAGAGTCTTGGCACCCGACTTAAGTTTAGCACTGCTTACTATCCACAGACAAATAGTCAGTTGGAGCACACAATTTAGATCCTGGAGGATATGCCGAGGTCGTGTATGTTAGACTTCGAAGGGTCTTGGGAAGACTATTTGCACTTAGTGGAGTTCTCTTACAATAACAACTAACAGGCGAGCATCTAAATGGCACCATTCGAGGCTTTGTACGGCAGGAAGTACAGATCATCGATATGTTGGAGTGACGTTGGCGAGCGTCAGATACTGGGACCAGAGTTAGTGATGCAGACAGTTAAGAAGGTGAAGCAAATTCAGAATCATCTTCGTACTGCTCAGGATAGACAAAAGCATTGGACTGACACGCACCGCCGACCTTTGGAGTTCAAGGAAGGAGAACATGTATTCTTAAAAATCTCACCTACTCGAGGTACTATTCGATTTGGGAGCAGAGGCAAGCTGAGCCCGAGGTACATTGGGCCATTTGATATTCTGGAGCGTATTGGTGAGGTGACGTATCGTCTTGCATTACCTCTATCTTTAGAGGGAGTGCATAATGTATTATATGTCTCACAGCTGAGGAGGTACGTGAATGACCTAAGCAATATAGTCGATCATTCTGAGATTATAGTGGGATCTAGCTTGAGCTATGAAGAGCAGCCAGTTGGGATACTTGACATCAGTGAGAAGATATTATGAGGTCAGGCGATTATACTGGTCCGAGTAGCTTGGAAACATCACTCTCCCGGCGAATCTACTTGGGAACGAGAGAATATCATACGCCAGCGTTATCCTCACATATTTGAAGATGCATGTGTGACCTAAGAATGACTTATAGGTTACCATGATTAATTTTTCCTTATTAGTTGCGAGAACGCAATCCATTTAAGGAGGGTAGATTGTAAATTAAAAATATAAATTTTTGGGATTTTTTTGTGATTTTAAATAATTAAAATAAATATTCTTCAGAGGATAAATATTTTTGAGTATTAAATTAAATATTAAAATATTATGAAAATTATATTTTTGAGTGTAAAATAAATAATTAGTCATAGTGTAATTTTTTTGAAATTTATTGGACCCAAAAACTATTTTTAAACAGCTAAAAACATAGTTTTTAAATAAACCGTAATAAACCGGTTTAAACTATCCTGAACCAAACCGAACCAAACCAATATAAACCCAAAATAAACCAACCCAACCCTAACGGGTCGGATCTGAACCCGACCAGACCCGCTAACCCGACCCGACCAGTTAACTCATTATACACAGTAACCATAGTTTTAAACAACCGACTGTTACAGTAACCGCCGGTCGTTTTCCCCCGACCGTCGGCCATTTCATTTGCACCGACGGCCGTTACTTTCCCGCGGCCATTCATCTCCACCTTCCCGTAACCGCCGGCCATCCTCCTCCTATTTAAACTCCTCTCCACCACCACAACCATCACCATCACAGCCTCCCCAACTACCCCTCTCCGCCACTCTCGGCCGCCACCGATCTCTCCTTCGGCAACCCCAACAAACCCGACCATCACCAACCACCGTTGCCACAACCACTCCGCCACCGCCTTCTCCCCTCCGGCGTCACACCAACCGATCTCGATCTCCAGCTCCACCGCCCCGAGCTCCTCCGGTGACTCTAGCAAAGACGTCTCCACCCCGAGCCTCCGCCATGACTATACACCGCCCTACCGCCGACCAACAGCCACAACAGCCGCAACAACGCCACCACCCGCTGCCGACGTGCGCCGCGCAACCACGCGTACTCGTTGAATAGTCAATTCTGACTCCACGTTTCGGTGAGCATTTCTCTCTCCTCGTCGCATTATTTTTTGAGCGGTCTGTTGTGACCCATTTCCTGTGTAACCCTCTCGAACCCCGTGCCATTAGACTGGGGTATCGTGTCCTATGTCGGTCGCAAACCGCGACGCAAAAATAGGAAAAACAACCCTTATTTCTGAAATTCAGAAATTTTCCTGAACTCACAAGTTCACGACCGTTTTGCGTGCAACTTGTTAACTAATTCTGAAATTTGCTTGAGCAGTAATTTAGATAATATAACCGAGATTAAAACCCTTTATTTAGTTTAATTTTATTTGCTGTAGTTTGTGTTTTATTCGAGAGTGAAATTGACAAAAAAACTTGGTGTTTAAAACTCAAATTTTCCTGAACTGGGTGCGTTCTTCTAAACGAGGCAACTTGGTCGTACATGAATTTTACCGAAAGGTGTGCATCGTTAATACGGACGTATAGAATTTTGTAGAAGTTAATTTGGATGTACGTGCACACCAGAATCAACGCGTATCTGTCGAAATCGCCCCATATCGGGCTTGTTCTGAAACTTGTTGTGTCTTCGTGTGTACGCGTTGTTTCGAAACGGAACTTGGGCCATCGAACTCATAGCGATACATTGGTCCTGTGGCCCAAGTTTGGTTCGATTATGAGAATGTTGACGAAATCCCGTATCGTGGGCCCCACGACTCTACTTGACGGACAATTTTGTGATTCTGAGACTCTTTATCGGGTTGTTCCCCGAGATACTTATTTGAGACTTGATGTTGGTTTATATTTTATTATGCTGATATTGGTTGAGTTTATCTTCCATGGATGAGATTAGAATATGACATGTTTAGTAGACCTTTATTGTTGTTTTACAAATTAAGTACACTCTAACAGGTCCAATAAATTGGATTTGTCCATTGGAGTGTACTGCGGGCCATTGCCACGTGTCTAGTCCCTCGGTATTTTGGAACTGGGACGTGACATAGTTTTTGTGGTGGCCCATGCAGGTCTACGACTAAATTATTTTGGTTTCAACTAAGGGACAGAGAAAACCTGCGATAAGGATAGGATAGGTTATAGGATCTCATCCATTTGATTTAAATCGTTCTTGATCTCTATATCGAATTCGAATTAATATCTTAATTTGCATCCTGTTTTGATTCCTCTGTGCGTTCTCATAGTTTACTTTCGATGCAGAATAATGGATCTAAAAACCGGTGACGAGAAGCCCTTAGGTACACCATAAGGTGCTGTGGTTACCTATGATGATGGAGTGACACCAGTAGATAATGGACAATCAGCTCAAAGCAATCAAGTATGCCAGCACACCTCAAGGTTTCGGCGAGATGATATTCCACCACCGCCGTAGTTTACTCCACCAATGTCTGTTTTTCCACCATGGCAAGCTATGGACGGGCAGCAGATATTTTAAATATTTTATACCATGATGCAAGCCCAACAGCAGGTTCAACAAGAGGCTCAGTGTCATGAGGCGGAGAACTTGAGGAACAGCCTAGTAATCGCACTGGAGCAGGTGAACCCACCAGCTAGGCGACCATCGACGGGATCTATCACTAATTTTTGCCAGTTGAAACCCCGTACCTTTTCTGGCAATGAGGAGCCCACTGAACTTCACGAGTGGCTCACAAACACACAACACCAGTTGGAAGCAACTGAACTTCCGAGGGAGCGATGGATGACTGCCGTCAGGATGCACTTGATGGAAAACGCACATTATTGGTGGCTATCTGAAGAGAGATGGCTCGGACAGGACCGAGTCACTTGGGAGGAGTTCTTTAGACTCTTTCGAGAGATGTATATTCCAGCTATTGCTCGATCGGAACTTCGAGACAAGTTCAACCGCCTCATTCAAGGCAATATGACGGTAGAAGAGTACAATGCTGTGTTCATCCGTTTGAGTCTCTTCGCTCCTACTCTAATTCCGACATAAGAAGAGAAGGCAGAGAAGTTCTTCGATTGACTCTGGTTTAAGCTCCAGAGATTGATCGAATATGTTGAACCTACTTCGTACACGTATGTCCTTGCTATAGTATGACGCATGGAGCGCGTCCCCAGGAGAGAGTCCAGCCTGAAATAACCATTCACATCAGCACCATCCAGAGCACCACACAGGGAGTCTGCAAAGCGACCCTAGAGGAATACCACAGAGAGCAGCACTAAGAGCCTCATCCCTTCCTGCTTGTCACTATTATGGCAAGGTAGGCCATATTGATAGGGAGTGCAGACACAAGTTAGGACTATGCTTGATTTGCGGATATAACCAACATCCAGCCAGGGACTTCTCTGAGTGGCGAGAGGGAGTACCAATGATAGATCGACCAGCTTTACCAGTACTGAGGCCAGCTTATCCAGCATTGGGAGCACCACAGACGGGAGTTGGAGGAGTCAGACCACCAACTCCAGGAGGGTATCAAATGAGGCCACCTTTGGCACCATAGGCAGCACTATTCCAGCAGGCTCGACAGCAAAGAGGTCCAGCTCAGGGACGAGGACAGGCATTTGCATTGGCTATTAAAGGAGAAGCTACTACAGGAGAAGTTATAGCAGGTACTATATTAGTAGTTTCATTACCTGCTGTAGTTTTATTTTATTCTGGAGCATCGCCTTCATACATAGCTGCTAGCTTTGTAGCCACACATAGAGTAGCTACCGCACCCCTTCCGAAGACTAAGAGAATTCTTACGGGAGGTAGAATTATCCCAGTTAGTGACATCTGTAGATCTTGTTCTGTAGTAGTCTGTGGAAGAGAGATGTGAGCTCAATTTCTGATCTTTTCTATGCCAGATTATGATGTTGTACTTGGTATGGACTGGTTGAGTCAGTACCATGCAGCCCTAGATTGCCGACTTGGACGGGTTATATTTAAACCGCCTGGACATCTAGAGTTTGAGTTTCTTCGGGGAGCCATAGAGCAAGGTGTTCAGCCTACTCTTAAGGTACTATATGTAGAAGGGGAGTCAGGTAACCCAAGAGTTATATCAGAGTTTGTGGATGTATTTCCTGATGAACTTTTATGTTTACCACCTGATCGGGAAATAGAATTTATAATAGACTTGACTCCAGGAGCGGAGCCTATCACTTCATCAGTGTACCGGCTAGCACCTAAGTAGTTGGTGAAATTGAAGGAGCAAGTTGATGATCTTCTGGAGAAGGATTTTATTTGACCCAGTGTTTCACCATGGGGAGCACCCATACTATTTGTGCCGCAGAAGGATGGGACAGTACGCCTGTGTATTGACTACAGGGCACTGAACGCTGTAACCATTAAGAACCGGTATCCCTTGCCATGCATTGACGACCTATTCGATCAGTTGAGTGGTGCTAGTGTATTCTCAAAGATTGATCTTTGATCCGGTTATTACCAGATTAGAGTGAGGAAGGAGGATATACTTAAGACAGCCTTCAGGACCAAGTATGGACACTATGAGTTCTTAGTTATGCCGTTTGCTTTAACCGATGTGTCAGCTGTGTTCATGAGTTTGATGAACAGAGTTTTTCATCAGTACTTGGACAAGTTCGTGGTTGTATTTATTGATAACATCTTAATATATTCCAAGAGCCACGAAGAGCACGAGGAGCATCTCAGAATCGTGCTAGAGACGCTGAGACAGGAGAAGATGTATGCCAAACTCAGTAAATGTGAGTTTTTTTATGGATAAGGTGCCTTTCTTGGGATATATCATCTCAGGAGAAGGACTTTCAGTTGATCCAAAGAAGGTTGCTGCAATAGAAACTTGGCCTACACCCACATCAGTTGCGAAAGTGAGAAGTTTTCTCGAACTTGCTGGATACTACTGGAAGTTCGTAGAGAATTTCTCAAGGATTGCGGAGCCTATGACGTGGTTGACACATAAGGACCAGGAGTTTGTGTAGACGGAAGATTGTCAGAAGGCTTTTGAAGAGTTGAAGAGGCGATTGACAATAGCACTGATCTTGACTCTTCCTTCATGATCGGGAGGCTTTGTTGTTTATAGTGATGCGTCAGGCAGTGGACTAGGATGTGTTTTGATGCAACATGGCAAATTTATCGCTTATGCATCAAGACAGCTGAAGGTCCATGAGAAGAACTATCTGACGCACAATCTTGAGCTAGCTGCAGTAATATTTGCACTAAAGATATGGAGGCACTATCTTTATAGAGAGAAGGTAAAAATATTTACTGATCATAAGAGTCTGAAGTATGTATATACTTAGAAGGAGCTCAATATGAGACAGAGACGTTGGTTGGAGTTGATGGTCGACTTTGATATAGATTTGCAGTACCATCCGGGCAAGGCGAATGTCGTAGCAGACGCACTCAGCAGGAAACCTACATCTTATTTCTTGACGATACAGCCCCAGCTATTAGAAGATCTACAGGAGCTCAAGATAGAGATTATTTTGCCAAGACAGAGTATGTTGTTGGCGAGTCTTGAAGTTAAGTCATCATTAGTAGAGAGGATTAAGGTGGCATTACCCACAGATGCTAGATTTTGAAGACTTAAAGAGAAGACGGAAGCTGGCATGCAGACGGGACTTGGAATCCATGAGGACGGGACATTAAGGTGCAAAAATTGCCTATGTGTTCCAAATAGGAAATTGAGACATGAGTTGATGTCTGAAGCACATAGCTCCATGTATTCTATTTATTCGGGATATACAAAGATGTACTAGGATTTGAGGCAGTATTATTGGTGGCATGGGATAAAGAGAGAGATTGCATGATTTTTGGCAAAATATTTAGTCTGCCAGCAAGTTAAGGCTGAGCACCAGCGAACTGCTGGTATATTACAGCCGCTTCCCATATCCAAATGGAAGTGGAAACATATAACTATGGATTTTGTTATAGGATTTCCAAGAAGCCCTAGTAGAAAAGATGCAGTATGGGTTATCATGGATCGACTCACTAAATCGACATATTTTTTGCTGTTCAGAGTTGGACAGTCCACATAATTTCTAGCTGACATGTACATACGACAGATCGTAAGATTATATGGAGTACCGGTTAGTATTGTGTCAGATCATGACTCAAGATTTATATCCTAATTTTGGCGAAGCATGCAAGAGAGTCTTCGCACCCAACTTAAGTTTAGCACTGCTTACCATCCACAGACAAACAGTCAGTCGGAGCACACGATTCAGATCGTGGAGGATATGCTGAGGTCATATATGTTAGACTTCGAAGGGTCTTGGGAAGACCATTTGCACTTAGTGGAGTTCTCTTATAATAACATCTACCAGATAAGCATCCAAATGGCACCATTCGAGACTTTATATGACAGAAAGTGCTGATCACCAGTATATTGGAGTGATGTTGGCGAGCGTCAGATACTGGGTCCAGAGTTAGTGATGCAGACAGTTAAGAAGATGAAGAAAATTCAGAATCATCTTCGTGCAGCTCAGGATAGACAAAAGCATTGGACTGACACACACCGCCAACCTTTGGAGTTCAAGGAAGGAGAACATGTATTCTTGAGGATCTCACCTACTCGAGGTACTATTCAATTTTGGAGCAGAGGCAAGCTAAGCCCGAGGTATATTGGTCGATTTGATATTCTGGAGCGTATTGGTGAGGTGGCGTATCGTCTTACATTACCTCCATCTTTAGAGGGAGTGCATAATTTATTCCATGTCTCACAGCTGAGGAGGTTTGTGAATGACCCAAGCCACGTAGTCGATCATTCTGAGATTACAGTGGGATCTAGCTTGAGGTATGAAAAGCATCCAGTTAGGATACTTGACATCAGTGAGAAGATATTACGAGGTCAGACGATTAGACTGGTCCGAGTTGCTTGGAAACATCACTCCCCCGGCGAATCTACTTGGGAACGAGAGGATATCATACGCCAGCGTTATCCTTGCCTATTTGAAGATGCATGTATGACCTAAGAATAACTAATAGGTTACCATGATTAATTTTTCCTTATAGTTAATTCTTTGATTGCGAGAACGCAGTCCTTTTAAGGTGGATAGATTATAAACACCCGTATTTTATTTAAAATTTAAAATATAAATTTTTGGGATTTTTCTATGATTTTAAATAATTAAAATAAATGTTCTTCAAAGGATAAATATTTTTGAGTATGAAAATAAATATTAAAATATTATAAAAATTATATTTTTGAGTGTAAAATAAATAATTAGTCATAGTATAATTTTTTTGTAATTTATTGGACCCAAAAACTATTTTTAAACAGCTAAAAAATAGTTTTTAAATAAATCATAATAAACCGGTTTAAACTATCATGAACCAAACCGAACCAAACCAATATAAACCCAAAATAAACCAACCCAACCCTAACGGGTCGGATCTGAACCCGACCCGCTAACCCGACCCGACCCGTTAACTAATTATACACAATAACCGTAGTTTTAAACCCCCGACTGTTACAGTAACCGCCGGCCGTTTTCCCCAAACCGCCGGCCATTTCATCCGCACCGCCGGCCGTTACTTCCCCGCAGCCGTTCATCTCCACCTTCCCGTAACCGTCGGCCGTTACTTCCCCGCGGTCGTTCATCTACACCTCCCCGTAACCGTCGGCCACCCTCCTCAAATTTAAACTCCTCTCCACCACCATCACCATCACAGCCTCCCCAGCCACCCCTCTCCGCCACTCTCGACCGCCACCGATCTCTCCTTTGGCAACCCCAACGAACTCGACCATCACCAACCACCGCTGCCACAACCACTCCGTCACCGCCTTCTCCCCTCCGGCGTCACCCCAACCGACCTCGATCTCGAGCTTCGCTGCCCCGAGCTCCTCCGATGACTCCAACAAAGACGTCTCCGCCCCGAGCCTTCGCCGTGACTCGACACCGACCACGCCGCCGACCAGCAGCCAGAGCAGCCGCAGCAGCGCCGCCAGTGGCAGTCGACGTACGTCGCGCCACCACGCGTACGCGTTGAACAGTAGATTCCCACTCCACGTTCCGATGAGCATTTCTCTCTCCTTGTCGCATTATTTTTCGAGCAGTTTATTTCGACTCATTCCTTGTGTAACCCTCTCGAACCCCGTGTCATTAGACTGGGGTATCGTGTCCTGTGTCGGTCGTAAACCGTGTCGCAAAAACAAGAAAAATAACCCCTATTTCTAAAATTCAAAAATTTTTCTGAACTCACAAGTTCATGACCGTTTTGCGTGAAACCTATTAACTAATTCTAAAATTTTCTTAAGCAGTAATTTAGACAATATAACCTAGATTAAAACCCTGTATTTAGTTTAATTTAATTTGCTGTAGTTTGTGTTTTATTCGAGGGTAAAATTGACCAAAAACTTGGTCTTTAAAACCCAAATTTTCCTGAATTGGGTGCACCCCGCTAAACGAGACGACTTGGTCATGTACAAATTTTATCGAAAGGTGCGCACTGTCAATACGGACGTGTGGGATTTCACGAAAGTTGATTTGGATGTGCGTGCACACCGAAATCAACGCGTATCCGTCAAAATTGCCCTATATCGGACCTGTTCTAAAAATCGTTTTAACTTTGTGTGTACGCGTCATTTTGAAACACAGCTTGCGCCATTGGACTCATAGCGATACATTGGTCCTGTGACCCAAGTTTGGTTCGATTCTGAGAACGTTGACGAAACCCCGTATCGTGGGCCCCACGGCTCTACTTGACGGGCGATTTTGTGATCGACTCATTGGAATCCAGTTCTGGACATTACGTTAGGTTCATATCGTCGTTCTGGACTTGTAGATACTAAGTTTGACGAATTTGGAGAACTTTGTCTCTGATACATTTTTTGGTGTGAAGTGGGCCACCTGTGGACCCCGCTTTGACCTAAAAACTGTCAATTTTGCCCCTGTGTCCAAATTGGACTTATGAATAGGCAATCCTAGCTATTTCATATCTTCTGAGCATGATGGTAATATTTTTTTCAGCATCCGGAGGAGTACTTGAAGCTCCTGCTGTTACAGGAGCAACTGTTGGAAACCAAACCCCAGGCAAGTGTACCTTACCAATCTTGCAGTACTTGCTTTATATATTGATTTATGTTTATGATGTATCTACTTAGCCTAAGACCGTATGATATTGCTTAGTGTTCGAATAATATTCAGGTGTCGATGCCGTACGCGGAGTCGTGTAACGTCACATAGAGAATTGATATTACGATCCTATATATTTTCGTGCTTGCATTATCAAGTACGTCATACCATAGGATACCTGACACTATTCATGAGACAGAATCTTTCTGAGTTATTCATGGTGATTCTGTATAGGTTATAGGATTTGTGACATAGATTTTACTTAGGTATAACTATCATTATGACTCGCTGCATTAGCTATGATCTTGTATGTTATGGACTTGAGACGTCGTGGACATGAGACGTGTGATTACATTTGGTGGGGAGAGACACACAGGCTACAGGCTGATTATATATATATATATAACCCTTATTATTGTGGTGCTCAAGACTCTACACCCGAGATTGGCCCATTATGTGATATTACTGCTAACGGCTCCCCGACACAGAGCTTGTAGTGGTCTCAGCCTGAGTACTAGTGATGCTCTCACATGCATATCATATAGCTGGTTACATAGTTTACCCTATTGATTTATTTATTATTGTACTGCATTTATTTTGGCTTGAGTTATTCTTGTACCTTGCTATGTGTCACGCCCAGTCCCAAAATTACGAGGGACTAGAGAAGCGTGGCAATGGCCAGCAGCACGCACCGATGGACAACCCAATTTAATGGATCCATCAGGGCATGCTTAAGCTGCAGTTTAGCAGGAAATAGAGCAATTGTTACAGGTCACAGACTAATCTAATCTCATCCACAACAGATAAATACAGAGTAACTGCCAGAAATAATGTAATAGAATAAATAAGCAAATCTCAATAAATATCTCGGGAAATAATTCGAGAATATGTCTGGTACAACAATGCCAATAGACAGAAAATAAAGGAACCGGAAAGAGAAATAAATGACTACATACGGCCAATGCTCAGGAGAAGTCCTCTGGTGCGAGCTCGTCTTCAGGTCCTGGTACAGCTTCTGGAAGTGCTCTGGTACGGGGTATCTCTGGATGGATCTCTTCAGCTATACCTGGGGACATAGTCCATTCCTGGTCCTCAGGGGACATAACAAGGTACAGATAATACAAGCCAAAACATAAGCAGTGCAGCAGAATTAAATGAAACAGCAGGGTAAACTATATAACCAGCTAAGTAACAATGCAAGTTGAGAGCATCACTAGAACTCAGACTGAGACCGCTACAAGCTCTGTGTCGGGGAGCCGGTAGCAGTAATAACACGTAAAGGGTCTAGCTCTGCTGGAGAGTCTACGACCTCACACTAATAGTATATATATATGAAAACAGCCTGTAGCCTGTGTGTCTCTTCCCACCTAATGTAATCATACGTCTTATGTCCATGACACGCAAGATCATAACTAATGCAGCAGTCATATAATGTCTAGGAACAAACTGTCCATGTCATAACCTGTATCCTATACAGAATCATCGTGAATATCTTCAAGAGGATTCTGTCTCATGAATAGTGTCAAGTATCCTGGGTTCAGGTGTACTTGATAGGACAAGTACCAAGAGTAAGGGTATCGAATGTCCAACTCTAAGTGACGTACCCAACACCGCGTACGGGGTTGGCACCCGACTATGATCGAACGCTAAGTACGTCGCACGGTTCCTAGGTTAAGCAGTTAAACAGTTTTATATTTAATTCCACAAGAAATCAAGTAAAATACTATGACCAAAAATATCTGAGAATTGGCAAGTTTTACTTGCCCACTGATGTATAACCAAGTCCAGGAAATAGGTAGCAAGATGCAAGTTTTGGCAAGGTACACTTGCCTGTGGTTCTGGTTCCAATTGTAGCTCTGACTTTCGTTGGATTTGCAGGCGGTACTCCGGTTGCTGAAACAAACATCACCATCAGATTCAAAAAATATCAATCAGCTAGAAACGCCTGTCCTTGGGTCCAATTTGGAGACAAGGGCAAAAATGGCAGTTTCGGGTCAAAATGGGGTCCCCAAGTGGGCCCGCTTTGCACCGAAAAATGCGTCCGGGTCAAAGGTCTCCAAATTCACCAAACTTAGTGTCAACAGGTCAGGAAAGCTGATACGAACCCAACGGAACTTTCAGAATTGAATTCCGATGAGCCGATCACAAAATCGCCCGTCGAGCGTGGCTTGTGGGGCCCACGACACGCGATTTCGTCAACGTTCTCAGAATCGAACCAAACTTGACCCACAGGACCAGCGTATCGCTACGAGTCCGATGGCGCAAGTTTTGTCTCGATCCGACGTGTGTGCACGAAGTTAGGGTAAATTATAGAAAAGACGGATATGGGGCGATGTCCGCGGATACGCGTTGATTTCGGTGTGCACGCACACCCGAATCAGCTTCTTGAAAATCCCACACGTCCGTATCGACAACTCGCACATATCTGTGAAGACCGCGCACGACCAAGTCGTCCCGTTTGGCGGGGCATACTCGGTTCCGGGGTGAAACAGGGTCTAGTTTTTTCCTGTTTTTGGATCGCGGTGTGCGATCACCACAGGACGCGATGCCCCGAACAGTTTGTCCAGGCACCGAGAGGGTCATATAGGCTTCGCAACGCAATTTGCGAAATCGAAAACAGAGCTACGAGGCGAAAGTTACACGCACCTGAATGGGACCCAAAAAACCCGAACTTGATCGTGTCGGACACAGGAAATCGAGTTAGGGTTAGGGTTAGGGTTAGGGTTCCTCGCCGGTGCTCAGGGCGGCGCTGAGGCGGTGCTGAGGCGGGAAGCGGCTGGCCGGCTGCTGTGCGGCGAGGCGGCGGCCGTCGTCGGGGCTGCGGGCGGTGGAGGCGGCGACGCTGCTTCGTCGAGCGAGGAGGAGAAAGGAGGAGAAGAGAGAGGGGCTGGGCTGCGGAGGAGGGCGGCGGCGCAGCGTCGGAGCACAGGCGAAGGGGGTCTGGCGGTGGCGGAGCCTGTGGTGGTGTGCGGTGGAGCTGGGTGGCACGGTGGGGGACCGGAGGGGAGAGGAGCGGGAATTTATAAGGGGAAGAGAGAGGCGTCGAGGGCCGGGGAAGGCGGAGGCCGAGGCGGTCAGGGGGGTGAGCTGGCCGGCCGGAGCGGGCGGCGCGCAGGGCGGAGCGGCGCGAGAAGCGGGTTGAGGGAGGAGAGGGGAGCCGGGTACGGGTTTGCGGGTCGGGCGACGGCGGATCCGACCCGACCCGCTGGGCAGGGTCTGGGCCGGGTTCGGGCCGGGTCCAGCGGGCTGGGCTGGGCTGGGTTAGGAATAATAATAATAATAATAATAATAATAATAATAATAATAATAATAATAATAATAATATTTAAAACAGTAATTAATTAATTAAATAATTAATTAAATAAATAGATTTTTGGTGTTTTAAAAATAGGTCTGGGGTCCGATAAATTCCAGAAAAATTGCCCTAAGTCTAGTTTTTTATTTTACATCCAAAAATATTATTTTTATAATATTTTAATATCATTTATTATTAATTAAAAATTATTGAATAATTAAAACCCTGTTTTTAAATTACAGAAAAATCCCAAAAAATTCCAGAAAATTGTGAAAAGTCCAATTTTTTAAAATTTTGAAAAAATTAGGGGGTTTACAATCTACCCCCTTAAGAGGATTGCGTCCTCGCAATCAAAGAATAACCGGTCAACAGAGATGACGCGGTCGCAAGCATCGTTTGAAAATACATCATAAGATACTTAGGGAAGTACCATTTCCCTAACAATTGAAAGTTTGCACTTTCCAGGAAAATCTAGTTAAAACTATAACTTTTATGAAAAACCAGGTTGTTATTAACAAGTTATAATTTACTAGGTTGGGGCTGAGGTCACGAACCAACGGGCACGAGCTAAAACAAGACTAGAAATGGATAACTACAAATCACTTACGCGCATCAGCTATTCCACGAGTCGGCGCATTCTCCACTTTCGTTGTTGTAGCTTGTCCGTGTCCTTGCAGTTGCTTCCTCTGCTGCTGTTGAGTCTGCTGGAAGAGTGTTGCCTGGGTTACCAAGGGTGGCCTCGGTATTGGTGAAGCTTGCAATGCTGGAGAGGCTGACCGTGGTGCTGGTAACACTTGCTGGTTACCTGTTGGTACTCTGTCTCGACGCTCAGGGCATTCTTTGAATGAATGCTGACTGGATCCGCAAGCTATGCATAATCTCTTCTTTCGTCTGCACTCTTCCTCGGTGTGGCCTCGCTTGCGACAATATGGACAGACAGGTATTGCCTGTGGAGATGCTTCTGGTGGCTGGTGTACGTGAGACTTCCTTGCAATTTCTGCCTGTGGTACTCCAGCTGGGGCTGATGAGGCGGGTTGAAGATTCGTCAATGCTTTCTCCCGATGCTGGGGACAATCCTTGGCCAAGTGTTCATTGGTTCCGTAAATCAGGCATAATCCCAATTTACGTCTGCACCCGCTCTCAATGTGGCCTTGTTTGTGACAATGTAGACAAGTGGGCAGTACTTTCGGAGATGCTTCGGGTGGCTGGTGCAGCTGAGGCTTCTTTGGAGTTCCTTCCTGTGGTGTTCCGGCTGGTGTTGATGTAGCTGGTTGGTGAATCACCACTGGTTTCTCTCGACGTTCTGGGCAATCCCTTACCGCATGCTTCTGGGATCCATAAGATAGACATTGTCCCAGTCTGCATCGGCATTCTTTAGCGATGTGGCCTACCTTGCCACATTAGTGACAAGTAGGAAGGAATGAGGCTACTAATGCTGTTCTTGGTAGTGGATGTATCTGTGGCCGCTTTGCAGCTCTTTCTTGTTATGATTGGTCCGGTGCTGACGTATATGGCCGCTTTTGGCTGGACTCGATCCTTGTGGTGCACTCCACGGGTCTTGCTATAGTAAGGACGTCCTCGTCGAAGGCGGTTGTATTTGAACTGTTTGGCCTCAGTGACTCCGAGCTAGTTCTACCGATGGAGTTCTCCGGTTGGTTTTGTTGAGCTTCTTGTTGTACCCTTTGATAGGCTTGCATCATTATGTAGAATATGCGGAACATCTGTTGTTCGTTCATAGGTGGTCCCAGTGGAAAGGAAGGCATCAGTGGAGTAGGCTGCGTCAAGGGTGGTACGTCATCTTGATGGATTATTGAGGCAGGCTGACTTGCTTGACTGCCTTATGATGATTGGCCTTCACCGACTGGTATCACATCGTCTTCTTGGGTAACCACAACGGGTTGTGGTGTTTCTTCATGAGCCTCGTTGCTGGCTTGTGGGTTCATTTCCCTGTATCCAAAATAAACGATAAAAGGCGCACAGGAATCAAGGCAAGATGCAAGTTCAAATTAGTTCGAATACGATACAGATATCAAAAACAATTCAAGCAAGTGGATGAGATCCTAAAACTTATCCTAGTTTTAGTGCAGGCCTGTTCGGTCCCTGAGTTGAAACCGAACAATTTAGTCGATGACCTGCATGGGCCACCACAAAAACTATGTCATGCCCCAGTCCCAAAATGACGAAGGACAAGAGAAGCGTGGCAATGGCCAGCAGCACGCACCGATGGACAACCCAATTTAATGGATCCATCAGGGCATGCTTAAGCTGTAGTCTAGCAGGAAATAGAGCAAATATTACAGGTCACAGACTAATCTAATCTCATCCACAACAGATAAACACAGAGTAACTGCCAAAAATAATGCAATAGAATAAATATGCAAATCTCAATAAATATCTCGGGAAATAATCCGAGAATATGTCTGGTACAACAATGCCAATAGACAGGAAATAAAATAACTGGAAAGAGAAATAAATGACTACATACGGCCAATGCTCAAGAGAAGTCCTCTGGTGCGAGCTCGTCTTCAGGTCCTGGTACAGCTCCTGGAAGTGCTCTGGTATGGGGTATCTCTGGATGGATCTCTTCAGCTATACCTGGGGACATAGTCCATTCCAGGTCCTCAGGGGACATAACAAGGTACAGATAATACAAGCCAAAACATAAGCAGTGCAGCAGAATTAAATAAAACAGCAGGGTAAACTATGTAACCAGCTAAGTGACAATGCAAGTTGAGAGCATCACTAGAACTCAGGCTGAGACCGCTGTAAGCTCTGTGTCGGGGAGCCGGTAGCAGTAATAACACGTAAAGGGTCTAGCTCTGCTGGAGAGTCTACGACCTCAAACTAATAGTATATATATATGAAAACAACCTGTAGCCTGTGTGTCTTTCCCCACCCAATGTAATCACACGTCTTATGTCCATGACACGCAAGATCATGACTAATGCAGCAGTCATATAATGTCTAGGAATAAATTGTCCTTGTCATAACCTGTATCCTATACAGAATCATCGTGAATATCTCAAGAGGATTCTGTCTCATGAATAGTGTCAAGTGTCCTGGGTTCAGGTGTACTTGATAGGACAAGTACCAAGAGTAAGGGTATCGAATGTCCAACTCTAAGTGACGTACCCAACACCGCGTACGGGGTTGGCACCCGACTATGATTGGACGCTAAGTACGTCGCACGGTTCCTAGGTTAAGCAGTTAAACAGTTTTATATTTAATTCCACAAGAAATCAAGTAAAATACTATGACCAAAAATATCTGAGAATTGGCAAGTTTTACTTGCCCACTGATGTATAACCAAGTCCAGGAAATAGGTAGCAAGCTGCAAGTTTTGGCAAGGTACACTTGCCTGTGGTTCTGGTTCCAATTGTAGCTCTGACTTTCGTTGGATTTGCAGGCGGTACTCCGGTTGCTGAAACAAACATCACCATCAGATTCAAAAAATATCAATCAGCTAGAAACGCCTGTCCTTGGGTCCAATTTGGAGACAAGGACAAAAACGACAGTTTCGGGTCAAAATGGGGTCCCCAAGTGGGCCCGCTTTGCACCGAAAAATGCGTCCGGGTCAAAGGTCTCCAAATTCACCAAACTTAGTGTCAACAGGTCAGGAACGCTGATACGAACCCAACGGAACTTTCAGAATTGAATTCCGATGAGCCGATCACAAAATCGCCCGTCGAGCAGGGCCTGTGGGGCCCACGACACGCGATTTCGTCAACGTTCTCATAATCGAACCAAACTTGACCCACAGGACCAGCGTATCGCTACGAGTCCGATGGCACAAGTTTCGTCTCGATCCGACGTGTGTGCATGAAGTTAGGATGAATTACAGAAAAGACGGATACGGGGCGATGTCCGCGGATACGCGTTGATTCCGGTGTGCACGCACACCCGAATCAGCTTCTGCGAAATCTCGCACGTCCGTATCGACAATGCGCACATATCTGTGAAGATCGCGTGCGACCAAGTCGTCCCGTTTGGCGGGACGTACTCGATTTCGGGGTGAAACAGGGTCTGGTTTTTTTCTGTTTTTGGATCGCGGTGTGCGATCACCACAGGACGCGATGCCCCGAACAGTTTATCCTGGCACCGAGAGGGTCATACAGGCTTCGCAACGCAATTTGCAGAATCAAAAACAGAGCTACGAGGCGAAAGTTACACGCACTTGAAGGGGACCCAAAAAACCCGAACTTGATCGTGTCCGACACGTGTCCGACACGGTCGGACACAGGAAATCGAGTTAGGTTTTGGGTTAGGGTTAGGGTTAGGGTTCCTCGCCGGCGCTCAGGACGGCGCTGAGGCGGTGCTGAGGCGGGGAGCGGCTGGCCGGCTGCTGTGCGGCGAGGCAGCGGCCGTCGTCGGCGCTGCGGGCGGTGGAGGCGGCGCCGCTGCTTCGTCGAGCGAGGAGGAGGAAGGAGGAGAAGAGAAAGGGGCTGGGCTGTGGAGGAGGACGGCGGCGCTGCGTCGGAGCACTGGCGAAGGGGGCCTGGCGGTGGCGGAGCCGGTGGTGGTGCGCGGTGGAGCTGGGTGGCACGGTGGGGGACCGGAGGGGAGAGGAGCAGAGATTTATAAGGGAAAGAGAGAGGCGTCGAGGGCCGGGGAAGGCGGAGGACGAGGCGGTCAGGGGGGTGAGCTGGCCGGCCGGAGCGGGCGGCGCGCAGGGCAGAGCGGCGCGAGAAGCGGGTTGAGGGAGGAGAGGGGAGCCGGGTACGGGTTTGCGGGTCGGGCGGCCGCGGATCCGACCCGACCCGCTGGGCAGGGTCTGGGCCGGGTTCGGGCTGGGCCCGGTGGGCCGGGTCCAGCGGGCTGGGCTGGGCTGGGTTAGGAATAATAATAATAATAATAATAATATTTAAAACAGTAATTAATTAATTAAATAATTAATTAAATAAATAGATTTTTGGTGTTTTAAAAATAGGTCCGGGGTCCGATAAATTCCAGAAAAATTGCCCTAAGTCCAGTTTTCATTTTACATCTAAAAATATTATTTTCATAATATTTTAATATTATTTATTATTAATTAAAAATCATTGAATAATTAAAACCCTGTTTTTAAATTACAGAAAATTCCCAGAAAATTCCAGAAAATTGTGAAAAGTCCAGTTTTTTAAAATTTTGAAAAAATCAGGGTGTTTACACTATGTCCCCTGAGTACCTGGATCCGGATTATGTCTCCAGGTATAGCATAGGATATCTATCCCGAGGTCTACGTGATAGGAGCAGAAGCAGAAGCAGAAGCAGGAGCAGTACCGATACCAGAGGACAAGGTGATGGCCGAGGATTTCTCCTGAGTATCTGCTTTATTATACTTAGTCATTTCTGTTGTTAGACTCTTATTTCCTGTTTATTGAACTGTTGTATCAAACTTTTTATCAGGTTATTCCATGAGATACTTATTTGTGACTTGATATTGGTTTATATTTCATTATGCTGATATTGGTTGAGTTTATCTTCCATGGATGAGATTAGAATATGACATGTTTTGTAGACCTTTACTGTTGTTTTACAGCTTAAGTATACTCTAACGGGTCCATTAAATTAGGTTTGTCCATTGGAGTGTGCCGTTGCCTATTGCCACGTATATAGTCCCTCGGTATTTTAGGATTGGGGCATGACAATATAATATCAATACAAGGTTTTGGAATAAAAATAAGTTAAATTGGTCAACTTTTAGGTCAAAAAGCTATTTCTATGTCAAAATAGTCAAACTTGGTCAACTCTAGGTAAAACTGGTAAAACTTGGTCAAACTACCTATTTCTAGGTTGTACGAGTCTATCTCTAGAATATTGGGTCGATACACTATGTAACTAGGCCACACTAATTAAACTAAGATACTAAGATATACAAAAA
Source organism: Iris macrosiphon (assembly GCA_036927795.1). Classification (NCBI taxonomy): domain Eukaryota; kingdom Viridiplantae; phylum Streptophyta; class Magnoliopsida; order Asparagales; family Iridaceae; genus Iris; species Iris macrosiphon. Next base: position 45,460,120 of record JAYESA010000003.1, read on the forward strand.
ATATCGTATCATAGAATATGCAAGTACTTATATATAAAAATACTAATTTATATATATATATATATATATATATATATATATATGCAAGTCAATACATATATTATCTAAGCTAACTAATGGAAATTGGATACTTTGGCTTTGAACCAAAGCGTATCTCACTACCTACACACCCATCTCGATACTCAAATCCAATATCTTGAGTATCGACCAATTACCTTGACATTACCTTGGTATACCAAGGTAAGTCCAATCCTAATGTATAGCTTACTATCAAAACACTAATTATACTAACATTAACTAGACTATTAAATACTACTAACTATACAATACATATCAGTACATAGATACACTACTACATACCTACATATCAATACTAGTCTAACAAGTACATATATATCTATCTATCTAACTACTTAGACTAACAAGTATCTAGGTATATAACTACTTAACAAGTAATTAACTACTAACATTTAATAGCTACTAGCTAACCTTTAAAAAGTAACTAAACTACTATAACTACTAAACCAAACTAGCTAAACCCCTACCTACCTTGTTGTCTGCTGCTCACCTGAGGATCAACCCTTGCTGGATGGATGCTGGATGCCTGCACAGTGCCTTGGCTACACACTGCAAACTGCAGTGGCTTACTGCATCAGCTGTGCAGTTGGAGACTACAACTGCTCTTGCCTGATCAAGTTGCTGCTACTCAAGTATGCATGAGCTCTGCACTTACCTTTGTTGAGACTGCTGCTAGTGCTCGAGCTGCACCTTGTTGTTGGCATGCTTTCAGGCTGCTACTGCTCTTTGCTGTGCTTACTGTACAGTGCAAACTTTTTTTTTCTGTGTTACTGCTGAATGTAGTTTGCTCTTCTCTGCTACACTGTGCAGTGCAACTAGCTGCTGACTCAAGGCTGCAGTGTACTTGGCTGCTGCTCGTGCAGCTCCCTCTGCTGCACTACTATCCTCTGTTTGCTTGCTGTTGCTATTAATGCAGTTGGTCATGCTGTTGGTTGCTGCTATACTACTCTGCTGAAACTGCTACTGTAAAATGCTGAAACTGTATCCCCTCTCAACGTACTGCTCACTCACATGCACAAACATACAAAGATATGTATATATATATATATACATAACTCTCCACTCACACATAACTATACATGCATATAAATACCTCTATGTATATATATACATATGAACATAGTACATCTCCATATACACTATATATATATATATATATATATATATATATATATATATATATAAACATCAACAACATACATAGCTATGTATATAGTATATATCTATAACTTACATATATATATCATATGAACAACACCAAGATACATACGTATATATACAAGTAGATGTAAATACATAACTACACATATACGTATACAACTCAAAAAAATATATATATATATATACATATATACTATGATAATTAATATACTAATAGCTATGAACAATGTAAATTGAATCTAGGAATGAAATCAAACAAACATGTGGAGTGCATCGCACCCGTATCACACTAGATCTATAATACGCTTGCTATACGACTCCACCACACAACCAAACGTACCCCGAAGGATACGAGCAAGTATAAATTCGTATATATAAATAATATGTAGAGTTAATTATACATCTACGGGTTCGTATCAAAATATGACATGCACAAGGCACCGTATCGGAGGAAAAATTTCCAAATTAACCCGTATCTCCAAATTGTTGGGATACGGCCTACACGTATCCAATTATGGATATGACACTAGATAAAAATAATCAAACACATATCAATTTGGTCTAATTGACTAATTGACAAACACAATATGTGTCAATCTCAAAATTCTCCCAAAAATGACACGAAATACACCATAATTTTCTCCACAGGCCTCCTATGAACCTAATTTCAATTTCTATAGGTAGCCTCATCATATGTGATGGTTCCTAATGGTTAAAATATAGATTTAGAACCTAATTAAAGGGGAAAATTTTAATTATACCTATTAGGAAATGAATTTCCAATGCAACCTCTAAATTAGGTAAAATTAGCTTTCAACTTGTAGATTCTTGCTCCTCCTTGTAGATCCTTACTCTACTAGCCTCCAATAGTAATTTGGAAAGAAATTGGGAAGAAATTTGGTAGGGATTTAATGTGGTAATGAAGGAATTTGGTTAAGAAAAATTCTAGATCTAGATTTGTAATAAAAAAAAGGAGAGAAAATTTTCTCCCTTTTTATATGGCCCCCTTATCCCCTCCCTCAAGCTACTATAAAATGACCAATATACCCCTTGGGGCCTCTCATGAAGAAATAATTAAGGAGGAAAGGTTCTAGTCTAATAGGTTTCATTAAATTAATCATCCTCCTAATGAATGGGCTTAATAATTGGGCTCAATTCTAACTAATTATAAATGTTGGTCCATGGATCTAATCTAAACTAGTTAGGTCCACTAACACAAGTCCAAAATAATAAACTAAAATCTAATAATAATTAAATAATACAATAAATAATTATTCAATATGCACAATATTTAATTAGTTATGAAATAACCAAAATATCCTTTTCTAGAAAATGTGGTAGTGACAAGTCTACCCCCCTTAAAATAATTTTGTCATCGAAATTCAAAGACGAAAACAACCACTAAAAAAAAAATAGAACATAATGTAACATAAAAGAACAGAATAGAACATAACTAGGAAAGAACATACCTCAAGGCACAAACAAAATGGATAACACTCTCGCATTTTATCCTCTCTCTCCCAGGTAGACTTCCCCGGAGAGTGATGCCTCCATTTGACGCATACCAAGGGAATAGTCTGGTTCCTCAGCACCTTCTCTCTCCGATCTAAAATCTTAACTGGATGCTCTGAATAGCTAAGAGTAGGGCCTACCTTTATCTCTGAGTGATCCAACACATGACTGGGATCCACCATGAATCGTCTCAACAGCGACACATAAAATACGTTGTGCACTTCCTCCAATACAGGTGGCAAGTCTAGTCTATAAGCAACTGCACCGACACTCTCTAGAATAATGAAAGGTCCGATGAATCGCAGACTAAGCTTCCCGCCTCCACCGAAGCGAATCATGCCTCATGTTAGAGAAATCCTCAGAAACACCAAACAACCAACCTAGAATAAAATACAACCTTAAGAACTTAATCTATAACTAACAACCAATATCAAGACAAAAAAAAATCTAAAACTATACCTCAAACTCCAAAGGTCTACGGTGGCTATCGGCCCAATGCCGCAGTCTATCCTGCACCACTCGAATTCTGTCTCTGATTAGCTTAACCTTCTCCGCTGCATCCACAACCATCTCTGGCCCTAGCAAAACTCTCTCTTCAACATCGTCCCATGACAATGGAGTACGACGCCTCCGACCGTACAAAGCCTCAAATGGTAATATCTTTATACTAGCCTGGTCACTGTTGTTGTAAGCAAACTCTACCAAATGGAGATGGTCCTCCCAAGATCCCCCAAAATCTAGTACACAAGTGTGCAGCATATCCTTGAGAGTCTGAATAGTCCTCTCTGACTGCCCATTTGTTTGGGGATGATATGCAGTAATGAACTTGAGATGGGTGCCCAAACTCGCCTGTAAAGTCCTCCAAAAATGAGAAGTAAAATGACTATCGGGATCCAAGACTGTACTGACAGGAACTCCATGTATCCTGACGATTTGTGTCATATACATCTTTGACAGTTTCTCCATAGACAAACCCACCTTGAAAGACAAAAAGTGGGCCGACTTGGTTAACCTGTCAACGATGACCCAAATCGCGTCTTTCCCTCCTGGAGATCGTGTCCTGACACAAAATCTATAGTAATGTGCTCACACTTCCACTCTGGAATGGGTAATGGCTGAAGTAAACCTCCTGGCCTCTGCCTCTCGGCTTTTACCTGTTGGCACACTAAGCATCTGGATACAAACTGTGCCACTTCCCTCTTCATGCCAAACCCCCACACACTCTCTTGCATATTCGATATATCTTGTTGGCACCTAGATGTATAGAATACTGAGAGTGATGCGCTTCCTACAACATCTCTTCACGCAGCTTCCCACTAGGCACACATAATCTAACACCATGCCGCAAAGAACCATCCTCAACAATGGTGAAATTATCCTCCAAACCTTCTCTTACCTGAGCACTGATGCTCCTTAGAGATACATCCTCATACTGGACTGCCTTGATCCTGTCCATCAACTCCGATTGTATCTGCAACCCCTACATCTGCATAGCAAAATCAGGAAATATTACCTCAATGCCCAAGCTCTCTAAGTCCTACAACAAATATCGATCATGTATTAACAAAATAGCTACCGGATACCTGCTCAAGGCATTGGCAACTACATTAGTGTCACGACCCGCATCCGAAAATTGGGCATGAGTCATGGGTACGTCCAGCTTATGCCACAGCATCGGCGGTAGAATGCTGTCCAGGTCTTAATACTACTAAACATAACTCACAACCTGTCAATGATATCAACTCCATAAGGAGGACAATGAATAATACATTGCTCAACAGTTCATAATATATACTAAATCATAATAGCTATAAGAAATAAATGACACAATAAGATAATAATAAGAAGTACTGACATAAGTCAAACACAACAACTAAAAAATAACGATAAATCTAAAGTCTAGCTGTCCAACATAGTCTCAACAAAAGTCTCAACATAAGTCTCAACAAAAGTACAAAAGATGCATAAAATATAAATGCCTAAATAACTGCAGGTGGTATCTCCTCTAAGGGGAGGGACTCTTCTAAGATCTCTGGTATGCAGTCTCCCTCTACACCTGGCCCATATTGTGTAGGACAAAAGTCCTCTAGGTCCTCTGGAAAAATATTATCCAGTCATGATTGGAGCAAAGTACAAGCACTAACATTAGTTTCATTTATATTAACAAAACTATAATACAGTGTAAAGAAATACAAGATGAAGCAATACTGGAAATAAGGAATACTGAAGATATTAAAATACTGGAGAATATATAATCAACAATAGAACAACTAGCAATGAACAGAAATATAAATGAATGCTAGAACAATGAACTGGAAATACAAAAATAGAATATCTAGCTAAGTGTTTAAAATATCAGTCTATCATGTGATCGGCTTGGGACAAGATCAGGCTTGTTATATATGATTGGCTATGATTCATGTGAGGTCAGGCTAACCATCTGGTTACCTATGATGCGAGCAATAGTCTGGCTAATCATATATAACAGGCTATGAGGCATGTAATATTCAGGCTACACCTGACATAATGTGTGGGGTGAGTTATGATGCATGTAAGTGGTGTATGATCACATAATTTGCTAATATTTCCCCGTCCCCCAGCTAGCATGATGGATTCTAATCATGACTCCTCATGACAGGTATCGATGAGGCTAACCCGTGTATCCATAGTGTCAAAATCAAGTACGCTATACAACTAGAATCATAGAGATAATCAACATAATAAAAACTGCAGAGAATGTACTCTCCTGTGATCCTGAGCTGGCAATACGAATATCCTGTTCTCGAAGTCTCGCCTGAACGATCCAACGGTCCTATATATATAATATAATAATATAATATAACATCAGTCGTTATACTAGCTAATGAGAACATAAAATATTATATTTTTATTCCTTAATGTATACTCTTTTATGCTTATTTGATGTCTAAAGATACTCATTATTTTTATATTTTGATCTAGGATGCAATTGGAGTCACTAAATACAAAATAGAGCTAATTATCAATTCTGGACAGTTCTGACACCTTGTAGAAAAATGGTCATAACTTGCTCATCCGAAGTCCAATTGAGCTGATCCAAATTGATTCGAAAAGCTAGGTGATAGAGGCACAATTTTGCTGCTTTGATTTTCCTGAGATTCTGGCTACATCATGGACCAAATCACGCTTGAAGTTGAGTCAACTATGCTGTGCACAAAAAGTAGAGTTGAAATAACCATTTCCCAACTTTTTCAAAGATTTTATTTTATTGTTTGGGTTGTTGTAACTATTAGAGGATTTGTGGGAAGATATTGTGATCTTCAAACATTAATTTAAAGTCTATAAAAGGGACAGAGATCAGGAAAAAATGGAAGAACAACCCACAACTCTTCTTTCTCTTCTCCAATATTCTTTTGAAGTTTTTTGAACATGCGGAGCTAAAAGTCTTGTTGGTCAAAGGAAACGGAAGCCTCGGAATGAATAAAAACTTGTAAGATCTAATTTGTGTTTATATTTTTAATTTGTGCTTTAAGTATCGAATGTTTTCTTATGCATATTTTTATGATTATCTTGTTTAATGACTAGGATGCTTACTAGTTTATTATTCATGACAATCTAATGCTAAATTAGATATAGAATCCGTAATTGTTCGATCCCTCTAATTTGTGAAGCAACCAAGATTTAATGAACTGCTTTGTTTTATTAGATCTTAGGAGGAAAACTTTTGACAAAATTAAATGCAACCGCGTGTGCTTGTGTTGTTTTGCTTCATCGATCTCATCGAGTTTAATACGCTACTAGATTAAACCTTTAGCGCTTGTCTGGGGTTATTTAGTAGTTAAGGTTAATTAGATCGCTTGTTTTTAATTAATTGTGGCTGAAGGAGATAGAAAAATAATTCCAACGATGAATATTCAAAGTATGAATTAATATATACTTGCATCGATGATCAGTTTTAAGATTCCAATGGTGGATGTTGACTGAGACCAACATTTATTTCTTTGATTATTTTAATACTTTAATTGTTTTTAGCACTTTTTAATTTGCTTTGATCTAAAACTCTCCCCCCATCTTATTTCACATAGCATAAAGATCAAACTAATTACTCTTCGTGGGAACGATCCTTACTCTCACTACTACATATTATTTCAAGAGTAAAGGTTTTATTTTTGGGTGCCTACGACAGCACGCCAAAATTTTGGCGCCGTTGCCGGGGAGTAATTTTAGTTGATTTTTGTGCTTTTTGTGATCTTTATTTCGTTCTTGTGATCAAATAATTTTTGCCTATTAGCAAAAAAAAAAAAATATATTTCGGTAACAAGAAATGGCGGCCAATTCTCAAATATTTGGCACTTGGCTAGATCTTCCATCTAGGCATGCGGATGAGGTAAATGTTTCTTCCTTAGAACAACAAATTTCTTGTTTAACTTCTCTTGTTCGTCAGATGGTTGTAGGTAACATGAAAACAACAAAGGCTTGTAGGATTTGTCTAGTATCAGGGCATCCAACCGATATGTGTCCAACTCTCCAAGAGGAGTCCAATGAACAAGTGAATACGGAATGTGGTTTTCCTGGACTACCAGAAATGAAGTATGATTCCTATTCAGACACGTACAACATAGGATGGAGAGATCATTCCAATCTCACCTATGGTAGTCCAGAATTAAATCAACCAGCAACTCAAAATTGCCCAAGTTACCAGCAATACAAGCAGCAATACCTACAACAAAGCCAAAATTCTAATTCTGGTATGTCTTTAGAAGATATTGTTAAGTCTATTGCCATTAATAATTTACAATTTCAACAGGAGACGAGGGCTAGTATCGAAAGTTTGAACAATCAAATGACTCAAATGACAACTGCAATTAATAAGCTAGAGGCACAAAGCTTGGAGAACTTACCATCTGAAACGATAGTAAATCCAAAAGAAACTGTAAGTTCAATCATTTTGAGAAGTTGTAAAGAAGTTAAAATTCCAGAAAAATAAGCATGTGCATCGTCAAAAGAAGAAGAAGAGAAAAATATCGTTGCAGACACGAACATTCCTAACGACGATGTAGTACCTAATGGAAAAGAAGTTTTTAAACTTGATGGAAAAGATGGAGTAAAAGTTGCCATCAGTGAGAATTTTGAGAAAGAATATGAGTTAACTTTGAGTACTCACTTAGATAAAACTGTTGTAGTGTTGAACGATCTTCCAAAAAGACAACAGTCAGGTAACATTCCATATATTTTGTTACCAATTAATGACAAAAGACCTTTACCTTCTATTTTGCAGGTATGCATTCTAGACTTGAAACTCCTGCCTAGTTATATCAAGTGTGCATAGAGTCGAGCCAACGACAATATTAAACAAAGGCGCTGCTTGGGAGGCAACCCAAGGGAAGTTTATTTTTATTCTCGCATTTTATTTTTTGTTATTTTGTCTTTTCTTTGCATTTAATCATACATTGGGGACAATGTCTGTTTTAAGTGTGGGGGAAAGATTTAATTTTTTTTAAGCAGTTTGAGTTTGTATTTTTCTCAAAAAAAAAATAATAATAATAATTGAGATTTTTTTTAAATAAAAGGATTTTGTTTTTGTGGTTTTTAATGATTTTTGGTTGTGTATGTCATGAGTAAGATTAAACTAAATTTGAAAAATTCATAACATGATTGAATAAATAATATTTTTTCAACTTAGAATTAATTAGTCTAGTTATTTTTTATTGAAAATGGTAGTATCTAAATTGGTAGACAAAAGCCAGTGAGGATTTGAGCCTTTAGACTGACACATCAGTCTCATTATTCTTTCATGAGAGATATTCTTCCACTGATTTGTTTCTCTAGAACTTGCTTTGATTCTCTTCGAGGTCACATTGACATATTCATGCATGGACATGATTAAGGCCATCTTTGTTATACGTTACATAAGCCAAATAGCCCACCTTGTAATTAATTTTCTTTTTGTTGAACCCCTTTGAGATTTATTGCCTTTTTCTTGGTATACCCATATTACAAGCTTTCAACCAATAATATTTATACCTTTACCCAAGTCGCAAAGCTAGTGGAGCATTGTTGATCATTATGATATGTATGGGTGTACGGAAAAATAAGAGTGGGGGTGTCAAAATTTTTGGTTTGGTTACAACCCACAAAATAGAACATTTTTTCATCCTCAAATTTTCTAAGTTCCATTATTGTTATAAAAAAAAGAGAAAATAAGAAGAAAAAAGAAAAGAAAAAGGATGGAAGTTGTTTTATATTGTTTAAATGCTTTAAAAGCCAAATTGAAGATGTTGCAAAATGGAGTGATTGATTTTACATGTTTTATATTGAGATTGAGTTAATTCAATTTTGCTCCACTAGTTTTGATGGCTTTTGAGCTACACTCCCAAATATATTCCACCTTAATCCTAAGCCATATTACAACCCATAAAAAGTCCTTATGATTTATGTTATGCATGTGATCCCAGTGGTGGAGAATGAGAAGATATGCAAGATTATGGTAGATCATTTCTTTTGGAATGAATTTGAGTGAAATATATACCTTTAAACACATGAGAGTTGAGTATTTATTCCGTGAGGGTCTACCTATTTAGTTTACTCCATTTTTCAAGTAAAAATATCTACTAAGTAATTAGAAGTTGTTTAAAAATATATGTTCATGATATGTTATGAGTTTTGAAGAGCTTGGTTATTTTTTTATTTATGATATTGCAACCTTGATTTCTTTTTGAAATAAATTAGAGTTTCGCCCGAGGACGAGCAAATGTTAAGTGTAGGGGTATTTGATGAGAACATAAAATATTATATTTTTATTCCTTAATGTATACTCCTTTATGCTCATTTGATGTCTAAAGATACTCATTATTTTTATATTTTGATCTAGGATGCAATTGGAGTCACTAAATGCAAAATGGAGCTAATTATCAATTCTGGACAGTTCCGACATCTTGTAGCAAAATGGTCATAACTTGCTCATCCGAAGTCCAATTGAGCTGATCCAAATTGATTAGGAAAGCTAAGTGATAGAGGCACAATTTTGATGTTTTGATTTTCCCAAGATTCTGGATACATCATGGACCAAATCACGCTTGAAGTTGAGTCAACTATGCTGTGCACAAAAAGTGGAGTTGAAATAACCATTTCCCAACTTTTTCAAAGATTTTTTTTATTGTTTGGGTTGTTGTAACTATTAGAGGATTTGTGGGAAGATATTATGATCTTCAAACACTAATTTAGAGTCTATAAAAGGGATAAAGATTGAGAGGAAATGGAAGAACAACCCACAACTCTTCTTCCTCTTCTCCAATATTCTTTTGAAGTTTTCTTGAACATGCAGAGCTAAAAGTCTTGTTGGTCGAAGGAAATGGAAGCCTCGGAATGAATAAAAACTTGTAAGATCTAATTTGTGTTTATATTTTTGATTTGTGCTTTAAGTATCGAATGTTTTCTTATGCATATTTTTATGATTATCTTGTTTAATGACTAGGATGCATACTAGTTTATTATTCATGATAATCTAATGCTAAATTAGATATCAAATCTGTAATTGTTCGATCCCACTAATTTGTGAAGCAACCAAGATTTAATGAACTGCTTTGTTTTATTAGATCTTAAGAGGAAAACTTTTGACAAAATTAAATGCAACCGCGTGTGCTTGTGTTGTTTTGCTTCATCGATCTCATCGAGTTTAATACGCTACTAGATTAAACCTTTAGCACTTGTCTGGGGTTATTTAGTAGTTAAGGTTAATTAGATCGCTTGTTTTTAATTAATTGTGGCTGAAGGAGATAGAAAAATAATTCCAACGATGAATATTCAAAGTATGAATTAATATATACTTGCATCGATGATCAGTTTTAAGATTCCAATGGTGGATGTTAACTGAGACCAACATTTATTTCTTTGATTATTTTAATACTTTAATTGTTTTTAGCACTTTTTAATTTGCTTTGATCCAAAACTCTCCCCCCATCTTATTTCACATAGCATAAAGATCAAACTAATTACTCTTCGTGGGAACGATCCTTACTCTCACTTCTATATATTATTTCAAGAGTAAAGTTTTATTTTTGGGTGCCTACGATAGCACGCCACTAGCACACATATAAACATAATTATACTGCACTCAAAAACTACACAAGGGGTGATAACTTGTCAACTATCAGGGTCAAGTGTGTACATCTAAATGCACATGTGTCATGTCCTCGAATACGTATGTAGCAAGACGAAATAACTAACATTATTACATGTCAAATCTCCAAATCTCGTGCAACGCTAACACAGGTCCTAGCTGGTATGTTAGGGTACACAAGGCAGACAACTACCACCTATGGTCATATAACATATATAATACTAACAACAAAAATTCTTATAAAGTATATACTAAACCTAATCACTATTCACACATGCACACACATGTATACACTAGTTACTAGGGTTCATCAACATAGTATCATACAACACACAATATGAAAGAAGGAGGCAAGTTCGAACCTTGGTGTGCGCGTAACCGAAGAGGGGGTAGTCGATGTCGAGGGAGGTCATGGTGATCGGTAAGGGTGGTGATGTAGATGCTGGTCATGGTATGGCCGGAAAGGTCATGATTACGGGGTTGAGGGAGGTCGCTGACCGGAGTGATGCTGCTCGGGGAGGACGGGCTGATGAGGGTGATGGGGAGATGATGATGGTGATGTCGTGGGTGCTCGGTGGCTGTTATCCCCGCGGAGAGTGGGTCGGGAAAGGATGGAAGAGGGTGGTACGGTAGTTGGAAGTCTATTGTTGGATTTGGCGAGGGTGAGATGGGGTAGACGGTGGTGATCAGGCGGGGTGGATTGAAGTCGGGATGGAGGCGATGAAGGTGGAGGTGCTGGTGATGACTCGGGGATGGTCGGCTTAGGAAGGTGGTGCTCCGGCGGTTGGTCAACTGCTGTGAGGGAGATGATGGTAATGTTGGTTGCTTGTCGGGGTCGTGGTCGTCTTAGACTCCGGCGGGGAAGTCGGGGATGGAGGTTGATGATGAAGAGAAGAGAAAGTCGGAGTGCTCGGTGGCGGACTGTCCCGGCGGAGGATTCGGGGTTGGCTGCTCGTCGGGAAGTCGCTGCTCGGATGGGGTAGAGGTGAAGTCAGGATGGAGGCTGTCACGACCCACACCCGGTGTAAGGGTATAAGTCGGAAATAACACCCAGCCTACGCTACAAAATCGGCGGTAGAACGCTGTCTAGATAATCTATCTAACCATATAATGAACCACCAATAATGATAATATACTCAATCACAGATCTAAGATAGAAAGAACGAATCAGATAAAGAATAGAATAGTCACAATACAACTCATGAGTCTAAAATAATACATCAATAAGTCAGAAAAAATACAGAATAAGCTGGAGACAAATCCAGTAAAAAAGAATACTACGAAGCTACAACTCCTGGGTCAACTGTCTCAGTTGGGATAAGTCACTGCTGAGCCAGGGTCTCAGAATCTAAACCCACAATATCCTGGGGTCCATAATAGGTAGGGTACCACTCCTCAGTGTCATCTGGAATAATATATCCAGTCGAAAAAGGAGCAGAGTACATCTCTAACAACAGTTCTTATCAATAATAAAAACTATGTAACAGTAAATAACTATGGATAATCAAGATGCACAATAGATACAAGAGATATATATATAATAAGAAAATACTAGAAATAAATACAATAATGAATAATATGCCAATGAAACAAGAATACTAATGACTAAGTGTGTGAGTACTAGCTTAACATGTGATCGGCTTGGGCAAGATACAATGCGACCTGGCTAATCATACGTGCGGTGTAAGATCAAGACTATTCAGTAATCAGTACTTGATACAATAAGGATATTGATCACATATCTATACTAATACTCCCCACCCCCGACTGGTATAATAGATCCAACCATGGTATGCTATGGCACGAGATTCCCCAAGAAGATAGCGACTCTTCCCGAGAATCAGTGTCTGTACATGTACAAGATAACCAATGAAACAATACTTGCACCATATACACCATGTACCAAGGAATAACATCTCATAACGAGATCCGGATATACCAATCTGTGTAACCATCGTGTCAAAAGAACATGGATATCTATACTAGATATAATAAACATAGAGGATATCATAAATAAGAAACTAGCAGAGAATGTACTCACCTGAAGTCCAAAGAATAGTCTCACAGATGTCTGACTCGGTGCCTCGAAGACCTAGATATGGAATACAACATCAATACAAGGTTCCAAAAAGAGAATAAGTTAAACTAGTCAACTTCTAGGTCAATAAGTCAATTCTAAGTCAAAAGTCAACTATGGTCAACTATAAGTCAACTATGGTCAACTCTAAGTCAACTATGGTCAACTATGGTCAAACCAAGGTCAACTATCTATTTTTAGGTTGCACAAGTATAATACAAAAATCTTGGGTTAAGATATTAAAATCTAAGTCATAAAAACCACATCCTAAAATATTAGGATACCGTATCTCCGGATACGTAAATTCTAAGGTAAACATCATAATACTTATATATCAAACAATTATGTATAACAATATAAAATATCAATTTACACATTAAATAGGAACTATGGTTTTGAACCAACTTGGTATCCCAACAATAACCACAATCTTGATACCCAAACCCCGTATCTTGAGTATCCCACTTATCTTGGTTTCCACAAGGTAATACTCAATACCTTGATAAACTAAATACCCTCATATATAATATATAAATATATACTAATATTATACAAATAAGAAATATAGCAATAATAGTATATTATCTCAATATCAATACATATATATATACATATATATATAAATATAGTATATAAACACATATATATAATAATCTACCTAACTGTCGCTGAAAATAGTGTTGAAAAATACTGATACGCTGAAACCAAGCTTTTAGTGACAGTTATGGCTGTCACTGAAGCCACCGTCGCTGTTGTTGTTGGAATCTGTACTGCTGCTGTTGCTTTGGTGACGTTTTTCAACCGTCACCGATCCTGCTGTCGCCACTGCTGCTATTTCCTGCTGCTGCTGCCTCTCATTAATGACAGCGGCTGCTGTCATTAATGGCGCTGCCTTTAGCTATAGCGGTTGCTGCTGTTCTGTGACAGCTGCTGCTGTCGCCAAAACTCCGTCGCTGAAAACTTGTAAAATATATATATATATAATATATATAAAACATATATATATATAAACATATATATATAAACATATATATATATATATATATATATATATATATATCACCTAATTAAATATAATATATATATATCTATATATATAATAACTATAAACACCCTCTCCTATTATTATGTACATATTTAATATAGCAACAATACACACATACAACATATATAATAAATATACATCCATACATATATATATAAATAATCATATAATAACTATAAATAATCTAATTACTTAATTAAACATACACATATATTTTATAAAACATATTCATATATTTACATCCCTAACATATATTATAACATATATACTAATGCATGTAGAAGAAAGCTACATAATATATATTCTATTAGTACATATATAATACATAGATCTATGATACAATAAACACTATAATAAATACACCATAATACATATATAATATATATATATATATATATATATATATATATATATACACACAATTTTAATTCAAGAATTAAAAGCACAATAATTAGATCTACACCAAAATACACAACAATTGGAGAGTATCACACCGTATCCCACTAGATCTAGGATAAGCATGTGACACGAGTCCACCACACATCCAATTGTACCCCGAAGGACACAAGCAAGTCACATATAATATTTATGAACAATACGAAGTGTCAAATTTAGATCTATGTATTCGTGTCAAAATACGACATGTACAAAGTCCCGTGTCGGAGGAAAAACCCCCAAAACAACACGTATCACCAAATTATTGGGATACGACCTACACATACCTAATTGTGGACACGACACTAGTTCCAAACACATAAACACATGCCAAATTGATCTATAGGATCAATTGACATACACAACAAATATTATTCTCGAAATTTCTCCAAAATTGACACAAAAAGTACCATAACTTTCTCAATAGGCCTCCTATGGACACAAAACTATTTCCTATGGGTAGTACATACATATGGGTTGATTTTCCATGATTAAATCTCAGATTTAGAAGATATTTTAAGGGAAAAAACTGAATTGTACCTATTAGAAGATGGATTCCCAATGAAACCTCCAATTGAGATGAAATTGCTTCCAAATTGTAGATCCTTGCTCCTCTTTGTAGATCCTTGCTTCCTCCTTCTAGATCCTTGCTTCTCAAGTCTCTAATAGTGATTTGGATAGGAATTGGAATAAATTTTGGTAGGGAAATGAAGTGGGAAAGAAAGAATTTGGTAGTGGAAAATTCTAGATCTAGATTTGGAATGAAAAAGAGGAGAGAGAATTTTCTCCCTCTTTTTAAATAGGTCGGCCCCTATTCCCCTCCCTATGAAATGTCCATTATACCCTTTGGGGCCTCTTATGAAGAAATAATTAAGTAAGGAAGCTTCTATTCCAATGGTTTAATTAATTTAATCCATCTCCTCAACAATGGGCTTTCTAAATGGGCTAAGTCTAACTAATTAATTCATGTTGGTCCATGGGTCCAAACTAAACTAGTTAGGTCCACTAACACAAATCAAAATTAAATAACTAACATCTAACAACAATTAAATAATACAACAAATAAATATTTATCAAGCACAATAATTAATTAAATATAAAATTACTAAAATATCCTTTTCTATAAAATGTGGTAGTGACAAGTCTACCCTCCTTAAAATAATTTTGTCCTCAAAATTTAAAGACGAAAACTACCCCCCAGAAATAACAGAACATAACTAATGAATCACAACTAACTATGAAAGATCATAACAATGAATAGAACATAACTCGGAAGTAACATACCTCAAGGCACAAACAAATATGGATAACGCTCTCGTATTTCATCCTCTCTCTCCCATGTAGACTCTCCCAGAGAGTGATGCCTCCATGCGACGCGCACTAAAGGAATAGTCTGGTTCCTCAGCACCTTCTCTCTCCGATCCAGAATCTCAACTGGCTACTCTAGATAGCTAAGAGTAGGGCCCACCTCTATCTCCGAGTGATCCAATACATGACTAGGATTTGCCACGTATCGTCTCAACTGCGACATGTGAAACACGTTGTGCACTCCCTCCAATGCAGGTGGCAAGTCTAGTCTATAAGCAACTGCACCGACCCTCTCTAGAATAGTAAAAGGTCCGATGAATCGTGGACTAAGCTTACTGCCTCCACCGAAGCGAATCGTGCCTCGTGTCAAAAAAATCCTCAGAAACACCAAACCACCCACCTAGAACAAAACACCACCTTAAGAACTTAATCTATAACAACCAAGAACAAATACAAAATAAAAATCTAAACTATACCTCGAACTCCAAAGGTCTCCGATGGCTATCGACCGAATGCCGCTGTTTGTCCTGCGCCACTCGAAGTCTGTCTCTGATCAACTGAACCTTCTCTGCTGCATCCACAACCATCTCTGGCCCAAGCAAAACTCTCTCTCCAATATCGTCCCAAGACAAAGGAGTACGACACCTTCGACCGTATAGAGCTTCAAAAGGTGACATCTCTATACTGACCTGGTAACTGTTGTTGTAAGCAAACTCTACCAAATGGAGATGGTCCTCCCAAGAACTCCCAAAATCTAGTACACAAGTGCACAACATATCCTCGAGAGTCTGAATAGTCCTCTCTTACTGCCCATCTGTCTGGGGATGATATGCAGTACTGAACTTGAGCTGAGTACCCAAACTCTCCTGCAAACTCCTCCAGAAATGAGAAGTGAAACGACTATCCCGATCTGAGACTATGCTGACGGGAACTCCATGTATCCTAACGATCTGCCTCACATACATCTATGCCAGCTTCTCTGTAGACAAACCCACCTTGAAATGCAAGAAGTGGACCGACTTGGTCAACCTATCAACGATGACCCAAATCGTGTCTTTCCCTCCTGGAGATCGTGGAAGTCCGGACACAAAATCTATAGTAATGTGTTTCCACTTCCACTCTGGAATGGATAATGGCTGAAGTAAACCTCCTGGCCTCTGCCTTTTGGCTTTCACCTGCTAGCACACTAAGCATCTGGATACAAACTGTGCCACTTTTCTTTTCATGCCATACTACCACACACTCTCTCGCATATCCCGATATATCTTGTTAGCACCTGGATGCATGGAATACTGAGAGCGATGCACTTCCTGCAATACCTCCTCACGCAGCTCCCCACTAGGCACACACAATCTAACTCCATGCCTCAAAGATCCATCCTCTATAATAGTGAAATCATCCTCCAATCCTGCTCTCACCTGAGCTCTGATACTCCTCAGTGATACATCCTCATACTGTGTTGCCTTGATCCTGTCCATCAAATCTGAGTGTATCTGCAATTCCCACATCTGTATAGCACCACCAGGAATAATTACCTCAATGCCCAAGCTCTCCAACTCCTCCAACAAATATCGATCCTGCGTCAAGAATATAGCTACCAGATATATGCTCAAAGCATCGGCAACTACATTAGCTTTTCCATGATGATATTGCAAAGAGATATCAAAATACTTCATCAGTTCCAACCACCGATGCTGCCTCATGTTCAACTACTTCTGCGTGAAAATGTACTTCAAGCTTTTGTGGTCTGTAAAGATCTCCATATGCTCTCCGTAGAAATAATGTTTCCACAACTTTAGAGCGAAGATGACTGCTGCCAACTCCAAATCATGGGTAGGATTGTTCTTTTCATGAGGACACAATTGCCTGGATGCATAGGCAATCACTTTCCTATGCTGCTGAAGAACACAACCCAAACCTTTCCCCGATGCATCACTATAAATAGTGAAACCTCCGGACCCTGATGGCAATGTCAAAATAGGAGCAAACGTCAACCTCTCCTTCAACTCCTCAAAAGTAACCTGGCAATCCTCCGTCCAAACAAACTCCACATCCTTCCTTGTGAGTCTAGTCATCGGCTTGGCAATCCTCGAAAAATCTTGCACAAACTTCCTGTAATAGCCTGCCAATCCCAAGAAACTCATGATCTCTGCTACCGAGCTCGGAGTCTTCCAAGATTCTACTACTGAAATCTTCAAGATTCTACTGCTGAAATCTTCTTCGGATCCACTGAAATACCATCACCAGTCACAATATGCCCCAAGAATTCTACCTTGTCCAGGAAAAACTCACACTTGGACAACTTCTCATAGAACTTCTCCTTCTTCAGCACATCCAACACAATCCTCAAATGCTCCTCATGCTCCTCCGGTATCCTCGAGTATATGAGTATGTCGTCGATGAACACCACCACAAACTTGTCAAGGTACTGGTGGAACACCTTGTTCATCAAGTTCATAAATATCGTCGATGCATTAGTCAAACCAAATAGCATCACCATAAACTCGTACTGACCATATCGAGTCCTAAAAGCAGTCTTCGGTATGTCCTCCGACTTTACCTTCACCTGATGGTAGCCTAATCTCAAATCTATCTTAGAAAATACCTTGGTTCCACTCAATTGATCAAACAGATCATCAATCCGTGGCAAAGGATACTTATTCTTGATAGTGAGATTATTCAAAGCCATGTAATCAATGCACATGCGCACCGATCCATCCTTCTTCCGTACAAACATGTAAACCCCCTCACCAAAAATAGATATTTTGTGTATATTTTATATTATTATAGATATTAAATTTCTTTAGAGTATTATGTTATTTAATTAGCAAATAAATTTCTTGATATATTTACTTATATAAATATTTATTTAGAATCATTTTTAGGTTATTTTAGATTTTTGAAATTAATTAGGATTTATTTGGATATATATAGTCTTAATATTAGATAGATGCTAATTTAGTGTTAATAGATATTAATAAGATTTTATAAATTATTTGTATTATATCTAATTATATTCAAGATTATAAATTATTGAGATAGATTCAAACTCTACTTTAAATTAATTCAAATCCTGAACCTACTAGGAAAGCAACTTAATGTATATCATATCCTTATTTAAATTCATCATAATCCTATCCAAATTAACCAATCCTAGTTGTATTTAATTAAGTAGTCTCCACCATTATAAATACCTCATCTTTCATATATTTCTTCCCCAAATTCCTCTCTTTTTTCGTCCAAAAATAGTCAAAATTCGTCATAAATTCAGTCTCATTTTCTACTAGTTATGACGAATTAAAAAGACGATATCTCCTAGCTCCGGACTCCAAACGCGCTCCAGTTTTTTTTTTAGAACGATAATGAGGTTAGGTTTCTGATTATATAAATTGTTTTTCTAAATTATGAGTATTAAATTCTGTAAAATTCGTAGAGCACAGTATGTCCGAAAATAGACGTGTTTTGATATTTTCGCGATTCCGGGAGAACCAGGAATCAGAATCATGAACCGTTTAAAGTTTCGGAAAGCTAATATCGAGATCATCGACATATATTTTTCCCAGAATTTATTTCCTAGTATTTACATACTGTTAATTTTATAGAACTTTTAGGTTAGAATTTAACCATCGGTGCACAATACAAAATTTGTATGTGCCATAATTCCCAAACGAATTTGAATTCGGATGAGCTGTAAATTCCAGCATGTTTTTGACGCTGAAATCTACAAGAAATCATGCATGAAAGTTGAGTTTGTGTCGGTTGACTTTTTGGTCAACAGATCGTCTCGATTTGCGTGCCATGAGTCTCGAGTTGATAAAATTCAGTTTCTTTGGACAAAATTTAGGAATTAACATAAAAATCAGAATAATAAGATTAAAATAGGATTTTAGAGTAATTATTCCAGAATTAAATAAATTAAAATAAATTATCTTTTGACGTGATAAATTTGTAATACATAGGCTATTTGGACTGTGACTTGGACTCTGATTCATACCAGCAGCAGGTCCCCAGGCAAGATACCTTGCCAAATTATTTACAGTACTTACATGCTATTTATATTTCTATTTATTTATTTCATTTCTGTATAGTTCTTGCATGTGTAGTTTTTCACCAGTCATTACTATGTATTAGATATGTTGACACACACATGGCACCTAGTATCATAGAGGACAATCATTAGGCGTATGGGCTTTTAACCACTCTGGTAAATCGTAGTATATAGCTCGCACTACGGGGGTGTGTTGCGCTGGTCGCTACCCCCGCGGTATGTCGATTTCTGGAGTCTCGCTGGTCGCTACCCCCGCGGTATGTCAATTTCTGATGTCCATTGACGTGTGTGTGAGTTGTGAGATAGATCGAGTAGCCTACCCTTGCCCATATGTCAAAAAGTTGTCCTCATTTGCATTCATATAGATTGTCTTGTACAGCGTACTAATTTATTTTCAAACCATATGCATGTTTACTGTATTCAAATTGGCTCGTATTTTCTGTATCTTGTTACGTCCCTCTGAGGACCTGGTCCGCTGCCAGGTGTATCTTTTCTTGAGTATTTGCAGGAGCGCAAATTTGGATGGTTACATATGATCCGAGGATGTCTTCTCTTCGAGCTGTGATGGATAGCTGGTATTCTTATATTGTGTTGTGGTGTTGTACTCATATTGTATTTGCTCTTATATTCGAGTTGGTAGTGGATTTGTTTCCATCCAACTATCATCCTTAGATACTTTTTATTGAGATCTAGGTTCATAGATACTGGTTATTTATTTCTATATGATTTTGGTGGATGAGATTTAGATTTTACCCTGTGACTTGTATTACATTTTATACCACTTTTGGATTTTATATTCATATTACAGCGTACGTATGGATTTGGTTTCCATATATTGGAGTTGCCATATCCATGCGGCTGGCATGCTTACGTGTCCTAGTCCTACGTATTTTTGGGACTGGGGCGTGACATGTTTTTATGGTGGCCCATGCAGGTCGAGAGCATATTGTCTCGGTTACGTTACTGTACCGAACAAGCCTGCACCTAGGACTAGAGTATAGGATCTCATCCACAATTGACTGTGATTCATCTCCTCCTATCTGTTCAATTTTGAACAATTGTATCCTGCTTGATTCATGTACTTCCCTAATAGTTCCTTGAGTATAGTCTTCTGCTAGAATATAGGAACCCCTATTATTAGGATGATAATTAGAGTAGCACACCTATTACGAATACAACGAGAATATAGACACACCACTAAGTTTAGAATATCTAGTGAACCTAGAATTCCTTATCTTTAGATTGTTATACCATTACCCCTTGATGTATTAAGAAGACTTGAGAGTAGTATAGACACTACTAGAGTTAGTTAAAAGTTTTACCATAATGTTTGACACCTAATATCACATAGTCTTTTGACCTATTAATTGAAGTGTAACCGAATGATAATTATCGCATGCTAGCAAAAGACGATAATGTTTATTCAGACCATAGAATTTAGAGGTCCTTGCCCTATTTGGTCGACTAGCGACTTAGATAAGGAGGTTGTATGATAACTGTAGAGATTGTAGAGTCTTTTATTATTATTGCTTATGTTGTTTTTGCTTTTGCGAACTTGAATTATTTTATAACTTCTCACATCATAATCCAGCGTTATATTTTCTGTGCTACCTTGAATTATGCTGCTATTATAGCCTAGTTTTTGCAAGCTTAATCTTATATCGAGCTTGTTCATGACATATGTGTTATTGGGGCCTGATCAACCACACTAATACAAATTGTCTAATCAGAATCAGTGTATTATGGTCTAGCTAGCCATAATGCGCTTGATTCGCCCTTCGCAATAGTATTTTACGTGGATTGAGATGTATAGTGGACCAGTAGACAAATATACTTACTCTCTAGATACGACAAAGCATATCATATCAAGTACATAACTGTACCGATGTGAGCATGCGAATAGGAAATTACCAAATTAAGATTTCAAACCACAACTGTCTTGACAATTCCCATTTGAATTCTTTAAACGCTTTGATTCCCATACTTCCATTCTATTACCCCTCCTTGAACTCTTTTCCATTGCTTTCCGACTTCCCTTGTTTCGGAAAGACGAAATCTCGTGCTTGGATATAAGTGATACACGGATAGTACAAGATATACCCCATAGGCCAATCACATTATTTGGTGACTATCTTTCATAATTGATTAACGGCATATCACATATGATATAGTTGGTGTTAAAGTTTTGAGGATTGAATGACATGAGAAAATAAATTGAGGAATATTTTCTTAAGTGTAAGAGCCTTATGTGATAGATGGGTAAATTCTAAGTTGGATAGAAATTGTATTATTAAACTTGAGGTAAATTCTTTTAGATTGTGATCAAGTAAGATTAGATAGAGAGAAACCATGTTCTATTTTAATTTCGAGGACGAAATTTTTGTAAGTTGGGTAGATTGTAAACCCCCTCACCAAAAATAGATATTTTGTGTATATTTTATATTATTATAGATATTGAATTTCTTTAGAGTATTCTGTTATTTAATTAGCAAATGAATTTCTCGATATATTTACTTATATAAATATTTATTTAGAATCATTTTTAGGTTATTTTAGATTTTTGAAATTAATTAGGATTTATTTGGATATATATAGTCTTAATATTAGATAGATGCTAATTTAGTGTTAATAGATATTAATAAGATTTTATAAATTATTTGTATTATATTTAATTATATTCAAGATTATAAATTATTGAGATAGATTCAAACTCTACTTTAAATTAATTCAAATCATGAACCTACTAGGAAAGCAACTTAATGTATATCATATCCTTAATTAAATTCATCATAATCCTATCCAAATTAACCAATCCTAGTTGTATTTAATTAAGTAGTCTCCACCATTATAAATACCTCATCTTTCATATTTTTCTTTCCCAAATTCCTGATTATATAAATTGTTTCTAAATTATGTTTCTGATTATATAAATTGTTTTTTCTAAATTATGAGTATTAAATTCTGTAAAATTCGTAGAGCACAGTATATCCGAAAATAGACGTGTTTCGATGTTTTTGCGATTCTGGGAGAACCAGGAATCAGAATCATGAACCGTTTAAAGTTTCGGAAAAATAATATCAAGATCATCGACATATATTTTTCCAAGAATTTATTTCGAAGTATTTATATACTGTTAATTCTGTAGAACTTTTAGGTTAGAATTTAACCATCGGTGCACAATACAAAATTTGTATGTGCCATAATTCCCAAACGAATTTGAATTCGGATGAGCTGTAAATTCTAGCATATTTTTGACGCTGAAATCTACAGGAAATCATGCATGAAAGTTGAGTTTATGTCGGTTGACTTTTTGGTCAACAGATCGCCTCGATTTGCGTGCCATGAGTCTCGAGTTGATAAAATTCAGTTTCTTTGGACAAAATTTAGGAATTAACATAAAAATCAGAATAATAAGATTAAAATAGGATTTTAGAGTAATTATTCTAGAATTAAATAAATTAAAATAAATTATCTTTTGACGTGATAAATTTGTAATACATAGGCTATTTGGACTGTGACTTGAACTCTGATTCATACCAGCAGCAGGACCCCAGGCAAGATACCTTGCCAAATTATTTACAGTACTTGCATACTATTTATATTTCTGTTTATTTATTTCATTTCTGTATAGTTCTTGCATGTGTAGTTTTTCTCCAGTCATTACTATGTATTAGATATGTTGACACACACATGGCACCTAGTATCATAGAGGACAATTATTAGGCGTATGGGCTTTTAACCACTCTGGTAAACCATAGTATATAGCTCGCACTACGGGCGTGTGTCGCGCTGGTCGCTACCTCCTCGGTATGTCGATTTCTGGAGTCTCGCTGGTCGCTACCCCCGCGGTATATCGATTTCTGATGTCCATTGACGTGTGTGTGAGTTGTGAGATAGATCGAGTAGCCTACCCTTGCCCATACGTCAAAAAGTTGTCCTCATTTGCATTCATATAGATTGTCTTGTACAGCGTACTTATTTATTTTTAAACCATATGCATGTTTACTGTATTCAAATTGGCTCGTATTTTCTGTATCTTGTTACGTCCCTCTGAGGACCTGGTCCGCTGCCAGGTGTATCTTTTCTTGAGTATTTGTAGGAGCGCAGATTTGGATGGTTATATGTGTTCCGAGGATGTCTTCTCTTCGAGCTGTGATGGATAGCTGGTATTCTTATATTGTGTTGTGGTGTTGTACTCATATTGTATTTGCTCTTCTATTCGAGTTGGTAGTGGATTTTTTTCATAGATACTTCTTATTGAGATCTAGTTTCATAGATACTTGTTATTTATTTCTATATGATTTTCATGGATGAGATTTAGATTTTACCCTGTGACTTGTATTACATTTTATACCACTTGTGGATTTTATATTCATATTACAGCGTACGTATGGATTTGGTTTCCATATATTGGAGTTGCCATATCCATGCGGCTGGCATGCTTACGTGTCCTAGTCCTACGTATTTTTGGGACAGGGGCGTGACATGTTAAGGTACTGGTGGAACACCTTGTTCATCAAGTTTATAAATATCGCCGGTGCATTAGTCAAACCAAATGGCATCACCATAAACACGTACTGACCATACCGAGTCCTAAAAGCAGTCTTCGGTATGTCCTCCGACTTTACCTTCACCTGATGGTAGCCTAATCTCAAATCTATCTTAGAAAATACCTTGGTTCCACTCAACTGATCAAACAGATCATCAATCCGTGGCAAAGGATACTTATTCTTGATAGTGAGATTATTCAAAGCCATGTAATCAATGCACATGCGCACCGATCCATCCTTCTTCCGTACAAACAATACCGGGGCTCCCCATGGTGAAGAACTCGATCTGATAAACCCCTTATCCTGCAATTCGTCCACCTACTTCTTTAACTCGGTCAGCTCGCTGTTGTTTACTCTATAGACATACTAAAAAATTGGTTCTGCACCTGGCACCAAGTCTATTGAAAATTCAGCATCACGATCTGGCGGCAATCCTGGCAATTCCTCAGAAAACACATCCAAGAACTCTGCTATCAACGGATGTGGTAACTCCTTGTCTTCCACCATAGCTCCACAAATAATGCCTTCTCCCTGTTCCGCAGCTCCTCTAGCAAACTCGAACTCTCGCTCTCCTGGCGGACCAAACAAAACTCTACCTCCTCTACAATCTATGCTAGCACGGTGCCTACTCAACCAATCCATCCTGAGTATAATATCCTAGCTCGGAAGTGACATTACAAGTAGACACGCACTCAACTCCCGGCCTCCCAAAGTAACTCTCCGATCCTTGCAAATATCATTAACCAGGATAATGCCTCCTCCGGTCATGATCTTACAAGTCCTAAGCAAAGACTCAGCTACCAAACCATGCTTCAGAGCAAAAGAAACAGATACAAAACTATGGGATGCACCACTATCAAACAAAGCTATATCTGGAATAGAATCAAGAAGAACAGAACCTGCGATGACATCTACGGTGGGTTCATCCTCATTGACGGTTATAGCAAATGCTCGTCCATGCTGAGCACCTCCCTGCTGCTGATTCTAGATAAAATGCTGCTGCTGTGTCAGAAGCGGTCCCCTCGGCTGTGCTGCAGGTGGTCTCGTCTGTGCCCTTGGAGCTGAAGTTGCTCCCTGAACTGCACGACGAGAACACTCCCTCGATTGATGCCCTTCAGTACCACAATACAAACAAACTCCTAGCCTCCTCCTGCAAACTTTCTAGATGTGGACGGGCTTCTTGTAGTAGTTGCATGGAGCTTGCTGTAACTGTCTCTAGTGCTGAGGTGCCTGGTGAAAAGACGCTCTAGCTGGAGTCCTGGACTGGAAATGAGGCCGTTTGGCAGATACTGCACTGTCGTTGGCCCCCAGAAAAGAATCACGGTCTCTCTTGGGCTTCAAACCCAACTCCCGCTCAACCTTGCGTGCCTCTGCAAGTATCTCCGAGTATGTCTCATAAAAAGACAGAATGAGAATCTTCACTTCCCAGTTTAGACCCTCACGGAAACAAATAGCTTGTACCTCCGGCTCTCTTACCAAATACTCTACAAATCGGCTCAACCTGCCGAACTTCGCAGCGTACTCCTCCACAGACATGCTCCCCTGAATGAGACTCTCGAACTGTCTCCCCAAGTCTAGCATGTCTGCCCGGGCAAAAAACTTCCTCTTAAAAAGGTCCTTGAATACCTCCCAAGATTGTCCTGCGTCAACCAGAACAGGCTCATTCCTGAACCAAGTGCGAGCGATGTCAAACAGTTGAAGTCCTACCGCCTCAACCTTCAGATCCTCAGAAAGACGAGACACCCACATAAGACGCTCAATGTCCTCGAGCCAATCATCAGCATAGACGATGCCCTCCGTCCCCTTGAAAACCCTAGGCTCCAGTTTCTTGAAGTCCTAAATATTGCCTGGCCTAAGATGAGCAACCTGAGGAACAACCTGCTGCTGGATCAGAACTCCTTTCTCAACTACAACACGAGCAAGATGATGAGCACTCTCGATGCCCTGCCGTAGAACGTCGGTCTGCCTCTGATGTGCCTCTGACTGAGCCCTCTGTGCCTCGAACATCTCACAAAATAGTGTAAACATCTGTGACGCCTCTGCTGGCACAAGAGGTGGAGGTGGAAGCCCCTCAGATACAGCTAGCACAGTCCTCTGAGTAGGTGGTGGACCTCCCAAAGCAGCTGACACTCCAATCACCGGAGAAGTGACTGGTGCAGGCCCTCGGGATGTCGCAGACCTCTCAGAAACTGCTCTCCCTTGCTGTGATCTAGTCTTAGGCGGCATCCTGAGACAAAGCGAAAGAAAGAATCAATATGGTACAAGATGTAAGACATTCAAGGAAAGGACAAGTTTAGAGATCAAGTATCAATATCAAAGGAGAATAGTTAAATCAAAAGAATTTTCCTAGATATGATTGAGTATCTCAGCCTATTTTCTATATCCTATCGCAGGCTCGCAGTAGTATAACTAAATTGTCGCACTACCATGACATCACATACGTTGTGAAGCTAGACCTGCATGGGCCACCACCAAAAATGTGTCACGGTCGGCACCCGGTGTAAGGGTACAAGTCAGAAACAACGCCCAGCCTACGCTGCAGAATCGACGGTACAACTCTGTATAGATAATCGATCTAACCATATAATGAACCACCAATAATAATAATATACTCAATCACAGATCTAAGATGGAAAGTACGAATCAGATAAAGAATATAATTATCACAATACAACTCATGAGTCTAAAATAATACATCAATGAGTCAGAAGAAATACAGAATAAGCAGGAGACAAATCCAGTACAAAAGAATACTACGAAGCTACAACTCTTGGGTCAATTATCTCAGTTGGGATAATTCCCTCCTGAGCCAGGGTCTCAGAATCTAAACCCACAATATCCTGGGGTCCATAACAGGTAGGGTACCACTCCTCAGTGTCATCTGGAAAAATATATCCAGTCAGGAAAGGAGCAGAGTACATCTCTAACAACAGTTTTAATCAATAATAAAAACTATATAATAGTAAATAGCTGTGGATAATCAAGATGCACAATAGATACAAGAGATATATATATAATAAGGAAATACTGGAAATAAATAAAATAATGAACAATATGCCAATGAAATAAGAATACTAATGACTAAGTGTGTGAGTACTAGCTTAACATGTGATCGGCTTATGCAAGATGCAATGCGGCCTGGATAATCATACGTGTGGAGTATGATCAACACTATTCAGTAATCAGTACTTGATACAATAGGGATATTAATCACATATCTATACTAATACTCCCCACCCCCGACTGGTATAATAGATCCAACCACGGTATGCTATGGCACGAGATTCCCCAAGAAGATAACGACTCTTCCCGAGAATCAGTATCTGTACATGTACAAGATAACCAATGAAACAATACTTGCACCATATACACCATATACCAAGGAATAACATCTCATGACGAGATCTAGATATACCAATCCGTGTAACCATAGTGTCAAAAGAACATGGATATCTACACTAGATACAATGAACATAGAGGGTATCATAAATGAGAAACTATCAGAGAATGTAATCGCCTGAAGTCCAAAGAATAGTCTCACAAAAGTCTGACTCGGTGCCTCGAAGACCTAGATATGGAATACAACATCAATACAACGTTCTGAAAAGAGAATAAGTTAAACTAGTCAACTTCTAGATCAATAAGTCAATTCTAAGTCAAAAGTCAACTATGGTCAACTTTAAGTCAACTATGGTCAATTATGGTCAACACTAAGTCAACTATGGTCAACTATGGTCAAACCAAGGTCAACTATCTATTTTTAGGTTGCACAAGTCTAATATAAAAATCTTGGGTCAAGATATTAAAATCTAAGTCATAAAAACCACATCCTAAAATATTAAGATACCGTATCTCCGGATACGTAAATTCTAAGGTAAACATCACAATATATATATATCAAACAATTATGTATAGCAATATTGAATATCAATTTACACATCAAATAGGAACCGTGGTTTTGAACCAACTTGGTATCCCAACAATAACCACAATCTTGATACCCAAACCCCGTATCTTGAGTATCCCACTTACCTTAGTTTCCATAAGGTAATACTCAATACCTTGATATACTAAATACCCTCATATATAATATATAAATATATACTAATATTATACAAATAAGAAATATAGCAATAATAGTATATTATCTCAATATTAATACATACATATATATATATATATATATATACATATATATATATATATACATATATATATATATATAGTATATAAACACATATATATAATAATCTGCCTAATTGTCGCTGAAAACAGTGTTGAAAAACACTGATACGCTGAAATCAAGCTTTTAGTGACAGTTCTGGCTGTCACTGAAGCCACCGTCGCTGCTGCTGTTGGAATCTGTACTGCTGCTGCTGCTTTGGTGACGGTTTTCAACCGTCACCGATCCTTCTGTCACCACTGCTGCTATTTTCCGTCGCTGCAGCCTCTCATTAATGACAGCGGCTACTGTCTTTAATGGCGTCGCCTCTAGCTACAGCGGCTGCTGCTGTTCTGCGACGGCTGCTGCTGTCGCCAAAACTCCGTCGCTGAAAACCTGTGAAATATATATAATATATATATATATATATATATATATATATATCACCTAATTAAATATAATATATATATATCTATATAATAATAACTATACACACCCTCTCCTATTATTATGTACATATTTAATATAGCAATAACACACACATACAACATATATAATAAATATACATCCATACATATATATATAAATAATCATATAATAACTATAAATAATCTAATTACTTAATTAAACATACACATATATTTTATAAAAACATATTCATATATTTGCATCCCTAACATATATTATAACATATATACTAATGCATGTAGAAGAAAGCTAATAATATATATTCTATTTGTACATATATAATACATAGATCTATGATACAATAAACACTATAATAAATACACCATAATATAATATATATATATATATATATATATATATATACACACACATACACATACAATTTTAATTCAAGAATTAAAAGCACAATAATTAAATCTACACCAAAATACACAACAATTGGAGAGTATCACACCGTATCCCACTAGATCTAGGATACACATGTGACACGAGTGCACCACACATCAAATTATACCCCAAAGGACACAAGTAAGTCACATATAATATTTATGAATAATACAAAGTGTCAAATATAGATCTATGTGTCCGTGTCAAAATACGACATGTACAAAGTCCCGTGTAGGAGGAAAAACCCCCAAAATAATGCGTATCACCAAAATTATTGGGATACGACCTACACGTACCGAATTGTGGATACGACACTAGCCCCAAACACATAAACACATGCCAAATTGATCTATAGGATCAATTAACATACACAACAAATATCATTCTCGAAATTTCTCCAAAATTGACGCAAAAAATACCATAACTTTCTCAATAGGCCTCCTATGGACACAAAACTAATTTCTATGGGTAGTACATACATATAGGTTGATTTTTCATGATTAAATCTCAGATTTAGAAGCTATTTTAAGGGGAAAAATTGAATTGTACCTATTGGGAGATGGATTCCCAATGAAACCTCCAATTGAGATAAAATTGCTTCCAAATTATAGATTCTTGCTCCTCTTTGTAGATCCTTGCTTCCTCCTTCTAGATCCTTGCTTCTCAAGTCTCTAATGGTAATTTGGGAAGGAATTAGAATAAATTTTGGTAGGGAAATGAAGTGGAAAAGAAGGAATTTGGTAGTGGAAAATTCTAGATCTAGATTTGGAATGAAAAACAGGAGAGAGAATTTTTCCCCTCTTTTTAAATAGGCCGGCCCCTATTCCCCTCCCTATGAAATGTCCATTATACC
Source organism: Iris macrosiphon (assembly GCA_036927795.1). Lineage (NCBI taxonomy): Eukaryota > Viridiplantae > Streptophyta > Magnoliopsida > Asparagales > Iridaceae > Iris > Iris macrosiphon. Next base: position 45,490,302 of record JAYESA010000003.1, read on the forward strand.
CCTTGGGGCCTCTCATGAAGAAATAATTAAGGAAGGAAGCTTCTAGTCCAATGATTTAATTAATTTAATCTATATTAATTTAATCTATCTCCTTAACAATGGGCTTTCTAAATGGGCTAAGTCTAACTAATTAATTCATGTTGGTCCATGGGTCCAAACTAAACTAGTTAGGTCCACTAACACAAGTCAAAATTAAATAACTAACATCTAACAACAATTAAATAATACAACAAATAAAGATTTATCAAGCACAATAATTAATTAAATAGGAAATTACTAAAATACCCTTTCCTATAAAATGTGGTAGTGACAGAAGCGGTGGCTCGGTGGTTGCAGAAGGCTATCAGGGTCGGAATGATGGAGATGGGAGGAGGACGAGAAGGAAGAGGGTGATAGGGAGGTTTAGCCTTTCGGTTGAGGGTTGGATGGTGGTGGCTGTGGAAATATGGAGAGATGGGTTTATATATGAGAGAGAAAAGAGGGTTGATCACCTAGGGATTAGGTCCGACCATATGCTCCTTGGGATGGGGTTGGTTTCTACATGAAGGAAATTAGATGGCAAGAATAGTGTATGTTTGAATTGAGGGCTTAGGATGGCTAGGGGAAAAGGTTTGAGTGTTGCACACTCCAAAAATAGGAAAAAATTTGGTATGACCAGTCAAAGAGAGGGGAGGGATGTTTCTTCATGTCTTGGGTCCAATGGTAGGTGGACACCTCATTGTACTTTTGCACAAAAGCCCCTAACAATTAGAAAATTGCACAAAAGTGGGGTCTGGGATTGAATGAGGAAAAATACCATGTTTGGTATGATGTAATGGTTAAAATAAGTATGTGGTGTTTAATATTAACCTTGCGGATATGAGTGGGAGTATGGGTTGGTGTTGGGTTCTAGTTTTGGGTTAGGTTGGGTCCTTACACCAATTTATTTAAAATTAGTGTAAATGGTGTTCTTAAATTAATTGGAAGTACATGGGGTTAAAATTGGGTGGGACACAAGTGTCATGAATGTAGAAGACTCAGAATAGAATATTATCCTAATTTTGGTTGCACAAAATGGGTCGAGGTTGTGTCTCCAATTTTGATTGGAACGGACAAAGATGCAAAGTTGGGTTTATTTGGATTTAAAAATAAACGTTTGTAACGAATATTGTGAGACTAAAATAAAACACAAGAGAACGTATTTATGAGTTACACAAAGGTCAGAATGAAAGACTGGCACGTCTAGGTCAAGGGTGTAAAATCTGTTGGAAGGCAAAAGCTAGTGTAGCGCTCCAAATATCGAAGCAACGGTAAGACACAACAATTGAATAAAATCATATTTGTGAAATATAATCCTCAATAATTAATCCTGAAAATACTAATTAAAATCCATAATCCTATATTTTGGTCAGGGGTTCATCTAGTAGGTTTCTAGGTACAGTCCACTAACCTAATATAATATGTATAAATATATCATACAATATATTAACACATTAAATTAAATATGGTAAAAGACAATAAAGCCCCTATTCTAGAATGTGGTAGTGACAATTAGCTTTCCCAGGGTGATACTGCAAAGATATATCAAATCCTTCATCAGTTCTAACCACCGATGCTACCTCATGTTCAACTCCTTTTGCATGAAAACGTACTTCAAGCTCTTGTGGTCTGTGAAGATCTCCACACGCTCTCCGTTCAAATAGTATTTCCATAAGTCTAGGGAAAAGATGACTGCTGCCAACTCCAAATTATGGGTAGGATTGTTCTTTTTATGAGGATGCAATTGCCTGGATGCATAGGCAATCACTTTTCTATTTTACTGAAGAACACAACTCAGACCTTTCCCCGATGCATCACTATAAATAGTGAAACCTCCAGACCCTGATGGCAATGTCAAAATAGGAGTTCACTCTGGAGCCTTGAAGTGTTGCGTCAGGAGCTGAAGCACATATACAAAACATAATATTGGAACATCGCCTATATATCATCCCAAGTTGTAAGCTGCTTGGCATGCCTTTATTGTTTAGAGAGGGAGAGATAGCTTGAGCGACTTGTAATCTAGGCCTAGCATCGCTTATAATAATTCTTGATTATTAATAAAAGAGTTTTTTATTGTTTCATAGTTGTGTTTATTCAATGCTTCTGCTATGACTATTATGTGAACTTGTTACCAAGTGCCTATTCGGTTCTTATTCTGCTGCATTCGGACTATCTGTGTAACTATGTGGCTTAGCTATTTCTTCGCCTGTTCGGATTATGGCCTCGCGATGGCGGAACTTGTGCTCGTGCGGTATTAAGTCCAGATAAGAAAGATCGTCCCGCAGGAGCGATGGCGCTATGATTTGCGCCTAACAGAGATGATCAATTCCAGCAGAAGATCGGGGCGTGACAGAAGGTTCTCAAGAATGGGACTATTTCTTTTGTTCGGGTTGCTTGGGGCCATCACTCTCTAGGGGAATCGATGTTGTTGTGCGAGGACGATATTTTATCCCGGTACCCGCACCTATTCGATTCAGAAGGTATATTCTTTCTTACGCCTTCATATCTCGGATTTTGTGATCGGGTGATCGCTTTATGTTTTGATGATATTGCTTGCATCTGTAGTTGCTAGTAGATTTATATCGTGCTTGTCCTGACTTCTCTAGATATTGCTTGAATTTAAATTTCGAGGACATAATTTTTCTAAGGTGGATAGAGATGTCACTCCCCGTTCTCAATATACGTATTTGGAATATATTTTTATTTTAGCATGGTTGCATGTGCTTAGAAACTAGACCCATTTTTTGTCTTAACCTACTTCATTGTTTATTTTGTGTGTTGGTTCAAGTCATGAGAACCTTTGGTTCAACCCTCAACCCTATAATATATAACCCAATATTTTCTCTCTCTTTTCACTTCTTTATTACTTCCCCTTCTTTAGTTTTCTCTCCCTATTTTTATAGGCAAGTACATCGTGCATGTAAAATGGAAAAATCCTCCATATTATTATTCCATTATATTTATTATGTGTTCTAAGCACTTTTAGTTCTTGGAGTTTTCTATTTTGAAGGATGGATTAGTGTAGATCTATATTTCTAACTTAGGATTTTATGAGTTTCATGAGTTTTCTTGGTTTTGATCTGTTAAAATTGTGTCTTTGAAAACAAATTTTTGTTACATCATAGAGCTTTCAATTTAGAGCATTTTGGCTTTTGGTTCACCCAATTTAGACCTTAAATTAGCATTTTATGAACAAAACAAGATTTTAATTTTTGGAGCTTTTCTGCTATGGCTGAACCTGCTGTTGGAGAAGACGAACTTCCCATGCGGCGAGTGAGCATATGTGGCTGAGAGTGCCATACGGCCTGAGAGGGTTTTGAGGCCTAAATCCTTGCCCCATACTGACAACATGCGTCCATCTTGTTGGACACATGACTACTGTTTACACAAGTGTCCATGAATACCTTATGCTTTCACTCACTAAACAAATGAGAAATTAGTTATATCCTAGAGAACTCTATGTGGAAGAAGACCCCATGCAGCACTGACTGACAGCTCTTAATCCTTGGCACTTAATTATATAGTTTTGTCTTTTCTTCCTGACATACTTTATGGCTTGTCACCTCAGTCATATCAGTCACTTTATGTCACATCATGGACACTTTATTTATTTGACTGTCACTTCAACCCTTGTCCTTGTTTGGTTGTAGGGTTGAGCCTTAATGCTAGGATATGCCCTGGACCTATGTTATGACACGAAACCTATGTATTATTATATGTTTTCTTGGGTTTTTATTTCTCCATTTCGTGCTTCAATTGTGTTACTTGCTATTTGGGGTTTAACACCACTGGTTTTCCATGGCCAGGTCTCGAGCCAGCAATTGAGGATCCAGCGTACATTCTACCAACTCATGGTGCGCACCAGGAATATGGTCGTAGGGGATAGCGAGTGGGTTTTCTTCTTCCATGCTCGCCATGCATATTTACTTCTTCTTGGCGTTTTGCCACCAACACCTGTTAACCGGCTAGTCTCAGAGGAACTGGAGCTAGAACTTGATACTGGCAAAATACTAATTCACCAGTATAATTCTCAAACTAAGAACCTTATCTAGAAGATGGGATACAATCTGAAAGCTGCTAGGGGCTTGAACCACGATAAAGGCTGACGACTGCCTCTTCGTCTGTAGTCTCATGCAGCCAAGTCCAAAGATTACTACCATAAGACCAAATCATGGCTTAGGGTACATCATGCCTCATAAGATCCCCAAAGAATCAGATGAAGAAGATAAGTTATACTCTCACTCTAACGAATCTTCTTCTTGGGGCTCCGATGTTAGTATAGGTGAGATGCTCAAACAAACATTATCTGCTAATATGGTGTCAGCTAACCCTGCGAAAGATGACTAGGATCTACCTGAACACTTTGATATAGAACCGTAGGCCCAATGCCTAGACGCACAATGAGAGATGCTGTCACGACCCGCATCCGGTGTATGGGTACAAGTCAGAAACAACGCCCAGCCTATGCCGCAGAATCGGCGATAGAATGCTGTCTGTATAATCTATCTAATAATATAATGAACCACCAACGATGATAATATACTCAATCACAGATCTAAGATGGAAATGAGTACGAATCAGATAAAGAATAGAAGTAGTCACATACAGATCATGAGTGTAAAATAATACATCAATGAGTCTGAAAGAAATAACAAAATAAGCTAGAGACAAATCCAGTACAAAGAATACTAAGAAGCTACCAAACCCGGGTCAACTGTCTCAATTAGGATAAGTCTCTCCTGAACCAGGGTCTCAGACTCTAGACCCACAACATCCTAAGGTCCATAATAGGTAGGGTGCCACTCGTCAGTATCATTTGGAAAAATATATCCAGTCAGGAAAGGAGCAGAGTACATCTCTAACAGCAGTTCTAATCAATGATAAAAACTATATAACAATAAATAGATGTGAATATACAAGATGCATAATAGATACAAGAGATATATATACAATAAGGAAATACTGGAATAAATATAATAATAAATAATATGCCAATGAATAAGAATACTAATGACTAAGTGTGTGAGTACTAGCTTTAACATGTGATCGGCTTGGGAACATGATACAATATATATGGCCTGGCTAATCATACGTACGGTGTACGATTAACACTATTCAATAATTGTACTTGATATAATAGGGGTATGATCACATATCTACACTAAGGTACTTCCCACCCTCGACTGGTATAATAGATCCAACCACGGTATGCTATGGCACGAGATTCCCCAAGAAGATAGCTAGTCTTCCCGAGAACCAGTATTTGTACATATACAAGATAACCAGTGAAACAATACTTGCACCATATATACCATATACCAAGGAATAATATCTCATGACGAGATCCGGATATACCAATCCGTGTAACCATAGTGTCAAGAGAACATGGATATCTACACTAGATACAATGAACATAGAGGATATCATAAATGAGAAACTATCAGAGAATGTACTCGCCTGAAGTCCAAAGGATAGTCTCACAGATGTCTGATACGATGCCTCGAAGACCTAGATATAGAATATAACATCAATACAAGGTTCCGAAAAGAGAATAAGTTAAACTAGTCAACTTCTAAGTCAAAAGTTAATTCTAAGTCAAAAGTCAAACTATGGTTAACTATGGTCAACTATAGTCGAACTATGGTCAACTATGGTCAAACTATGGTCAATTACCTATTTCTCGGTTGCATAAGTCTAACACAAAATATTGGGTTCAAGATACTAAAGTTTAAGCCATAAAAACCATATCTTAAATATTAGGATACCGTATCTCCGGATACGTGAATCGATAAGTAAAACATCAATATATATATATATATATATATATATATATATATATATATATATATATATATATATATATATATATATATATCAAACAATTATTAATAATATAGAATCATAATTACAAACATTAAATAGGTACCGTGGGTTTTGAACCAACTTGGTATCACAACAATAATTCAAAAACTTGATACCCAAACTCAATACCTTGGGTATCCCTAATTACCTTGGTTCCTCAAGGTAATACCCAATACCTTGTTGTATTAACTACCCGTAATATATATATATATACATACTACAAAAATTATTATACATGTACTATAATGTAGTTAGCAATTTAGGGGATACATTACTCATATATTAACACTAATATATATATATATATATATATATATATATATATAATTATATATATAAAAACTGCCAAAATGTCGCTAAAACTATTCCTGCTGTCACTAAAAGCTGCTGTTTATTATGATATACTGCTGTTTTAGTGACAGTTTCCTGCACTATCGCTAAAAATTGTCACAACAGCCCCCGATACGCTGCTAATACGCTGCTATTTCAGCGACAGTTTTTCTGAAACTGTCGCTGGCTGCAGTCACTGCTTCTCACTGTCGCTTCTGTTGCTTTTCTGCGACAGATTGTTTCCGCTGTTGCTCTGCCAGCTACTGCTGCGGTTTGATGTTCTATGATGTCTGAAACATCGCCATTGCCGTTGTCACTACATCTATAAATATATATATATATATATATATATATATATATATATATATATATATATAACACTGAATATATAAATATTACTATATATATAACTTGCAATTATATAAAATATATATATGCATACACAATAATATATATATAACAACATAGTATCATATATATACATAGTTACAACTTTATAGAATATATGTACATAATAAACATATATAATAATACGTATATTCATACAATAATATGCATATATATATCATATAAGTATATATATATATATATATATATATATAACACAACTAATAACATATATACATACTACAATATTAAATAGATCTTACATATGTAGAATAAATAGGTACATAAATATATATACACTTATAGGTAAAATAGATTGATGACACATAAATACAAAATATATACATCACCCTATATACATATATATATATATATATATATATATATATATATATATATATATAATTACACATCACCATGTTAAAAGTGAAAGAGAAATTATATTTAAAATTAAATTACACAAACATATGGAACGTATCACCCCATATCTCACTAGATCTAGGATACACATGCGACACGAGTCCACCACACATCCAAACGTACCCCGAAGGACACGAACAAGACATATATATTATTTATGAACAATACGAAGAGTCAAAAATAAATCTACGTGTCCGTGTCGAAATATGACATGTTCAAAGTCCCATATCGGAGGAAAAACCCCCAAATCAACACGTATCACCAAATTGTTGGGGTACGACCTATAGGTACCCTATTGTGGACACGATACTAACCCCAAACACACAAGCACATGCCAAATTGATCTATAGGACCAATTGACATACACAACACTTGCATCAATCTCGGAGTTCTCCCAAAATTGACACAAAAAGTACCATAACTTTCTCAATAGGCCTCATTTGAACACAAAACCAAATCCTATGGGTAGCTCTGCATATGGGTTGATTTTCTATGGTTAAATCTCAGATTTAGAACCTAAATAAAGGAAAAAAACTGAATTGTACCTATTGGGAGATGGATTCCCAATGCAACCTCCAAATGAGATAAAATTTGCTCCAACTTGTAGATCCTTGCTCCTCTTTGTAGATCCTTGCTTTCTTCTTCTAGATCCTTGCTCCACTAGCCTTCAATGGTGATTTGGGAAAGAATTGTAATAAAATTTGTTAGGGAAATAAAGTGAGAATGAAGGAATTTGGTTGTGGGAAATTCTAGATCTAGTTTTGAAATGAAAAGAGGAGAGAGAATTTCCCCACCCCCTCTTTATTATAGGCCGGCACCTTTTCCCCTCCCTCAAGTTACTATGAATTATCCAATATACCCCTTGGGGCATTTCATAAAGAAATAATTAAGGTGGAAAGCATTTAGTCTAATGATTTAATTAATTTAATCCATCTCCTTAACAATGGGCCTTCTAATTGGGCTAATTTCTAATAATTAATTCATGTTGGTCCATGAGTATAACTAAACTAGTTAGGTCTACTAACACACGTCCAAAATAAATAACTAACATCTAACAATAATTAAATAACACAACAAATAATTAGTTATCATACACAGTATTTAATTAAATATGTAATTACTAAAATACCCATTTCTAGAAAATGTGGTAGTGATAAGTCTACTCTCCATAAAATAATTTTGTCCTCAAAATTCAAAGACGAAAACTAACCTAGAAAATAACAGAAGAACAGAATTGAAGAATCATAACTAACTATGAAAGAACATAACAATGAACAGAACTGTAGAAGCATGAAAAATACGCTGGATTGCTCTACGCAGCATGCTGATATAGAGCAGCGTAAACAGAGGACATCAGAGCCATCAAACGTGCAAAAGAGCTTTTCTGCTGAGCACAGCATAAAATATAGGCTCAAGGACCATCCGCGTAATATAGTGTGTCCAGGCTGCTTCAGCGTAAAAGAGGTGCTACATCGCCTCTATGGCGTAAAACTCATCCGCTTTTAAAGCAACATTGAAGTGTACGAGGGACGTTTCGTATTCCCTAAAATGAACCTGACAAGTCGTGTAGTGAACCTGACAAATCGTGCAGTAAACCTGACGTCTGACTCCTGACAAAGAGTACTCCACGACTACCCAAGCGACGGCTATAAAGATGGCGCGGTACTGCAACCCAGGCTGTCATTTACTGCCCTTTCCTTGGCGTAAACTGCTTTTATGCATACAAAGGAATACGCCGCCTAGTTTTACACAGGCAGATGTGAGCTGTTTATGCTCCGCAGAAGACAAACATCCTGCTAAGTCAAAAGCTGCTCTTCATACAGGGCTCGAGGCATGTCTCAGCATTTAATGCGCAGAGCGGTGACAGGTTCTCGAGGCACGTCTCTGTATTTAAGGCGCCGAATACTGACAGATGCCCAAGGCACGTCTCTGCATTTTATGCGCAAAAGAGTAGCAGGCCTTCAAAATACGCCTCTGCATTTAATGCGCAGGATAATGGCGGATCTCTGCATTTAATGCAGGAGATTTGATTAAATGTTACCGAACCGTCGTCTAGTGACATTCCCTTTGCGTAAAATGCTCTTACGTATATAAGGGGGTAAGCTGCCCAGTTTTACACAGGCTGACGTGAGCTTCTTACGCTCCGCAGAAGACAAACAGCCTGCCCCATCAGTAGTTACTCTTCGTACAGGATTCGAGGCGCGTATCTGCATTTAATGTACAGAATGATGGAAAATCTTAAAGACACGCCTCTGCAGTTAATGTGCAGGATGGGGGCATATCTCTGCATTTAATGCAAAAGATTTGATTATATCTCCAAAAGCTGTAATCTCGGCTAAAACGTCCACATCGTCTCGGCTTCTATGCCCACTCGGCCTCTATGACCACTCGGCTTCTACGCTTACTCGGCTTCTACGCCTACTCGGCTTCTATGCCTACTTGGCTTCTACGCCATGGTGACAGTTATTGGCTTCTACGCCAACCTCTTCTACACAAAGGATAACTACCTACGTGGCTTCTACACCGTGATCTTCGCAGCAGCTATACGCGTTGTCCCTTAGTTGGACACGCGTCACATGCTCATTCAGAAGGTTATCTATACACGGGCTTTGGTTATTGTAACCGTCGTGTAAAAGGGTGCTTTACTATCCACTACTCGGTCTCTACGTCGATTGTCTGGTCACTGTCACTAAAACTCTATAAATAGAGACCTCTATCAACAGAGGAAAAGGTCGAAGAAACTGGTCAAAAAAAATTGAAGGTCGAACGATCAAAAATTGGTCAAGGAATCCAGTATCAGATCCAAGGTCGACAATTGGGAGAAGAGAAAATGGTCGAGAGAGAGAGAGAGAGAAGAATCCAGAGCTCAGGCAAAGAGAAGGGATCGACGACTTTGGCATCGGGCATCCACCCTCTTTAGCAACCTTCGAAGCTGCTTACTGTCTTCCACGATACTTCTTCATCATCGTGTGGTCCAAGGGCTAAAGTGATCGACTGCAGATCAGACACCTATAGCAATATTTACCCAGATTAAATAAATTGTACTTCGACATCCTCGTATAGGATTAAATTGTACAATCTTGTTTGTAAACAAAGGAGGAGGGTTTCGTATAAACCCTCATTTTCTATTTCTTTCGTTTATTATCAAACACAAGATGGCGACTCTGCTGGGGACATCTTTCTCATCTGACGAGGAAGCAATTGCTCAACACAATGTGGTATCCGTGGGATCCGTGAAGAAGACACTGGTCGTCCAATTCGACTAGTCTGCCTACGAAGACATACTTCGAACCGGGGGTAGCTTTCACTCTCTGTCTGTCCAAGACAACAGGAAGCTGCGTAAGGTCTGGATGCCCAAGACATCCTTTACCATTCCTGTCGACTCTCCGACCTCTTTGATTTCTCTGACCAACGAGGTTGTAGCATTGCTCCCTCCGCGTCTTGTGCGTAAAATTTAGTCGCCTGTCTCTGACAGGGCAGACAAAACTTCTGGCAAGGCCTCAGCGCCAATCCAGAAGTATACTCCGCGCTCTGCGCGTAAAATTCAGTCTCCCGTCCCTTGCGGAAAAGAAGAAACTTTGGACAATGCCTCAGCGCTAGTCCAGAAGCCTACACCGCGCTCTGTGCGTAGAAACCAGTCTCCCGTCCCTGGTGGAACAGATAAACTTTCTGACAATGCCTTAGCGCCAAGTCCGAAGTTCTAAACGCACTCCGCGCATAAAAATGCATTTGCCTTCCACAGAAAAGCAGATGATCCCTGCAAGCTATGCAAGGGAAAGCAAGCAGCGGACTACTCAACTTCTCGGCCTTTACGCCAGCAAGGGAACAATCTGCCCGCCCTCCGGATTACGCGATGAGCTGACGGTCGGCTGAGGACGTTCTCAGCTTTACGCCAACCAGAGCAGAGCTCCGAATTACGCCAGGAGAAGCCCCTCAGCGTAAAGAAGGCTCAATTGGCGAAAAGACACCCTCCTCGGGGATTATCCGCTACCTAGATGGCCAACCTGTCGTATACAGGTGGCACAGAGAAAACTATGGTTTCCAACATCCGCATGCCCCCTGATGTGAACAGAAAAAATAAGCCATCGTCTTCTTCTTCTTCTTCTGTAAATACTCCTGACCTGCGTGAATATCTGATCCAGAAATACGAAGACAAGGGTCATGAACAGGCTTCAGTTCCCCTAACGGTCAAACGCGGGGAGATCTTGTGGGAAGATGCATTAACATCTAATGTCGTCATGACAGGTGGACCACATGAAGATTCTATCTTTATTATTCCTCCAACTTACGACGACCAGCATCCAATAGTCTTCGGTGGCATGCGGAGCAGCCCGATCATGCAGGAAGAATTTTGCGAGTCTGAAACTGGCAGAATACAAATCCACAGATATAGCCCGTAGGCGCTAAAAATTATACAAAGCATGGGTTATGATTTGAAGCTGAAACAAGGACTTAACTATGGAAAGGGCAGACGAACACCGTTGTATGGTAATTTTTACCGTCAACAAGCTCATTTTGGGTTGGGGTATACTGCATCTCTTGCGAAACCCAAATCTTCAAAGTCTAGTCCTGTACAACCAGAGGCAGGTCCTGCTAAATCAGCTTCTGTGGACAGATGCCATGGCATGTCTGGGGGTAGTCTACCTCGACAAAATAGAGCGGCATCCAAAGCTGGGGGTAGAATTCCCTCAAGATCCGAAGATGATGCAACGACGACGATCTTCCCGGAAGACCGTAAAACTCAGGCATCAGGAGCCCGAAGACGAAAAGGGACTTTCTCCTTCAATGAAGACGACATCATTAAAATCTTCAATATATTGATGGAGGAACGCAAGCTTCAGCTATCCAACATCAGACATCCTGAGAGGGCTGGCAAAGTTGATGACCCAGATTATTGTCTCTTCCATCGGTACACTCATCACCCCACAAGGGCGTGCTATGTGCTAAAAAAGAGAATTCAGGAGTTGATCGAGGCCAAGGTCATCACTTTGCATCGGTAAACAAAGGGACGGTCATTACCAATTGGATTTTCATTCTTTTTTACGTGATAATTCGCTCCCTTCAAGAATATACCTTAGGAAGAGTCCCTAAAAGTTTCTCCAATGGATTCTTCAGGACTATCTTTACTCAAGAAAATTACTCCATAGTGAATTATCCAGACATAAGTTTAGGTTCATCATCCAAGCATTTCATTTCTTTTCTCAGAAGTTTGTCATGTTCATATTACCTCTGAACAAACTTTCTAAGTTTCTGGCTATCGATTATCACGTCCATATTACCTCTGATATCGGTTGTCATCTCAACTTAGCACCCGTACTTAACTCTAAGTACGCCAGTGGTGTTAGGTCCACAAAGACTGCCATGTCCATATTACCTCTGAGCAGATATGCACCTCCATCCCCGATGGAATTGCATCCCAGAAGTTTGTCATGTTCGTATTACCTCTGAATAAACTCTCCGAGTTTCTGGATATCGATTATCACATCCATATTACCTCTGATATCGGTTGTCATCTCAACTTAGCACCTATACTTAACTCTAAGTACGCCAGTGGTGTTAGGTCCACAAAGACTGCCATGTCCATATTACCTCTGAGCAGATATACACCTCCATCCCCGATGGAATTGCATCCCAGAAGTTTGTCATGTTCATATTACCTCTGAACAAACTCTCCGAGTTTCTGGCTATCGATTATCATGTCCATATTACCTCTGATATCGGTTGCCATCTCAACTTAGCACCCGTACTTGACTCTAAGTACGCCAGCGGTGTTAGGTCCATAAAAACTGCCATGTCCATACTACCTTTGCCAGGGCTTATCCCAAACGTATTATTTGCACTCTCATACGCAATGAATGATAGGTCTACCAAAGATCCCGTGGCATGTCCTCAATGCCACAGTATGATGGAGGTGGTCCCGAATATCACTTTCACTCAAGATGACATGCTGTTAAAACATAACTGGCATGACAGACCCCTCTATTACACCGGGTACGTCGGTTCCATGGAGGTCGATCGGATTTACATAGATCCAGGGTCATCAATCAGCATCATTCCTCATAGTCTGCTCAGACCGCTGAGGATTCCTTCCAGCGAATTGTCTTACACCACCACTACAATCGTGGGTTTCAACACCAGAAAAAGTAAGCCGTTGGGAAAGATTCGTCTGAGGATCCAGATTGGCAACCTCAGATCAGTGGCTACATGTTATGTCATTGATTTAGAGGTGTCATACAATATTCTGCTGGGCAGACCTTGAATCTATGACCACAACATCGTTCCTTCAAACTCTACATCAATGCTTTAAATATGTAGACACCCAAGGAACAGTACAAATGGAGTTTGCTGACCTGAACCCGTTTAGAGGAGTAGAATCCTACTACTCCGATGCCGTGTTATACTCTCAAGACTACACGGAAGAGGTGTCAGCCGAAGCAGAGAAGGAATCCCACCTGGAGCCAGAAGAACCCTCTGCCGAATAACCGCTGACAATCAAGGTGAAAGGATGGACTACTCGTCCAAAAGCCATAGAGCCCATGGATATCCACCTGAACAAAATCAGGTCAGGAAAAAGGGGTGATCCTCTAGTGATCACTTTGAACCAGAAGCCTCCATCCTTGGTCATCAACCTTCGGCGCAGCAGGCAGCCGATGGATGTAAATGCAACCGGAAACAAAGTTTTAGATGATAATAAACATCCTTTTTTCCAGTATATTGACGCTCAAATTCTGAACCAGGAATCCTTTCCCTATGACGATATAGAACCTATAGCCCAAAAGTTCTTGGGAGCTATAGATTCCTATCATCAATATATATCGGAAGTAGCGTCATCATCCAATGTCACCACGACATATAGACCACATGAGGATTCTATCTTCATTGTCCCGCCTACTTGCAGCAGTCAGCGTTCAATAGTCGTCGGCCGCATGCGCAATCGACCGACTATACAAGAGGATTCTCCCGACGACAACGTTGGTAAAATGCAGGTTCACTGATACAGCCCACAAGCTCTGAAGATCATGCAAAGTATGAGATATGACTTGAAGCTGAAACCAGGTCTCAACTACGGAAAAGGCAAACGAATGCCGCTGCACGGAGATCCCTACTATCAACGAACCAGCTTCGGGTTAGGGTATACCACCTCCCTTGTAGCTCCTGAGTCGAACGAGGATATCTTTTCCTCTTCTCAAAATGGCTCAGCGCCCTCCGACTCATCTCATGCTCTCGAACGAACATTATCAGTAAATATGGTAGTGACAGATTCCTTCGAAGCAGACCAACAAGAATCTGAACTATTCGAGAATGACGCTTGGGCTCAGCAAATGGATACACAATGGGAGTTCCGCTTCGAACAGAGAGAACCTCCCACTGAAGATAAAGTTATCCAGATTGACGTTGGGGATGAACTTTTGCCAAAGCCGATATTTATCAGTAACGGCCTTTCCGAAGAAGAAAAGAAAGAAGTTATCCAACTAATAAAAGAATATATCGACGTCTTCGCGTAGAATTATGAGGATATGCCAGGTCTTGATCCAAAGATGGCTACTCATAAGCTCAATATATTGCCCGATTCAAAGCCTGTGAAGTAGTACCAACACCGGTTTCGCCCGGATGTGATGGACGCTGTCACGACCCACACCCGGTGTAAGGGTACTAGTCGAAAACAATGCCCAGCCTACGCCGCAGAATCGGTGGTAGAACGCTGTCTAGATAGTCTATCTAAAGTAATGAACCACCAATAATGATAGAATACTCAATCACAGAACTAAGATAGAATGAGCACGAATCAGATAAGAATAGAATAGTCATCATACAACTCATGAGTTCAAAATAATACACCAATGAGTCTGAAGAGTAACAAAGTAAACTGGAGATAAATCCAGTACAAAAGAATACTATCATACTACAAAGCTACACTCCAGGGTCAACTGTCTCAGTTGGGATAAGTCCCTCTTGAGCCAGGGTCTCTGAATCTAAACCCACAACATCCTGGGGTCCATAATAGGTAGGGTACTCCTCAGTGTCATCTGGAAAAATATATCCAGTCAGGAAAGGAGCAGAGTACATCTCTAACAGCAGTTCTAATCCATGATAAAAACTATGTAACAGTAAATAGCTGTGGATAAACAAGGTGCACAAAATAGATACAAGAGATATATAGACAATAAGGAAATACTAAAAAAAATACAATAATGAACAATATGCCAATGAAACAATAATAATAATGACTAAGTGTGTGAGTACTAGCTTAACATGTGATCGACTTGGGCAAGATACAATGCGGCCTGGCTAATCATACGTGCGGTGCATGATCAACACTATTCGCTTACCAATACTTTATTCAATAGGGATTTGATCACATATCTATACTAATACTCCCCACCCCCAACTGGTATAATAGATCCAACCACGGTATGCTATGGCACTAGATTTCCCAAGAAGAGAGCGACTCCTCCCGAAAATCGGTGTTTGTACATGTACAAGATAACCAATGAAATAATACTTCCACCATATACACCATATACCAAGGAATAACATCTCATGACGAGATCCGGATATACCAATCCGTGTAACCATAGTGTCAAGAGAAACATGTATATCTACACTAGATACAACGAACATAGAGGATATTATAAATGAGAAACTATCAGAGAATGTACTCGCCTGAAGTCCAAAGAACAGTCTCACAGATGTCTGACTCGGTACCTCGAAGACCTAGATATAGAATACCACATTAATACAAGGTCCCGGAAAGAGAACAAGTCAAACTAGTCAACTTCTAGGTCAATAAATAAATTCTAAGTTAAAAGTCAACTATGGTCAACTCTAAAGTCAACTAAAGTCAAACATGGTCAAACGAAGGTCAATCTCACAAGACATCTATATAAATAATATAGAAAATAAAATACAATAATTTAGGAATCAAAATTAGATCCCAATTGATACCCACACAAGAATACTAATAATATAAATAATGCACACTCTAAATAATGTATATACAAACCAAATAGAATAATATATTATTATTAGTATTATACCTCACAAAACACCTATATATATACATATATAAATCAAAATGCATATATATATATATAAACAATTTAATAACTATATACTTATATATACATACATATAAACTTACAAAATTAAAATACCAAACACATGCACATATGTACGTATTTTACATGGCTAGAAGCACACATAAAAATACATTCATTAAATTAACAATTAAATATATAATAATTATAAATAATATAATTACACATTTAAACACATAAATATATTTTATAAAACATTTATGTATAAATTATTTATTAACATAAGTACATATATAATTGCATGCAAGAAGCTACATATATATATATATTTATACATCACATTAGAACACATAAAAATATATAGATCTATGCTACAATAAATACCATAATAAATAAACTAAAATAATATATAATATCTATATATATTTACTAATTATAAATGAAGAATTTAAAGTATAAATAATTAAATCTACACATAAATACACCAAATTGGAAAGTTTCACACCGTATCCTACTAGATCTAGGATACGCATGCGACACGAGTCCAACACACAACCAATTGTACCCCGAAGGACATAAATAAGTCACAAATAATATTTATGAATAAATCAAAGTGTCAAAAGTAGATCTATGTGTCCGTGTCAAAATGCGACATGTACAAAGCCCCGTGTCGGAGGGAAACCCCCAAAATGACACGTATCACCAAATAGTTGGGATACGAACCACAAGTACCCAAATATGGACACGACACAAGCCCCAAACACATAAGCACATGCCCAATTGATCTATAGGATCAATTGACACACACAACAAAATGTAAATTCGGAATTCCAACAAAATTGACACAAAAAGTACCATAACTTTCTCCATGGGTCTCTTATGAACATAAAACAAAGCCCTATGGGTAGTACATACATATAGGTTAATTTTACATGATTAAATCTCAGATTTAGAAGCTATTTTAATGGGAAAAACTGAATTATACCTATTGGGAGATGGATTCCCAATGAAACCTCCAATTGAGATGAACTTGCTTCCAAATTGTAGATCATTGCTCCTCTTTGTAGATCCTTACTTCCTCCTTCGAGATACTTGCTTCTCAACTTTCTAATGGTGAATTGGGAAGAATTTGGGATGAATTTGGTGGAGAATTGGAATGGAAATGGAAAGAATTTGGGAGTGGGGAATTCTAGATCTAGATTGGAAATGAGAATGAGA
Source organism: Iris macrosiphon (assembly GCA_036927795.1). Lineage (NCBI taxonomy): Eukaryota > Viridiplantae > Streptophyta > Magnoliopsida > Asparagales > Iridaceae > Iris > Iris macrosiphon. Next base: position 45,507,575 of record JAYESA010000003.1, read on the forward strand.
GGAGAGAGAAATTTCCCCCCTCTTTTAATAGGACGGCCTTGCCCCTCTCCCAAGCAATTATAAAATGTCCAATGTATCCCTTGGGGCCTCTCATGAAGAAATAATTAAGGAAGGAAGCTTCTAGTCTAATCACTTAATTAATTTAATCCATCTCCTTAACTATGGGCTTTCTAAATGGGCCAAATCTAACTATTTAATTCATGTTGGTCCATGGGTCCAAACTACAATAGTTGGGTCTACTAAAATAAGTCCAAAATAATTAAATAACATCCAACAATAATTAAATAATACAACAAAAATTATTTACCATGCACAATATTTATTTAAATAGGAAATTACTAAAATACCCTTTTTCCTAAAATGTGGTAGTGACAGACGCCATCGAAGCTGAAGTCAAGAAGTTGATAGCCTGCGGCTTCATCCGAGAAGAACAACATCCCGACGGGATCGCCAATATTGTCCCGGTCATGAAGAAAAATAGAAAAGTACGTGTCTGCATCGATTCCCGAGATCTGAATGCAGCCTGCCCTAAGGATGAGTTTCCTCTTCCAATCACAGAAGTCATGATTGACAATACATGCGATTTTGAACGTATGTCTTTCATGGACGGATTTTCAGGATACAATCAAATCAAGATGCATCCTGAGGACGAGAAGCACACTGCCTTCCGAACACGATTGGGGGTATATTGCTATACGGTCATGCCCTTCGGATTGAAGAACGCCGGGGCCACTGTCACGCCCCAGTCCCAAAATACGTAGGACTAGGAATACGTAACACGCCAGCCGTATGTATACGAACTCCAATATATGGAAACCATATACACACGTACGCTGTACATAAATATCCAATCCACAGTGGTAAATATATGTCACAACAAGTCACACGCAGTTCTATATCTCATCCACAGCACAAATAATAGAATAAAGGAATCAATAACTGAATATCAAAGAAGCAGTCTCAAATAGTAATCTAAAAGTGTGATAGTCAGGTGGAGACAAATCCACTGCAAATCGACTATAATAAACTACTAAAGAGAGAAGAGAATAAACTCTAATATAAGAATAAATGTCTAGAAAAGAATAGCAACTAAAATCTCTAAACAGCTGCAATGAATCACATATAATCAGAAGGTAAGATCTCCTCAGACTGATAGGTAGCATCAGGTCCAGGTCCATACTCCTGCGGGTACTCCTGCTCACCTATATCTGGAAGGGACCAGGTCCTCAGAGGGACGTAACAAGATACAAAAAGCACATGCTAATTAAGTACTGAAAATAAACATCCATTGGGGTCGTCTAACCATCTATGTGAATGCAGTTTGAGAACAACTTTCTAACAAGTGGGCTATCTGGCCATAAATAGGATTGGCATAGTTCTCTTGGAGATCCAGGGGCCCACAACGGCACGACGACTTTTGAACGTCGGAGGCCCGCCATGATAATATATAGGGGTCATCATGACCGCGTATCTCCGGCGGAGCGTACGGGTTACACAAGGAAAGTGCAAAGGAGCCCAAATACGGTACTTGTTGTTCTCTCCACCCAATGCTCTAAGCATGTCATGTCCATGACACAATAATACCTCTAATAACCGCCAGGTCTACTAGCATGCAAAGTTTCTATTGGCAGTTATCCCTATCCGTCGCACGACTTATACGTACCAGTGGCCAGCCGAATACGCAAGTCCGTGTCCTACATGTGACTCACACTCGTGTATGAATAGTGTCATGGCCAATGAAACATAAATGCCTTATGAAAATGGGGTAGTCTCATAAAGTAGGTCCAATGCATATACATAAATAAACATAGTATGACTAAACCGTTGTTGCACCCAAGTTTCCTTGGACGCGCAGTTTATATAGCAGTTTAAAATAAATGAACTAAATAAACAGAAAATAAACATGCATGCCTCATATGGAATATAAAAATAGTACAATAGCAAGGTATACTTGCCTGACAAGGAATCTGTAAAGTGTACGCGCCCAACTGTCAAGGACACAGAACCTGGAACTAAGAACTCCGATCAAACGCCTCCGGATGCTGAAATAAACATCACCAATATTTTCGAAATGAGCAAAATAGCTAAAAAGCACATCCCTTTCGTCCAATTTGAACACAGGGGCAAAACTGTAATTTCGGATAAAAGTGGGGTCTACGTGTGGTCCACTTTGCACCGAAAAGCGTGCCAAGGGTAATAGTCTCTAAATGGGACAAACTATAGGTCAAAAAACTCTAGATGTCAATACGAACCCAACGGTATGTCCAAATGTGGATTCCGATGAGCCGAACAAAATTTGGTCCAAAAAGTCAACTGTGGGGCCCGCCAATTGGCGATTTGGTCAACCGTCTCAGAATCGAGTAAAATTTGGGTCACAGGACCAGCGCGTTACCACGAGTCCAGTGGCGCAAGTTTCGTCGCAATCTGACAAGCGTGCACAAAATACGTACGAGTTCCACAAAAGTTGCGACACGAAATGTGTCCGCGGATACGACCTGATTTCGGCGCGTACACGCGTCCGAATCAGTCTCCACAAATTTTTACGTGTCCGGTTATGCTGCATGCACCATTGGGTACACTTAGCACACGGCGGGGCGGTCCCGTTTGGTGGGGCGCGCTCCGTTTTCCAACTTTTGGAAAATCGGAAAAAGTGGGTGTGCGCAGTTTTATGACGAATATAACTATGTCCACAGCAACTATTAGCCTAGGGTTATTTTACAGAAATTAAACTAGGTCAGGTATTCTATAGGTATCAAAGAGAATCACGGAATTTGGATCTCTGTGGTGGGAGATACGAACTCGGCAATACGGATGGTCATTCTGGAATTCTGCGCTCCCAGAATTGGGTCTGTCCGTCCACTTTGGACGCTATTTTACACCTAGGGACACACATTTTCCGAGGTTGGCTATAAAATTTATATTGGAGAGGGTTAAGGGATGATCATACCTATGAAAACGGAACAGCGTTTGGTCGAGCGGGTCGACGGAAAATCATGCCGGAGCGAAGGTGCCTCGAGTGGAAAACTGCAGGATGCGAGGTCGGAGTCGACGAGATGGTTGGATGGCTTGGCGGGGCTTCTCTGGCTGCGGTGACGGCTCTTAGATGGGAAGGGGAAGTCTGGGAATTAGGTTAGGGTTTTAGAGCTAACTATATATATATGTATTATATATTAAGGAAAGAGAGAGGGTGCGGACGGGTTTGTTTCCGCCAAGGGCCAAAGCCGCTGAAGAGCTCTGTTAGCAATGGTAAGGAGCGGACGGGTTTGGCAATTGGCTGAAGTGGCCGGTTAGACTACAGCAACTTTGCTGGGAAATAAAGCATTGTTATCATTGTCATTATTATTATTAATAATTAATAATTTTCTTATTAGTTAAGCTTATTTAATTAGTTCTTTTCTTAATCATTTCTTTTTCTATTAATATATGCATATATATATATATTTGTATATATATAATATATATACTCATAGAAAATTCATAGATTAGAAAAATGCACGCCATTAGGCTAGCAACTGCTCAAAGGGTCTCCTACATGGAATAAATTCCAAAAAATTCCTGATGGTCACATAAGTCCTCTAAGTGCCCGAACACCTAACATAAAAATTATTAAAAATCTATTTCTCCTATTTAGACCTAATTACCACAATTTTAATTAATAATTAATAAATAAAGGGTATATACGATTTTCTAGGAAGAGGGTTTTACATTCTACCCAACTTGTAAAAATTTCGTCCTCGAAATTAAAATTAAGCCACGATAGAATGCAAGGATGGTATAAGATATAATTTAACAATGTAAATTCATACCTTGGTCTGTGAATAGGTTCGGAAAATGCTTGCACATGTCGTCCTCGCGCTCCCAAGTTGATTCTCCTGGCGCGCCATGCCTCCATGCTACGCGAACCAAGGAAATAGACTGGTTCCTCAATACCTTCTCTCGACGATCAAGGATTCCCACGGGTTGCTCTTGGTATGACAAGCTCGGCCCAATGGTGATCTCTGAATGGTCGAGAACATGACTACTGTCTGCCACATATCGCCTGAGCTACGACACATGGAATACGTCATGTACTCCCTCCAGTGAAGGTGGTAGCGCAAGTCGATATGCCACCTCTCCAACTCTCTCGAGCACGTCAAATGGTCCAATATACCTTGGACTCAATTTGCCGCGCCCTCCAAATCGGATGGTGCCCCTGGTCGGTGATATCCTCAAGAAGACGTGATCGCCCTCTTTGAACTCCAAGGGATGACGATGAAGGTCTGCCCACTGCTTCTGCCTGTCTTGCGCTGCTCGCAAGTGTCCCTGAATCTTCTTGACTGTCTCTACGGTGTTGACCACCAACTCGGGTCCCAAAATCTGACGTTCTCCTACGTCACTCCAACACACAGGAGACCTACATTTTCTTCCATACAATGCTTCAAACGGAGCCATCTGAATACTCGCTTGATAGCTGTTGTTGTAAGAAAACTCTACAAGATGTAAGTGGTCCTCCCATGATCCTCCGAAGTCTAACATGCAAGCCCTCAACATATCTTCCAATGTCTGAATAGTGCGCTCCGACTGCCCATCTGTCTGCGGGTGGTAAGATGTACTGAACTTCAGACGAGTACCAAGACTTTCTTGCATACTCCTCCAAAAGTGCGATGTGAAGCGCGAATCTCTGTCCGATACTATGCTGACTTGTATGCCGTGCAATCTCATAATCTACCTCATATATAAGTCAGCTAAAGCTTCTGTAGACTGACCCACTCTAAAAGATATAAAATGGGCTGACTTGGTGAGTCGGTCCACTATTACCCACACTGCATCTCTCCCATTTGGACTCTTAGAAAAACCCGTGATGAAGTCCATAGTGATGTGCTCCCACTTTCACTCTGGAATCGGAAGTGGTTGTAATAATCCTGCTGTCCTCTGGTGCTCCGCCTTCACTTGTTGACATACCAGACATTTAGCTACAAAGCGAGTTATCTCTCTCTTTATCCCATGCCACCAAAAATGCTGTCGTAAGTCACGATACATCTTGGTGCCTCCAGGATGAATGGAATAGATCAAACTATGAGCCTCTGTCATCAGCTCCTGTCGAATCTCTCCATTTGGAACATAAAGACGATCACCACATCGTAATGTCCCATCCTCATGAATGCGCAATCCTGTCTGCTCTCCGGCCTCTGTCCTTTCCTTCAGTCTCCTGAATCTGGCATCTGTAGGCAAAGCTGCCTTAATCCTCTCTACCAATGATGATTGAACTTGTAAGTTGGCTAGTATCCCATCTGCTTCGGGTAGTATCACTTCAATGCCAAGCTCTTGCAAGTCCTCCAATAGTTCCCTCTGTGCTGTCAAGAAGTAAGCTGCTGGCTTCTGGCTTAACGCGTCGGCTACCACGTTAGCCTTGCCTGGATGATAATGTAGCTCTATCTCGAAATCTTTTATCAACTCGAGCCATCGACGTTGCCTCATATTTAACTCCTTCTACGTGAAGACGTACTTGAGGCTTTTGTGGTCTGTATAGATTTCCACTCGTTCCCCATATAAGTAATGTCTCCATAGCTTCAGAGCAAATACAACGGCTGCAAGTTCCAAGTCATGAGTTGGATAATTCTTCTCATATACTCGTAACTTCCTAGATGCATATGCAATCACCTTGCCATGCTGCATCAATACACATCCTAAACCTTTTCCTGATGCGTCACTGTAGATCACATATCCTCCTGATCCTGACAGAATCGCCAATACTGGTGCTGTAGTCAGTCGCTTCTTTAACTCTTCAAAGGCTGCTTGACACTCGTTAGTCCATATAAATTCTTGATCCTTACAAGTCAGACGAGTCATAGGTGCCGCTATTCTTGAGAAGTTTTCCACGAACCGTCGGTAATATCCCGTAAGTCCAAGAAAACTCCTCACCTCTGCTGCTGATTTAGGAACAGGCCATGTCTCAACTGCTGAGATCTTCTCTGGGTCAACAGAAATACCATCTCCTGTAACAACATGTCCAAGAAATAAAACTCTGTCCAAGAAGAACTCACATTTGCTGAGTTTAGCATATAATTGCTCTCTCCTCAAAGTCTCTAGAATAATCCGCAGGTGCTCCTCGTGCTCCTCGTGGCTCTTCGAATAGACAAGTATATCGTCTATGAAGACGACCATGAACTGGTCCAAGTACTGGTGGAAGACTCGATTCATCAAGTCCATGAAGATCGCTGGAGCATTGGTCAATCCAAATGGCATGACCAAAAACTCGTAGTGTCTATATCTTGTTCTGAATGAGGTCTTCGGAATGTCCTGCTTCCGTACCTTCACTTGGTGGTAACCCGATCTCAGATCTATCTTCGAGAATACCTTAGCTCCACTGAGTTGATCAAACAGGTCATCAATGCATGGCAATGGATATTTGTTCTTCACTGTCACTGCATTCAAGGCTCTATAGTCAATGCACATATGCACTGACCCATCCTTCTTGGGTACAAACAACACTGGTGCTCCCCCGGGTGATGCACTCGGTCGGATGAAACCTTTCTCCTCTAGCTCTTTTAACTGTGCCTTCAGCTCGTCCATCTCCTTCTTCGCCAGTCTATAAATATGCGATGCTATAGGTGCTGCTCCGGGTGCTAGTTCAATTGAAAACTCTACGTCTCTGTCTGGGAGTAGTCCTGGCAAATCCTCTGGAAAGACGTCTAAAAATTCTAAAATAATAGGGTGATAGACAACGTCGTCCATTGCGAGCTGCATACCATCAAGGATTTCTGTGGATCCTTGGGCAAACTCAAGTTCAGGCTGGCCTGGTACCTTAAAAAGAATGCTTCCTCCAAAGCAATCGAAGAAAGCGTGGTTCTTGCTCAGCCAGTCCATTCCAAGCACAATATCAAAAGACGGCATAGGAAGTACTAAGAGTTGGGCATTCATCTCTCTGCCACGTATCACTATAGGACCCGATCTACAAACTCGACTAACTGGTACAACTCCTCCTCCGGTAAGTATTTTAACACAACTAGATAATGGTGTGAAGCAATATTGTGTTTGGCAATAAAACTAGATGATATGAATGAGTGGGTGGCTCCCGTATCAAATAATGTTACCGCAGGAAAAGTAAAAGCAAGGGTAATACCTGCTATGACATCCACCTCATGATCCATGTCATCTACCTCCAATACAAAAGCTCGCCCGTTCCTCTGTGGTTGTCCGTATCCGGTCCTCATATACTGCTCCTCCTGAGTGGGTAGCGGGGGTCCTCTCTGAACTCCTCCTGTTGCTGGGGGACGGGGTGCTCCCGGTCCGGTCATCTGTTGGGCTGGCTTCGGTGCTGGAAGCGCTACTCTCTGAACTGGTGGTGGGAGTGTCGATGTCTGCATTGGGCAGTCTCTCGCCATGTGCTGCCCAGAGCCACATCTCAGACACTGACCCAAGCGAGTCCGACAATCTCTCACTACATGTCCGCGTTTCCCATAATAATTGCAGTGGGGCTTCTCTGGATTCTGGTATGGTCCAGATCTGTGTTGCTGATGCTGCTGTGCTAAGGAACGTCTGATAGGTCCTCCCTGTTGTGTCCTGGCTGGTCCTTGCTGTATCCTTGCTGATCCTTGTTGTGTCCTCAGCTGACCTCCCTTTCCTCTACTAATGGTTTCCTGAAATCTGGCCTCTGTCAGTAGTTCAGCGTAAGAGACTCGGGACTGCGAGCTTGTATAATGTTGTAGCTCCTGGGTCAGACCTCGATGAAATTTCTTAGCCTTAGCCAAGTTATTTGGTATTAAAGCAGCGCCATATTTGCTGAGTCGACTAAACTCGGCATCATACTTGTCCACTGTTCTGTTCCCCTGCTCTAAGTAAAGAAACTGATCATACAAGGTGTCCCTGACAGTATCCGGGAAGTACTTTCCCTCAAAGCACTTTAAGAACTGCTCCCAAGTCTGGTAAGTACCCAACTGACGCTCCATGAATTCCCCCAGTGATGAGCATTACCATCTAGGAGCATCCGTACACCCGTCATCCATAGGTCCGTAGGTAACTGCGATGCTTCCAGTAGCTTCTGTGTGTGAGTGATCCAGCTGGTAGTCTCCTCCGGGCTCTCAGTGCCCTTGAACTGCCTTGCACCCATCTGAACAAAATCCTTTACTGATCCAACCCTAGCTCGAGGTACTGGAGCTAGTGCTTGGGCTGGTACAGTAGCATGTGTAGCCATTCTCTCCAGTGCTGCCAAGAATTCTTGTCTCTGCTCGACTGCCTGCTGCCTCTGCTCGGCTGCCTGCTGCCTCTGTTCCTGTATCATCATCTGAAAGAATTGGAACATCTGTGCTTGGCCATCTTGCGGTACTGGGGCAGGTGGAAGGTTCCCAATAGGTGAAGCGGGAAGATCAGATGGAATTGGAGTGTGAGTCTGTCCATCTGGCCCCGGAAGCCTAGGAATCGTTGGGGTCCCTCCTTGAGTCTGACCATTGACTCCAGAAGTTGCGTCGCCATCGGCGACAGTACATCCATTCTGCAAATCCATCTCTCTGTAGTTGATGTATAAAACGATTAGAAAAAAAAGTACAGGAATCAAACAGGATGCAAGTATTAAATAGGAAGGATGAATTTCAATCAAGCGTGGATGAGATCCTTATACTCTATTCCTATTACGCAGGCTTATTCGGTACGATTACGTAACCGAGACAATATATTCTTGACCTGCATGGGCCACCACAAAAATATGTCACACCCCAGTCCCAAAATACGTAGGACTAGGAATACGTAACACGCCAGCCATATGTATACGAACTCCAATATATGGAAACCATATACACACGTACGCTGTACATGAATATCCAATCCACAGTGGTAAATATATGTCACAACAAGTCACACGCAGTTCTATATCTCATCCACAGCACAAATAATAGAATAAAGGAATCAATAACTGAATATCAAAGAAGCAGTCTCAAATAGTAATCTCAAAGTGTGATAGTCGGATGGAGACAAATCCACTGCAAATCGACTATAATAAACTACTAAAGAGAGAAGAGAATAAACTCTAATATAAGAATAAATGTCTAGAAAAGAATAGCAACTAAAATCTCTAAACAGCTGCAATGAATCACATATAATCAGAAGGTAAGATCTCCTCAGACTGATAGGTAGCATCAGGTCCAGGTCCATACTCCTGCGGGTACTCTTGCTCACCTATATCTGGAAGGGACCAGGTCCTCAGAGGGATGTAACAAGATACAAAAAGAACATGCCAATAAAGTACTGAAAATAAACATCCATTGGGGTCGCCTAACCATCTATGTGAATGCAGTTTGAGAACAACTTTCTAACAAGTGGGCTATCTGGCCATAAATAGGATTAGTATAGTTCTCTTGGAGATCCAGGGGCCTACAAAGGCACGACAACTTTCGAACGTCGGAGGCCCGCCATGATAATATATAGGGGTCATCAAGACCGCGTATCTCCGGCGGAGCGTACAGGTTACACAAGGAAAGTACAAAGGAGCCCAAATACGGTACTTGTTGTTCTCCCCACCCAATGCTCTAAGCATGTCATGTCCATGACACGATAATACCTCTAATAACTGCCAGGTCTACTAGCATGTAAAGTTTTTATTGGCAGTTATCCCTATCCGTCGCACGACCTATACGTACCAGTGGCCAGCCGAATACGCAAGTCCGTGTCCTACATGTGACTCACACTCGTGTATGAATAGTGTCATGGCCAATGAAACATAAATGCCTCATGAAAATGGGGTAGTCTCATAAAGTAGGTCCAATGCATATAAATAAATAAACATAGTACGACTAAACCGTCGTTGCACCCAAGTTTTCTTGGACGTGCAGTTTATATAGCAGTTTAAAATAAATAAACTAAATAAACAGAAAATAAACATGCATGCCTCATATGGAATGTAAAAACAGTACAATGGCAAGGTATACTTGCCTGACAAGGAATCTGTAAAGTGTACGCGCCCAACTGTCAAGGACACAGAACCTGGAACTAAGGACTCCGAACAAACGCCTTCGGATGCTGAAATAAACATCACCAGCATTTCCGAAATGAGCAAAATAGCTAAAAAGCACATCCTTTTCGTCCAATTTGGACACAGGAGCAAAACGGTAATTTCGGATAAAAGTGGGGTCCACGTGTGGCCCACTTTGCACCGAAAAGCGTGCCAAGGGTAATAGTCTCTAAATAGGACAAACTATAGGTCAAAAAACTCTAGATGTCAATACGAACCCAACGGTATATCCAAATGTGGATTCCGATGAGTCGAACAAAATTTGGTCCAAAAAGTCAACTATGGGGCCCGCCAATTGTCGATTTGGTCAACCGTCTCAGAATCGCGTGAAATTTGGGTCACAGGACCAGCGCATTACCATGAGTCCAGTGGCGTAAGTTTCGTCACAATCTGACAAGCGTGCACAAAATACGTGCGAGTTCCACAAAAGTTGTGACACGAAATGTGTCCGCAGAAACGGCCTGATTCCGGCGCGTACACGCGTCCGAATCAGTCCCCACAAATTTTTATGTGTCCGGTTATGCTGCGTGCACCATTGGGTACACTTGGCACACGGCGGGGCGGTCCCGTTTGGCGGGGCGCGCTCCATTTTCCAACTTTTGGAAAACCGAAAAAAGTGGGTGTGCACAGTTTTGTGACGAATATAACTATGTCCACAACAACTATTAGCCTAGGGTTATTTTACAGAAATTAAACTAGGTCAGGTATTCTACAGGTATAAAAAAGAATCACCGAATTCGGATCTTTGTGGTGGGAGATACGAACTCGGCAATACGGGTGGTCATTCTGGAATTCTGTGATCCCAGAATTGGGTCTGTCCGTCCACCTTGGACGCTGTTTTACACCTAGGGGCACACGTTTTCCGAGATTGGCTATAAAACGAATATTGGAGAGGGTTAAGGGATGATCATACCTATAAAAATAGAACAGCGTTTGGTTAAGCGGGTCGACGGGAAATCACACCGGAGCGAAGGTGCCTCGAGTTGAAAACTGCAGGATGCGAGGTCGGAGTCGACGGGATGTTTGGATGACTTGGCGGTGCTTCTCTGGCTGCGGTGACGGCTCTTAGATGGGAAGGGGAAGTCTGGAAATTAGGTTAGGGTTTTAGAGCTAACTATATATATATGTATTATATATTAAGGAAAGAGAGAGGGTGCGGACGGGTTTGTTTCCGCCAAGGGCCAAAGCCGCTGAAGGGCTCTGTTAGCAATGGTAAGGAGCGGACGGGTTTGACAATTGGCTGAAGTGGCCGGTTAGACTACAGCAACTTTGCTGGGAAATAAAGCATTGTTATCATTGTCATTATTATTATTATATTATTATTATTAATAATTAGTAATTTTCTTATTAGTTAAGCTTATTTAATTAGTTCTTTTCTTAATCTTTTCTTAATCATTTCTTTTTCTATTAATATATGCATATATATATATATATTTGTATATATATAATATATATACTCATAGAAAATTTATAGATTAGAAAAATGCACGCCATTAGGCTAGCAACTGCTCAAGGGGTCTCCTACATGGAATAAATTCCGAAAAATTTCTGATGGTCACATAAGTCCTCTAAGTGCCCGAACACCTAACATAAAAATTATTAAAAATCTATTTCTCCTATTTAGACCTAATTACCATAATTTTAATTAATAATTAATAAATAAAAGGTATATACGATTTTCTAGGAAGGGGGTTTTACAGCTACGTACCAACGGACTATGAGTAACATATTCCATGAGCATTTACGCAAGACAGTGGAGTGTTACGTGGACGATGTAGTTGTCAAAAGCCGCCTCAAGGATAATCACATCCAAGACTTGAAGACAGTATTTGAATTGATGTGCCAACTTCAACTCAAAATGAATCCTACAAAGTACTTTCTGGGGGTATCTAGTGGCAAATTCCTGGGATTTGTCATTACCGCCAAAGGCATTCAAGTGGACCCTGATAAAGTTAAGGCCATCTTAGAAATGCGACCGCCCCGTAATCTGAGGGAACTCAGGGGATTTCAAGGCCGTCTGGCTTATATCCGGAGATTCATATCCAACCTCTCTGGGAGACGTTAGCCTTTTTTTCGTCTCATGAAGAAAGGTGTATCCTTTGTATGGGATGAAGCCTGTCAGCAAGCGTTCGGTGATATCAAACGCTACCTCACTAGTCCGCCAGTTCTGGTGCCTCCCGTCATAGGAAGACCATTCGTGCTGTACGTTCGAGCGATGGATCATTCTCTGGGAGCTCTTCTCGCACAAAAGAACGATATGGGCCATGAATAGGCTATCTACTACCTCAGCAGGATGATGGTCGGAGCCGAACACCAGTACAACCCAGTGAAGAAAGAATGCTTGGCTTTGATGTTCGCTATCCAGAAAACGCAGCACTATGTCACAGGCCAAACCATTCACATCATCTCCAGGGTCAATCCTCTTCGAGTACTGATGAATAAGCCAAGCGTTCTTAATTCCCGACTTGCGACTTGGGCGATGTTATTAACACCATATGACATGGTGTACGTCCCTCAGAAGTCCATCAAAGGCCAAGTATTGGCTGATTTCCTAGCTTCTCATCCGATCCCGGAGGCCTCCAAACTGTACGAGGACATTCTCGACGAAGTTACAGAATGTAATTCCGCAATGGAAAGTGATGCCTAGCAACTGTTCTTCGATGGTGCCTCCAGAACTGGTCCCAGGGGAAACGTGATTTCGGGAGTAGGAATTCTCTTGGTTACTCTTGATAAGCTCATCATCTATCGAGCATATTCTCTTAGCGAGCCCTGTTCTAACAATGTGGCAGAGTATAACGCCCTACTAATCATGCTCCAAGTCGCTAAAGAATTGGGCGTCGAATCTCTGGAAGCTTTCGGTGACTCTCTGCTGATCGTCAATCAAGTCAGAGAATATATGAAGTCCGAAATTCAGACCTCATCCCTTATCACCAAGCAGCGATCGAGATAGCCATAACATTCAAAGGGTTCTTCCTGGAACATGTGCCCCGATCTCAGAATCTGGAAGCTGATGCCCTAGCCAGTCTAGCTGCAGATTTAGCTATTCCTATAAGAAGGCAAAATTCGGTAATCCTTCTCAGCAGAGATTTATTCTGTGTGAAAAATAACTTTTACATAGAATGCAGCTACGCTGTGAACACAGATCCTCCCAGGAGAGACTGGAGAAGTCCCTTTATAGATTTCGTAGCATACGGAATCTTGCCGGAGGACCCTAAAGAGGCAGTATCCGTCAAAAGATGATCATTATGCTTCTATTTCGAGGCATCCTCACAGTGTCTATATAGCCAGACCTACGACGGACTGCTATTGAGATATCTCTGTCACTACCACATTTTAGGAAAAAGGGTATTTTAGTAATTTCCTATTTAAATAAATATTGTGCATGGTAAATAATTTTTGTTGTATTATTTAATTGTTTTTGGATGTTATTTAATTATTTTGGACTTATTTTAGTGGACCCAACTAGTGTAGTTTGGACCCATGGACCAACATGAATTAAATAGTTAGATTTGGCCCATTTAGAAAGCCCATGGTTAAGGAGATGGATTAAATTAATTAAGTGATTAGACTAGAAGCTTCCTTCCTTAATTATTTCTTCATGAGAGGCCCCAAGGGGTACATTGGATATTTTATAATTACTTGGGAGAGGGGCAAGGCCGGCCTATTAAAAGAGGGGGAAAATTTCTCTCTCCTCTTATTCTCATTCCAAATCTAGATCTAGAATTTCCCACTCCCAAATTTCCTCCATTCCCATTCCAATTCCCTACCAAATTTATTCCAAATTCTTCCCAATTCACCATTAGAGAAGGAGGAAGCAAGGATCTAGAAGAAGGAAGTAAGGATCTACAAAGAGGAGCAAGGATCTACAATTTGGAAGCAAGTTCTTCTCAATTGGAGGTTTCATTGGGAATCCATCTCCCAATAGGTATAATTCAGATTTTCCCATTTAAATAGCTTCTAAATATGAGATTTAATCATGTAAAATTAACCTATATGTATGTACTACCCATAGGACTTTGTTTTGTGTTCATAGGAGACCCATGGAGAAAGTTATGGTACTTTTTGTGTTAATTTTGTTGGAATTCCGAATTTACATTTTGTTGTGTGTATCAATTGATCCTATAGATCAATTAGACATGAGATTATGTGTTTGGGGCTAGTGTCGTGTCCATAATTTGGTACATGTGGTTCGTATCCCAACTATTTGGTGATACGTGTCATTTTGGGGGTTTTCCCTCCGACACGGAGCTTTGAACATGTCGTATTTTGACACTGACACATAGATCTACTTTTGACACTTTAATTTATTTATAAATATTATTTGTGATTTGTTTGTATCCTTCGGGGTGCAATTGGTTGTGTGTTGGACTCGTGTCACATGCGTATCCTAGATCTAGTGGGATACGGTGTGATACTCTCCAATTGTGTGGATTTTTGAATAGATCTAATTATGTATGGTTTAAATTCTTCAATTATAATTAGTAAATATATATAGATATTATATATTTATTTTGTGTATTTATTATAGTAATTATTGTAGCATAGATCTATATATTTTTGTGTGTGCTAATATGATGTACAAATATAATATGTAGCTTTCTTGCATGTAATTATATATGTACTTATGTTAACAGTATAAATTATACATAAATATTTTATAAAATATATTTATGTGTTTAATTGTGTAATTATATTATTTATAATTATTATGTAATTATTTGTATATTAATGTATATATTTTAGGTGTGCTTCTAGCCATGTAAAATATGAACATTAATATGTACATGTGTTGTAACTATTGGTATTTAATTATAAGTTTATATGTGCATATATATATAAGTATATAATTATTTATTTATATATATGTATTGTGATTATTATTGCATATATATATATTTCTGTGTTTTAGTGACAGTGGGTTTGTGACAGTGAAACTGTCGCTAAATAGGCGGGTTAGCAGCAGCCGCTGTAGCCCACTGTGCATTAATGACAGTTCTGTCATTAATGCTGCGGGCGGGATCTTAGCAGCAGTGGCGACAGTTTTCGGTGACAGTTGATTAACTGTCACCAAGGCAGCAGCAGTGGGTTTTATTACACAGTGGCTTTTGCGACGTTTTCTGTAACAGTTGAGACTGTCACTATAAGCTGTTTTAATTAAATTGTATTTTTAACTCCCTGTTTTCAGTGACGCTTTGGCAGTTTTAAATTATATTTTATATATTATTATTGTATATATATATATATGTGTATATATATGTGTTTTGTGAGGTATAATATTTGTAATAATATATTATGTTATTTGTATACATATTGATTTGTATATATATTATTTTAGGGTATATATTATTTGTATTAGTAGTATACTTTGTGTGAGTATGATTTGGGATCTAATTTTTATTCCTAAATTATTGTATTTTATTTCTATATTATTTATATAGATTTTTTGTGAGGTTGACCTTGGTTTGACCATGTTTGACTTTAGTTGACTTTAGAGTTGACCATAGTTGACTTTTGACTTAGAATTTATTTATTGACCTAGAAGTTGACTAGTTCGACTTGTTCTCTTTCCGGGACCTTGTATTAATGTGGTATTCCATATCTAGGTCTTCGAGACACCGAGTCAGACATCTGTGAGACTGTTCTTTGGATTTCAGGCGAGTACATTCTCTGATAGTTTCTCATTTATGATATCCTCTATGTTCGTTGTATCTAGTGTAGATTTACATGTTTCTCTCGACACTATGGTCACACGGATTGGTATATCCGGATCTCGTCATGAGAAGTTATTCCTTGGTATATGGTGTATATGGTGCAAGTATTGTTTCATTGGTTATCTTGTACATGTACAGACACCGATTCTCGGGGAGACTAGCTATCTTCTTGGAGAATCTAGTGCCATAGCATACCGTGGTTGGATCTATTATACCAGTTGGGGGTGGGGAGTATTAGTATAGATATGTGATCAAATCCCTATTGAATAAAGTATTGGTAAGCGAATAGTGTTGATCATGCACCGCACATATGATTAGCCAGGCCGCATTGTATCTTGCCCAAGCCGATCACATGTTAAGCTAGTACTCACACACTTAGTCATTAGTATTATTGTTTCATTGGCATATTGTTCATTATTGTATTTTTTCTAGTATTTCCTTATTGTCTATATATCTCTTGTATCTATTTTGTGCATCTTGTTTATCCACAGCTATTTACTGTTACATAGTTTTTATCATGGATTAGAAATGCTGTTAGAGATGTACTCTGCTCCTTTCCTGACTGGATATATTTTTTCCAGATGACACTGAGGAGTACCCTACCTATTATGGACCCCAGGATATTATGGGTTTAGATTCGGAGACCCTGGCTCAAGAGGGACTTATCCCAACTGAGACAGTTGACCCTGGAGTGTAGCTTGTAGTATGATAGTATTCTTTTGTACTGGATTTGTCTCCAGCTTATTTTTGTTACTCTTCAGACTCATTGATATATTATTTTAAACTCATGAGTTGATGACTATTCTATTCTTATCTGATTCGTGTTCATTCTATCTTAGTTCTGTGATTGAGTACACTATCTTTTGGTGGTTCATTATATTAGATAGACTTTCTAGACAGCGTTCTACCGCCGATTCTGCGGCGTAGGCTGGGCGTTGTTTCCGACTAGTACCTTACCCCTAGTGCGGGTCGTGACAATCTCTCAGATGATGAGGCACAACGGATCATCCGTGAAGCTCACGACAGCGTATGCAGAGTGCATCAGCCCGTCCCTAAGCTACAGGATCGCATCAGGAGAATAGGCTATTACTGGCCTACTATGATCACAGATGCAATAAAGTATGCAAGACAATGCAGAGCCTGTCAGGTCTATGCAGACTTTATACATCAACCTCCTGAACATCTACATCCTACGGTTGCATCCTGGCCTTTCGAAGCATAGGGTATGGATATCATTGGTCCTATTCACCCGTCTTCTTCCAGAGGTCACCGGTTCATACTGGCCATCACGGATTATTTCTCCAAATGGACAGAGGCGATCCCTTTTGCTGAGGTGAAGGCATCTAATGTGATCAGCTTCATCAAGCATCATGTCATCTATCACTTTGGGATACCCCGAAGGATAATTCATGACAATGGACCTCAGTTCATCAGCCAAGCGTTTCATCGATTTTGTGATAAGAATCGAATATAAAATATGGCCTCTACGGCATATAATCTGGTTGCTAATGGTTTGGCGGAAGCATTCAACAAAACCATTATCAAGCTCTTGAAAAAGTTTATCTCCACGAACAAGAGAGATTGGAATGAGAATCTGGGAGAATGTCTCTGGGCGTACCGTACAACGGTACGAGTACCGACAGGTTGTACCCCATTCTCACTGGTTTACGGAAGCGAAGCTGTTCTCCCCATCGAAATCCAGATTTTGTCACTCAGGATAGCCGTGGCTAATAAGCTGACTCAAGAAAAGAACGACCTTTTAATGCTTCAAGAGCTAGAAGGATTAGACGAGAAACGCCTCCAAGCTCAACAGCGCATCACGTTCTACCAAGCACGCATTTCTAGAGCTTTTAATCAAAAATTAAAGAAAAGAGTGTTCAAAGTTGGCGAGCTAGTCTTAGCCGTAAGAAGGCCGATGATTCTTACTCACAGAAGTAAAGGCAAATTTTAGCCCAAATGGGAAGGCCCTTATGTGATCGAGACGACGTTCTCAAACGGCACTTACAGGTTAGCCAAGCCTAATGGAGACCTATTAATGGCTCCAATCAATGACAAATTCCTGAAAAGGTACTATGCTTAACCTACTTTGCTCAAGTAGAATATGGCGAAAACCTTATTCTGACAAAACTACTTCCAAAACGAAACTAGTTGGATCGTATTCTATCATGTCCATATAACCTATGAATAGATATATCCTGCTAAAACTTACCTAGAGTATATCACGTTTATATTACCTTTGATATCACTTTCACCCAAACCTGTCATTTATATTCCAAAATAATGGGTCCACAAAGTCAGATGAAAGCCTCTTTACTATTCTCAAAAAAGAGCAAAAGTACATTGAAAAGCAAAAGCAAAAAAAGTACATTATTTGGGGGGAGCGGTTAGGTCGCGAATCTGCTGCGCCAGAGCAACCATTCTCTCATCCCGGGAGTTCAAGAAGTCGGCGCGAGCCCGTTCCAACCTCGCAACATCGTTGTCAAAAGCAGCTAGCTCAGACCGAGCCTACACAAAATCAGCATGGATAACACCCACATGCATCAGATTCTGCTGAACAGTCGCCCGTCGCTCCTTCAGCACATCTCGGGCTGCCGACAAAGAGAGAGCCTTCGCTTCTACTCGAACGAGCTCATCCTTCAATATGCGGGCCTGCGCTGCCACTTCCTCATATTCGGCTTCACACCGGGTCAGCTCGGGAACGACATACTCCAATTGGACACGTTCTTTGTCCATCTTCCGCTGTTGAGTCTCGATGGACTTATTCAGAGATGCCATCTGTTCAGCAAGCTGCGCAGTCAGGGAGTCGTACATAGCTTGAACGAGACCGTTAATGTTGCCTCGAGCTAGTTGTAAGTATTCGTTAATGGGTTGCTCCAAACCATTTACTATCTCCACCAGCGTGTCAGCTACCCCGGTGTCGTTGAATTCTCAAATCGACACTATAGAGGCCCGGGAGGACCTCCTCAGCGACGCAAAGCTTAAATTCTTCTCCAACACCATTGATATTAATATTTTTAAGGTGGCATAGAAGATACGAGTGTATTGCTCGGTCAGCGCAGCTAGATTCGAATGGACGCTAGGAGTGGACGCGATAGTGGCGAGTCCCACTCCGAGAACAACCGCAGACGATGTTGCCACGGCCATCGCCTCAACAGGAGGCACGACAAAAGAAGAAGCGCCAACACCGGACGAAGTGACCGGCGTACTCAAAGGAGGCATTATCGCGACGACAGGCTCGTCCTTCTCTTGAGATATCAGAATCTCTTCGACAGGCGAGCCAGCACCCGAAGATGTCTCCTCTTCAAAATCAGGCACCTCCGTGTCGCCGCCAGGACCTGACACAGAGCCAAAGGGCGCATCTACACTGCCCTCCCCGAAGATGTCTTCCCCTGAAAAGAAGACAAAAGGAAGTTAATATCTGCATAATATTAATTTTCCTAAAGAAGAGGCGTAAAAGACGATATTTACCCATGGAAAATGGTGTATATGTCACGTCCACGGCCAGTACAGCTAAATCATTTCTTAGTGATGCTAGGCAAGCTGTTATACCTGGAGAAGGGGGTGCTCTAACAAACATCGACAAGTACTCTTCGCCGAAATCCACTCGAGGTTCACCAGGTGGGATCTCGCTGGGCGCACCTACAAACGCGGCAGGGGTTTCTCCCGATGCTGATCCGGATAAAGATATCCTCATTCGGCTCGGCCCCGAAGGCGATCTCGTTCTACTGCCCCAAGCGGTAGCAGCGACAGCAGCCTCCAGCAGGAATTCTTCGGCACCGCCAGCCGGGACTGTTGAGGTTCCCTCTCTAAAAGGCGAGGAACCTCCAATCAAAGAATTATCCCCGATGTGGGGAGATGCAGGCTTACTGCTAGGAGCCTCAATACCGGGAATCCGAAGAGGACGAACAACCGTCTTCTTCTTCCTCTTGCGAGGGGAAGTCTCCATCAGAGCAGGAGCCCTTCGCTTCCCAGAAATTACCAAAGGCCCTGCAGGCAGAGGTACTTCACCCCTCGATACCGCCAACAGAGGCTCATCTGGATTGACGGACTCCTCACCCTCGTCAGAAGAAACCGAGGCTACTTTGACTCTTCCCCCAGACTTGGAAGAGGGCACCCTAAAACTTCTATGCATATCAAAATCACGATAGAAGGTGTTGGTTGCCACATAGAACTGGGCATACGAGTGGAGAATGCGCAGCTTCGTGGAGAGTGAAATAACGGGCATGGTAAAAGTTGCCTCAGTGCAACCCATGATAAAATATCGCCATCCTCTGGCTTCATCAATGAGTCCGCCCCTGGACCTGAAGCTGGTGACGGCGTTGCCCACGTGCAACTGGTCGTACCCGAATTGTCTAGCAAACTGACTAGGCAAGTAGGGCTCGAAGAAGCAATGGTCTTCACTCCTATACAGTAAATGGGAAGGTCTAATACAGACAAACCAATTAAAAGACTCAGGAGAAAGAACGGTCTTCCCGGCGCCTACGTCCTGATGTCTGATCCCCTGTTGATTGAGATGTACAGGGGAGACAGTGCAGAAAAGCTTCCAGCTGTGACTGAAGTTCAACGCCCGCCGACAGTTTATAACTGTGGTCACATTCCAGGAGAAATTCTTGTAGTTCAACAAGAAACTAGCCCCCGAGCTACTGCCAGAGCCAGGAGACATAACCCTGGGGTTATGGAGAATTAACCATCAGATATAGGTATGGTAATTCTACCCTGGGGAAGCTATCACGCCGAGTTTCGTCAGCGAGCAGCCCGTCAGTCATGGCCCTCAGGCCAGCTTGAATGCGGCACACCATGGCAGGGAGCAAGCCCAGCCTTGCCCCAAACACCAGACGCACTGCAGGCTATAGTGTGTTGCGGTGAATGCGGTCCACAGATGCAATGCCGGGTACCACCAGTCGGCGCAGACATATGGAGAGGAAGCCAGCCAGTTGAGCTTCCCTGGATAGAGGCCTGTGACAACGCCTCAAATAACTATAGGCCTTAGTGCCTACGAGATACTTTCCTATCCCTTCATCGAGGATCCAGTTCGGAGCCCCAGCGTCTTCCATGAGATCGTCAACTACCTGAGCATTAAGCACGCTCAGAGGATTCAAAGGCTGATCCTTGCCTTCCAATACCTTCTCCGGCTTAGTCGTCCTGGACGGGTAAAAGAAGAGGTAAGACGTCCATTTATTAACGTGAGCCAAATTTGAAGGCTCGTTATAAAAAGTGGTGCAAGCGAGGTAGTGGCACATCATCTCCTGATACACTTCCACTACCTGAGGGTATGAATCCCCCAACTCCCGGTTCGTGGGAACATACTCTTCATATGGAGTATCCCCCATCGGCAGTCTCGAGATCTCTGCCATCTCGTGGATGGCCAATCCCAACATCTCTGCCATCTCGTGGAGGGCCAATCCCAACTCCCCCAGTGGAGTGGCGAAAGTCCCGGTGAGCGAGATATATCGCTCCATCAGTGCCAGAAATAGGTTGGGTTTGAGAGGCAACCCAACGCTGGTGGCACTCACAGCTGCAAACAGACCAATATTCTCCAACTCGGTCTGAAAATGCTTCAGGGCCCAGTCAGCTAAGCGAGCCCATCGAAGATTTGTGGGGGTGATCCACCCGCCTGTCCGAGGGTTCACCTTAGGGTATACTCCCCCTTGCCCCATGACATCATTACAGAAAGTCAGTAATTGGACCGGCTGGATCACTAAACTGTCTTCACTCAGGACACTGTCCGAGTACAGTCCCCTAAACGTCGTCACATTGTCGGTAGGGCGGCTGACAAAAGACCCCTGGTCAGCTCCTTTCAGATAAAATATCTTCCTCGGCCTACCGTGAAGATCAGGAGTCAGCATCCACGATATCCTCTGGGGATGTATAGCATGGAAGAATGCCGAGATGGGATAGTCCCTCGGCATCTTGGGCAGATACAAAACCAAGTTCCCGGCAGAGAAAACCCAGAGTTCTTTCTTGGGCTTCATCTGGGACTGCTTGTCGATCATGTACCGAAGAGGAAAGCCGGCTTTATGTATTGGTCCCCGTCTATATACGTCAGGGGCTCTCCGTTCATCATGCTCAGCAGCATTCGCTCGCCCTGAGCCGATATCAAAATTTCCCTTCCTTCAAGATACTGGGGCCCAGAGATAGGAAATATCACGTGCGACTGATCCTCCAGATAGTTGGAGTGCAGCATCCCGACGGCAGAGCCCATCACATCGGCTAGCGGAGACGCATGCAAGTTAACTGCAAAATGCAAGAAAGACAAGGCAGTTTCTATAATCTTGCAGCATATGCAGAAAACAACAGTTTGTGCTTTACGCCAAGACTGTAAAAACTTGATCATTATGCGGGAATCCATTTCCTAAAAATATAAAGTTCAAGGCTGGCAGTATATACAAAACTTTCGACAGTCTTTGTTCTACGCCAGACTGCCAAAATTTGAGTCATTACGCCAAAATTTCCATCTCGACGTAACACTCAAATTATATAGTATACGCCAACTTTCGACAGTCAAAATTTTTACGCCATACTGCGAAAATTTAGAGTTTTTGTGCTGTCACATTAGAAATATGGGCGTAAAAGATGAAACATCTCTGTGCATCATATTTCTCGAAGAGGCTATCAGCACAGAAGACGACCTAGCGCGTTCACGTACAACATGTGTGAAGGGTTTTCAGTCGTTTATTTTCATCCCAAAAGCTCTACCTTTAAGGCCGGGTGCACTGCTAGTCGGCGGGACGCTTCGTTCAGAATGAAGCTCGCCGTGCCCGACGGAAGTCGCCCCCGCTTGAGCAGAAGAACGAGAAGAAGAAGCAACCTTCTTTCCCTTAGAGGAGGAGACTTGTTTCGAGGCCATTACTGGAAACTTTGAAGACTCGGAGGAGAAACGAAGAAGAACTCGAACAGTCAAAAGCTTTCTTTCGCAGAAGACGGATGAAAAGTTTTTCTCTCAGAAACTTGGGGTATATATAGATTTCGGATGGACTCCTCGAATCCCAAACCAAATCTCACATTTAATATTTGGTTATGATTGGGGACTACGTCAGCCTATTTACTCAGAGAAGGCGGACATTCAGCGAATTCGAAAAGATTTCGTGCAAAAAAGATTCGTGGTTATTACGCTTAGGAGCTTTCTACGCTCGACGGCTGTGGATCTACGGTTTTACGCTCACAGGCTACAAGTCTATGGTTTTATGCCCGGATGCTTTTATGCTCGGTAGCTTTTATGCTCGAGAGGCTACAAACCTACGACTTTACGCTTAGCAGCTACAAATCTATGATCTCACGCTCGGTGGCTTTTTACGCTCAGAGGCAACAGATCCACGACTTCACGCTCGAAAGATTTTCTTTTTAGAAGCTACAAATCTACAGTTTTTACGCTAAGGAGCTTTCTACGCTCGACGACTACAGATCTATGGTTCTACGCTCACAGGCTACAAGTCTATGGTTTTATGCCCGGATGCTTTTATGCTCGGTAGATTTTATGCTCGAGAGGCTCAAACCTACGACTTCATGCTCAGCAGCTACAAATCTATGATCTTGCGCTCGGTGGCTTTTTACGCTCAGAGGCAACAAACTTATGATTTAACGCTCTACGACTTTCCACATATCTGAAAAATATGCAGGCCAGTACGCGTACATCTGAACGATTCTTAAGACGGTCAATTGCAAGGGTTCACACAGAAGATACTCCTTTTTGACCTCAAAATATCCCAAGTACCCGAAGCATACAGAGTTCAACATTAAAAATTACTCTTCTTCACGGGTCAATTCGAAGTTTATCCAGACTCTAGTCTGAATATTTCGTCTACAGTTCAAGATGGCAACTCAATTTTTGACAGCCATTTCTCGCCCTGTTCCAAGGGATTTTTGAGAAATCATTCTTGAAGATGACGGTCTGAACAAAAATTCTATTTATCAGAAGTGACAGTTCAGAATTCTATACGGTTCCTCATTCCTAACAGCAGGACAGTTCGAACACTCGACTGCTAAGCGACTTTCTGCGCATCCTTAGTTATGCGTAAAAGACAAGACATGACCTAACACTCTTTCTATCAGAGTCGGCGTAAAGTATCAGACGTGTCGAAGCTACATATCTTCAGACTTTACAGCAAAGTATATGGCAAGATGATCATATGCACAGAAGAAGACAATTTTATTAAAAATTAAAATCATGATTACATATAAGAGAAATCCAGTCTACAAGGGTTTTTCTTCATTTCTCATGGTTACTTATGAGGGAAATCCCGTCTACAAAGGGCTTCCTCATCATCGTCTGAAGATCGCGCCCAGAATCTGTTCTGCCATATTCTCGCACAGGCGGCATTCTTCATCCATCATCTCCAACAGTTGGTCGGTGTCCGCAAACCGACCGAAATATGATCATCGACGGGAGGATACAAAAATGGGCCTAGACCCATCCTCCAATACAGGGAAGTAAGGTAAATCTGCTTTCCTACGTCCAACGCCGTGACAGATTGAGTTAAGATATTTTACCCAACTCAATCTCGGACATCAGCTAGTTTGTCTGCCCTCATCCGCAGGTAACGGAAGAAGGTACCGCTTGCAAGCTGTGTGGTCAAATACGACCCTTCCTCTCTTCTGAAGAACCGCCATACAAAGTTGCTGATTATCCCGAGCAAAGGAGGCTATGATATCCTTCCATGATCCATCGTTGCAGAGGATATTTGCTCAAAGACGCCGTCTTTTTTGGCTCCTTACATGCTGGAAGAGCATGGTCTCCTTCTTCCTCAAGTCGACCCGACGAACTCCGGCCATAATCTCTGTGTGGTGAAAGAAATGTGGGAAGAACAGGTTAAACTCCTCAGGCTTTTTATAGGCAAAAGAGATCACAACGATCCCCAATAACTCCGCCATAATGTCAACCTTGAAAGAACGTGTTAGACTTGACCATTTTAAAGCGTTTTAAATTACAAGGAACGCTTCATGCTTTATTCAAAGCATTTCAAATTACAAGGAATTTAAAAGCTTTGAAGGGGGTCTTGCAGAAGCATAAAAAATACGCTGGATAGCTCTACGCAGCATGTTGATACAGAGCAGCATAAACAGAGGACCTCAGAGCCATCAAACGTGCAACAGAGCTTTTCCGCTGAGCACAACATAAAATATAGGCTCAAGGACCATCCGAGTAATGCAGTGTATCCAGGCTGCTTCAGCGTAAAAGAGGTGCTACATCGCCTCTTTGGCGTAAAACTCATCCGCTTTTAAAGCAGCATTGAAGTGTACGAGGGACGCTTCATATTCCCCGAAATGAACCTGACAAGTCGTGCAGTGAACCTGACAAATCGTGCAGTGAACCTGACGTCTGACTCCTGACAAAGAGTACTCCATGACTACCCAGGCGACGGCTATAATGATGGCGCGGCACTGCAACCCAGGCTGTCATTTACTGCCCTTTCCTTGGCGTAAACCACTTTTACGCATACAAAGGAATACGCCGTCTAGTTTTACACAAGAAGATGTGAGCTGTTTATGCTCCACAGAAGACAAATAGCCTGCCACATCAAAAGCTGCTCTTCGTACAAGGCTCGAGGCACGTCTCAGCATTTAATGCGCAGAGCAGTGACAGGTTCTCGAGGCACGTCTCTGCATTTAGGGTGCTAAATACTGACAGATGTCCAAGGCACGTCTCTGCATTTTCTGCACAAAAGAGTGGCAGGCCTTCAAAACACGCCTCTGCATTTAATACTCAGGATAATGGCGGATATCTGCATTTAATGCAGGAGATTTGATTAAATGTCACCGAACCGTCATCTAGTGACATTCCCTTTGCGTAAACTATTCTTACGCATATAAGGGGGTATGCTGCCAAGTTTTACACAGGCAGACGTGAGCTTCCTACGCTTCGCAGAAGATAAACAGCCTGTCCCGTCAGCAGTTACTCTTCGTACAAGATTCGAGG
This sequence comes from Iris macrosiphon, assembly GCA_036927795.1. Classification (NCBI taxonomy): domain Eukaryota; kingdom Viridiplantae; phylum Streptophyta; class Magnoliopsida; order Asparagales; family Iridaceae; genus Iris; species Iris macrosiphon. The sequence continues at coordinate 45,533,181 of JAYESA010000003.1, forward strand.
CGCGTATCTGTATTTAATGCACAGAATGATGGCAAATCTTAAAGACACGCCTCTGCAGTTAATTGGCAGGATGGGGGCAGATCTCTGCATTTAATGCAAAAGATTTGATTATATCTCTAAAAGCTGTAATCTCGGCTAAAACGTCCATATCGTCTCGGCTTCTACGCCCACTCGGCCTCTATGACCACTCGGCTTCTACGCTTACTCGGCTTCTACGCCTACTCAGCTTTTATACCTACTTGGCTTCTACGCCATGGTGATAGTTATTGGCTTCTACGCCAACCTCTTCTACACAAAGGATAACTACCTACGTGGCTTCTACGCCGTGATCTTCGCAGCAGCTATACGCGTTGTTCCTTAGTTGGACACGCGTCACATGCTCATTCAGAAGGTCATCTATACGCGAGCTTTGGTTATTGTAACCGTCGTGTAAAAGGGTGCTGTACTTTCCACTACTCGGTTTTTACGCCGACTGTGTGGTCACTGTCACTAAAACTCTATAAATAGAGACCTCTATCAACAGAGGAAAAGGTTGAAGAAACTGGTCAAAAAAAATTGAAGGTCGAACGATCAAAAATTGGTCAAGGAATCCAGTATCAGATCCAAGGTCGACAATTGGGAGGAGAGAAAACGGTCGAGAGAGAGAGAAGAATCCAGAGCTCAGGCAAAGAGAAGGGATCGATGACTTTGGCATCGGGCATCCACCCTCTTTAGCAACCTTCGAAGCTGCTTACTGTCTTCCACGACACTTCTTCATCATCGTGTGGTCTAAGGGCTAAAGTGATCGACTGCAGATCGGACACCTATAGCAATATTAACCAGATTAAATAAATTGTACTTTAATATCCTCGTATAGGATTAAATTGTACAATCTTGTTTGTAAACAAAGGAGAAGGGTTTCGTATAAACCCTTATTTTCTATTTCTTTTATTTATTATCAAACAAGAACATAACTAGGAAATAACATACCTCAAGGCACAAACAAATATGGATTACGCTCTCGTATTTTATCCTCCCTCTCCCAGGTAGACTCCCCCAGAGAGTGATGCCTCCATGGGACGCGCACTAAAGGAATAGTCTGGTTCCTCAGCATATTCTCTCTCCGATCCAGAATCTTAACTGGCTACTCTGGATAGCTAAGAGTAGGGCCCACCTCTATCTCCGAGTGATCCAATACATGACTAGGATCTGCCATGTATAATCTTAACTGTAATACGTGAAACACATTGTGCACTCCCTCTAATGCCGGTGGTAAGTCTAGTCTATAATCAACTGCACCGACCCTCTCTAGAATAGTGAAAGGTCCGATGAATCGCGGACTAAGCTTCCTGCCACCACCGAAATGAATTGTGCCTCGTGTCGAAGAAATCCTCAGAATCACCAAACCATCGACCTAGAACAGAACACCAACTTAAGAACTTAATCTATAACAAACCACCAAAAACAAGCACAAAATAAAAATCTAAACTATACCTCGAACTCAAAAGGTCTCCGTTGGCTATCGGCCCAATGCCGCTGTCTGTCCTGCGCCACACAAAGTCTGTCTCTGATCAACTAAACCTTCTCTGCTGCATCCACAACCATCTCTGGCCCAAGCAAAACTCTTTCTCCAACATTGTCCCAAGATAAGGGAGTACGACACCTCCGACCGTACAGAGTTTCAAAAGGTGACATCTCTATACTAGCCTGGCAACTATTGTTGTAAGTAAACTCAACCAAATGGAGATAATCTTCCCAAGAAACTCCAAAATCTAGTACACAAGTGCGCAATATATCCTTGAGAGTCTGAATAGTCCTCTCCGACTACCCATCTGTTTGGGGATGATATGCAGTACTGAACTTGAGCTGAGCGCCCAAACTCTCCTGCAAACTCCTCCAGAAATGAGAAGTGAAACGACTATCCCGATCCGAAACTATACTGACGGGAACTCCATGTATCCTAATAATCTGCCTCATATACATCTCTGTCAGCTTCTTCATAGACAAACCCACCTTAAAAAGCAAAAAGTGGGCCGACTTGGTCAACCTATCAACGATGACCCAAATCGCGTCTTTCCCTCATGAAGATCGTGGAAGTCCAGATACAAAATCCATAGTAATGTGCTCCCACTTCACTCTGGAATAGGTAATGGCTGAAGTAAACCTCCTGGCCTCTTCCTCTCAGTTTTCACCTGCTGGCACACCAAGCATCTGGATACAAACTGTGCCACTTTTCTCTTCATGCCATACCATCACACACTCTCTCGTATATCCCGATACATCTTGTTGGCACCTGGATGCATGGAATACTTAGAGCGATGCGCTTCCTGCAATACCTCCTTACACACTTCTTCCTGCAATACTAAAAATATGTCACGACCCGCACCCAGTGTATGGATACAAGTCGGAAATAACGCCCAGCCTACGCCGCAGAATCGATGGTAGAACGTTGTCTGGGTAATCTATCTAACAATATAATGAACCACCAACGATGATAATATACTCAATCACAGATATAAGATGGAAATGAGCACGAATCAGATAAAGAATAGAAGTAGTCACATACAGCTCATGAGTCTAAAATAATACATCAATGAGTCTGAAAGAAATAACAAAATAAGCTGGAGACAAATCTAGTACAAAGAATACTAAGAAGCTACCAAACCTGGGTCAACTGTCTCAGTTGGGATAAGTCCCTCCTGAACCAGGGTCTCAGACTCTAGACCCACAACATCCTGAGGTCCATAATAGGTAGGGTACCACTCCTCAGTGTCATCTGGAAAAATATATCCAGTTAGGAAAGGAGCAGAGTACATCTCTAACAACAGTTCTAATCAATGATAAAAACTATGTAACAGTAAATAGATATAAATATACAAGATGCACAATAGATGCAAGAGATATATATACAACAAGGAAATACTGGAATAAATACAATAATGAACAATATGCCAATGAACAAGAATACTAATGACTAAGTGTGTGAGTACTAGCTTTAACATGTGATCGGCTTGGAAACATGATACAATATATGGCCTGGCTAATCATACGTGCGGTGTACGATTAACACTATTCAATAACAGTACTTGATACAATAGGGGTATGATCACATATCTACACTAAGGTATTTCCTACCCTCGTCTAGTATAATAGATCCAACCACGGTAGATTATGGCACGAGATTTCCCAAGAAGATAGCTAGTCTTCCTGAGAATCAGTGTCTGTACATGTATAAGATAACCAATAAAATAATACTTGCACCATATATACCATATACCAAGGAATAACATCTCATGACGAGATCCGGATATACCAATCCATGTAACCATAGTGTCAAGTGAACATGGATATCTACACTAGATACAATAAACATAGAGGATATCATAAATGAGAAACTATCGGAGAATGTACTCGCCTGGTGTCCAAAGAATAGTCTCACAGATGTCTGATACGGTGCCTCGAAGACCTAGATATGGAATACAATATCAATACAAGGTTCCGGAAAGAGAATAAGTTAAACTAGTCAACTTCTAGGTCAAAAGTCAATTCTAAGTCAAAAGTCAAACTATGGTCAACTATGGTCAACTATAGTCAAACTATGGTCAAGTATGGTCAAACTATGGTCAACTACCTATTTTTAGGTTGCATAAGTCTTACACAAAATATTGGGTTCAATATACTAAAGTCTAAGCGATAAAAACCATACCTTAAATATTAGGATACCGTATCTCCGGATACGTTAATCCATAAGTAAAACATCAATATATATATATATCAAACAATTATTAATAATATAGAATCATAATTACAAACATTAAATAGGTACCGTGGGTTTTGAACCAACTTGGTATCACAACAATAATTCAAAAACATGATACCCAAACTAAATACCTTGGGTATCCCCAATTACCTTGGTTCCTCAAGGTAATACCCAATACCTTGTTATATTAACTACTCATAATATATATATATATATATATATATATATATATACATACATACTACACTAATTATTATACATGTACTATAATGTAGTTAGCAATTTAGGAGATACATTACTCATATATTAACACTAATATATATATATATATATATATATATATATATAAACTACCAAACCGTCTCTAAAACTATTCCTGCTGTCACTGAAAGCTGCTGTTTATTATGATATACTGCTATTTTAGTGACAGTTTCCTGCACTGTCGCTAAAAACTGTCACTACATCCCCTGATACATTGTTGGTACGCTGCTGTTTCAGCAACAGTTTTTCTGAAACTGTTGCTGGCTGCAGTCACTGCTTCTCGCTGCCGCTGTTGTTGCTTTTTTGCGACAGATTGCTGTCGCTGTTGCTCTGCCTGTTGCTGCTGTTGTTTGACATTCTACGAAGTTTGAAACGTCGCCAATGCCGCTGTCACTACACCTATAAATATAACACACACACACACACACACACACACATATATATATATATAACACTGAATATATAAATACTACTATATATATAACTTACAATTATATAAAATATATATATACATACACAATAATACACATAACAACATAGTATCATATATATACATAGTTACAACATTATAGAATATATGTACATAATAAACATATATAATAATACGTATATATAATCATACAATAATATGCTTATATATATATATATATATAACACAACTAAAATCATATATACATACTATAATATTAAATAGATCTTACATATGTAGAATAAATAGGTGCATAAATATATATACACACATAGGTAAAATAGATTTATGACACATAAATACAAAATATATACATCACCCTATATATATATACATATATATATATATATATATATAATTATACATCACCATGTTCAAAGTGAAAGAGAAATTAGATTTAAAATTAAATTACACAAATATATGGAATGTATCACCCCGTATCCCAATAGATCTGGGATACGCATGCGACACGAGTCCACCACACATCCAAACATATCCCGAAGGACACGAACAAGTCATATATATTATTTATGAACAATACGAAGAGTCAAAAGTAAATCTACGTGTCCGTGTCAAAATATGACATGTACAAAGTTCCGTGTCAGAGAAAAAACCCCTAAATCAACACGTATCACCAAATTGTTGGGATACGACCTACACGTACTCAATTATGGACACAACACTAGCCCTAAACACACAAGCACATGCCAAATTGATCTATAGGACCAATTGACACACACAATACTTGTCAATCTCGGAATTCCCCTAAAATCGACACAAAATATGCCATAACTTTCTCAATAGGCCTCCTATGAACACAAAACCAAATCCTATGGGTAGCCTATGCATATGGGTTGATTTTCCATGGTTATATCTCAGATTTAGAACCTAAATTAAGGAAAAAAACTGAATTGTACCTATTAGGAGATGGATTCCCAATGCAACCTCCAAATGAGATGAAATTGGCTCCAACTTGTAGATCCTTGCTCCTCTTTGTAGATCCTTGCTTCCTCCTTCTAGATTCTTGTTCTACTAGCCTCCAATGGTGATTTAGGAAGAAATTGGAATAAAATTTGGTTGGGAAATGAAGTAGGAATGAAGAAATTTGGTTGAGGAAAATTCTAGATCTAGTTTTGAAATGAAAAGAGAAGAGAGAATCCCTCCCTCTTTATTATAGGCCGGCCCCTTTTCCCCTCCCTCAAGTTACTATGAATTTTCCAATATACCCCTTGGGACCTCTCATGAAGAAATAATTAAGGTGAGAATCTTCTAGTCTAATGGTTTAATTAATTTAATTTATCTCCTTAACAATGAGCCTTCTAATTGGGCTAATTTCTAACAATTAATTCATGTTGCTCCACTGGTCTAACTAAACTAGTTAGGTCCACTAACATAACTCCAAAATAAATAACTAACATCTAACAATAATTAAATAATACAACAAATAATTATTTATCATGCACAGTATTTAATTAAATATAAAATTACTAAAATACTCTTTTCTAGAAAATGTGGTAGTGACAGATGCGGTTCAAGTAATGGGAACCTCCCAATAAGGATGAAGTCATATAAATCAATCTGGACGACCAATCCTTCCCTAAACCTAACTTTATCAGCAAAAGTCTATCCGATGAGGATTGGAAATCAATACTACAGCTCATCAGGGAATACATCGATGTCTTTGCTTAGAGTTATAAAAATATGTCGGTACTGGACCCCCCTAATCGCGGTCCACAAACTAAACATCCTGCCAAACGCTAAGACGATCAAGCAATAACAATGACTGTTTGGCAGGACATAATGAATGATATCGAATCTGAAGTCAACAAACTTATAGCGAGTGGCTTCATCCGCAAGGAACAACATCCAGATTGGGTAGCCAACATGGTGCATGTTGTTAAAAAGAATGGAAAGATCCAGATCTGTATTGACTTCCTTGATCTGAATATGGCATACCCTAAGGACGAGTTTTCCCTTTTGATTATAGACATAATGATCGACAACACTTATGGCTTCGAGTGCATATCCTTCACGGACGGATTCTCAGGCTACAATCAAATTAAGATGTATCATGATGACGAGAAGAATACATCATTTCGAATGTCGATATGAGTATACTGCTACATAGTCATACCCTTCGGTCTGAATAATACAGGTGCTACATAACAGCGAGCTATGATTACAATCTTTCATGAACATCTATATAAGACAGTAGAGTGTTACGTTGATGATATCGTTGTCAAGAGTCGCTCCAAAAATGATAACCTCCGAGACTTGAAGACTATGTTCGACCTGATCGTGCACACCAGCTCAAGATGAATCCTACCAAATTCTTCCTGGGAGTCACCAGCGATAAATTTTAGGGTTTTGTCATAACTTTGAAGGGTATCCACGTTGACCTCGATAAGACTAAAGCAATCCTTGAAATTCATCCGCCGAAGAACCTCAGAGAACTTCATGGATAATAAGGAAGAATGTTATACATCAAGAGGTTTATATCAAACCTCTCTACACGTTGTCAGCCATTCACTCAGCTCATGAAGCAGGGAGTCTCCTTCGTCTGGAAAAAAGAATGCCAGGGCACCTTCGATGACATCAATGAGTATCTCATGAACCCCCAAGTATTGGTGACCCCCGTTATGGGAAGACCCTTCTTGCTATGCGTGCCGGTAATAGATAACTCCTTCAGATATCTTCTAGCAGATAGATATTAATTGGCCGATCTTGATATTTTGGGCATTGAGGTATTAGTTTCTGGAGTTGTAGCACATATGTAGAGACTTCAAGTACATTCAGAGTTGATGGACAGTCAGAGCCGCATAGTTCGAAGATGAGTCTCTAAGGAGCATCAGAGCACTAGTCCAGATAGGGTTAGTAGAGGACTTCAGTATTGCAGATGATGGAGCATTGCGCAAGGAGATTCTTCAGGAGGCGCATCGATTTCACTACTCTATGCATCCAGGTGCCAACAATATGTATAGGGACATGAGAGAGCATATTTGGTGGTATGGTATAAAGCGGGAGGTGGCTATCTTCGTATCCAGATGTTCGGTATATCAGCAGGTAAAGGCAGAGAGACAAAGGCTAGGGGGATTCTTCAACCTTTATCCATTCCAGAATGGAAGTGGGCATGTGACGATGGACTTTGTTTAGGACTTTCACGTTCTCCAGGAGGTAAAGATGCGATTTGGGTCACCATAGATAGGTTGACCAAATCAGCCCACTTTCTGCCATTCAAAGTAGGTACGTCTATGGAGAAGCTCGCGGAGATGTATGTGCATCAGATAGTCAGATTGCATGGAGTTTCTATAAGCATAGTCTCGGATCGGGATAGTCGCTTTATGTCCCACTTCCGGAGGATTTTGTAGGCTAGCTTGGGCACTCAGCTCAAGTTTAGTACCACATATCACCCTCAAACCGACGGACAATTAGAGAGGACTATTCAGACTCTCAAGGATATGCTACGCACCTGTGTTTTGGATTTTGTAGGCTCTTGGAAGGATCATCTTTACTTGGTAGAGTTTTCTTACAACAACAGCTACCAAGCCAGTATCGAGATGTCACCATTTGAGGCGTTGTATGGACGAAGATGTCATACTCTGTTATCATGGGATAATGTTTATGAGAGAGCTTTATTAGGACCAGAGATGGTTGTGGATGCAACTAAGAAAGTAAAGCTCAACAGGGATAGACTTCGGGTGACGCAGGACAGACAGCAGCATCGGGCCGATAGCCACTGGAGACCATTGAAGTTTGAGGTATAGTTTTTATTGTGTATTGCTTGTGATTGTTTATTTTGTTAGAGTGCTAAGGCTGTATTTCGTTCTAGGTTGGTGGTTTGGTGTTTCTGAGAATTTTACTGATACGTGGCACAATTTATTTTGGTGGAGGTGGAAAGCTTAGTCCGTGATTCGTCGGACCTTTCAGTATTCTTGAGAAGGTCGGTGTTATTGTCTACAGACTAGACTTACCACCTGTAAAGAAGGGAGTGCACAATAAATTTTACGTGTCAAAGCTGAGATGGTACATAGCAGATCCTAGTCATGTGTTGGATCATCGGAGATCGAGATGGGCCCTACTCTTAGCTATGCAGAGCAGCCAGTTGAGATTCTGGATTAGAGAGACAAGGTGCCAAGGAACCAGACGATTCCTTTGGTGTGCGTCGCGTGGAGGCATCATTGGCCAGGGTAGAGTACTTGGGAGAGAGAGGCTGAGATGTGCGAGCGATATTCTTATCTATTTGAGCCATGAGGTATAATTCTTTCTTGCTTGTATTGACTGCTTTTGGTAGTTAGTTTCTTCCTTAATTTCGAGGACAAAATTTTCTAAGGTGGGTAAGATTGTCACCCTCACTTTTTCAACTAAGGGTAGTTTGAAATTTGGCATAGGAAATTGTATTTTTAGGATTATAATATTAAATATTATGCATGTTGTAAATTTTAATTATTGTATTATTTATTTATTGTTGGATATTAGATGTATTTTTTGACTTATATTAGTAGACCTAACTTGTTTAGTTTAGATCCAAGGACCAACATTTAATTCTAGTTTAGGTTGAGCCCAATAGTAAGCCCATTCATTAGGAGGATGAATTGATTAGTGAAACCAATTAGACTAGAACCTTCCCTCCTTAATTATTTTCTTCATGAGAATTCCCAAGGGGTATTTTGGACTTTTCATATTAGCTTGGAGGAGGGGCAATGGCCGGCCACCATAGGGAGGAGAGAGACTCTATCACTTCTCATTTGTCATTCCAAATCTAGACCTAGATTTTTTTTCCATTTTCTTCATTCCCACACCAATTCCTACTCAATTTTCTGCTTAATTCCTTTTATGTTCTTTATTAGAGGCTAGTAGAATAATGATCTATTAGGAGGAAGCAAGGATCTACAAGAAGGAGCAAGGATCTACAAGTTAGAGGCTACTTTTACCCAATTTAGGATTTTTATTAGGAATCCATCTCCCAATAGGTACAATTCAGTTTTACCCTCTAATTAGGTTCTAAATCTATAATTTAACCATAAGGAACCATACCATATTCTAAGGCTACCAATAGGAATTGAAATTAGGTTCATAGGAGGCCTATGGAAAGAGTTATGTTGTGTTTTGTGTCAATTTTGGAAGAATTCTGAGATTGGCACATCTTGTATTTGTCAATTGGTCAATTAGACCAAGTTGACATATGTTTGATTGTGTGTGACTAATGTCGTGTCCACAATTAGATATGTGTAGGCCGTATCCCGATAATTTGGAGATACATGTTGATTTGGGGTTTTTTCTCCGACACGGGGGTTTGAGCATGTCATACAGGTGCGGTGCACTCCACGTGCTTGTTCATTGTACCTCAATTCAATTTGACTTGTTTATATCTATTAGAATGATATAATTATATGATTGTATGGTTATCTATATATGTATGTATCTCTATTATATTATATAGATATGCATATATAGCTATGTGTATATGTGTAGGGATATGTGTATATGTGTATATATATATCTATAGTATTATATAGATATACATATTTATATATGTAAGTATATTTGTATATGTATATATATATATATATATATATATATATATATATATATATATATATATATGTGTGTGTGTGTGTGTATGATTATTTCATACGAGTGTATATCTATATATGTATAGATATGTATATATGTTTATGTGTGTGTGTGTGTGTGTGCATAGTGAGTGAGTGAGTAGTGAGTAAGGGGTCGGGTAGTAGCAGTATTCTGCATCAGCTGAGGGGATATAGTTTCAGCCAGCAAGTACCATCAACTGGAATGAGAGAAGCAGTGTGCACACAGCAAGAAGAGACATGTAGCAAACTGTGTACTGCATCAACTAGCAAACTGTGCATAACAGCAAAGCCTGCAGGGCACCAACTGTATTAAGCAATTAGCACAGCAACCTGCAGAGTCTACAGAATGCAACTGCAGCAACCTCAACTAGCTGCACAATAAGACAGCAACTTGTACAACAGTAACTGCATTCAGCAAGAGGCTTCAGCTGCCACTGTACTATAGCAAAGTGCAGCTATTCACTACAGCACATCAGTGTGCAGCAACCAGCATAGGCATTCTGCAACTGAGGAGCCAACTGCAACAGTCACCAACAGCAAGTCGAGCTAGCCAGCAAGCAACCACAGCAAGATCAACTACAGCAAGCCAAGCAACAACTGCATAGCACAGTAGCAGCAACCACAGTGCAACAACTAGTTAAGGTAGAGGGTTAGCTAGTAGTTTACTAGTGGTTTAGTTAGTTATTGATAGTTAGTTAGTTGATTGCATATTAGTCTAGTTAGTTATATATGTATATATATTTAACTAGTGAGTCATATTGCTATCTAGATAGTTATATATACTTTGATATATATATATATATATATATATATATATATATATATGTATATATATATATATATACTTGTTAGACTAGTAGCTATAAGTATATATGTATATATGTATTAGTAAGCTAGTGGTAAGTTAGTATAGTAGTATCGTATATAAGTATTGGTATGATAGTTATAGTTTAGTATATTGGGTAGTTAACTATCTATTAGGATTTGAATTACCTTGTGATACTAAGGTAATGTTAAGGTATCGGTGGATACTAAAGATATTGGGTTTGAGTATCAAGATGGGTGTGTGTAGGTGGTGAGATACGCATTGGTTCAAAGCCAATGTATCCACTTAGTATTAGTTAGCTAAGAGTATTATATGTATTGTCTTGTATATATATAAATTAATATTTTAATATCTAAAAACTTGTGTATCCTGTAATACGTTGCTTGGTTTGTATCTTAGTATCTTAGTTTAGCTAGTGTGGCCTAGTTATATAGTGTATGGACCTAATATCCTAGAGTTGGACTCATACAATCTAGAAATAACTAGTTTGACCTAGAGTTGACCTAGTTTGACTGTTTTGACTTAGAAATGACTTTATGACCTAGAATTGAACTAGTCTAACTTATTTTTATTCCAAAATATTGTATTGATGCAATATACCAAATATAGGTCTGTGTGACACCAGCTTGGGCATCAAGAGACACACCTTGCTCAGGACCTCAAGCGAGTATATTTCTCTGTTAGTTTTTATTTCATAATAGAATATATCTTTTATATTCTAGAACTGTACACTTAATTCTGACACAGTGGTTTTACGGACTGGTACTACATAGATCCTGTCAGGAGATATTATCCCCTACCATGTTCAGCGGGTACTCCTTCAAATATATTTTATCGTGTATATTGGGTATTGATTTATTATATTCCTGTACACACACTACTCGTGTTCATTGTGCTTATATTCGTGTACACACACTGCTCGTGTTCAGTGTGCCCATCTGCGTGTTCGTAATGTGTCGTGATTGGATCCATTGGTATTAGTTGGAGATGGGGGAGTAGGAGTTGATTATGTGATCAAAGCCCCAGTATATTCGTGTACATGTCGATTATATACCACACTTGTAATCGTGTTACCTTATTGTATTCGTGTTCAACCTAAACCGATCACATAATAAACTTGTATTCTGAGGCACATTAGTTAGACTTCAGTCATTCCTTTATATTGCAGATATTCATATTGCATGTTCTTCATTCTAGTACATTACTTGTTTACTCTAGCTCTTTTTATTCTGTTGTTTAGTTATCTTGTATTTTTTTCTATTATCTCTTTTATATGCTCGATTATGTATTTAAAATTGCTTTCAAAGGTATATACTTTGCTCAAATCCTGACTAGATATATTTTTCTAGATGATCGACTCATAGATCAGTGTCCTATATTCTATGTATCATAGGAGGGCATACCATTAGAGGATACTCCTATAGACCAGGAGAACTTAGTTTCAGAGCCTGAGGAGGTTTAGTTTATTTTGATAGACTTGTATTAGACTGTTATTGAGATGCATGGCATGTATATTATTTCAGACTTGTTGATTGTATCTTGATTCTTTTCTTCGTTATTCTATTCGTGCTCTATCTTCCTTAGTTTTCATTGTGATTGAGTATAGTTACATTTGTAAGATACCATATTGTTTCTCCATTTGGAGTTGAGATGATTGACAGGTACCATATATATATTATTGAGATATTTAGTTAGTTAGAGTTGACCCAGATATCGTTCTACTATCAATGCTGCGACATAGGCTGGGCATACCCACGTACTCATGCCTAAATATCCAGGTGCGGGTCATAATATTTGGACTTAGCCATCAAAGACAGAAGAAAGAAGAAAATCTAATCGAGGAGTCATCGCCTTCACCCAGGAAAATTGCTACGGGGTTGGTGAGTGATTTCAATTGTAATCTTCTATTTTTTTATTAAGAGTGGTAAGGGGGTTGAACCTATTAGGGCAAAGGGTTCAACATTAATTTTTTTAATCTTGTATTCTATCTGAGTTATAAAGGCTAGGATTTGTCCAGGTGATATAGTGACCGCATATAATTATCATTATTTGTACTTGGTGTTCGTTTTACAAGGGTTGGTTATCTCAGATAGGTTGCAAAATGCTTTCATGCGCCCAATAAGTATTATCAGAGCCCTGGTCTGATAGTATGATACCAATAAGTGGTATCAGAGCTACATATTTAGTTCTAGCAACTATGTCTACGGAACAGATAAACACTCATATGATCACCTTTACAGGGGAGAACTGGAAAATTTGGAAGCCAATAATGGAGGATCTAATCTGGTATAAGGACTTTCATGGTCCGTTAGAGGGCGACAGCACAAAGCCGACAGATAAAGGTATTGATTACTGGAAACGATTGGATCAGAAGGCTATTGGATTCATCCGCCAATGGCTGAATGATTTGGTATTTCACCACGTGTCCATAGAAAGTTCGATAAAAGCATTATGGGAGAAGCTTCATTCGCTGTATGAAAGAAAGAAGGCTAGCAACAAGGCATTTCTTATTCGCCAACTCTTTAACTTGAAGTACATAGAGGGTGCAATGGTGGCATTATATCTTAACGAGGTTCATGGCATCATCAATCAGTTATCTACGATGAAGATGGTCATAGAGGATGAGCTTCAGGCCCTGCTATTTTTTAGTTCTCTACTGAAAAGGTGAGAGACATTGGTGGTATCGGTAAGAAACTCTGCTTCCGATGGAGTTGTCATGATAGGGGCAGTCAAATGCAGCTTGTTGAACGAGGAGGTCTGGTATAATCAAGTGGAATCATCGCAAGAGTCCGCTTTGGTGGCTTTCTACGGGAAGGAAAGGCTCAAGTCACAAGCGAGGAAAGGGGATTCTCGAAATCTTGCAAATATGGACCGCAAAGATGGTTGCTATCACTGTGGTGAAAGGGGTCATATCAAGAGGGAGTGTATGAAGCTCAATGTTAAAAAGGCCAAAAGCAAGGATGATCAGGAGGATCGCACGACTATGGAACATATAATTATCGCAGCAACCGATGCAGAGAAACCTTGTATCATGTGTCATGATAGCGATTGGATCATAAACACAGAGGTATCGTATCATGCCACTCCATATAGGAGGATCTTCACATCATACCACTATAATGACCCGCTCTGCTCAACCCGGAGGGCCGATTCAAACGACACAAGTGTAGCGAACTATCCTGCCTTGCTCAGCGAGATAAATCATTCGATGCAAAGGCATTCATACTTGTACCTTTAAATAGAGTCAGACTTAGACTTTTTAGAGGCACGCTCGGAGTCTCGCTCGGCCGATGCGATTCATTGCTAAGGTGGGTGGCCCCGGTGAACCTGTCCCTGCTTAGATGCACACTTAAGAAAAAGAATAATAGATGATAGTTTCTAACTAATAACCTTTGTATGCTAATAAAAAGAGATGAACGCATATAGCTAAGGGGATAATCTTACCTTATAATTGTATAAAATATTGAGATCTTACTTGTTATCCTGGCTTATTGAGTTAAAATGTAGTAGTTTCTCATATATGCCACAAAAGTAATTTTGAGTTCATATTGTGGCACCATACCACATAGAATATGACATGGAATATAGTATAATCATATTACATACATAGATGAGGAAGACTATCAAGTAGTCATTCTGAGTCAGGCAAAGAAAAGAAAAGAAAGTACTTGGGATATCCAGATCACCGAGGCAGTCTCTAATCAGGGATTTACGCAAAAAAGAAAGATCCGAGTGTAGTCCTCGGCTAGATTCAACCAAACTGAAGTCCTCGGATAAGAGAAATTGAGCAGGAAGTTCTAGGCTAGGATTAGAAGTAGGAGAGTAGTTGCATGGTCACGGACAACTGGTTGCGCACTTGGTAGAGAAAGAGTCCTCGATACTTATTATTGAGGCATCTGAATCGTGTCAGCCCGAAAGGACAATGACAATGTAGTCCTGGTAATACACTAGCCGAAGTACTATCAGGTGAGTGTGGGATGTCCAACAAGACTTGTTATCGACCATGAAAGACAGCCGTCTCGTCAGATGGTTCGGGATGCCAAGTAAGGCTCACAATCGAGCAATAAAGACAACCGTTCCATCCCATATTATGTCTAATATGGCTAACAGATCCAGTGACCTTCATACAGATAATTTATACATGCATAGCGGCTATCCGCATTCAGAAAAGGAGTAACATGATGGAGTATATTTGTATGACACTTTGCAAATTTTGAATGGATGCACGATATATAACATAGTTCGAGGAAAAATATGTCTAAGGTAGAGACACAAACATAATACTTGAATTACATAGATGTTCTTCGCTACTTAGTAGATTATTGATTATATTTCTATGACAGGGAAGGCCGAATTATAAGAAAGGGTATGATAAACTCAGCTATTTACAGTACGACACTCTGGATTTAGACACAAATATTACTTTCATTATATTACCATGAAACTGATCCTAAGACAAAGACTAGAAAGATAACATAATCAGTCGGTACACATAACTAATGAACGTGTTTATTTTGTGGCATGGGTGAGAGGCCTCCGCACCAGAGCATTCAATGTACTGATACCTAACGAGATTGCATGCAGGGTGTAGGGAGAACTCGTACTGATTTGAAGATCGCTTAACGCATAGAGGTGCTGGACCGCACTTGGCATCTTAGAGCATGGTACGCGAACTTGGAGCTCACATATATGAGTCATAATGTATGGAAACATCATTATCCAGAGTGTATGATTCAGTTATAAGCCTAAGGGCATATTTATTGTAAAAAAAGAGAGAGAGAGCATGAACGACTTATAATCTCGGGCTAGCGCTGCTTGTAATCTTTACATTATATAAATAAAGAGCTTGTTTTGGATTTAATACTTATCTTTATTCTATGTTTCCATTATGATGACTCTGTAAACTAGTTATCAATGACCGTTTCGATATTTGCCTTGCGTGGAAGCAACTTAAGGCTCATGCGGCATCACGACCTGATAGGAACGATCGTCCTGTGGGAGCACTGGCACGATGATTCGCGTTTAGCAGGGGCGATAGATCCTGCAGAAGATTGGGGCATGACATATTAGTATTAGAGCACAGCTTTACATCCTTGGAATTCGTATTGATTATTTCAGTTTTGAACTTGTTTATTGATAATGTGATAGATGCTCTCTCTCGATGCTTCGATAAATATTCCATACAATGAGTCTAAATATTTTTGAAAGTGCAAGTGAATGATATGATTGCTTGAACGAGATTATGATTGCAAGGCCTTTGTGCCAAACTGCGTTAGACTTTATAATAATAGACTCATGCTTAAAAATTTTAAGTTAAATGCGAACCAGAATGACCTTACCCCAATGCTAGCTGGTTTGTGTGCGGGACTAGATTTTTGTTCGAACATGATAGCTATGCACAAAGCCTTTCGGCTAAGTTGTGCTAAGTATCGTGCACCTAGACCCTTTGGTGTGAGCAGGTTGCAAGCGAGATTTTGGTATTAGTCGAATAAGGATAAAGTCGAACTTAGAATAGAAATTGATAGAGACGTTATAAGAGTAACGCTAAGACAAATAATAGAAATCGTGTTTGGATTTTGAGATATAGTTTAGACGATTATTTGTATCGGTAAGTTACGTCTCAAATATAGTTTTTGTGGAGGACTATCGATAGAGGTACATACGATACTAAGATTATTAAGGCAGCAAATATGGATCGTATTGGAGTTCTAAGGAACAAATTGGATATACGAGTGAACGATGCGAACGTGATTCAGGAGTTAATATGATGACTCAATTCCTGAATGGTGTATGCGGTCTCAGGATCAAATAAGCGATTTAAGAAAAGAGTGAGTTTTAAAACATTCATAGAGTATAGCTCAAACCCTGAGTGGTGTATTGTTCATCTTAGAAATGTTCGAACGAATCATAGATTTTGGGATAACAAACGAGCCTAGCAGCAAGCGACGTGATTATACAAAGCCTTCTTATATGTCTAGCAAGTAAACAAATTTGAAGTAATCATGCGAGATTTGATTCGAATGAGTTAGAATGAGTTAAACAATGGATAATGCTTATATCAGATAGGAATTCAGAGTGTTAGAATTAATTTCTAGGTTGAGGAAACATAGTAGATCGTATGAGCAATTTTGAATTGAGTTAAATAGATTAAAACTTGAGTTTGAGATAAAATAATCGAGGATGCGACCGGAGTAAGTGTAATTGGAATAATAGCGCAAACGAATGATAGCGCGCACAAAAAATTTAGATTGAGTAGGATATCGCTTTATAGAATTTAGTTTGAGTACGAATGTTATGGTTTCAAATTTGAAAGACTTGATATTATATCGATAGTTGGAAGATGGCATGGATTGATGCAAGTTAGCAAATTTGTGGTTCAATGATTAAAGTAGGCGATTACAGACTTAATCTTGAATTTGAACGAACGATCTTGAATCGAGTTCGAAAGATCACACTCGACATCAGGCCCAGATGAGAATGATTATTTCGTGGGAGCGCTGGCGTGGTGATTCACGTCCAACGACGATGATCAAACTCACAAGATATCAGGACCTAACATGTCCGATGATTATTCAGACTAACTCGATAAAATAGAATATAAGGGAGGTGAATAGACTTTGACTAGTGGATTTGAACTCGAATATTTTTTGGAATGATAGAAGTAGACTATGAATTTATTAAACGGAAATATTCAAGTTGGACGAATTGGCTAGACGAATTATCATCACGGCATGAACGATTATTAGATGAATATGAATTGATGGATTAATGTATAACTTGGATGAAATAGAGTAAGATGATAAGGTGTCTGTTTGTTTGTTGATAACCAAAAAGTTTTATATTCTTTTCTTATATGAGTGCAACTCCATGCTCATATATACGTCACGTCCAGATTAGAACGGTCATCCCATGGGAGCGTTGGCGTGGTAATTTTACGTCTAGCGGAGATGATTGAACTTATAGAAGACCAAAATATAACAATTGAAGGATCATCTTGACTTGTGGTTCAACACGATAAGACGAGTCAAGGATACAAGTGAACCGAAAGTATTTTAGGGATGAGTTAGTCTTGAACATGAAGTAAGACGCTCGATGGTTTAGTGAACAGATACGTAAATTATGTTGTAAGCCTTTGAATTTATGATTGAGATCGAAGAGTTAGAAATTAAATTGTGACTTAGTGGTCTAGACTTAGAAAATATTCGATATGTGGATCCTATCAATTATTTGAGGATATAGACTATATGAATCATTAGGCTTGACATGCGATGTAGATATATCTGGATTCGGTTCAACGAACATATTAATGTGGATAGAATGATCCGTTCTCGATGTTTAGAAATCTGAGTAAAATGAGATTAGGTAGAATACCCCATACGAAATAATAATGGTTTGATCTTAGAGAATTGGGACGAGCGTCATGCAACTCAATTGTATGGTGATTCACAAAACTCGAACTATACCTATGACCTTGTGAGCTGACCTAGTGGCTAGGAAGACGACCCTATGCCGTGAGTTGAGATGGAGTGAATGACTTCAGAGTACCATTCGGTAAAAATAATAGAACTAGGGCAACAAGACTTAGAGTTAGGACTTGGAACTGGAAATGTACGCTAGTGACATTGGCGTTGAGATGAATGCAAAGAGAGATAGGACTTGGATGATAATTGATTGGATTGGATTGGATTGGTTATGCGATAGAGAGGAACAAGTCTGTATTAGGGATTTGTCAGACGAAACTCTTATGATCAAAATTAGTGATATTCAAGATAAGTTGGCATAACAAGTTGAATCGTTGCTTGGAAGATGTGCGTTGCCAGTAATGCAATACTTTGATTTAAGTGGGATTGGGGGTAGACGATGACTAAACGAACCAGAGTTCGGTAAATCGAGTAGTGAAACGATCGGCGATACGAAAGATTTTTATGAGTAGCTTGTCCGACTTAGGTGTCACTAAGCTTGGTTGAAATACACATATTTGGGTGACACATTGAATATGGGTTCATCCAAACTTAGAGATATGCATAACTCGAATGTAGCTGCAAGCAAAAATATTAGATTCACATAGATGTTTATGGCAATTGGAGTAAGATAGCCTCAGCCTAGACTTTCATAGACGAAAGATTGTAATGTACCCTGTATGAATGAGATAATTTTGTGTGAAAATGTAGTAAGAGACTGAGTCAGGAATGCAATAATTGAAGGATAGAGTCATTCAATAAAATGGCTAAGCATACATGCAAAACAAAATGAGAAAAAAAATAGGAAGTTATGTTCAATCGGACCTAAGACGCAAAGGATTAGAACGTACCCCAGGTTGGACAATTTAGCTCTTCGCTAAGCCATAATAAAGACGGAGTAAAAAAATATAGGCAATTTGATGCAACGACTTTGGGTGATAGTAGATTTACTTAGCGAGAATGGGCAGTGGCTCGAGATAGATCTTGATGCAAGACGAGATTGGAAGATTAGCTGAGATTTGAACTTGAAGTCTTGAGAATTTTATGGATTGGGTTTATTCGTAATATTGGGTTTCGATAGACGACGTCGATAATCGATCGAATATGTTTTGGGTTCGCATGGATAGAATATAACAATTGGACAAGTTCACCCTAAGTCTAATTTTTCTAGTATGTATTGAGTTATAGAATACCCCATGACAGAGTAATACAACCCTGCACTAGACGCAGTAGAGTTTGAGATGCGAACTACAACGATTAAGCTGAGTATAGTTCAATAGCAATGAATGATAGAGTTGTTTGGTGAGATTGGCTAAGCGCGTACGTAGCGCAAGGTGAGGAAAGGAATGAATGTAGTGTTGGAACAATCATTAGAAGTTAGATAAGAAGTATAGAGTTTGGTTTAGAATTTATGCGATAATACGAGTTTTGCTCAGGAAGTCTCGAGGACGAGACTATTCTGAGTGGTGTATAATATAACCACCTGCACTGCTCAACCCGGATGGCCGATTCAAACGGCCCAAGTATAGCGAACCGTCCTTCCTTGCTCAACGAGATGACTCGTTCAATGCAAAGGCATTCATACTTGAACCTTCAAACGGAGTCAGACTTTGACTTTTCAGAGGCGCGCTACGAGTCTCGCTCGGCCGATGCGATTCATCGCTAAGGTGGGTGGCCCCGGTGAATCTATACCTGCTTAGCTGCACACTTAAGAAAATAAATGATACATGCTAGTTTCTAAGCGATAACCTTTACATGCTAACAAAAAAAGATGAACACATATAGCTAAGGTGATAACCCTGCCTTATCATTGTATAGAACATGGAGATCTTACTTGTTATCTGTGTAATCTGGCATATTGAGTTAAAATGTAGTATTTTCTTATATATGCCACAAAAGTAGTTTTGAGTTCATATTGAGGTACCATACCACACAAAATATGATACGGGATAGAGTATAATTATATTGCTTACATAGACGAGGAAGACTATCAAGTAGTCATTCTGAGTCAGGAGAAGAATAGAAAATAAAGTACTCAGAATATCCTGATCACCGAGGCAGTCTCTAATCAGGAAGCCAGACAAAGAAGAAAGATCCGAGTGTAGTCCAAGGTTAAATTCAAATGAGCTAAAGTCCTCGGATAAGAGAAACCGAGCAGGAAGTTCTCGGCTAGGATTAGAAGAGGGAGAGTAGTTGCATGGTCACGAACAACTGGTTGCGTACTAGGTAGTAAAAGAGTCCTGGACACGATTGCTGAGGCATCTGAATCATGTCGGCCTGCGAGGAAACCTTATGGTATCATAACACTACCCATTACCTTGGTCACCTTTAGTTCTGCTCTAAATACACACCTAAAGTTAACACTATACATACTGTAACTACTGATACTATTATCACTAATTCCCTCTACTCGATTACCCCCATCTGATCAAAAGGTATCAATCCAACTGTTCATATGTTACCATTGGTCGTACTTTAATCTAGGTACACCAACCCTTGTATTCAAGTGTTGTACAGAGAACCACATCAGAATCCGAGCATTCAGTACCTTAATGTAACTGCTAAGGCTAATTGATACTGCAATAAAGTTTACCCCCTTCCTCTTGATGATATTACTACACTAACTATTTGTGCAGCTACTACTATTGTTGTAACTTAATATTGCTGATGCAACTGCTACTTGTATCAACCCGACACTTAACACCATATCACACAACCTACTAACTATGACAAGAACTCGATACCCCCTACTTGACACTAGGCATTGCCTCCACTCCCTATTGAGACTGCAGCAGTTGTGACTCAAAGTTTGCATAGACCTAGACTCCTTCAGTGTAATTGTGACTCAATGCAATAGTCACTGTCAATCCCATCTCTTGTCTACGATATTTTCTTCCTTGTATTTGCAGTAGCACCCTCCAACTCACTGCAGTGCCCAAGTAGTTCACTCCTTCATCATATACCATATCAAACTTTAACTTGCCACTAGCTAGACACTATGCAGAGTATCAGTTACAAACCTGATACACAACCACCTTCCATTTTTGAACCAACTTCCACTACTGCTACAGTTGATTACCCCATCACTGGCACACGGTGTGCATACAATGTACACAGTGCTCTACACTCTCTCACAACACTTGCATGTGCACCAACACTCCCACACATTTGATAATATATGTATACTAGTATATATACATTTATATATGTATATGTATACAATTGCCTATGAATATAGCATCTAAATAGGTGTATTCTAAAATTAGTCAATTCATCAAGAAACTTGAGTTCACCAATCAAGATACTCTCTATAGTGTCATGATACACTACCATTCACATGCCAAATTCCCTAATATGGACACAACTTCATGTAAAAATAACTATAGAACTAATAGGGAGTTACTCTCTTCCCTTGTGGGTATTCCTAAACCATGGGAGGGCTCCTATCAAAATAATAAAAATAGAATTTAAAAAGAGATTTTAGAATTTTACCTCTTGGGAGATGGATTCCCAATGCAAACCAATAATTCTCTAGCCAAACTTTTCCTCCTCCAATGCTCCTTGAGACCTAAGCTTCTAGGCTTCTTAGATGAGGGAAAAAGAGAGGGATTGAGGTTTGGGGATTGAGGTTTGATTTTCTAAAATTTGGTGGAGAAATAAGGGTTTTGGGGAAGAACTAAATATAGGGTTTCATGAACATAAAATGGAGCTTGAGGAAGGCCCCCCCCACTCCTATATAGCGTCGGTCAAGGAAGGCCTAGGTTTGGCTAAGGCACAAAGTCCAAAATATCCTCTACGATTTTCATGAAGAGTTTTCCAATAAGTGGAGTATTCATCCCTAATGGAAACTTAACAAATTTATAATTAAAAGAAGGGGATTAACTAGTTGGTCCAAAAATGTCTAGTCTAAGGTTGAGTCAAATGGTCACATCAAGTCTAGCCCACTAACTCATAATATTATTATTATTAATAATAATATTGTATATATTATATAAACTATAAATAATATATATAACTATTAAAGACAAAAAATGCCCGTACTCTAAAAATGTGGTAGTGACACCCCCATTGTGGGGAGACCCTTCTTGCTATATGTGTGGGCAATGGATCACTCCCTCGGGGCTCTGCTAGCCCAGACAAGCGATATAGGTCATGAATAGGCCATCTATTATCTCAGTAGAATGATCTCCGGTGCAGAGCACAGGTATAACCCTATCGAGAAGACGTGCCTCACTCAAGTCTTCGCCATTCAGAAGACCCGTCATTAAGTGGCAGGACAGACCATTCATGTGATCTCTTGAGTTAATCCTCTCTTAGGTTCCTTATGACTAAACTCGGAGCGCTCAACTCTTGCCTAGCTATACGAAAAATATTGTTGTCACCATACGACATGGTATTTGTCCCACAAAAGGTGGTCAAAGGCCAAGCATTGGCAGATTTCCTTACAACCCATCATGTACTGGAAACCTCGAAGCTTTACGAGAATATCCCAGACGAAGTAGCGGACTCAAACATGAACAGAAGGGCAAAAGTCGTGGAGAATGTTCTTCGATGGTGCTTTAAGAATAGGACCCAAAGGCGATATTATCGCTGGCGTCGAGATAGTACTAATTTTCCTATAAGATCTGGTCATCAATCGCGCTTACTCCCTCACAGAGCCATGCTCCAGCAATATGACAGAGTACAACGCTCTCATCGTTGGGCTCCAACTTGGTAAATAAGAGGGAGTTGAATACTTAGAGGCCTACGGCGACTCCAAATTAATAGTTAATAAAGTCTAAGGCGAGTACGAAGTTTAGAATAAAGACTTGATTCCCTAGCACTAAGTCATGCTCGATATTTTCTTCACCTTCGAGGGGTTCTTCATAGAGCACGTCCCTCGACTGTAAAATATAGAGGCTGACGCCCTGGCCGGCCTCGTAGCCTCTTTAGTTGCTTCAGTCAATACTTATGAACTAATTATCATGATTGGTCAATAGCTGGTATATCCAAAGAATAACCTATATCTGTATCTGAGATACTCAGTAGGGAAAAGCCTTAACTCCAAAGACTGGAGACTCTCATTCATCGACTACACAGTCTATGGAATTTTCCACGAGAACCAAAAGGAAGCCACTTCCATCAAAAGACAGTCCCTCCGGTTCTATTATGATACGGCTAACCAAATTGATGTATCGTCATTCCTACGACGGTCTTCTGCTACGATGCCTATCGAATACAGAAATGAAGTAGGCTCTCCGCTAGGCTCACAATGTGGTATACGATGCCCATTAACCCGGACCTAAGCTACAGGACCGTCCCTGGAGAATGGATTACTATTGGTCGATAATGGTAGCGGAGGCCGTTGAATATGCGATGAAGTGCGAAGTATGCCAAATCTACGCAGACTTTATCCATCAACCCTCAGAGTTCATACACCCGACGGTAGCATCTTGGCCGTTTGAAGCATGGAGAACGGACATTATCGGCCCAATTAGTCTACTTTCGTCTAAGGGACATCGGTTTATCCTCGCTATCACCAACTACTTCACTAAATGGGCAAAAGTCGTACCACTCGCTAAAGTCAAAATATCAAACATGATCAGCTTCGTCAAGCATCACGTCATATACCGCTAAGACTTGCTACGAAGGATCACCCATGACAATGGTCCACAGTTTGCAAGTTACTTTTTACCAATTTTGTGACAAAAATTGAATCCAGAATGTAGCCTCAACTGCCTACAATCCAACAACAAATGGTCTGGCGGAAGCATTCAACATGACCAACATAAAGCTACCTAAAAAGTTTGCGTCATCCAATAAGCGCGACTGGAATGAGAAGCTGATTGAATGTCTCTGGGCCTACCGAACCACGGTCTGGACACCTACTGACATCATGCCATTCTTCTTAGTCTACAGGAGAGAAGCGGTCCTCCCCTGTAAGGTCTAAATTCTACGCTCCAAGTGGTTCTCTCCAACCAGCTAACCGTCGACGACAATCACCATCGACGACTACAAAAATTAGAAGCACTCGACGAGAAATACCTTTTAGCTCAACAGCGTATTAAGCTGTACCAAGAGCGCCTCTCGGAAGCCTTCAACAAAAAGGTTAAGAAGAGGACCCAAATGGGCGACCTCGTCTTGACAGTAAGAAGGCCGATGGTTATGACCCACAAGACGATCGTCAAGTTCTAACCCAAATGGGAAGGCCCATTCGTTGTAGAATCTGTATTCTCCAACGACGTCTACCGATTGGCAAAACCTAATGGCGACTTGCTCATGATGCCCATCAACGGCAAGTTCCTGAAAGAGTACTATGTCTAAGGCTAGGCTTGTACTTTACTTTATCCCCAGCAGGACAACAAAGATATATAGGGTTTCTACTTTTTATTGTTCATCCCTAGCGAGTGCTTAAGCACGAAATTACCCTTCCTCAAAAAGCCATTATCGGTATTCATGAGTCCTGGATACGCAACGGATAATGGATCCTCAAAAGCTCTCCAACGGAGTAGTCCTTCAGGTCCATATGTACACTCCTGCAGGGACCACCAAATAAAAATATCCAGTCTTGTTAGACGCTAGCCATGTCCATATTACCTCTGAGCTATCGTCCTAACGATCTCCCCAGCGGAGCAACCCTCAGGTCTATCTATATTTATGTTGGGGTCCAGTCGAAATTTGCTAAATTTTGGAAATCTATATTAAATGTAAGATTTGATTAGATTTCAAATTTATATCAAATATTTAATTTGACCATATTTGGAGGTCCACAATTGGTGTTGGGCTATTTTAGGTAGAAGAGAATTCTTATTTTAAGGTTTTCTATTTAGGAAATTATATTATGACCTAAAATAGGATTTCGCATCCTATAAATATATGAGGAGGGTGAAGACATAAAGAATATCACAAGTTGGAGATTTGGGGTGCTCGTTCATAAAAAATCTAAGAGAAAGTTTGTGCTATGCTCTTAGGACTTCGCCATCCAAGACAGAAGAAAGAAAGAGATATGATCGAGGAGTCATCGCCTTTGCTCAGGGAGATTGCTACGGGTTGGTGAGTGATTTCAATTTTAATCTCTTTATTTTTATCTTTAGTGTGGTGAAGGGGTTGAATCTATTATGCCAAAGGGTTCAATATTGATTTTGCAATCTTGTAATTTACCTTTGTTATAAAGGTTAGGATTTATCCAAGTGACGTAGTCACTGCCATATACTTGTCTTTATCTGTGTTTGGTGTTCGTTAGATAGGGGTTGGTAATCTCATTTGGTTTAGCCTAAAATTTTTGCTGTGGGCACTCTCAAACACGGTATCAGAACGCTTGTAGGACGTGTCTGATTCCCAATATCTGGTATCAGAGCTACTTGTTTTGGTTCTAGCAAATATGTCTACGGAGCAGATGAACACTCGTATGATCACCCTCACAGGGGGAATTAGGCAATTTCGAAGTTAAGAATAGAGGATCTACTCTAGTGCAAGGACTTGCATGGCTCGTTGGAGGACGACAACGCTAAGCCATTGGACAAAGCTGCTGAAGACTAAAAATTACTGGATCGGAAGGCTGTTGGATTCATCCGCCAATGGATAGATGACTCAATATTTTACCACATGTCCATGGAGAGTTCAGCAAAAGCTTTGTGGGAGAAGCTGTATTCGTTGTATGAAAGAAATATGGCTGGCGACAAGGCATTTCTTATTCGCCAACTCGTCAACTCAAAGTACACAAAGTGTGCCCTAGTGGCACAACATCTGAACGAGGTTCAGGGTATTTTCAATCAACTGTTTGCAATGAAGATGGTGATTAATGATGAGATTCAAGCCCCTTTGCTTTTGAGTTCTCTACCAAAAAGCTGAGAGACGTTAGTGGTGTTGGTGAGCAACTCCGTGCCTGGTGGAGTTCTCATAATGGAAGTAGTCAAAACAACTTGTTGAAAGAGGAGATCCGGTATAAGCAAGTGGAATAGTCACAGGAGTCTGCTCTAGTGGCTTCCTATGGGAAGGGAAGTCCCAAGTCACAGGCGAGCGCAGGTGGAGTTCTCGGGATATTACGATTGTGGACCGCAAAGAGGACAACTATCAATGTAGTAAAAGGGGTCATATCAAGAGGAACTGCATGAAGCTCAAAGATGAGAAGGCCAAAGACAAGAATGATCAGGAGTATCTCACGGCTCTGGGAGATCACATCATCGCAGCAACCGACGCAGAGAAACCTTGTGGCGTGTATCATGATGGCGATTGGGTCATGGACATGGGGGCGTCGTATTATGCCACTCCATTTAGGAGGATCTTCACGTCATACTATGGCGACTGGTTTTGACGTGTGAATATAGGCAATAAGGGGACGGTTTTAGTTGTAGGCATCAGTGATGTGCACTTGAAGATGCAGCTTGGTGAGAAGCTCATTCTCAAGGATGTGCGACATGTACCGAGTTTGTGCTATAACTTGACTTTGGTAGGGAGTCTGGCAGATAATGGTTGTCGTAGTTTATTTGGGGACAAAGATTGGATGCTTACGACGAGTTTCCAATAGCTGGCTCGAGGAGATTTATGTTGTGACATGTACAGGCTCAAGCTGTTGAGTTATACAGGCAGGCCACATACATCAGATGGAGGCTCGAGGGGTATTCGACAGAAGTTGGAATATCAGAAACTTGCTTAGGAGAGTCTTCGAGATACTTTGAGGATAATGGAGGATTAGGTTCGTCGAGACAAAATGACGAATGGTGATGAACCAATGATTGAGGGTCAGTATATCGGTCCCATTATAGCTGGTCAGTCTCTACGCGGGGGTTGCTTCACGGATCCTATTTTGGCGACGGGTGGTTTGCCAAAGCTTCACGAAACGATATTGGTTTCAACAGTTTAATGCTAAGAAGGAGATCAAGGTTTGTAATAAACTCAATTTAAGGTGAGAGCGTCATAATTCATACAGTTCTAGGAGAGCTATGGGTCATCGACGATATGCACAGTGCGTGATGTTCTGCTCGAGGATGCATGTGTATGGGGGAGGTTAAGTTCGGACATGAAGGTGGACAGATTTAGGAGTTTAAATCTTAGGATTATTTTATTGTCCTCTTGGTTGGGCCAGTCAAGGGTGAAGAAGCTCGTCAGAATTTAACAAGTTTCAGTGGAAGACGAAAGTCGGAGACAAGCAGCCAAGACTCACGGTGAAACTGTAGTTAGAGACATTAATCTCAGTTATGTTATTGATATCGGTAGAATCCAAGTAGTACAAAAGGTCCTACGAATGGCATCTAGCGTCGACATAACGGTCGAGAAGCGAGAGACGAAGGAAGATGCAAAGCAACTCGGAGGATCAGAGATCGGTGGCATGGGGGAGCAGAAACTCTGTCTTAGGACGACAGACATGGAGTCTAGTTGAGAAGCCATGGGTTCAACACCCTCTAATCAAACTGGATAGGAAGATTGTTGGGGTCCAGTCTGGATTTGGTGAATTTTAGAGCCCAAATATGGTCAAAGATTTAATTTGATATAATTTATAAATCTATATTAAATGTAAGATTTGATTAGATTTTAAATTTGTATTAAATATTTAATTTGACCATATTTGGACGTCCATAATTGTTGTTAGGATATTTTAGGTGGAATAGGATTCTTATTTTAAGGTTTTCTATTTAGGAAATTATATTATGACCTAAAATATGATTTCATATCCTATAAATATAGGAGGAGGGTGGAGGCACAAAGAATAGCACAAGTTGAAGATTCGAGGTGCTCATCCATAGAAAATCTAAGAGAAAGTCCATGCTTTACTCTTAGGACTTTAACATCCAAGACAAAAGAAAGAAAGAGATATGATCGAGGAATTTTTGCCTTCGTTCAGGGAGATTTCTATGGGTTGGTGTGTGATTTCAATTATAATCTCTTTCTTTTCTTCTTCAGTGCGGTGAGGGGGTTGAATCAATTAGGGCAAAGGGTTCAATATTGATTTTATCAATATTGTAATTTTACCTGAATTATAAAGGTTAGGATTTATCCAGGTGACATAGTCACCGCCATATACTTGTCTTTATCTGTGTTTGGTGTTCGTTAGACCGGGGTTGGTTATCTCAGGTAGGTTGGCCTAAATTTTCGCTGCGGACAGTCTCAAACACAGTGTCAAAACGCTTGCAGGCGTATCCGATTCCTAATAATTTTCGTATAGACCACACTACGCAAACCACTCCATAGTGAGTTTCTCGGATATTGGTTCATGTACATATCACCTCTGAACTACTATCCTAATATTTTTCTCTGACCGAGTTTTCAATATCTATATTACCTCTGAGCAAATCTCCTGGGTTTGGCTATCGATTATCACGTCAATATTACCTCTCAAACCAGTTTTTATCTCAACTTATCATCCATACTTAACTCTGAGTACGCCAACATGTTTAAGTCCACAAAACTTGTCACGTCCATATTACCTCTAGCAAGGCTTGTCTCGAACCTATTACTTGCACTCAGGTGCACAAGAAGTAATGGGTCTAAAAAATATATTATGTCCTTTTTACCTCTGATAGGGTTTCGTTTCAAACTTATTACCTGTACTCTAGTGCGTAAGAAGTAATAGGTCCACCAAAAATCCCCTACTGGGATGTCCTCAATGGAAGCAAATGGTTCAAGTCCATATTATCTCTGAACTATGAGCTACCCATGATTATCCATCCAAAGAAAATAGCTACGTCCATATTACCTCTGACTTGTTTCCTTTTTCTTCGACAAAAATACTGGGTATGACTATCGATTAGCTCACGTCCACGTCACTTTGAGCTATCCTCCTTATATCCCCTGAAGTAGAGTTTTCCATGTTCGTATTACCTCTGAGCAAACTTCTCGGATTTGACTTTCGATTATCACATCCATATT
The DNA here is from genome assembly GCA_036927795.1 of Iris macrosiphon. NCBI lineage: Eukaryota > Viridiplantae > Streptophyta > Magnoliopsida > Asparagales > Iridaceae > Iris > Iris macrosiphon. The sequence goes on from JAYESA010000003.1 coordinate 45,562,375, forward strand.
ACCTCGGATATCGATTGTCATCTTAACTTATCACCCGTACCTAACTCTAAGTACGCCATCGTTGGTAAGTCCATAAAACCTATCACGTTCATATCACCTCTGATAGGGTTTTTCATTTTGAATCTATTGCTTTCCCTCAAAGTGCACAAAAAGAAATAGGTCCACCAAAAGTCCCCCAGTGGAACATCCTTAAACAGACTGCCATATTGTACTACGTCCATATTACCTCTATTACGATATCCAAAGTTCACACAAACAATTATAATAAACGGAATAGCTTTTATTTCTTTCGCCTAAGAGAAACTAAAAGCGAACTACATCTGAGGGATTACTGTTTCGGATAATAAACGGAAAAGATGATATGTGGAAAACGAGGTCTTATACGAAAACCCGCCCTTCTTTTATGTTTACAAACAAGATTGTACAATTTAATCCTATACGAGGATGTCTAAGTACAATTTATTTAATCTGGGTAAATATTGCTATAGGTGTCTGATCTGCAGTCGATCACTTTAGCCCTTGGACCACACGATGTTGAAGAAGTGTCGTAGAAGACAGAAAGCAGCTTTGAAGGTTGCTAAAGAGGGTGGATGTTCGATGCCAAAGTCGTCTATCCCTTCTCTTTGCCTGAGCTCTGGATTCTTCTCTCTCTCTTGACCGTTTGACCTTTGATCTTTGCGACCGTTGGATCTGATACTAGATTTCTTGATCAATTTTATGACCTTTTTCCGCCAATTTTCGACCTTGGACCTCTGTTGATAGAGGTCTCTATTTATTGAGTTTTAGTGACAGTGACCACTCAGTCGGTATAGAAATCGAGTAGTGGAAAGTATAGCACCCTTTTACACGATGGTTTAAAATAACCAATGCCTGCGTATAGATGACCTTTTAAGTGAGCATGTGACGCGTGTCCAACTAAGGGACAAAACGCGTATATCTGCTGCGAAGATCACGACATAGAAGCCACGTAGGTAGTTATCCCTTATGTAGAAGAGGTTAGCGTAGAAGCCAATGACTGTCACCATGGCGTAGAAGCCAAGTAGGAATAGAAGCCAAGTAGGCATAGAAGCCAAGTAGGCATAGAAGTTGAGTGGGCGTAGAAGCCGAATGGTCGTAGAGGCCGAGTGGGCATGGAAGCCGAGTGGGCATAGAAGCCGAGCAGGCGTAGAAGTCGAGCAGGCGTAGAGGCCGAGTGGGCATGGAAGCCGAGTGGGCATAGAAGCCGAGCAGGCGTAGAAGCCGAGCAGGCGTAGAAGCCGAGTAGTCGTAGAGGCCGAGTGGGCATAGAAGCCGAGCAAGCGTAGAAGCCGAGATGATGCGGACGTTTTAGACGGAATTACGGCTTTTGGAGATATTAACAAATCTCTTGCAATAAAAGCAGAGATCTGCCCCCATCCTGCACATTAAATGCAGAGGCTTGTCTTTAAGATTTGCCATCATTCTGCACATTAAATGCAGATACGCACCTCGAATCCTGTACGAAGAGTGACTGCTGATGTGGCAGTCTGTTTGTCTTCTGCGGAACGTAAGAAGCTCATGTCTGCCTGTGTAAAACTGGGCAGCGTATTCCCTTATATGCGTAAGAGTAGTTTACGCAAAGGGGATGCCACTAAACAACGGTTCGGTAACATTTAATCAAATTTCCTGCATTAAATACGGAGATTCGCCATTATCCTGCTCATTAAATGTAGAGACGTATTTTGAAGGCCTGCCACCCTTCTGTGCATCAAGTGCAGAGACGTGCCTCGGGCATCTGTCAGTATTCGGCGCTTTAAATACAGAGACGCGACTCGAGAAACTGTCACCGCTCTGCGCATTAAATGCAGAGACGTGCCTCGAGCCCTGTACGAAGTACAGCTTTTGACGTGGCAGGCTGTTTGTCTTCTGCGGAGCGTAAAAAGCTCATGTCTGCCTGTGTAAAACTGGGCAGCGTATTCCCTTATATGCGTAAGAGTAGTTTACGCAAAGGGGATGCCACTAAACGACGATTCGGTGACATTTAATCAAATCTTCTGCATTAAATACGGAGATCCGCCATTATCCTGCTCATTAAATGTAGAGACGTGCCTCGGGCATCTGTCAGTATTCGGCGTTTTAAATGCAGAGACGTGCCTCGAGCCCTGTACGAAGTGCAGATTTTGACGTGGCAGGCTGTTTGTCTTCTGCGTAGCATAAACAGCTCATATCTGCCTGTGTAAAACTAGGCAGCTTATTCCTTCGTATGTGTAAAAGTGGTTTACGCAAAGGAAATGGCAGTAAATGACAGCCTGGGTTGCAATATCGCGCCATCATTATACCCGTCGCCTGGGTAGTCATTTAGTACTCGTTGTCAGGAGTCTAGACGTCAGGTTCATTGCATGATCTGACAGGTTTATTTCGAAGAACACGAAGCGTTCCTCATACACGTCAATATTGTATTGAAAGCGGATGAGTTTTACGCTATAAAGGCGATGAAGCACCCTGTTTATACTGAAGCAGCCTGGACATACTATATTACGCGGATGGTCCTTGAGCCCATATTTTTACGCTGTGCTCAGCGAAAAAGCTCTATTCTACGTTTTGATGGCTCTGAGGTCCTCTGTTTATACTGTCCTGCATCAACATGCTGCGTATAACTATCCAGCATATTTTTTATGCTTCTACAAGACCCCCTTCAAAGCTTTTAAATTCCTCGTAATTTGAAATGCTTTGAATAAACATGAACCGTTCCTCGTAACTCAAAACGCTCTGAATGGAGGCTAAAATGGTCAAGCCTGACACGTTCTTTCATGGCTGACTTTATGGCGGAGTTATTGGGGATCGGTGTGATCTTTTTCGCCTAAAAAAAGGCTGAGGAGTTTTCCTGTTCTTTCCACACTTCCTTCACTACACAGAGATGATGGCCGGAGTTCGTCGGGTCGACTTGAGGAAGAAGGAGACCATGTTCTTCCAGCATGTAAGGAGCCAAAAAAGATGGCGTCTTCGAGCAACTGTCCGCTGCAACGATGGATCATTGAAGGATATCATAGCCTCCTTTGCTCGGGATAATCAGTAACTTTGTATGGTGGTTCTTCGGGAGAGAGGAAGGATCGTATTTGACCATGCCACTTGCAAGCGGTACCTTCTCCCGTTACCTCCGTGGACGATAGCAGATAGACTAGCTCTGTCCAAGATTGAGTTGGGTAAAATATCTCAACTCAATCTATCACGGCGTTGGATGTAGGAAAGCAGAGTTACTCTGCTTTTCTTTTGTTGGAGGATGGGTCTATGCCCAGTTTTGTATCCTCCCACCGTTGACCAATATGTTAATCGGTTTGCGGCTACCGACTGACTGCTGGAGAAGATGGATGAAGAATACCGCCCATGCGAGAACCTGGCAGAACAGATTCTGGGCGCGATCTTCAGACGACGATGTGGAAGCCCTTTGTAGACGAGATTTTCCTCATATGTAGTCATAAAAATAAAGAAAACCCTTGTAGACTAGATTTCCCTCATGTAATCATGCTTTTAATTTTAATAAAATCGTCTTTCTCTCTGCATATGATCATCTTGCCATACTTTGCTGTGAAGTCTGAATATGTGTAGCTTCGACACGTCTGATTCTTTACGCTGACTCTGTTAGAAAGAGTATTAGGTCCTGTCATGTCTTTTACTCATAACTAAGGATGCGCAGAAAGCCGCTTTAGCAGTCGAGTGTTCGAACTGTCCTTCTATTTAGGAATGAGGAACCGCGTAGAATTCTGAACTATTTTTTACTTCTGATAAACAGAATTTTTGTTCAAACATCATCGTCAAGAATGATTTCTCAAAAGTCCTATGGAACAGGGCGAGAAATGGCTGTCAAAAACTGAGTCGCCATCTTGTACTGCAGACGAAATATTCAGACTAGATTTTGGATGAACTTCGAATCGACCCATGAAGAAGAGTAACTTTCAATGTTGAACTCTGTATGCTTCGGGTACATAGGGTATCTTGAGGTCAAGAAGGAGTATCTTCTGTGTGAACTCCTGCAATTGACCGCCTTGAGAATCGTTCAGATGTACGCGTACTCTGTCCGGCGTATCTTTTAAATGTGCGGAAAGTCATAGAGCGTGAAATCATAAGTTTGCAGCCTCTGAGCGTAAACTAAACGCCACCGAGCTTAAAATTATAAACTTGTAGTTCCTGACGTGAAGTCGTAGGTTTGTAGCCTCTCGAGCATAAAAGCTACCGAGCACAAAGGCATCTGGGCGTAAAACCATAGACTTGTAGCCTTCGAACGTAAAACCGTAGATTTGTAGCTGTCGAGCATAGAAATCTCCTTGGCGCAGAACTGTAGATTTGTAGCCTGTGAAAAAAAAATCTTCCGAGCGTGAAGTTGTGGATCTGTTGCCTCTCAGCGTAAACTAAACGCCACCGAGTGTGAGATCATAGATTTGTAGCTGCTGAGCGTGAAGTCGTAGGTTTGTAGCCTCTCGAGCATAAAAGATACCGAGCACAAAGGCATCCGGGCGTAAAACCATAGACTTATAGCCTGTGAGCGTAAAACCGTAGATCTGTAGCTGTCGAGCGTAGAAAGCTCCTTAGCGTAGAAACCACGAATCTGCTTTGCGCGAAAACTTTTCAAATTCGCTGACTGTCTGCCTTCTCTGAGTAATAGGCTGACGTAGTACCCAATCATAACCGAATATTAATTAGGAGATTTGGTTCGGGATTCGATGAGTCCATCCGAACTCTATATATACCCCAAGTTTCTGAGAGAAAAACTTTTCATCCGTCTTCTGCGAAAGAAATCCTTCGACTGTTCGAGTTCTCCTTCGTTTCTTCTCCGAGATTTCAAAGTTTCCAGTAATGGCCGAAAACAATCCTCCTCCACTAAGGGTAAGAAGGTTGATTCTTCTTCTTGTTCTTCTTCTCAAGTGAGAGCGTCTTCGGTCGGGCAAGGTGAACTTCATCCTGAGCGAAGTATCCCGTCGACGACCAGTGCACCCGGCCTTAAAGGTAGAGCTTTTGGGACAAAAAAGAACGACTGAAAATCCTTCATACACGTTGTACGTGACCGCGCTAGGTCATCTTCTGTGCTGATAGCCTCTTTGAGGAAGATGATGCACAGAGACGTTTCACATTTTATGCCCATATTTCTAATGTGTCAGCGCAAAAACTCCATATTTTCGCAGTCTGGCGTAAAAGCTTTGACTGTCGAAAGTTGGCGTATAAAATTTGAGTATTACGCTTTTGGATGAAGATTCTGGCGTAATACCTCAACTTTATCAGTCTGGCATACAGCACAGACTGTGTACTACCAGCCTTGAACTTTATTCTTTAGGAAATAGATTCCAACGTAATGGTCAAGTTTTTACGGTCTTGGCGTAAAGCACAGACTGTTGATTTTTGGCGTATGCTGCAAGATCTGTGACGTCTAGTTATAAGAACTGATGTATTTTTCTTGCACTTTTGCAGTTAACTTATATGTATCTCCGCTAGCCGATGTGATGGGTTCTGCCGTAGGGATGCTGCACTCCAACTATCTTGAGGATCTGTCACACGTGACATTTCCTATCTCTGGGCCGCAGTATCCTGAAGGAAGGGAGATTTTGATATCGGCTCAGGGCGAGCGAATGTTGCTGAACTTGATCAACGGGGAGCCCCTGACGTACATAGACAGGGACCAATATATAAAGCCGACTTTCCTCTTCGGGGACATGATCGACAAGCAGTCCCAGACGAAGCCTAAGAAAGAACTCTGGATTTTCCCTACCGGGAGCTTGGTTTTGGATCTGCCCAAGATGCCGAGAGACTATCCCATCTCGGCTTTCTTTCATACTACACATCCCAGGAGGATGTCATGGACGCTGACTCCCGAATCTTCACGGCAGGCCGGGGAAGATCTTTTATCTGAAAGGAGCTGACCAGGGGTACTTTGTCAGCCGGCCTTCCGGCAATATGATGATGTTTAGGGGACTGTACCCGAGCAATATCTCGAGTGAAGGCAGCTTGGTGATCCAACCGGTCTAATTACTGACTTTCTCCAATGATTTTATGGGACACGGGGGAGTATACCCTAAGGTGAACCCTCGGTGCGATGGGTGGATCACCCCTACAAACCTTCGATGGGCTCGTTTAGCTGATTGGGCCCTGAAGCATTTCCAGACCGAGTTGAAGAATATTGGTCTGTTTGCAGCTGTGAGTGCCACCAGTGTTGGGTTGCCTCCTAACCCTAACCTATTTCTGGCACTGATGGAGTGATATATTTCGCTCACCGGGACTTTTGCCACTCTACTGGGAGAGTTGGGATTGGCCCTCCATGAGATGGCAGAGATCTCGAGACTGCCGATGGGGGATACTCTGTATGAAGAGTATGTTCTTACGAACCGGGAGCTGGGAGATTCAGACCCTCTGGTAGTAGAAGTGTACTAGGAGCTGATGTGCTACTACCTCACTTGCACCACTTTTATGGTGAGCCCTCAGATTTGGCTCACATCAATAAATGGACATCTTACCTCTTCTTTCACCGGTCCAGGACTGCTAAGCCGGAGAAGGTATTGGAGGGCAAGGATCAGCCTGTGAATCCTCTGAGCATGCTTAATGCTCAGGTAGTCGACGATCTCATGGTAGATGCTGGGGCTCCGGACTCGATCCTCGACGAAAGGATAGGACAGTATCCTGTAGGCACTAAGGCCTATAGTTATTTGAGACGCTGCCGCAGGCCTCTGTCTAGGGAAGCTCAACTGGCTGGCTTCCTCTCCATATGGCTGCGCCGACTGGTGGTACCCGGTATCACATCTGCGGACCGCATTCACCGCAACACGCTATGGCCTGCAGTGCATCTGGTGTTTGGGGCAAGACTGGGCTTGCTCCCTGCCATGGGATGCCACATTCAAGCTGGCCTGAGGGCCATGACTGACGGGCTGCTCGCCGATGAAACTCGGCGTGATAGCTTTCCCAGGGTACAATTACCATACCTGTATCTGATGGGATGGTTAATTCTTCATAACCCCAGGGTTATGTCTTCCGGCTCCGGCAGTAGTTCGGGGGCTAGTTTCTTGTTGAACTACCAGAAATCTTCCTAGAATGTGACCACGGTTCTAGACTGTCGGCGGGTGCTGGACTTCAGTCACAGCTGGAAGCTCTTCTACACTGTCCCCTCTGTACATCGCAATTAATCAGGGATTAGGCTTGAGGATTCAGGCAGAGAGAAGACCAATCTTTCTCCTGAAGTTTTTAATTGGTTGGTCTGCATTAGACCTTCCCATTTACTGTACATGAGTAAAGACTATTGCTTCTTGGAGCCCTACCTGCCTAGTCGGTTTGCTAGGCAGTTTGGGTATGATCAGTTGTACGTGGGCAACGCCGTCACCAGCTTCCGGTCCAGGGGTGGACTCATTGATGGAGCGAGAGGCTGGCGATACTTCCTTATGGGTTGCACTGGAGCAATTTTTACTGTGCCGGTCATTACACTCTCCACGGAGCTGCACATCCTGCACTCGTATGCCCAGTTCTATGTGGTATCGAACACCTTCCATCGCGATTTTAATATGCATAAAAGTTTTAGGGTGCCCTCTTCCAAGTCTGGGGGAAGAGTCAAAGTCTCCTTGGTTTCTTCCGACGAAGGTGAGGAGTTCGTCACTCCAGATGAGCCTCTGTTGGCGGTATCGAGGGGTGAAGTACCTCTGCCTGTAGGCCCTTTGGTAATCTCCGGGAAGCGAAGGGCTCCTACTCCGAAGAAAACTTCCCCTCGCAAGAGAAAGAAGAAGACGGTTACTCGTCCTCTCCGGATTCCTGGTATTGAGGCTCCTGGAAGTGGGCCTGCATCTCCCAATATTGGGAATGATTCTTTGATTGGAGGTTCCTCGCCTTTTAGAGATGGACCCTCTAATGTTCCGGCCGGTGGTGTCGGAGAATCTCTGCTGGAGGCCGCCGTTGCTGCTACTGCTTCAGGTAGTGGAACGAGATCGCCTTCGGGGCCGAGTCGAATGAGGATATCTTTATTCAGATCAGCATCGGGAAAGACTCCTGTCGTGTCTGTCAGTGCGCCCAGCGAGATTCCAGCCGATGAGCCTCGGTTGGAGTTTGACGAGGACCTGGAAGACTATTTGCCAGTGTCAGTTAGCAGACCCCTTTCTCCAGGTATGACAACTTGCTTAGCATCGTTAAGAAATGATTTAGATGTACAGGCCGCAGATGCGACATATATACCATCGGCCATGGGTAAATATCGTCTTCACGCCTCTTTTTAGAAAAGTTAACATCATTTTGATACTAACATTCTTTCGTCCTCTTTTCAGGGGAAGACCTCTTCGGGGAGGGCAGTATAGATGCGCCCTTCGGCTCTGTGTCAGGTCCTGGCGGTGACACGGAGGTGACTGATTTTGAAGAGGAAACATCTTCGGGTGCCGGCTCGCCTGTCGACGAGATTCCGATATCTCAAGAGGAGGACGAGCCCGTCATTGCGATAATGCCTCATATGAGTATGCTGGTATCTTCGTCCGGTGTTGGCACTTATTCTTTTATCGCACCACCTGTTGAGGCGACGGCCGTGGCGACATCGTCTGCGGTTGTTCTTGGAGGGGGACTCGCCAATATCGAGGCCACTCCCGGCGTCCATTCGGATCTAGCTGCGCTGATCGAGCATTTCATCGGCTTCTTCTACACCACTTTGAAAATGTTAATATCAATGGTGTTGGCGAAGAATCTGAGCTTTGCATCGCTGAAGAGGTCCTCCCGGTCCGCGATAGTGCCGATCCGAGAATTCGACAACATTGGTCTAGCTGATACGCTGGAGGAGATAGTTAATGGTTTAGAGCAACCCATTAACCAATACTTGCAGCTAGCTCGAGACAATATTGAAGATCTGGTCCAGGTTAGATACGACTCCATGACTGTGCCGCTTGCCGAACAGATGGCAGGCGTAAATAAATCCATCCAGACACATCAGCAGGAGATGGATGAAGGAAAAGTCGTCCTGGAGGAGGCCATTGCTCTTCAAACGAAGTGCCAGGCCGAGCACGAAGGGAATGTAACGAGGGTCCTCAGGCTGGAAATGAAACTTGCTCAGGCAAAAGAGTGGGCTTCTCAGTCGTCGGAAGATCTAGTTGTGGCGGATAGCCGATTGGGCGTAGCACAACAGAACTTGGCGCGTGCAGGAGTCGCCCGTGATGGTTTTCTTCGGGGTAGAGCCGAACTGTCCCTCCTGAGCAACGATGAGACATGGCTGGAGCGGGCTCGCGCTGATGTCTTGGATTCCAGGACTGAGAGGATGGCCGCACTAGCACGGCAGCTTCGCGACCTGACTGCTCCCCCTCAATGATGTACTTTTGATTTTGCTATTCAATATACTTTTGCTCTTTTTAGGGAATAATAAAGAGGCTTTCGTCTGACTTTGTGGACCCATCATTTCGGAATGTAAATGACAGGTTTGGGTGAAAGTGATATCAAAGGTAATATGGACGTGATATACTCTCGGTAAGTTTTGGCAGGATACATCTATTCAGAGGTTATATGGACATGATAGAAATATGCTTTTTAGCTAAAATTTGTACACAAGACAGTATCAGAGATAGTATGGACATGATAGGTCTTGAAGTTCCAAATTAGTTAAACATATCTATTCAGAGATTATATGGACATGATAGAATACGATCCAACTAGTTTCATTTTGGAAGTAGTTTTGTCAGAATGAGGTTTTTGCCATATTCCACTTGAGCAGAGGAGGTCAAGCATAGTACCTTTTCAGGAATTTGCCATTGATAGGAGCCATTAACAGGTCTCCATTAGGCTGGGCTAACCTGTAAGCACCATTTGAGAACGTCGTCTCGATCACATAAGGGCCTTCCCATTTGGGCTGGAATTTGCCCTTACTTCTGTGAGTAAGAATCATCGGCCTTCTGACAGCTAAAACTAACTCGCCGACTTTGAATACCCTTTCCTTCACTTTTTGATTAAAAGCCCTAGAAATGCGTGCTTGGTAGAGCGCGGTGCGCTGTTGAGCTTAGAGGCGTTTCTCGTCTAATCCTTCTAGATATTGAAGCCTTAACAGGTCATTATTTTCTTGAGTCAACTCATTCACCACGGCTATCCTGAGTAATGGAATTTGGATCTCGATGGGGAGAACTGCTTCACTCCCATAGAATAATGAGAATGGTGTACAACCTGTCGGTGCTCGTACCTTTGTGCGGTATGCCCAGAGATATTCTCCCAGCTTCTCATTCCAATCCCTTTTGTTCGAAGAGACGAACTTCTTCAAGAGCTTGATAATGGTTTTGTTGAAAGCTTCCGCCAAACCATTAGCAGCAGGATTATATGCCGTAGAGGCGACATTTTGTATCCAATTTTTATCGTAAAATCGATGAAACGCTTGGCTGATGAATTAAGGCCCATTTTCATAGATTATCCTTCGGGGTATCTCAAAGCGGTAAATGACATGATGCTTGATGAAGCTGATCACATTAGATGCCTTCACCTCAGCAAGAGGGATCGCCTCTGCCCATTTGGAGAAGTAATCCGTGATGGCCAGTATGAACCGGTGACCTCTGGAAGAAGATGGGTGAATAGGACCAAAGATATCCATACCCCATACTTCGAAAGACTAGGACGCAACCGTAAGATATAGATATTCGGGAGGTTGATGGATAAAGTCTGCATGGATCTGACAGGCTCTGCATTATCTTGCATACTTTATTGCATCTGTGATCATAGTAGGCCAGTAATAGCCCATTCTCCTGACGCGATCCTGTAGCTTAGGACCGGGTTGATGCGCTCCGCATACGCCTTCGTGGGCTTCACGGATAATCCACTGTGCTTCATCACCAGAGAGACATCATAATAATAGTCCGTCATAAGACCGGCGATATAGACATTGCGACGATGCGTCAAAATAGAAGCGTAATGATCATCTTTTGACATCTATTCAGAAAATGCGTCAATAACATCGCCCATGTCGCGAGTCGGGAATTAAGAACACTTGGCTTGTTCATCAGTACCCGAAGAGGATTGATCTTGGAGATGATGTGAATGGTTTGGCCTATGACATAGTGTCGCATTTTCTGAATAGCGAACATCAAAGCCATCCATTCTTTCTCTACTGGATTATACCGGTGTTCGGCTCCAACCATCATCCTGTTGAGGTAGTAGATAGCCTGCTCGTGACCCATCTCGTTCTTTTGTGCGAGAAGAGCTCCCAGAGAATGATCCATCGCTCGAACATACAGCACGAATGGTCTTCCTATGACAGGAGGCACCAGAACTGGCGGACTAGTGAGCTAGCGCTTGATATCACCGAACGCTTGCTGACAGGCTTCGTCCCATACGAAGGATACACCTTTCTTTATGAGACGAGAAAATGGCTGACATCTTCCAGAGAGGTTGTTATGAATTTCCGGATATAAGCCAGACGACCTTGAAATCCCCTGAGTTCCCTCAGATTGCGGGGCGATCGCATTTCTAAGATGGCCTTGACTTTATCAGGGTCCACTTGTATGCCTTTGGCGGTAATGACAAATCCCAAAAATTTGCCACTAGATACCCCTAGAAAGGACTTTGTAGGATTCATTTTGAGTTGATGTTGGCGCATCAATTCAAATACTGTCTTCAAGTCTTGGATGTGATTATCCTTGAGGCAGCTTTTGACAGCTACATCATCCACGTAAGACTCTACTGTCTTGCGTAAATGCTTATGGAATATGTTACTCATAGCCCGTTGGTACGTAGCCCCGACATTCTTTAATCCGAAGGGCATGACCGTATAGCAATATACCCCCAATGGTGTCCGGAAGGTAGTATGCTTCTCGTCTTTAGGATGCATCTTGATTTGATTGTATCCTAAAAATTCGTCCATGAAAGACATACGTTCAAAACTGCATGAATTGTCAATCATGACGTCTGTGATGGAAGAGGAAACTCATCCTTGGGGCAGGCTGCGTTTAGATCTCGGTAATCGATGCAGACTCGTACTTTCCTATTTTTTTTCATGACCGGGACAACATTGGCAACCCAGTCGGGATGTTGTTCTTCACGGATGAAGCCGCAGGCTATCAACTTCTTGTTTCAGCTTCAATAACGTCCATCATATCCGGGCGGAACCGGCGTTGGTGCTGCTTCACAGGCTTCGAATCAGGCAATATATTGAGCCTATGAGTAGCCACTTTTTGATCAAGGCCTGGCATGTCCTCATAATTCTACGCAAAGACGTTGATATATTCTTTTATCAGCTGGATAACTTCTTCCCTTTCTGCTTCGGAAAGATTGTTACTAATAAATATCGGTTTTGGCGAAAGTTCATCCCCAACGTCAATCTGGATAACTTTGTCCTCAGTGGGAGGTTCTCTCTGGTCGAAGTGGAACTCCCATTGTGTATCCATTTGCTGAGCCCAAGCGTCATTCTCAAACAGTTCAGATTCTTGTTTGTCTGATTCGAAGGAATCCGTCACTACCATATTTACTGATAATGTTCGCTCGAGAGCATGAGATGAGTCAGAGGGCGCTGAGCCATTTTGAGAGGAGGAAAAGATATCCTCGTTTGACTCAGGAGTCTTTACAGAAGAAGAAGAAGAAGAAAAAGAAGAAGAAGATGGCTTGTTCCTTCTGTTCACATCAGTGGGCATGCGGATGTTGGGAGCCCTAGTTTTCCCTATGCCTCATGTATACAATAGGTTGGCCATCTGGGTGGCGGATAATCCCCGAGGCGGGTGTCTTCCCGTAAATTGAGCCTTCTTTACGCTGAGTGGCTTCTCCTGGCATAATTTGGAGCTCTGCTCTGGTTGGCGTAAAGCTGAGGATGTCCTCAGTCGGCTATCAGCTTCTCGCGTAATCCGGAGGGCAGGCAGATTATTCCCTTGCTGGCGTAAAGGCCGAGAATTGAGTAGTCTGTCGCTTGCTTTCCCTTGCGTAGATTGCTGGGATTATCTGCATTTCTGTAGAAGACAGATGCATTTTTACGCGCAGAGCGCGTTTGTGATTCCTGATTTGGTGCTGAGGCATCATCAAAAATTTTGTCTATTCCGCAAGGGACGGGAGACTGAATTTTACGCGCAGAGCGTGGAGTAGGCTTCTGGACTAGCGCTGAGGCATTGTTCGAAGTTTCGTCTGTTCTGCCAGGGACGGGAGACTGAAATTTACGCACAGAGCGCAGAGTATACTTCTGGGTTAGCGCTGAGGCATTGCCAAAAGTTTTATCGGCCCTGCCAGAGACAGGCGACTGAATTTTACGCGTAAGGTACAGAGTATACTTCTGGGTTAGCGCTGAGGCATTGCCAGAAGTTTTGTCGGCACTGCCAGAGACAGGCGACTGAATTTTATGCGCAAGGCGCAGAGGGAGCAATGCTATAACCTCATTGGTCGGAGAGATCGGAGAGTCCACAGGAATGGTAGAGGATGTCTTGGGCATCCAGACCTTACACAGCTTCCTGTTGTTTTGGACAGAGAGGGAGTGAGAGCTACCCCCTGTTCGAAGCATGTCTTCGTAGGCAGACTGGTCGAACTGGACGAACAGTACCTTCTTCACGGATCCCACGGATACCGTATCGTGTTTCGCAATAGCTTCCTCATCAGAAGAGAAAGATGTCCCCAGCAGAGTCGCCATCTTGTTTCGGATAATAAACAGAAAAGATAATATATGGAAAACGAGGTCTTATATGAAAACCCGCCCTTCTTTTATGTTTACAAACAAGATTGTATAATTTAATCCTATACGAGGATGTCTAAGTACAATTTATTTAATCTGGATAAATATTACTATAGGTGTCTGATCTGTAGTCGATCACTTTAGCCCTTGGACCACACGATGTTGAAGAAGTGCCGTGGAAGACAGAAAGCAGCTTCGAAGGTTGCTAAAGAGGGTGGATGCTCGATGCCAAAGTCGTCGATCCCTTCTCTTTGCCTGAGCTTTGGATTCTTCTCTCTCTCTTGACCGTTTGACCTTCGATTTTTGCGACCGTTGGATCTGATACTGGATTTCTTGATCAATTTTCTGACCTATTTCCACCAATTTTTGACCTTGGACCTCTGTTGATAGAGGTCTCTATTTATAGAGTTTTAGTGACAGTGACCACTCAGTCGGTATAGAAACCGAGTAGTAGAAAGTATAGTACCCTTTTACACGACGGTTTAAAATAACCAATTCCTGTGTATAGATGACCTTTTGAGTGAGCATGTGACGCGTGTCCAACTAAGGGACAAAATGCGTATATCTGCTGCGAAGATCACGGCGTAGAAGCCACGTAGGTAGTTATCCCTTGTGTAGAAGAAGTTGGCGTAGAAGCCAATGACTGTCACCAGGGCGTAGAAGCCAAGTAGGAATAGAAGCCAAGTAGCATAGAAGCCAAGTAGGCATAGAAGCCGAGTGGGCATAGAAGCCAGGTGGTCATAGAGGCCGAGTGGCCATGGAAGCCGAGTAGGCATAGAAGCCGAGCATGCGTAGAAGCCGAGCAGGCGTAGAAGCCGAGTGGTCGTAGAGGCCGAGTGGGCATGGAAGCTGAGTGGGCATAGAAGCCGAGCAGGCGTAGAAGCCGAGTAGGCGTAGAAGCCGAGTGGTCATAGAGGCCGAGTGGGCATAGAAGCCGAGCAGGCATAGAAGCCGAGATGATGCGGACGTTTTAGCCAAAATTACGGCTTTTGGTGATATAATCAAATCTCTTGCATTAAATGTAGAGATCTACCCCCATCCTGCGTATTAAATACAGAGGCTTGTCTTTAAGATTTGCCATCATTCTGCACATTAAATGCAGATATGCGCCTCGAGTCTTGTACGAAGAGTGACTGCTGATGTGGCGGTCTGTTTGTCTTCTGCGGAGCGTAAGAAGCTCATGTCTGCCTATGTAAAACTGGGCAGCGTATTCCCTTATATGCGTAAGAGTAGTTTACGCAAAGGGGGTGCCACTAAACGACGGTTCGGTGACATTTAATCAAATCTCCTGTATTAAATGCGGAGATCCGCCATTATCCTGCTCATTAAATGCAGAGACGTGCCTCGGGCATCTGTCAGTATTCGGTGCTTTAAATGCAGAGACATGTCTCGAGTCCTGTACGAAGTACAGCTTTTGACGTGGCAGGCTGTTTGTCTTCTGCGGAGCATAAACAGCTCATATCTGCCTGTGTAAAACTAGGCAACGTATTCCTTCGTATGTGTAAAAGTGGTTTACGTAAAGGAAATGGCAGTAAATGACAGCCTGGGTTGCAGTGTCGCGCCATCATTATACCCATCGCCTGGGTAGTCATTCAGTACTCTCTGTCAGGAGTCCAGACGTCAGGTTCATTGCATGATCTGACAGATTCATTTCGAAGAACACGAAGCGTTCCTCGTACACTTCAATGCTGCATTGAAAGCAGATGAGTTTTACGCCATAAAGGCGATGAAGCACCCTGTTTTTGCGGAAGCAGCCTGGACATACTACATTATGCGGATTATTTTTGAGCCTATATTTTTACACTGTGCTCAGCAAAAAAGCTCTGTTGTACGTCTTGATGGCTCTGAGGTCCTCTGTTTACGCTGCCCTGCATCAACATGCTGCGTATAGCTATCCAGCGTATTTTTCATGCTTCTACAATTATCAGGGTCCCCAGCACAAAGTCAAAACAAAAGGCACAAAAAGAGAGATTAAAAAAGCAAAGGAAGAGCTATTGGTGCTACTGGTCGGAGCATAATTCTGCTATCCGCTCATAGAGACAGGCGATATGGCCATCCAGTCCCACCTAGGCCCGACGCTCAACTTCTTTGGCCATAACCTTGGGATCCTTGTAATGAGTATATGACTCATGTCTGTCCTCTAGCTTTTGTACCATAACCTCAATGCCAGCTGTGTTCTGCGCTACATGGCTCGCCTTGGTTTGGATAGCCTCATCTTCCTATTGGGCCTCCCGTAACCTAATCCCCTGCATATCAAGCTTGACCTGGAACTTTCTAATATTCTCAGTTAGCCCCTTTTTTTTGGGAGAGGCACTCTTCTCTGAGATCACTCAGCCGATCATGCCTCTCTTAAAAATTCTGGAGATCATGCTGCAAGCATTACATAGATGAAGCAAAGAATGCCTTCTTTGTCGCCACCTTCTTCGAGAACTTATTATATTCGTGAAATATCAGTATTCCCATATCTTCCTGCTGGTACTGCTGTAACTCCATTAGGCATCGCTCTACCTCTACCAAATTTTTGGTCCATGAGGTCGGCCATATGTTCAAAATTGAGAAGACCCCTCAGAGAATGGACCTAGCCCTCGGCAAAGTTCTTTGCCCATGCGAAGGATTTGTTATGATCCAACACACCCTTGACCCCTTGCTTCAAGAATATATAGAAGATCTAAATATAGAGCCTAATATTTTTGTCAATCTCTTCCACCATAGCCGGAGTCAAAGGCAGCTCGATGGAGGAAGAAGCCATGGGGGCAAAACGCAATGATGCTCCATGACCTTGAAGGCATTAAAGACGAAGTAGCAGCAGAGGAGAGACCGCAAATCCTGCTTGCAATCCAATCCTTCATGGACGCATAAAATGCCTGGATACCTGGCAGCTGAGCAACGAATGGTGGGGTAGCACCGAGACTTGGGAAAAGAGTATCAGAGCACTCCGCTGCTTTAGCTTCCACCAGTGTACCAACCCCAGACTGTGTTGTGGCAGCCTCGGATGATGACCTAGCGACCGCAGTACCGGGAACATCGGGAACGGCTTCCCCGTGATGGCTTACCACCCCATTATCCAAAGAGGGTTCATCCATGGAGCCCCCAGTAGCAACGATTTGGGGAGCATTTGTCGCGCCAGAAGAACCTGCACCGGTAGGAACCTCCTCTACCACGGCCTCCGTAGGGGGCGCTACATGGTGTCCTTCACCATAGTTAGGGAGAGACTTTGGCATCATCCAAACAAGCTCAATATCCCTTTTTCATGATGCCCTCCACGGCAGCCATGTCCATGGTCCTCAAGGGAAAGGCGAAGTCTGCAGAACCAGAACAACCGGTAATCAACTTCACCGGGAGAATTGAAAGATATAGCCAAAAAAATTTACCTCTTAAGAAGTTACAAAATAACATACCCAAGGGAGGTAGAACATATTACATTTCATCGAGCATTGTCATAGACTTCCCTATGGTATCTATATCATCTATGGATATATGCTCCAAGGTGGTATAAGGCTGCTCCGCTATAGCTGCATCCTAGCCTTATGCTCTCGAGGCCTCTGGAACAGGTTTTGAGGCACTCACATTGGACTATGGGGAGGTTTTCTATTCAGGTTTGGCATAAGAAACTATCGAAGCAGCTGTTTGCCGGGGATGATCCCTTTTCTCCTATGTCTACAAATTTTTAAACATACCAAAACTGAGATATTTATATAGAGGATCAGGCAGAATCAAACTAAGATGGATTACAGATACCGCCATAATATCTAAAGTGGGCTCTGCTTCAGTAACCACTAGTGAAAGGGGCCCTACCTCTTTGCTCACGGTCCCCTTTGCAAAGGACTTCGACTTTGCCGCAGGTTTCGTCTCTGGGACCACATAATGCGGATCAAGAATTCTAATCCGAAGTATATTCCGGCCGACTTTACAAACGCGTCTTCTCCTTCTTATAGTAGTGAGCATGATGTGTATCAACCTTTGACTTGCGCAAAAGGCGGGGGATTATCAGAAGGAGAGGTGGCTTCCTCCCCGGTCGATGGGTCCAGCTCAATGTCAGAGGCCTGGCCACTCCCTTGCCCTTCTTGGGTGTCCTAAGCATTCTTACATCTGGAGGCATCTGCATGGTGCCTTCAATATAACTCCTCTCCTGGTCAAAGTTAGCCGGTGGGGTATTCTTCGTGTAATAATACTTCATCGCTGTATACAGTATTCTCGGTACGACCCTGGCTGTTGGCAATTAAAATTGAACCTCGGTACGAGTAGTGTTAAGTGACTCCATGCTCATGCTCCATTGAGAAAATTGCCACTATACCCAAGAGATGCACTCGGGTGACCAAGTATGAGCTTAGTGTACCCGAACTAACGAATAAATTGGCTGGGCAAGTAGGGCTCCACAAAAATGGCAGCTTTATTCTGGTACAATAGATGGAAGGGAGGAATGGCTTAGAGCTAGCAAAAGAGCCTATAAGACAAGATGCGGGGCGCCCCTTGTTGTCTTAGTGAATGACATTTCTTTCTTCATCAGTAAACTCTGGCTCAAATGTGAAAAAAGTTGAGCCAGTTATAAAGGAGAGCTCTCTCTTACCAGCATGGACGAAGTCACACTTCAACTTTATCTCCCGATACTTGTGGATCAGGACGTCGGCAGCCACCATATCCTCAACATGACCCGCACCCGATGTAAGGGCACGAATACGTAGGTACGTCAATCCTACGCTGCAGCATTGATAGTAGAACGCTGTATAAGTCAACAATACTATCTAACCATCTCACATAATATATATAATGTACTTATCAAGATATCTCAACTCCTAAATGAAGGATAATATAATAATATGATAATGGTAAACAATACTCAATCATAATACAAACTAGAGGATGATATGGCACGATATAGAATAGAAGTAAAGCGATAAATTTATAATACATCACAAGTCCAAGTCTAATATCAACACAAGATCTCAAATAATAATATAATACCAAAGTCTAATTGACATATACAATATCATGAATAAACTAGCTATGCCTCATCAACTGCTGGTACTAACTCAACAGGCTCTACGGTGTTAACTCAACTGGCTCGCCATCCTATGGCCCGTAGTATGTAGGACACCAATCCTTTAATGAATCATCTAAAAAATATATCTAGTCAGGATTGGAGCGAAGTACAACCCAAATAGCAGTTCCAATAATTGATAAAAACTATAGAACATTAATAATAATAAAAATAAATAATAAAAATAAATAATAAAAATAACTGAACTAGCATATATCACGAGAAACAATATTATGGTAGAATAATGGCAAGAACTGAGAACACTATGGTAAGGAACAATAATGTAATGACTGGAATAAAGGAAATAATATATGTAAATGTGCCTTAAAATATTAGTAAGATAATGTGATCGGCTTGGGCCTAACACTGGCTATATATAAAAGGTGAGCTAGCGTGATCACGCATGAGTTGCATGGTCTGCTAACTATCACAGGCTACACTAAATCATGGGCCATAAGGTATGATCACATATCTACTAATGCTTCCCCAAGCATCGACTAGTACATGGATCTAAATCACGACACGTTATAACACGTATATCACACTGTACGGTCTATCATATCATGCACTATGATCATGGTCTATATAATCACTAAGATATCACGATAATCACTAAGTAATCACAAAACATAATACGGCGATCACCGAGTAACCACGATAATAACATCTAATGACCAAGATCCATGTATACCAATCCGTGAAACCATTGTGTCAAGAATCAAATATCTCAATACTAAATACATGAAACAGAGAGACTATAAAATAAGAAAACTATCAGATAATGTACTCGCATATGGTCCTATGCAACAAGTATGACTCGATATCCGAGCTGATGTCACACAAACTTAAATATGAAATATTATGTTACTTGGTGTAATAAAGTGAGAAATAAGCTCAAATACATTAAATATAAGATTCTAGGCCGTTTCTAGGTCACACAAGTCTAACTAGGTCAAACTAGTCAATATTAGTCAAAACTAGGTCATACCTATATTTCTAAACTAATACTAGTTAATCTAGCCAATACCTTGGGGTATTTAGCTATGCTAGTCATTAATACTAAGGTATTCATATACCTACTTATGAACACTAACTATCAACTATATTAGAGTATCTTAGTATCTATACTCTATACTTAACTAACACTAATATCTTAATATCTCATATATAGTAGTGGATACTAATACTTAATATTAAAACTCAACTAACACTAACACCCCTTGCCTTACCTTAACTCAACACTAATACTTAATTGCTTCACTTTCCAATTCCTTCTTATAGTATAAGCTACACCACTCAACTTAGTATCACATTCTTCTTACACTCACTACCACATCTGTACCTTATATCCCAAACATTATTACACTCATGGATACACTAGTATCACTCACAGTGTATTTACTAATACACATACATCAGTGATTTACACTAATATATACCCACAACAGTATTTACGCTGATACACACTCATCAGTGTTCAGACATGAGCTCTCCCCCTCTTTATATCACCTGCAGAACTGTCAACCCAACACACAAGTCTCCAATATCTCCCTCACCCGAGCCATCAGTGCACATAGCACTGCAGTGTACATGTGTGCAACTACTGCTGTTGCTAACCTTATTACCCAATCTCATCTACTTCTACTGTTCTGATACTCTTCGAGTATCAGAGATACCCAGATACCAACCACCCTTGTCTTTCACTCAAGCACTCATCTAACCACACCTCCAAATCAGTTTACCATAACTGATTATTGGTGATGTTATACACCAATTGCTCGATCCTCTAACTGCCTTAACACTTCATAAATCAACCTGCACCCATGTCTACAACCAATGCTGGCATACTAGTATCCTTCCTACTGTTCACAACTGCTCAAGTGTTGCACATATTTCAGTCCTCATTCCTACTCCAAACACCAATATATAACACCATACCAACTGACACAATCCCTCCTAATCAACACACACACAAGTATTAATCTAACATAACAGTCACCCGCAATATAACACAAGGTGTTCATACATAAATACACATGCACAAACACTTATGTATCCATACACACAAGTCCACATTACTAAACATAATCCCAATTGCTCAACCAAACACTCTCTTATGCTCTCAAATATGCCTCACTGCACCAGAAATCCTAGTGTTGCTGCAGTGGCTTCACTTTACTTCCCCCCTCACAACTGTATACTACGGACACTAATATATAAACACTTAGCTATATATATACTTACATACATCTATCAACATAATTACACACTCACACATATATGTATACATAACTAATACAACTATATAAATATACTTATCTATAGATCACAAATGATACATTATAGTCAATACCTCAAATACTTAGGGGATACAACTAGGATACCCATGATACGCATCGAAACGAAGTATCAAAATCCCCAATTCTCCAAACTAATCATATATACATATCAAATATACCTATATATAACTAATATAACTTGTTATAATAGAAAATGAAGACTAATTACACAAATCACCCAAAATGGATCCCGTATCATAGCGTATCCTAAAATATCATGATACTGCCTACTCGTATTCATTTGTGGGCACGTATCTAGTCTTACAACACCGATCTAAGTCTAATTCGATCTAATTGGTCTCATAATGTCACTAACACATTCCAAAAATAGGGGTATTTTTGACTTTTATATATTATTAATATTATGGTAGTTATTTTAAATGATTTTAAGATATGTGTATTTAAATTAAGTAATTGTATGAGATGTGTATTTAAATATATTATATATATATACGATGTTCATTAATGTTTGAGCTGGTAAACTTGACCTAGAAGCCCACTAGATGAACACCTGACCGAATAATAGGATTACGTATTAATTTTTATTAATTAGAATTTAATTAATTAGGATTATGATTAATTATCATAATTTTATTTAATTGTTGTGCCTTACCGTTGCTTCGATATTTGGAGCGCTACCCTAGGTTTTGCCTACCAACAAATTTCACAACCTTGCCCTAGGCGTGTCCGCCTTCCATTCTGACCTTTTTGTAACTCATAATTATGCTCTCCTGTGCTTTATTTTAGCCGCACAATATTCGTCGCGGACGTTTATTTAATTTCTAAATAAATTCCAACTTTGTACCATTGTGCGTTCCAATCGAAATTGGAGGCAATCTTGACCCATTTTTTGTGCAACCCAAATTAGGATAATATTCTGTTCTGAGTCTTCTTCACTAATGATATTTATGACCCAACCTAATTTTGACCTCATGTACTCCTAATTAATTTTAGAACACCTCTTGCATTTATTTCTAATTAAATTGGGGATACCATTTTGACTAATCTCGTTTAATCCCGATTTAATTCCAATACCCCATTAATTAAGCCCATACAAAACACACAATACCCCCTCACCCTACAAAACACCAAACACCAAATCGCCCACCAATTTTTTATCATTTCATGTGTGTGTGCAAATACACAAATTTAAGGGGGCTAATTTACAAATATTGCATTAGGTGTCAACACCCCATTGGTTCAAACCAATAGAGAAGCCCAAATATTTGACTAGTCAACAACCCTCATCCTTACATGAATGAATCCTCTATGTCAAATCCTGACCACCCATTCAAAATGGGTGCATCAACACCACTCATTTTCCACTCACCATCCGATTTAATGTTCCCTCAAGGCCCTCTTCCCAACCATGACCTAATCCCCAAACCTAGGGAAGCCCCCATCTCCTCACAAGCCCCCAACCGTATGTTTTTTTTCATTTTTTCTTTCTTCTTCTCTTCTTTTTCTCTTCTTTTTTTTCCTTTCTTCTCCTTCTCCTTTGTTTTTTAAATTTTATAAAGGGGGAATCATCAACCATCACCACTGTTCACCAGGAGATCACCCCGGCCCCCTTCTCCGGCCGACCCGCCGGAGGACCCGTTCTCCATCACCAGCCAACACTCCCTCGTCCACCGTGATCTCCTCCATTATCTTTCCTGCATCCGGCAGCCCGCAGCAACTGCTCCACTGCCCGATCCCGAGCTCCGACATCCCTCTCGACCACACACAACCGACCTTCTCCTTCCTGCATCCCTTCTCCGGCACAGCCTGGCCACTCACCCTCCATCTTCTCCAGCCTTCCTCCGGCAGACAACCGAGCCAACCCTCTGTCTCCTCCACTCGAGCCCGACCCTGAACCACCACTGCCATTCCCTTCCGGCCAACCCCTACACCGGCTTCTCCCCCCGCCTGAAACTCTCGACCCCGGCCAACTCCCCCTCCCTGCATCCCTCGGCACCACCACCATCGGAATCACCACCACCATCATCACCAGTTCAGCCCTCCACCTCCACCATGAGCACCCCCCGCCTGAACACCTCAGTCCGGCCAGCTCTTCCCTCGGCGGCCACCCGGAGCAGCAGCATCACCACGAGCTATCACCACCACTACCAGGATCACCACCTCGTCGTCATCGTCGTCTTCGCCAACCCAGTGGATGCGCACAGGTACGACTTTTTCCCCTTTTGCGTACACGTACGCGTGTATGTGTGTATGTATATTTCGTATTTATACGCGTATATGTATATATATATATATATCGTATATTTCTCTAATTATATATATACGTATTAAATGTATATATATATTAATATATACCTATATATTATATAAGTATTATTTTGGTATAAATATATATATATATATATATATATTTGTATTGGTATATATATAAATATATATTTTGGTATATATATATATACATATATATATATATATGTATGTATTTTGGCATATATATATGTACTTGTATACGTATATGGTATAGGTACATTTTTATTGGTGTATATATATATAAATATAACATATGTATATTTTCACTAGTATATATATATATATATATATATATATATATATATATATATATATATCCAGTATATCTATATTCTTAAATAATGGTTGTTATGTATAAATGTGTTATGTATATTTTTAACATATGTATATATATAATATATATATTTCTATTTAGTGTATATACACTTATACATATTTTGTACGTAATTATTGGTGTATATATATATGTATTGTATTTAATGATATATGTCTATTGATGAATATTGTAGGCGACCCGAGTGTAATTACGGATGCCCCGTATACACTTGGACCTGTAACCCTGTTAATTAATAGAAGGCTATCATATGTGCACTCACGTATTGGCGAGACACGTATCACCGACTGTCTGAATTCACAGAAATTATAGATGCATCATCCGTGCAACATGACGCACTTGACCCTAGTTGACTAAGTGCCATACCTGGCATAGCCCTGAGTTTATTGTATTATGATTGTGTTAGTGTAGCATCTGATGCAAATGTTACATTTATGATATGTCTATAGGACTGTTGGTTCATCCAGGCGATACTCTGGAACAGGACATTGGTATTATAAGCTAAGGACCCAAGGCAAGTACATTCTCTGATAATTTCTAATTATTTGATAATTTCTATAAGTTCAGTATCTAGAAATGTTACATCTGATACTTGACACTGTGCTACACGGACTAGTATATATATTGGATCTGCAGTCATAAGATATTACATTGATTATCGTATTGACATTGTACACGACATTGATATTTAGACCTTGTACATGATAGATTGGATATTGCTCATGTATCATGACGTGTCATGGTTGGATCCACTGTACTAGTTGGGGGCGGGGAAGTAGTTAGTGAGAAATATGATCATATCCCTATTATGCAAGTATAGAACAATGTTAGTGTTAATCATGCTCCTCACGTATGATTAGCCAGGCCATATATCTCTCGTACATGTTTCCAAGCCGATCATATTTCGAAACTACTATTTCAAACACTTAGAATAGTTACAGTTCTCTATTTTAGATCATATACTACATCATTCGTATATGATATTGTACCTTGTTCTCTTTATTTCATATATGCACTGACTGTATCATATTGTCTATATTGCCTGTCACTTTACATTGCCTGTCTCTTTATTTTGCTATTGCATTTATTCACTGTCTTCTCTCAGTATCTAGGATTATCTGTTTATTGTTTTATAGTCCTTATCAATTAAATGGAACTGTTATTTGAGATGTACTTTGCTTCTTCCTGACTAGAAACATTTTTCTAGACTATGCCTTAGAGGACTGGTATCCAACACTTTATGGACCACAGGGTGAGTAGCTGCAGTTTTGGACTTGGTAGTTCAGTTGTGATTTTGGGAGGTCTAGCCGGAATCACTAGTTATCTAGTTAGTTCTTTTAGCAGATTATTTTGGTACCGAATTTGTCTTCGGCATACTTTGTTGAGACATAGATATTTGTTGAGTTAGATTATTTATATTTAGACTTGTGTTGTATTTTATTTTATTTTTTCGATATCTTATCGTGTTGTAGTTATGTGATTGAGTATGCTGTTCATATTATATTGTGTCATCCGTGCCTCCTTATGGAGATTGGATGCTCGTATGAGATTGCTTAGATAGTATCATGATCTAGACAGCGTTATACCGCCGATGCTACGGCGTAGGCTGGACGTACCCGCGTACTCGCGCCACAATTTCAGGTGCGGGTCATGACACATTATTAGTGGTGGCCCATGCATGTCAGACTTCACAAGTTATGCGATGTCGTGGTAGTGTGACATCTCAGTTGTACTAATGCGTGCCTGCGATGGGATATAGGACATAGGATACTAGGATGAGAGCGAATACTCAATCACAATTCCTTGAGAGATTCCTGGGATGACCCCTGAGAATCTTATTATAATTTACAATTTAAAACATTTCCCTTGTTTTTGTCCATTCACACTTGTTGATATTGAATTTGATTCTTGTTGATCAGTTATTAAATTAAGATCTTGGTGTCATTGTAGAGTTTAATTTTATATCAAGATGAATTTTACGGAGTAATTTATGGTATCATCTGATAACACATGTTGATGAGCACAGTGAGAAAGATTAATATTAGAGCTATTGAACTACAAGATATGGATTTAAATTATAATTTGAAGATTAAAAATAAGTTTTAAATTTTAAGAATTTTAATGAGTGAGATATTATATTATTAAAAAAATTTTGAGGATTCAGATTCAATTCAATAAACCTAGACAAAGCTGTAAGGATTTTTGGAAGTGATTAAATTTTGGTTTCAGTATTGAATATTTGACTTTAAGGAAAGTATATGCATTTTACTTTAAATTGTTCGAGGAGTTAGTTTTGAGGATTTTATTTTGAGGATAAAATTTTATAGTGGAAGAGATATATATTAGTAGATGAGTAGATGAGGTACATGTGTAAGGATATGTTGGCTTGAGCATGATTGATATTATACTGCAAACTGACTTGGGTGTCCATCTAGGGTTGTATTAGAGGGAGCAGTACTTAGTATGGTGTGTGCATTTGATATGCACTTGAGTGATAAGAACAATTAGTATCAACAATTATAGTAGGTAAGATATCTAGCAGTGAGTGTGCTTGTAGTAGAACTGTGGTACCTAAAGGGATAAGGGTATCAAACCTTGGATGCATCACTGACCTATGCAATCACAACTAGTCATACTTCCAATCTATTTATCTTGTTATCCTTATTCCTTCTGAATGTTGCTTCTTTAGAACTTTACTGTCCTTTCTTGATGATATCGTATTTATTGCCTTAATTGATTCTTTGGATCTGTCTTCAGGATATCGCCGAAGACACTATCTATGAGAGTGGGAGCATCAGCTTTAGAGGGGTCTGCCACCTCTCCACCTGATGGACAAACAGTCGTAGTTCCTCCTATATCTCCGATGCATGTGGGAGTATCTGCACTTTTCGGGGATCCTCCTCCCCCACCTGTTCAAAGGATTGTCGCAGCTGTGAAGGACAACCTTCCTCCTCCACCGACTCTATTTTATGGAGGTGTGCCCATTAACGGGGCACAGATGTTTACCTTGATCCAGGGCATGATAGATGCCCAGAGAGTGACGGTAGACGCTCAGCGAGTTCAAGCTGAGGCTCAGAGGGTGCAAGCAGAAATACACCAGGCACAAACAGAGCTGATGAAAGAGAGCATGGAGAATGCTCATCAGGTGACTCTCCAAGCTTTGGAGAGAGTAGCATAATACCAGTAGTTTCCTAGCCAGCAACAGCAGAGATCAGGCACTATAGTGGACTTCAAGAGAATGATGCCTCGAAAGTTTAAGGGTATCGAAGGGATACTCTACGCTGACGACTGGCTAGAGGACATAGAGAGGAGCCTGCGATTGGCCCAGATTTCGGAGATCTTACGGATAAAGGCGGCCGATAGTCAGATGTTCGATATTGCACTAATGTGATATCGCACGGAGCCGAGACTTACTGCACAAGGACTTACTTGGGAGACCTTCAAGGAGCTCTTCAAGGAGAAGTTATTCCCCGACGTGGCATTGGAAACCTTGGAAAGTCAGTTTCATGACTTGGTCCAAGGAAACATGTCAATCGACGACTACGCTGCAGAATTTTGTAGATTGAGCCATTTTCCATCGTCTATGATTCGGGACCCAGGAGATCGAGCCCGAAAGTTTAGAAAGGAGCTGACGAGAGAGATTAGGTCGCGCACTTCTGGTCGTCGTACCGCTACCTTTGAGGGTATCTTGATGGATGCCCAGATTGCAGAAGAGGATCTGGATCTCAGGCCTAAGAGGAGTCACAATATTTCTAGAGATACGAATGGTAGCGTAGGACCGGCCAAGCGTCCCCATATTCAGCAACAGCCATGGGAATTTCAGTATCAACAGCAGTACCAGGCACCAGTTCATATTCAGCAACATCCATGGGCATTTCAGTATCAATAGCAGTACCAGGCACCAGTTTATATTCAGCAACAACCGTGGGCATTTCAGCATCAACAGCAGTATCAGGCACCAGTTCGTGTTCAGCAGGATCAGCAGCATCCTCCGAGAGAGACACAGCAGACTTGTCATTTCTGTAAGAAGCCAGGTCACCTTTGGGAGAGCTGTAGAACGAGGCTAGGACTTTGTTTGCACTACGGCACTGTGGGACATCGAGTAAGGGATTATTTTCTAGCCCCTTACCTTCCTGGCCAGCGCGCAGCTCCAAATTATAGAGATCCAGTTAGGCTACCTGTGGAACCGTATATTTTTTAGCACCCGCGAAGGGAACCACCCCAGCAGGGTGGGGCATTTGCGATGACGGTCGAGGAGACCGATACTGCAAGTAATGTGTTAGCAGGTTCTGTTCTGTTCTTTCCTTCCTTCTGTTCCTTCCTATTTGATTGATTGATTGATTCCCTAGTACCGTAGCTTGTATTCATGATTTTTATTAGAATGTAGTTAGTAGTACACCCTGACAGAGACTGCAATACCATGACAAAAGACACATGACCGTACATATTTTTCTTAGATCGCATGACTGTAGGTATAATTTTTCTTAGACCATGATTATTGGGGTTAACCAGAGTAGATTTATGAAAAAGTTATGACTTGACAAGGAGAGACAAGATGCTTAAAATTTTGGAGAATAAGCATTAATTTAAATAACGAGTTAAGGATTTAATATGGCAGAGTTGATGAATCATTAATTTTATCAAGATTGAGATATGATTAAATTATCATTAAAATTCGAGGATAAACATTAATTTAAATGAGAGGTTAAGAATTTAATATGGTAGGATTGATGATTATTTGTTATGATATAATTTATCATTAAAAACTTGAGAAAATTAAGGAGATTATTATTATATTTATTTGATTGCAAGTTATGAATTTTTAAAATTTTATATTTTGGATGTTGCATTTGAAGAATCCATACGTATCGCATTATTGAGTATTTTGAGAAAAAAGAAAACCAAGGAATAAGATCATTGATGGATTAGTGTTTGAATTCAAACTTTTTGGGATAAGATTTCAATTTTATATATATGTATTGATTGAAATTAAATTAGAGGAGAGGATATAAAATTTTGAAAATTTAATTATTAACTTAAAATTTTGGGGGAAAATTATGATAAAAATGGAATTTGATTTTTATTTCGAGGATTTTCAGGAATACGATAATTACAGAATTTTAAAAATTATGAAATGACAATGTGGATTACTACATGATTTTGTGGTTGATGAATTTAAATTTTGATGAAAAATAATAATGTGTATGAGTAAATACTACTATAAGGATTTAAATTTCGAGGACGAAATTCTTTTAAAGAGGGTAGACTTGTCACTACCACATTCCAGAAGGAGTCGGGAAAGAAGAAGAGATCAGGGAAGAAGAAAAAGTTGGGGAAGAAGCTGCTGTCATGGATGTTGGTGGAGATGTCGGCAGTGAGAAGGAGAAGGTCGGCAGGATGGCTGCTATCGCGGAGGAGGTAGGTCAAAGAAGGAGAGTGGTCGGAGGAGGATGGTCGGGAAAGAAGAAGGAATAGTTGTATTATGGTTCCGGTGATGGAAGTGGTGTTGGCAAAATATGAAAAATAGAGAGAGGGAGAAGGTGGTTTATGTACGAGAGAGGGAGGAGCTTGCATTGAAATTAGGTCCAGCCACATGCATTTCTAGGGATGGGGGGAAGGTTCTACATAAAGAATTGGAGGGCTAAGTTTTGAGTGGAGGGTGTAGATAATGTAGGGGAAAAGTTAAGAGTGTTGTACACACAAAATGAAAGGAAAACCTAAAGGGGACCGGTCAACACATGAGGGGGGTTCTTCACGGCTTGGCTCCAATGGGAGGTGGACACCTAATTGACTTTTTGCACAAAAGCCCCTAACAATTAAGAAATTGCACAAATAATGGAAATTAGGATTGGATGAGAAAAAATACCATGTTTGGTGTTATATAGTGGTTTAAAAGGGTGTGTGGTATTTAGTATGAACCTTGAGGGTGTGAGTGGGGGTTTGGGTTGTTGTTGGGTCTAGTTTTGGGTTAGGTTGGGTCCTTACACCAATTTAATTAAAATTAGTATAAATTGTATTCTTTAATTAATTGGAAGTGCATAGGGTTAAAATTGGGTGGGGCACAAGTGTCATGGATATAGTAGACTCAGAATAGAATATTGTCATAAATTGGGTTGCACAAAATGGGTTGAGGTTGTGTCTCTAATTTTGATTGGAACGGATAATGATGCAAAGTTGGATTTATTTGGATTTAAGAATAGACTTTTGTAACGAATATTGTACGACTAAAATAAAGCACAAGAGAGGGTATTTATGAGTTACACAAAGGTCAGAATGGAAGGCTGGCACGTCTAGGAAAAGTGTGTAAAATTTATTTGGAAGCAAATACTAGTGTAGCGCTCCAAATATCGAAGCAACGGTAAGGTGCATAAAGTGATACGAATATTGTGTACATTAAACTAAAATACTATGTTCTAATTATAAATGGCTCCAAACTAACCCTAGTCTTTCTATCTAAGCCAGGTAGACCTAAATTTGGTCGAGGGAGTTTACACCATCCCTCCAACAATTGACCATCAATTCAATTGCATTCTCCTATAATTTTACCTAGCAAGGAGCGTTGGAGCTTGGATTTGCAAGAAGCACTAGGAAGAGGAGCTCATGGCAAAAAAATCTATCCGGATCGTGTCTATTGAATATTTTATTGGAAATTCATCTTCCAATAGATATAATTCTAAATTTACCTTTATTGTAGGTTCCAAATCATGTATTTGACCATTAATGTCACGCTCCAGTCCTAAAATACGTAGGACTAGGAATAAGTAGCATGCCAACCGTATGGATATGACACTCCAATATGTTAAAAAAATTATAACACACACGTACGCTATTTATGAATAAATAATTAACAAGTGGTATATGTATTGTCAACACAAGTCACAGGCATCTATATCTCATCCATAAGCACCAGTAAAGGAATATTAAAATAAATAACTAAATGTTCAAGTACGAAATATCAAGAGAATAATAGTCGGATGGAGACAAATTCACTACCAATCGACTATATCGACTAAAATGATAGAGGAGGACGAAAGTCCAATATAAAATAAGTGCCCAATAAAGGAAAAAAAATAGCAGCTATAAGACCCATCAGCTATAAAGTAATCATGGATACTCCGAGGGTAAGACCTCCTCAATAGAGAATACTGCGTCAGGTCCCGGTCTGTATACCTGTGGATAATCCTGCACGTCTATACCTGAAAAGGGACCAGGTCCTCAGAGGAACGTAACAAGATATGTATAAGCATGCCAATAATGTACTGAAAGTAATCATCCAACATGGTTGCCTAACCAGTCTATGTGATATGCAATTTAAGAACAACTTTCCTGGGTATGGACTATCTGGCTAAAATAATGGGATAGGTATAGATCTCTCGGAGATCCAGGGACCTCGGGCATAACGTCTTTCGATCGTAATAGGCATACAGTATATATAAGGGGTCATCATGACTCGCGTCTCCAGCGGAGCTCACGGCCAAATAAGGGAAAGTATAAAAGAGTCACATACGCTTATTCATTATTCTTCCCACCAATGCTCTATGCTTGTTGTATCCACAATATATTTTAGCTACTACGTCGAGACGGAGTACAAGTATTGGCGTGGTAACTTTGGCTCATAGCCTATCGCAGCATAATAGCCCAACCCTACAACCAAACAAAGATAATAATTGGGCCACCACACCACGATAGTCTATATTTCTGGACTACTAATAACTGCTAAGTCTTTTAACATACATCTCTATTAGCAGTTATATCCTACCCGTCGCACGTCCCATACGTACTGATGGCCAGCCGAATACGCAAGTTTGTGTCTTACGTGAGACTCACAACTCATGGAAAAAGTGTCACGGGCAATGAAACATAATAATTCCTCAACTCATGGGGTGGTCTCGTAAAACTAGGCCAACATGCATAATAAATAAAAGACAAAAGACGACACAACCGTCGTTGCACCTAAGTTATTCTTGGATGCGCAGCTTTATATAACAAAATAAATAGAAATAAATGACATAAAATAAATATGTAGCAAATAGATGTAACTAAACAGTACTATGGCAAGGTATACTTGTCTGGCAAGCATGCAGTGTAATATAGACGTCCAGACAAAGATTCTAAGGAACCGAAAAGTAGGGGCTCTGAATGAACGTCTCCAAATGCTGAAATAAATATCACCAATGTTTCTGGAATCACTGAGATAGTCAAAAAGCTCTCCCCTTTCGTCCAATTTGGATACAGGGATAAAACAGTAATTTTGGCCAAAGTGGGGTCTACATGTGGCCCACTTTGCACCGAACTGCGTGCCAGGGATAACGATATCTAAATAGAAAAAATTATAGGTCAAACAAATTCTAAACATCGATAAGAACTCAACGGTATTTCCAATTTTGGATTCTGGTGAGTCGATCACAATTTCGTCCGTCGAGTCAACCGTGGGGCCCACGAATAGGCAGCTCGGTCAAATATATCGGAATTGCATAAAACTTAAGTCACAGGACCAGTGTTATATCACGAATCCAATGTCATAAGTTTCATTGCATTTCGACAAGCGTGCACCAACTAATGAAGAAATTTGCAAAACACCAATACGGGGACTTTCGATCGATACAGGTTAATTCTGACGTGCACACACGTCCGAATCAACTTTCGCGAAATCCCACAGGTCAGGATATACCATGGGCGTCTTTCAGTGCAACTGGTACGTGACATGGTGGTCCAGTTTGTCGAAACGTACTCCTTATCACAAGTTTTCAATATTTTAAAACAGATTTTTTGTGGTTTTCTACCTAATTTTTAATAGCTAAAAAATTTAAAAATTACATAAAATACTTAATGGGTTCTGAAGAGGTTCAGTTGGTCTTCGTCAAGGTATAATTGGTTTGACGGTTCTCCAACTGTGAAGAAAGATACGGGTCCCTAAAGTAGGTATCATGGATTGCTTTTGGGTTCCAGAAATCATGATTTTTCTTGATTTTAGAACTCAATTTAAAATCTACATAATGCGAAATAAGATATTCTACTCAATGGAATATGAAGAGGGTTAGGTTATGAACATACCGGAGGTGGCGGCACACAAAATAGCCCAGCAAGGAGAGAGAAATTGTGACGTGAACAGGGGGGTCGGGAAGTTGTGCTATTGCGGTTGCCGCTGTTGTTGCCTGCTATTGTGGCCGTCCATGTGGCGGCGGCTCTGTACGGTGGCGATCGACGACAAGCCAAGGTGACGCGCGGTCGCCCACAGCTAGGTTAGGATTAGGTTAGGGTTTTAGGGTGTGGGGTGTATGTATAAATATATATATAATCGAGGGAGAGGGGGGTCTGGACGCGCGGGTCTGAGAGCGGGCTATTGAGGGGGCCGGGGTTAGCTTAGGGATTAGGTTAAGGTTTGGGTTTATCTTTTGTTTATTATTATTATTATTATTATTATTATTATTTCTTTCCCTCTATTTTCTTTTATTACATAAAAAATATAAAGTTAGTAAAAAAACTCCAACAAAATATAATTTGTGACATGAACAATTACCAAATATGAATAAATATTTATATACTTGATAAATCAAAGAATTTTCTTTTCTAACTTAAGCAACAAAATAATCTAAAGAAATCCAATAATTTAATAAAAAAAACTTAAACTTGCAATTTAAAATAAGGAGTTTACATTCTACCCAACTTACAAGAATTCCATCCTCGAAATTAAAAATAAGCCACTGTTGGCGAATAATAGAGGCAATATGGTAGAGAAGGTTATGTAAGAATTACGTACATACCTCAACTAAGGAATGGATAAAATGTAAATCACACGTTAAGTTCTAAACATGGTCTACTTAACGAATAAGTTAAGTTATCATGTCGCGAATAAGTTCCATCACCTGAAGTGCTTGCTCATGGAATCGCATTGCAAGGTAACAAGGTAGAGAAGATGATACACGTTATGAAGCGATGTTGATAGGCTGGTGAATGAACCGTCACTAGTTGGTTATATGAACGATCTTAAGTTATCTATGATCTAATGGTCTAAAAATGATATTCTTTTATTTTATCAATTTTCCATAGCTACTATGGCCTACATTTGTGTCACGATCCACACCCGGAATAAGGCACGAGTAGTGAACGACGCCCAGCCTAAGCCGCAGCATCGATGGTAGAATGATGACTTGGTCAACCATACTACCTAGATATCACATACAATAAATATATTGTACCTGTCAATGTCATCTCAACTCCAAACGGAGGAACAATATGGTATATGATAATGGTAAACAATACTCAATCACAAAATAAAACTAAAGGAGGATGAAAGCACGATATGGAATAAAAGAGGAAAAAAAGTCACCACAAGTCTGAAATAATATATATATATATATATATATGCCAAAAGCCTTAATAAAAGTCTAATATAAGTCTAAACAATAAGTCTAAGCCTCCTCAGTATCTGGCACCAGGTCCTCCTGCTATAAGGGAGTATCCTCTAACGGTACGTCATCCTGCGGCCCATAATAGGTAGGACACTGGTCCATGAGCCAATCATCTAAAAAATATATCAAGTCAGGATTGGAGCAAAGTATATACCTATGAAAGCAGGAGCATATATAACAGATAATCGAAAATGATACAGGATAACTAGCCATAAGAAATAAAATAAACTAGAGTGAACAGGTATTATACTGGAATAAAGAACAGGCAATGTGAATAACTATAATTTAAATAGAAATAGATAAAACTAACTAATGTGCCATAGATTACAAGTTTATTATGTGATCAGTTTGGGTTGAACACAAATACAATATGGTAACTCGATTACACGTGTGATATATAATCGACATGTACACGAATACACTTGGGCTTGATCACATAACCAACTCCTACTCCCCCATCCCTAACCAATACTTATGGATTCAATCACGATACATTACGAACACGAATATTGGCACATTGAATACGAGCAGTGTGTGAACATAAAGTATACGATAATTAATACCCGATGCATACGATGAAATACATGTGAAGGAGTACCCGCTGAATACAGTATTGGATAACATTCCATGACAAGATCCATATAGTACCAGTCCGTGTAACCACTCTGTCAGAATCAAGTATACAGTTCTAGAACTTACGATATATACACTGTCATGAAATAAAAACTAACAGAGAGATGATCTCACCTCTGGTCCTGAGCAAAGGGTATCTCTCGATGCCAATGCTGGTGTCACACAATCCTATTTAGGAAACATTATGTCAATTTGGTGTAAAGATGAGAAAACAATTTAAAAAATGCATTAACATGCTTTCTATGCTACATGCTAGGTCAATCTAGCTATACTTGGCCAAACTAGGTCCACACTAAGTTTATTAGTCTATATTGATCACTAACTAGTCAATACTAACTTATAATAACTATACCATGTTATTTCCTATAGATATAACTATTACCTTAACTAATAGTAAGTAATTAACTAACTGATACAAAATACTTACTAATATCCCCTACTAAACTAACTGTAGCTACTATTAACTAGTACTACTTAACTAATACTTACTACAACTACTAGTTGATAACTAGTAGTCACACTAATTGATACATAAATTTACTAAAGGCAACAGATACATTAACTAACTTATACAACTGACCACTAACTAACTCTATATTAGCTTCTAACTGATATTCTAATTTATACACTAACTTAGATCTTAAAATATACTAACTTATATCTAATACTCTAATTGACATTGATACTACACCAACTAACTAACTGAGCCAACTAATACCTTAACCCCCCACTCATTATATCTAACATAACCAATACCAAATAATAACTAACTGTATAAATAACCTTTCTTACTATCAATACTGATCACCTACAGTAACAACAACTGATACCCTCTCATATCTCACTATCTGGCCCTACCTTAAATTGCTGCCAAGATGCACATTTGTCCAATCTCAATATACAGACATACACACACTTGTATCACTCATCTTACCATCTTACTGTCATTTAAGTATAAATCTTATCTGATACTTAATGTATCAATAACATCAAATATTGATGTATCTGTAACTGAGATTGTACCCTATCTAATCTAAGCCAACATAAACTTACTGTCCCACCTGGCACTCCCTTTCTTTGCTGTCACTGTTGTTCCGTTCACTTTCTACTGCTTCTGTGTGTTGCTTCCTGCTCGTAAATGCAACTGTAGGTGCAGCAGAAATAAAGTTGTTGTTATGCAACTTTCTATTTCTATAACCAGCCGTATTTGCTGTTGTAGAAGCATGAAAAATACGCTGGATAGCTATACACAGCATGTTGATGCAGGACAGCGTAAACAGAGGACCTCAGAGCCATCAAACGTGCAACATAGCTTTTCCGCTGAGTACAGCGGAAAAATATAGGCTCAAGGACCATCCGCGTAATGTAGTATGTCCAGGCTGCTTCAGCGTAAACAGGGTGCTTCATCGCCTTTATGGCGTAGAACTCATCCGCTTTCAATACAGCATTGAAGTATACGAGGAACGCTTCGTATTCTTCGAAATGAACCTGTCAGATCATGCAATGAACCTGACGTCAGGACTCCTGACAAAGAGTACTTAACGACTACCCAGGCGACGGGTATAATGATGGCGTGGCACTGCAACCCAGGTTGTCATTTACTGCCATTTCCTTTGCGTAAACCACTTTTACACATACGAAGGAATACGCTGCCTAGTTTTACACAGGCAGATGTGAGCTGTTTACGCTCCGCAGAAGACAAACAGCCTGCCACGTCAAAAGTTGTACTTCGTACAAAGTTTAAGGCACGTCTCTGCATTTAATGCGTAGAGCGGTGACAGTTTCTCGAGGCACGTCTCTGCATTTAAAGCGCCGAATACTGAAAGATGCCCGAGGCACGTCTCTGCACTTGATGCACAAAAGGGTGGCAGGCCTTCAAAATACGCCTCTGTATTTAATGTGCAGGATAATCGCGGATCTTCGTATTTAATGCAGGAGATTTGATTAAATGTCACCGAACAGTCATCTAGTGACATCCCCTTTGCGTAAACTACTCTTACGCATATAAGGGAAATACGCTGCCTAGTTTTACACAGGCAGACGTGAGCTTCTTACACTCCACGAAGGCAAACAAACCGCCACGTCAGCAGTTACTCTTCGTACATAATTCAAGGCGCATATCTGCATTTAATGCGCAGAATGATGGCAAATCTTAAAGACAAGCCTCTGCATTTAATGTGCAGGATGGGGGCAGATCTCTGCATTTAATGTAAGAGATTTGATTATATCTCCAAGAGCCGTAATTCAGGCTAAAACGCCCACTCTGCCTCTATGACCACTCGGCTTCTATGCCCACTCGGATTATATGCCCACTCGACTTCTATGCCCACTCGGCCTCTATGACCACTCGGCTTCTACGCCTACTCGGCTTCTATGCCTACTTGGCTTCTACGCCTACTTGGCTTCAATGCCATGGTGACAGTTATTAGCTTCTACGCCAACCTCTTCTACACAAGGGATAACTACCTACGTGGCTTCAACGCCGTGATCTTCGCAGCAGTTATACGCGTTGTTCCTTAGTTGGACACGTGTCACACGCTCATTCAAAAGGTCATCTATATGCAGGCATTGGTTATTTTAACCATCGTGTAAAAGGGTGCTGTACTTTCCACTACTCGGTTTTTATACCGACTGAGTGGTCACTATCACTAAAACTCTTTAAATAGAGACCTCTATCAACAACAAAAAAAGGTCAGAAAATTGATCATGAAATCCAGTATCAGATCCAATGGTCGCAAAAATCGAAGGTCAAACGGTCAAGAGAGAGAGAGAAGAATCCAGAGCTCAGGCAAAGAGAAGGGATCGACGACTTTGGCATCGGGCATTCACCCTCTTTAGCAACCTGCGAAGCTACTTTCTGTCTTCCATGGCACTTCTTCATCATCGTGTGGTCCAAGGGCTAAAGTGATCGACTGCAGATCAGACACCTATAGCAATATTTATCTAGA
The DNA here is from genome assembly GCA_036927795.1 of Iris macrosiphon. Classification (NCBI taxonomy): domain Eukaryota; kingdom Viridiplantae; phylum Streptophyta; class Magnoliopsida; order Asparagales; family Iridaceae; genus Iris; species Iris macrosiphon. The sequence goes on from JAYESA010000003.1 coordinate 45,599,926, forward strand.
TTAAATAAATTATACTCGATATCCTCGTATAGGATTAAATTGTACAATCTTGTTTGTAAATATAAAAGAAGGGCGAGTTTTCGTATAAGACCTCGTTTTCCATATATTATCTTTTCCGTTTATTATCCGAAACAAGATGGCGACTCTGTTGGGGATATCTTTCTCTTCTGATACAGGAAGCAATTGCTCAACACGATGCGGTATCCGAGGGATCCGTGAAGAAGATATTGGTCGTCCAGTTCGACCAGTCTGCCTACGAAGACATGCTTTGAACAGGGGGTAGCTCTCACTCCCTCTCTGTCCAAAACAACAGAAAGCTGCGTAAGGTCTAGATGCCTAAGACATCCTCTACCACTCCTGTGGACTCTCCGATCTCTCCGACCAATGAGGTTGTAGCACTGCTCCCTCCGCGCCTTGCGCATAAAATTCAGTCACCTATCTCTGGTAGGGCAGACAAAACTTCTGGCAATGCCTCAGCGCTAACCCAGAAGTATACCCCATGCCTTGCACGTAAAATTCAGTCGCCTGTCTCGGGCAGGACAGACAAAACTTCTGGCAATGCCTCAGCACTAACCCAGAAGTATACTCCGCGCTCTGTACGTAAAATTCAGTCTTCCGTCCCTGGCGGAACAGACAAAACTTCTGGCAATACCTCAGCGCTAACCTAGAAGTATACTCCGCGCTCTGCGCGTAAAATTCAGTCTCCCGTCCCTGACGGAATAGACAAAATTTCTGATGATGCCTCAGCGCCAAATCAGGAATCACAAACGTGCTCCGCACTATAAATGCACCTATCTTCCACGAAAAAGCAGATGATCCCTGCAATCTACGGAAGGGAAAGCAAGCGGCGGACTACTGAACTTCTCGGCCTTTACGCCAGCAAGGGAACAATCTGCCAGCCCTCCGGATTACGCGAGAAGCTGATGGCCGACTAAGGACATCCTCAGCTTTACGCCAACCAGGGCATAGCTCCAAATTATGCCAGGAGAAGCCACTCAGCGTAAAGAAGGCTCAATTTGCGGGAAGACACCCTCCTCGGGGATTATCCGCCACCCAGATGGCCAACCTGTTGTGGTGGCACAGGGAAAACTATGGTTCCCAACATCCGCATGCCCACTGATGTGAACAGAAGGAACAAGCCATCATCTTCTTCTTCTGTAACTCCGCCTGACCTGTACAATTATCTGATCCAGAAATACAAGGAGGGAGGATCTTCCAACATGTCTATTATGCCTCCTAGCGAGCACTGTTGTAATAGTCATAGGATAGTAATTAATTGTTGCTGTTCTAAAGCAAAATGGTCGATTTTCGACCGGTTGAGCTACTTTCCATCTTTTCAGGAAGAAGAGCCCACGCATGCATCTGTGAACATGGCTTCACACATACCTAGAGGAGGGTCGGGCTCAAGACGTCATCCCTCTAGAACTCCGAGCCGAAGGAGATTCAACATGCTCCTTAGGAATACCGAAGTTGGGGTATTCCAAAACACTAATTCGAGGTCGCGACAACCGGCTTCGTACTCTTCTTATTCCGATATCGGGGGTCGCCAGTCTCCCGAATCAGATGCCGAAAGTATAGAGTCAACTTTTACAGAGACCTATACTAATCTTTCAATGACACCCAGGGAGATGGGAGTTTATGCCATTGGAGATGAGCACGAGGAAGCTTCCCCGTCCGGGAGCGCTGAGCAACGCATCACTATACTGGAGACGTCTCTGAAGGAGATGCAATCCATGATGGAGAACATGAACCAGATGATGCTAACTCAACACACCGCTGCTATGGCTCAAGCATCGGCCCCTCCAACTTAGATACGTGTGGGGGTGGACTTACGACCATCCAACACGATCCAAGAGCCTGCTCTAGATCAGGAGTCAGCAGTTCCTCCGCTTCCTCACTCGGATAACGTATTACCTCCCGTCGGAGTCACGATGTAATCGATTCCTCATCACTCCGTGGTCCCGCTACCGGCTGAAGATCCGATGCAGGCAGTACGGGAGTTGAAAGCCTAATTTGATGCCCTAAAGCACAGAGATCAGCTCAAGAAATTGGGAATCAACCAACCTTACCCAGCTATCTGGGAAGAGGTTCCTTTCCCTCCTAGATACAAACCACAGACTATGGCTTTGTTCGAGGGAAAAACATCACCGAGTCAATACATGAACTACTTTAGCATGATGATAGTGTTGTTACAAGGGAATGACGCCCTTCTCACTCGGGTGTTCAAGGGCTGTCTCTCGGGAGTAGCTTATCAGTGGTATCGAAGTCTGGCGGACAACTGCATTACTTCCTTTGAAGACTTCAAGGCGTTATTCTTCACACGATTCTACGAAGGACGGATGGACATGTCTATGTCCTCTCTCATCGAAGTCAAGCAGAAGGAAAAAGAGAATGTTTGCACTTTTATCGAACATTTTTGTCAAGCCACTTTGCAAATGCCTCCAAGAGTTCCAAACTCGGCATTGGTGGACATCTGAAGGAAGAACCTTCTCCCCGTGATCTCGGTGTTCACAGGACCATATCAGTTCCATGATTGGCCCTCGTTCATCATCTCAGCGGTAGCCGCGGAGGACAATAGTCAGAAGGCGCGCGATAATGGCATCATGATCTCGGCCTCTGATAAAAGCAAGAGGTCATCCTCCAACATCGACCATCCTTGTGGTACCAAGGGTAAAGAAGCTCTGGCGATCAACACATCCAGGCAAAAGACGGTGGCTACCACGCAGACGAAACCTGGGACTTCCAGGTCCCTTGAAGTGTACTCTTTCGACGACGAAGATATTCCGAGCATATTAAAATGTCTCATCAAAAGTGGCAAGATTACCCTTCCTGAGGTGAGACGGCCCAATGAGGCTGGCAGTACCAACAACCCCAAGTACTATATCTTCCATAGGTACATACACCACCCCACAAAGGCGTGTTATATACTGAAAAGGAAGATCCAGGAACTGATCGATGCTAAGGCCATCACTCTGCGCAACAGCGAGAAGACGTTCACGACCATCATGATCTCCCTGCAATTTGGCAATCTGCCTCCCCAAGAAATCCCGGACGGTGTTACGCCTATTTCTTGGACGACGATGAACATCGTTAATCTCCCTCCTGGTAGAGATCAAAATAATGACCTGCTACCACTAACTACCCAGTGAGGCGAGACTATGTGGGTTCATCCAGATCTGGTAACAAAGATCGAGAAAGAGACTCAAGCTGCTAAGGCTAAGTCTAAAAAGAACTTAAAGCACAAACCGTGTCACATGATTACGGTACACTCGGCATCAGAAGATGAGGTCTTGGCTACTGGAACCCGCTCAGGGAAAGCCTACTTCCGAAACTATAGAGCCAGCCAGGAAGATACATCGGTAGACGCTTTAGCTGCCAAGCCTTCAGAACCGGAATCCGTCGTACCAGAAGCCGGTCCTTCGAGACCAACTTCGGCGGACAAAGGAAAGCAAAAAGAAGTATGCTTCGATAAACCTGTGAAAAACATTCAAAACAAAGGTTTAGAGAAGCCATACAACTTCGACATCCTGGCCCAACTGGCTAATACACCAGCCAGGCTGTCCATCTTCGAGCTACTCAGGCTCTCTCAGGACACTCGTCAAGCCCTGAGTGAAGCATTGATGCAGGCGGATGCATACTTGACCCAGCTCAAGTCCCCTGACGAAGAACTCATGGCGTGTCCTTAATGCCACAGTGTGATGGAGGTGGTCCCAAACATCACTTTCACTCAAGATGACATGCTGTTAAAACATAACAGGCATGACAGACCCCTCTATTACACCGGGTACATCGGTTCCATGGAGGTCGACCGGATTCACATAGATCCGGGATCATCAATCAGCATCATTCCTCATAGTTTGCTCAGACCACTGAGGATTCCTACCAGCGAATTGGCTTACACGGCCACTACGATCGTGGGTTTCAACGCCGGAAGAAGTAAGCCGTTGGGAAAAATTCGCCTGAGGATCCAGATTGGCAACCTCAGATCGGTGGCTATATGTTACATCATTAATTCAGGGGTATCCTACAACATTCTGCTGGGTAGACCTTGGATCCACGACCACAACATCGTTCTTTCAACTCTACACCAATGCTTTAAATATGTAGACGCCCGAGGAACAGTACAAACGGAGATTGCTGACTTGAACCCGTTCAAAGGAGTAGAATCCTACTACTCTGATGCCGTGTTATACTCTCAAGACTGTACGGAAGAGGTGTCAGCCGAAGCAGAGAAGGAATCCTACCGGGAGCCAGAAGAACCCTCTACCAAGCAACCTTTGTCGATCAAGGTGAAAGGACGGACTACTCGTCCAAAAGCCATAGAACCTATGGCTATCCACCTGAACGAGACCAGGTCGGGAAAAGGGGGCGATCCTCTAGTGATCACTTTGAACCAGAAGCCTCCACCCTTGGTCATCAACCTTCGGCGCAACAGGTAGCCGAGTGATGTAAACGCAACCGGGAAAAGAGTTTCAGATGATAATAAATATCCTCTTTTCCAGTGTATTGACGCCCAAATTCTAAATCAGGAATCCTCCCCCTACGACGATATAGAACCTATAGCACAAAAATTCTTGGAAGCTATAGATTCCTATCATCCGTATATATGGGAAGTGGCATCATCATCCAATGTCACCACGACATATGGACCGCATGAGGATTCTATCTTCATTGTCCCGCCTACTTGCAACAGTCAGCATTCAATAGTCTTCGGCCGCATGCACAATGAACCGACTGTGCAAGAGGATTCTTCCAACGACGATGCCGGTAAAATACAGGTTTACAGATACAGCCCGGAAGCTCTGAATATCATACAAAATATGGGTTATAACTTGAAGCTGGAACCGGGTCTCAACTACGGGAAAGGCAGACGAATGCCGCTGCACGGCGATCCCTACTATCAACGAACTCGTTTCGGGTTGGGGTATACCACCTCCCTCGCAAATCCTGAGTCAAATGAGGATATCTTTTCCTCCTCTCAAAATGGCTCAGTGCCCTTCGACTCATCTCATGCTCTCGAGCGAACATTATCAGTAAATATGGTAGTGACGAATTCCTTCAAATCAGACGAACAAGAATCTGAACTGTTTGAGAATGATGCTTGGGTTCAGCAAATGGATACACAATGGGAGTTCCGCTTCGAGCAGAGAGAACCTCCCACCAAAGACAAAGTTATCCAGATTGACGTTGGGGATGAACTTTCGCCAAAACCGATATTTATCAGTAACAATCTTTCTGAAGAAGAAAGGGAAGAAGTTATCCAGCTGATAAAAGAATATATCGACGTCTTTGCGTGGAATTATGAGGACATGCCAGGCCTTGATCCAAAGGTGGCCACTCATAGGCTCAATATATTGCCCGATTCGAAGCCTGGACCAGATCTTCAATACTGTCTTGAGCTAGCTGCAAGTATTCGTTAATGGGTTGCTCCAAACCATTAACTATCTCCTCCAGTGTATCAACTACCCCAGTATCGTCGAATTCTCGGATCGGCACTATCGCGGACCGGGAGGACCTCTTCAGCGACGCAAAGCTCAGATTCTTCGCCAACACCATTGATATTAACATTTTAAAGTAGTGTAGAAGATACCAGTGTACTGCTCGTTCAGCGCAGCTAGATCCGATTGGACGCCGGGAGTGGCCTCAATATTGGTGAGTCCCCCTCCAAGAACAACCGCAAACGATGTTGCCACGGCCGTCGCCTCAACAGGTGGTGCGAAAAAAGAAAAAGCGCCAACACCGGACGAACATACCAGCATACTCAAAGGAGGCATTGTCGCAATGAAAGGCTCGTCCTCCTCTTAAGATATCGGAATCTCGTCGACATGAGAGCCGGCACCCAAAGATGTTTCCTCTTCAAAATCAGCCACCTCCGTGTCGCCGCCAGGACTTGACACAGAGCCGAAGGGTGCATCTACACTGCCCTCCCCGAAGAGGTCTTCCCCTTAAAAGAGGACGAAAGGAAGTTAGTATCGAAATGATGCTAACTTTTCTAAAAAGAGGCGTGAAGACGACATTTACCCATGGCCGACGGCATATATGTCGCATCTGCGGTCAGTACAGCTAAATCATTTCTTAACGATGCTAAGCAAGCTGTCATACCTGGAGAAAGGGGTCTTCTAACTGACGCTGGCAAATAGTCTTCCAGGTCCTCGTCAAATTCCAACCGAGGCTCATCGGCTGGAATCTCGCCAGGTGCGCTTACAGGCACGGCAGGGGTCCCTCCCGATGCCGATCCATATAAAGGTATACGGAATCTTATAGTACTCAGCCCCGAAGGTGACCTCGTTCTACTACCTAAAACAGTAGCAGCGACGGCGGCCTCCAACAGAGATTCTCCGGCACCACCAGCCGGAACATTAGAGGGTCCCTCTCTAAAAGGCGAGTAACCTCCAATCAAAGAATCATCCCCAACATGGGGAGATGCAGGCTCACTTCCAGGAGCCTCAATACCAGGAATCCGGAGATGACGATTAACCATCTTCTTCTTCCTCTTGCGAGGGGAAGTCTCCTTCGGAGCAGGAGCCATTCGCTTCCCAGAGATTACCAAAGCACCTGCAGGCAGAGGTACTTCACCCCTCGATACCGCCAACAGAGGCTCATCTGGATTGACGGATTCCTCACCCTCGTCAGAAGAAACCGAGGGGACTTCGACTCTTCCCCCAGACTTGGAAGAGGGCACCCTAAAACTTCTATGCATATCAAAATTGTGATGGAAGGTGTTCGTTGCCACATAGAACTGGGCATACGAGTGCAGGATGCGCAGCTCCGTAGAGAGTGTAATGACCGGCACAATAAAAATTGCTCCAGTGCAACCCATGATGAAGTATCGCCAGCCTCTCGCTTCATCAATGAGTCCACCCCTGGACCGAAAGCTGGTGACGGCATTGCCCACGTGCAACTGATCATACCCAAACTGCCTGGCAAACTAACTAGGCAGGTAGGACTCCAAGAAACAATGGTCTTCACTTCCGTACAGTAAATGGGAAGGTCTAATGCAGACCAGCCAATTAAAAGCTTCAGGAGAAAGATTGGTCTTCTCTCTATCTGAATCCTCAAGCCTAATCCCCGATTGATTGTGATGCACAAAGGGGACAGTGCATAAGAGCTTCCACCTGTGACTGAAGCCCAGCACTCGCCGACAGTCTAGAACCGTGGTCACATTCCAGGAAGATTTCTTGTAGTTCAACAAGAAACTAGCCCCCGAACTACTGCCGGAGCCGGGAGACATAACCCTGGGGTTATGAAGAATTAACCATCCCATCAGATACAGGTATGGTAATTCTACCCTGGGAAAGCTATCACTCCGAGTTTTATCGGCGAGCAGCCCGTCAGTCATGGCCATCACACCAGCTTGAATACGGCACACCATGGCAGGGAGCTAAACCAATCTTGCCCCAAATACCAGACGCACTGCAGGCCATAGTGTGTTACGGTAAATACGGTCCGCATATGCGATGCCAGGTACCACCAGTTGGCGCAGCCATATAGAGAGGAAGCTAGCCAGTTGAGCTTCCCTGGATAGAGGCCTGCGGCAGCGCCTCAAATAACTATAGGCCTTAGTGCCTACAGGATACTGTCCTATCCCTTCGTCGAGGATCAAGTCCGGAGCCTCAGCGTCTACCATGAGATCGTCGACTACCTGAGCATTAAGCACACTCAGAGGATTCACAGGCTGATCCTTGCACTCCAGTACCTTCTCCGGCTTAGCAGTCCTGGACCGGTGAAAGAAGAGGTAGGACGTCCATTTATTGATGTGAGCCAAATCTGAGGGCTCACTATAAAAAGCGGTGTAAGCGAGGTAGTGGCACATCAGCTCCTGGTATACCTCCAATACCCGAGAGTCTGAATCCTCCAGCTCCCGGTTCATGGGAACATACTCTTCATATGGAGTATCCCTCATCGGTAGTCTCGAGATCTCTGCCATCTCATGGAGGGCCAATCCAAACTCCCCCAGTGGAGTGGCGAAAGTCCCGGTGAGCGAAATATATCATTCCATCAGTGCCAGAAACAGGTTGGGGTTAGGAGGTAACCCAATACTGGTGGCACTCACAGCTGCAAACAGACCAATGCTCTCCAACTAAGTCTGAAAATGCTTCAGGGCCCAATCAGCTAAGCGAGCCCATCGAAGGTTTGTAGGGGTGATCCACCGACCGCACCGAGGGTTCACCTTGGAGTATACTCCCTCGTGCCCTATAAAATCATTATAGAAAGTCGGTAATTGGACCAGATAGATCACTAAACTATCTTCACTCAGGATACTGCCCGGGTACAGTCCGCTGAACATTGTCACATTGCCGGTAGGGCGGCTGACGAACGACCCCTGGTCCGCTCCTTTCAGATGAAATATCTTCCCCGGCCTGCCGTGAAGATCAGGAGTCAGCGTCCACGATATCCTCCTGGGATGTGTAGCATGAAAGAAAGCCGAGATGGGATAGTCTCTCGGCATCTTGGGCATATACAAAACCAAGCTCCCTGCAGGGAAAATCCAGAGTTCTCTCTTGGGCTTCGTCTGGGACTGTTTGTCAATCATGTCCCCGAAGAGAAAAGCCGGCTTTAGGTACTGGTCCCCGTCTATGTACGTCAGGGGCTCCCCGTTGATCAAGTTCAGCAGCATTCGCTCGCCCTGAGCCGATATCAAAATTTCTCTTCCTTTGGGATACTGCGGCCCGGAGATAGAAAATGTCACGTGTGACAGATCCTCCAGATAGTTAGAGTGCAGCATCCCGACGGCAGAATCTATCACATCGGCTAGCGGAGACACGTGCAAGTCAACTGCAAGAGTGCAAGAAAAACACATCAGTTCCTATAACTAGACATTGCAGACCTTGCAGCATACGCCAAAAATCAACAGTCTGTGCTTTACGCCAAGACCGTAAAAACTTGACCATTACGCTGGAATCCATTTCCTAAAGCATAAAGTTCAAGGCTGGAAGCATACAGTCTGTGCTTTACGCCAGACTGATAAAGTTGAGGTATTACGCTAGAATCTTCATCCAGAAGCGTAACACTCAAATTTTATATGCCAACTTTCGACAGTCAAAGCTTTTACGCCAGACTACGAAAATATAGAGTTTTTGCGCTGACACATTAGAAATGTGGGCATAAAATATGAAACACCTCTGTGCATCATCTTCCTTAAAGAAGCTATCAGCACAGAAGACGACCTAGCGCGGTCAAGTACAACGTGTGCAAAGGATTTTCAGTTGTTCCTTTTTGTCCCAAAAAACTCTACCTTTAAGGCCGGGTGCACTGCTCGTCGGCGGGATACTTCGCTCAGAATAAAGTTCACCTTGCCCGACCGAAGACGCTCTCACTTGAGCAGAAGAACGAGAAAAAGAATCAACCTTTTTTCCCGTAGAGGAGGAGGATTGTTTCGAGGCCATTACTAAAAACTTTGAAATCTCGGAGAAGAAACAAAGAAGAACTCGAACACTCGAAGGCTTTCTTTCGCAGAAGACGGATGAAAAGTTTTTCTCGCAGAAACTTGGGGTATATATAGAGTTCGAATGGACTCCTCGAATCCCGAATTAAATCTCCTAATTAATATTCGGTTATGATTGGGTACTACGTCAGCCTATTACTCAGAGAAGGCGGACAGCCAGCAAAATTCAAAAAGTTTTCGCACAAAGCAGATTTGTGGTTTTTACGCTAAGGAGCTTTCTACGCTCGACAGCTACAGATCAATGGTTTTACACTCACAGGCTATAAGTCTATGGTTTTACGCCCGAATGCCTTTGTGTTCGGTAGCTTTTACGCTCGAGAGGCTACAAACCTACGGCTTTACGCTCAGCAGCTACAAATCTATGACCTCACGCTCGGTGGCGTTTAGTTTAGGCTCAGAGGCAACAGATCCACAACTTCACGCTCGGAAGATTTCCTTTTCACAGGCTATAAATCTACAGTTCTGCGCCAAGAAGCTTTCTACGCTCGACAACTACAAATCTATGATTTTACGTTTAAAGGCTACAAGTCTATGGTTTTATGCCCGGATGCTCTCATGCTCGGTAGCTTTCACAATCAGGAACTACAAGTCTATGATTTCACGCTCGGTGGCATTTAGTTTACGCTTAAAGGCTGCAAACTTATGATTTCACGCTCTAGAACTTTTCGCACATCTGAAAGATACGCCGGCCAGAGTACGCGTACATCTGAACGATTCTCAAGGCGTTCAATTGCAGGTGTTCACACAGAAGATACTCTTTCTTAAACTCAAGATGCCCCAAATACCCGAAGCATACAGAGTTCAACATTGAAAATTACTCTTCTCCATGGGTCAATTCGAAGTTTATCCAAACTCCAGTCTGAATATTTCATCTACAAATTCAAGATGGCGACTCAGTTTGACAGCCATTTCTCGCCATGTTCCAAGGGATTTTCGAGAAATCATTCTTGAAGATGATGTCTAAACAAAAATTCTATTTATCAGAAGTAACAGTTCAGAATTCTACGCGGTTCCTCATTCCTAACAGCAGGACAGTTCGAACACTCGACTGCTAAAGCGGCTTTCTGCGCATCCTTAGTTATGCGTAAAAGAGAGGACAGGACCTAACACTCTTTCTAACAGAGTCGGCGTAAAGTATCAGACGTGTCGAATCTACACATATTGAGACTTCACAGCAAAGTATGGCAAGATGACCATATGCAAAGAAGAAAGACGATTTTATTAAGATTAAAATCATGATTACATATAAGGGAAATCCAGTCTTAAAGGATTTTTTTCATTTTCATGATTACATATGAGGAAAATCCAGTCTACAAAGGACTTCCTCGTCGTCGTCTGAAGATCGCGCCCATAATCTGTTCTGCCAGGTTCTCGCATCGGCGGCATTCTTCATCCATCTTCTCCAGCAATCAGTCGGTAACCGCAAACTGACTGACATATTGGTCAATGGCGGGAGGATACAAAACTGGGCATAGACCCATCCTCCAACAAAAAAGCAGGGTAAATATGCTTTCTTGCGTCCAGCGCCGTGACAGATTGTATTGAGGTATTCACCCAACCCAATCTCGGACAGCAGCCAGTTTACCTGCTCTCGTCCGCAGGTAACGGGAGAAGGTACCGCTTGCAAGCGGTGTGGTCTAATACGACCCTTCCTCTCTCTCGAAGAACCACCATACAAAGTTGCTAATTATCCCGAGCAAAGGAGGCTATGATATCCTTCCATGATCCATCGTTACAGAGGACATTTGCTCGAAGACGCCATCTTTTTTGGCTCCTTACGTGCTGGAAGAACAGGGTCTCCTTCTTCCTTAAATTGACCCGACGAACTCCGACCATCATCTCTATATGGTGAAGGAAGTGTGGGAAGAACAGGAAAACTCCTCAGCCTTTTTATAGGCGAAAGAGACCACACCGATCCCCAATAACTCCGCTATAAAGTCAGCCATGAAAGAACATGTCAGGATTGACCGTTTCACGCTCCACTCAGAGCGTTTCAAGTTACGAGGAACGGTTCATGCTTCATTCAAAGCGTTTCAAATTATTAGGAATTTAAAAGCTTTGAAGGGGGCCTTGTAGAAGCATAAAAAATATGCTGGATAGCTATACGCAGCATGTTGATGCAGGGCAGCATAAACAGAGGACCTCAGAGCCATCAAACGTACAACAGAGCTTTTCCGCTGAGCACAGTGGAAAAATATAGGCTCAAGGACCATCCGCATAATACAGTATATCCAGGCTGCTTCAGCGTAAACAGGGTGCTTCATTGCCTTTATGGCGTAGAACTCATCTGCTTTCAATACAACATTGAAGTGTACGAGAAATGCTTCGTATTCTTCAAAATGAACCTGTCAAAGAGTACTGAACGACTATCCAGGTGACGGGTATAATGATGATGCAGCACTGCAATCCAGGCTGTCATTTACTGCCATTTCCTTTGCGTAAACCACTTTTACATATATGAAGGAATACGCTGCCTAGTTTTACATAGGCAGATGTGAGCTGTTTATGCTCCGCAGAAGACAAACAGCCTGCCACATCAAAAGTTGCACTTCGTACAGGGCTCGAGGCACGTCTCTGCATTTAATGCGCAGAGCGGTGACAGTTTCTCGAGGCACGTCTCTGCATTTAAAGCGCCGAATACTGACAAATGCCCGAGGCACGTCTCTGCACTTGATGCACAGAAGGGTGGCAGGCCTTCAAAATATGCCTCTGCATTTAATGTGCATGATAATGGCGGATCACCACATTTAATGCAGGAGATTTGATTAAATGTCACTGAACCGTCGTCTAGTGACATCCCCTTTGCATAAACTACTCTTACGCATATAAGAGAAATACGCTGCCTAGTTTTACACAGGCAGACGTGAGCTTCTTACGCTCCGCGAAGGCAAACAAACCGCCATGTCAGCAGTTACTCTTCGTACAGAATTTGAGGTGCGTATCTGCATTTAATGCACAGAATGATGGCAAATCTTAAAGACAAGCCTCTGCATTTAATGTGCAGGATGGGGGCAGATCTCTACATTTAATGTAAGAGATTTGATTATATCTCCAAGAGCCATAATTCTGGCTAAAACGCCCACTCGGACTCTATGACCACTCGGCTTCTATGACCACTCGGCTTTAATGTCCACTCGGTTTCTATGCCCACTCGGCTTCTACGCCTGCTCGGCTTCTATGCCTACTTGGCTTCTACGCCTACTCGGCTTCTATGCCTACTTGGCTTCTATGCCATGGTGACAGTTATTGGCTTCTACGCCAACCTTTTCTACACAAGGGATAACTATCTACGTGGCTTCTACGCCGTGATCTTCGCAACAGTTATATGCGTTGTCCCTTAGTTGAACACGTGTCACACGCTCATTCAAAAGATCATCTATACGCAGGCATTGGTTATTTTAACCGTCGTATAAAAGGGTGATGTACTTTCCACTACTCGGTTTCTACACCGACTGAGTGGTCACTGTCACTAAAACTCTAAAAATAGAGACCTCTATCAACAGAGGAAAAGGTCAGAAAATTGATCAAGAAATCCAGTATCAGATCCAACGGTCACAAAAATCGAAGGTCAAACGGTCAAGAGAGTAAGAGAAGAATCCAGAGCTCAGGCAAAGAGAAGGGATCGACGACTTTGGCATCGGGCATCCACCCTCTTTAGCAACCTGCGAAGCTGCTTTCTGTCTTCCATGGCATTTCTTTATCATCGTGTGGTCCAAAGTCTAAAGTGATCAACTGCAGATCAGACACCTATAGCAATATTTACCCAGATTAAATAAATTGTACTCGACATCCTCGTATAGGATTAAATTGTACAATCTTGTTTGTAAACATAAAAGAAGGGTATGTTTTCATATAAGACCTCATTTTTCATATATTATATTTTCCGTTTATTATCTGAAACAGCTGTTATCCGTCTATAAGAAGGACTACTCACTGTAGTATATCCTCTTCACAGTTCAGATAAAAACTTTCCTCTACTTGGCACAACACCTATAACCCGAGCCCTAAACTTGCCTGTGTCTACTGGTATATCACCAAGATTGCTGTCACAGCAATTTGCTTATCTTCACTTACCTACACTGACTGCAACTAAACAGTTCTCCAATCCTTCAGTCCTGATATCACTAATGACTGTAATGTACTGATAGTTCATATTAAACTGCAGGTACACTCATGAATCCCTCTTCTTATCTGGGTACCCTTGAACAGGCAATACTAACCCGAGCCTAGTATGTCCCTGCAATACAGTGCCAAGTGCACCTCACTGTTGTTGCTGTGATTAACCCTCCAGTGCACAATACTTCTCTATCACTCACACACTAATACAACATCACACATGGTTATACTCTTCTCACCTCATACACTGTTGTGCACAACCTAGTGCACAGTCCCGAGCCTCCAACATCCCTCGAGTGTATCCCAACATACCACACATCTAATATATATAAACATACACACATATAACTATATGTACAAATACATACATATATCTATATATGCCTATATAATATATAACACTCATATAAACATATACTCATATGGCATATATATATATATACAAAAGACATTAAACAAATACTTAAAGTATGTACTTAGGAAAACTATGATATACATCCAATTGAGGTGTCAAAACTCAAATTCCTCCACAATAATCATTTTTAGAAGCTAAATACATTAAAATACAACTAAAGTAACTTGTCACAATGATAATTGAGGAGTAATTGCACAAAATACCCAAATTAGAGCTCAATATCACACTGTATGGCAAAATACCATGATATGACCTACACGTATCCATTTATGGACATGTATCTATTCCTACAACCCTGATCTAAGTCTAATTAGATTAAATTAGTCTAATGACATACAATTGATGTGTCAATCTCATAATTCCCCTAAAATATATACAAAAACCTATTCAAAATTCTCTATACACAACCAATTGGCCTAGAACTTGTTCATATTTGTAGCCCTATGCCATGGGGTCGTTCCTAATGGTCAAATGCATGATTTGAAAGCTAGAATTGAGAGGAATTTAGAATTACCAATTGGAAGATGGATTCTCAATAAAAATCAAAGTGGACACGATCTGGACACGATCTACTTGCCACAAGCTCCTTTACCTAGTTCTCCTTGCCAATTCAAGCTCCAATGCTCCTTGTTAAAGGAAATGAGAGGGAAAATAGAGGTGGATTTAGTGAGAATTCAATGGAGAGAATGATGAGAAATTGGGGATCTAATTTCTAGATCTAGAATGAATGCAAATGAGAGGAGAGAGAGAGAGGAGAGCTCCCTCTAGTAGTGGTCGGCCCCTTCCCCCTTTCCCAAGTCACATGTTAATGTCCCATGTACCCCTCCATGATATATTATGGAAAAATAATTAGGGAGGGATATTTGGGTAGTTTCTAACTAATTCTCCCTAATTAATTAGTGAGAATGATCTAAATGGGCTTGGGTTCAAGTTAGGCTCACTAGTTGTCATGACAAGTCTAGTTGGCTTAGAAGTGACGAGTCTAACTATTGGACTAGCCTCCTAACTAAAAAATAAATAATACATGTCACAAATAATTATAGCTCACTAATAATTAAATAATTAATACAATCATCACACTAATATTAATATTTATTTCTAAAATTATTTACCCATGATAAATTACCAAACTACCCCTAGTTGGAAAAGTGATGGTGACAATATGTTCCCATTGAAGCAGTCAAATTATAAACCCTCCAAATTCGTATCTAAGTCAAGTCAACCGCAACCTTCTCAAAATTAAATAACGAAATATATTCAAATCCATCGCAATCTTTTTAAAATTAAAATAACTAATATTTATATCAAAATTTAACATGTCGTAATCTCTTCTCCAATTTCAAATAATCAAAATTTAAATTTAAGTAAAATTGATATGACATCTTCAAACTTTAAATACCCGCATAAATTTTTAAATCACGATCCAAACAATCATAATCTCCTCTAAATTTTAAATAATCAAAATCTAATCAATGTTCAAGTTTAAAATTTTATATCAATCCTCAAAATTTAAATCGATGATTCAACCTCCAATATTCAAAATTAAATCATATGCTCAATTTATAGATATTTGGTCTGCTATATCAAATTTTCAAAATTTATTCTAGAAGGCATTCTTATCTTTAAAGTTAAATCCTCCTCATCATAATTATTCTTTAAAAAATTCTCTAAATTAAATGACTTAAATCTCCAAATCTTATCTTATGTGATCACGATCTAAGATTTTTACCTTTCCATCTATGAATTTCACAATGCAACTTCTACTCAACTTAGAATCTATCAATCTTTCCTTTAAGAAAATTTTATCAATTATTCAATAGTGCTTACCAATCCTCAAAATTATCTCATATATGATACACCTTTAATCAGAAAAGATGACGACCTAGTAATATGATTTGCCTATGGGGTATATCTAGTACTACCTGTGTGTCAAATTCTCATCAAGCACGAGTGTTCATCTTTCCAAAATAGGAGAAGATAAAAAACAACAATAAAGAGTTCAAGGAAGATGTGATAGAGTACAAGTACGGGATTCAAAGGCGATTAATTTTTTTTAAAGAGAATTGTCAAGGAAGTTATGGATTGGAGTCTTCTCTTGGTAATTTCTTATTTGTATGCTCGTATCAATACAGTTATGTAACCGATACAATATGCGCTAACTTGTCTAGAGGGCAAGTATATTCGTCTACTAGTCAACTATGTCTCAATCCACGTAAAATATTCATACGAAAGGCGAACCAAGTGCACTAAAGTTGATCAGACCATAATATACCAATTCTAATTAGACAAATGTATTAGTGTGTGCACCCAATAATATATATGTCATGATCAAACTCGATAGAAGAATAAGCTTGTAAAACTATGCTATAATAGCAGCACAAGTCAAGATAGTCCCAAATATAAGCACATAGGATTATAATGAAGGAAGGTACAAAATAATTCAAGTTCACCAAGAATCTAAGACTCGTTCGGTGTTCACCAAGAATCTAAGAATCTAAGACTCGTCCGGTGTTGTGCCTCTACTGTTGCCATACTAACTTCTTGTCTAAGCCTCTCATCGACCAAATGAGGATATGGGCCTCAAAAGTTCTACAATCTGGATAAACACTATCTTCTAATGCTATAATATATTTAGGTGTCGTTCTATTACACTTCATTAATGGGTCAAAAGGACTATATGATACTAGGTTGTGAGACATGCTACCCAACTTACAAGGATTAACTAATACTGTAACTTAAGAATGGAGAAGTTATTGGCTCTCAAATGAGAGAGGATATAACCTGTATTGAGATATATTAATAAAGGTTATATAATTTGGACTAGGAATAATTACAAAATCATATTTAAAACTAAATGAATAACCCATCCTGTCAAGTTTTAACTACTAAGCACAAAAATTTAAACTTCAAGATTAACAACTACAATCCTACCAAACTATATATCCTAACATAAGAGGAATCACTTGGTCTATAATTTGAAGGGTATGGTGGCACGATCCAATTTTTATAATCATTTAAGGTCAACGGTTATGGAACGAGATTGCGATTATTACGTAGGAGAATAATGAGTATGCCTCAAGGAGCTAAATAATTGGAAGAAGAAAATACTAACTAGTATCGGATTCAGCGAACGTGGCATAATTTGAAAGAGGAAAAAAAATTTATTCATTGCTAGTCTCTTTGTTCGAGAAACAAGATATAAAAGTAAATAGAGAGACTTTTGATAATATCATGGTTTCCTAAGGGAATGTAGTATGCTAGTCTATGTGTTCGAGATATGATCAAGTAAAAGGTTCTAATCATTCAATAGTTTTTAATTGGTAAAGAGCTATGATAATTGATCTATGATGGAGGGAGGGATTAACTCAACATGAAAAAGTATATAAATAGTTAGATGAGATGGCACGGTCGGTGACTCATGAAGACTCAAGTATGATTCAACGATAATCATAGCTTCTAGGGGATCTACTAAGCTGAAGTAAGGTACCCTTGCTCTTACTAATATATTGGTTCATTCCTCTTGGTTTTCTAAGGTACTGCTCTGCTAATATCAAGAAAAGAATCTAAATTCATAGTCCTTTTATATTATCTCACTAGGAAAGTTAGGTTTTGTCCTAATATTCAATCTTGAATTTCTATTGGTTCCTCAATACTAAGGTCAAACAATATGGTCAAATTTCTAACTAACCCTAGTAGTGTCTATTCTACTCTCAAGTCATTCCTAAATATATCAAGGGATGATGGTCAATCAATTTATAGGTGTTGGATGCTAGGGTTCATTAGGTATGCTAATCTGTTGGAAGCTGCCAATATTCTAATTTGTTTTTCTAAGTAGGTATGCTATCATAATTATATTCTAACAAGGATTCCAATATCTGGGAGAAGGCTATACTCAAGAAACTATTAGGGAAGTATATTAAATAGGAAGAGGTGAGGGAACAAGGAAACCTATGTCAAGATAATTAAGCGAGTACAATTTTGAAGGTCAAGGAAGGTAGGTGAGTTCAAAGAATTTCGAACGAAATCAAGGAGGGAAGTCATGTATGTGGATGAGACCTATACTCTAATCATATTCGCAGGCCCGTTCGGTACAGTTACATAACCGAAATAGCTAACTCGACCTGCATGGGCTACCATAAAAATATGTCACGCTCCAGTCCCAAAATACGTAGAACTAGGAATACGTAGCATGCCAGCTGTATGTATATGACACTCCAATATGTTAGAAAAATCATAACACATACGTACGATGTATAGGAATAAATAATTCAGAAGTGGTATATATATTTTCAACACAAATCACAGGCATCTATATCTCATCTACAAGCACAAATAAAGGAATATCAAAATAAATAACTAAATATTCAAGTATGAAGTATCAAGAGAATATTAGTCGGGTGAAGACAAATATACTACATTAACTAAAATAATAGAGGAGGACGAAACTCCAATATAAAAGAAGTACCCAATAAAGGAAAGAAACAGCAGCTATAAGACCCATCAGTTATAAAGTAATCATGTATACTCCAAGGGTAAGACCTCCTTAACAAAGAATGCTACGTCAGATCCTAGTCCGTACCTACGGATAATCATGCTCGTCTATACCTGAAAAGGGACTAGGTCCTCAGAGGGACGTAACAAGATACATAGAAGCATGCCAATAATATACTGAAAATAATCATCCAACATGGTCGCCTAAATAGTCTACGTGATATGCAATTTAAGAACAACTTTTCTGCGTATGGACTATCTGCAAAAATAATGGGATAGGTATAGATCTCTCGGAGATCCAGGGACCTCGGGCATAACGTCTTTCGATCGTCATAGGCCTGCAGTATATATAAGAGGTCATGACGACTCGCATCTCCAACGGAGCTCACGACCAAATAAGGGAAAGTGTAAAGGAGTCAAATACGCTTACTTATTGTTCTTCCCACCCAATGCTCTATGCATGTTGTATCTACAACACATTTTAGCTACTATGTCGAGACAGAGTGCAAGTATCGGCATCATAACTTTGGTTCATAGCCTATCGCAGCACAATAGCCCAACCCTACAACCAAACAAGGACAAGAATTGGGCCCCCATAACTCGATAGTCTATGTTCCTGGACTACTAGTTACTGCTAAGTCTTCTAACATGAATCTCTATTAGTAGTTATATCCTATCCGTCGCACGTCCCATACGTATCGGTGGCCAGCCGAATACGCAAGTCCGTATCCTACATGAGACTCACAACTCGTATAAAAATTGTCACGGCCAATGAAACCTAATAATGCCTCAACTCATGGGATGGTCTCGTAAAACTATGTCAATATGCATAATATAAATAAAAGACAAAAGACGACACAACCGTCATTGCACCAAAGTTATTCTTAGACACGCAGTTTTATATAAAAAATAAATAGAAATAAATGACAGAAAATAAATATGCAGCAAATGAATGTAACTAAACAGTACTATGGCAATGTATACTTGTCTGGCAAGCAAGTTGTGTAATGTAGACGTCCAGACAATGATCCTAAGGAACCAAAAAGTAGGGGCTCTGAATTAACTTCTCTGAATAAAGAAATAAATATCACCAATGTCTCCAGAATCATTGAAATAGTCAAAAATCTCTCCCCTTTCTTTCAATTTGGACACATGGATAAAACGATAATTTTGGCCAAAGTAGGGTCCACATGTGGCCAACTTTGCATCAAATTGTGTGACAAGGGTAACGGTCTCTAAATGGGATAAATTATAGGTCAAAAAAATGCTAAACTTTGATACAAACTCAACAGTATATCCAATTTTGGATTCTGATGAGTCGAACATAATTTTGTCCGTCGAGTCAACCGTGTGGTCTGCGAATAGGTGGCTCGGTCAACTGTCTCAAAATTGTGTGAAACTTGAGGCACAGGACCAGCGTGATATCACGAATCCAATGGTGCATGTTTCGTTGTGTTCTAACGAGCGTACACCAACTAATAGAGAAATTTGCAAAACGTCGATACAGGGGACTTTCGACCGATACAGGTTGATTCTGACGCGCATACAGGTT
The DNA here is from genome assembly GCA_036927795.1 of Iris macrosiphon. Lineage (NCBI taxonomy): Eukaryota > Viridiplantae > Streptophyta > Magnoliopsida > Asparagales > Iridaceae > Iris > Iris macrosiphon. Next base: position 45,619,945 of record JAYESA010000003.1, read on the forward strand.
GATATCACGAATGCAATTGGTTCGACATTTCTTCAACTGTGGAGAAAGATACGGGTCTCTAAAGTAGGTATCGTGGACTACTTTTGGGTTCTAGAAATTATAGTTTTTCTTGATTTTGGAACTAGATTTAAAATCCACACAACGCGAAATAAGATATTCTACTCAAAGGGATATGAAGAGGGTTAGGTTATGAATACACCGGAGGAGGCAATACACGAAATGACCCTGTATGGAGAGAGAAATCATGACGTGAACAGGGAGGTCGGGCAGCTATGCTGCTGCGGTTGCCACTGTTGTTGCTTGCTATTATGGTTGTCCATGTGGCGGCAGCCGACGGCATACCAGGGTGGCGCGCGATCGCCCACAGCTGGGTTAGGGTTAGGGTTAGGGTTAGGGTTTTGGGGGTATGGGGTGTATATATATATATATATATATATATATATATATATATATAATCGAGGGGGGGTCCTGGACGTACGGGTTTGAGAGCAGACTATTGAGGGGGCCGGGGTTAGCTTAGGGATTAGGTTAAGGTTTTGTTTAAGGTTTGGGTTTGTCTTTTGATTTGTTTTTATTGTTATTATTATTATTATTATTATTATTATTATTATTATTATTATTTCTTTTTCTCTCTTTTTTTTAATGCATAAAATAATATAATTAGTAAAAAACTCCAACAAAATATAATTTGTGACCTAATCAATTACCAAATATAAATAAATATTTATATACTTAATAAGACAAAGAATTTTATTTTCTAGCTTAAGTAACAAATAATCTAAAGAAATCCAATAATTTAATAAAAAATACTTAAAATTGCAAATTAAAATTAGGGAGTTTATAATTAGGAACACTCTCATGGCATAGGACTACCTATAGGGAGAAGTTCTAGGCTCTTTGGTTGTGTATTATAATTTCTACAGAGTAATTTGTATCCAAATAGGAGAAATTACGAGATTGACACATCAATTATGTGTCATGAGACCAATTAGATCTAATTAGACTTAGATCAGAATTATGGGACTAGATACGTGTCCAAAATTGGACACGAGTAGACCGTATCACAATACGGTGTGATATTGTGTGATACGGAGCTATATTTTGGGTATTTTGTGCAATTACTTCTCAATTCTCATTGTAGCAAGTTACTTTAGTTGTATTTTAATGTATTTATCTTCTATAAATGATTATTGTGGAGGATTTTGGGTTTTGACACCTTAATTGTATGTATATCATATTTTTCCCTAAGTACATACTCTAGGTGTTTGTTTAATGCCTTTTATATATTTATATATATATTTTGTATGAGTATATGTTTTATGTGAGTGTCATATATATATATATGTGTGTGTGTGTGTGTGTGTGTGTGTGTGTGTGTGTGTGTGTGTACATATTATTATAGAGGTGGTTATGGTTATATATTAGTACGTGTGCGTGTATATGGTAATTAAGTGACTGTAGTGTGGATGTGTGTTTACGTTTTCAGTTATGACTGTGAAGGGGGAATTTTGTGACTGTGCCATGAGGTGTGTGTTCAGATGAAGTGTGTCTTATTGTGAGTGTGTGGAGTGGAGATACACAATGGTACATTGTGTGTCTATGTGTGCTGACACTGAGGGATGTTGCTGTATAGGATATGAGGCAGCCGGGGCACTGATACTTGTGTATCAGTGCACATTGTGTTATGAGCAGGACCAGGAGGGAGGCGGTTTTAGATTTGGGTATTAGCATTGAAGTGGCATGGACACCTGAGCTCGATTATCTGGGAATTATAGTAGCAGTATAGAATTGATTGAGGGGTAGAGCAATGTATCAACTTCATAAGTTATAATAGTATCAGATCATGTGAGTATCAGTCAGTAGTGACACTTGGACTGAAGGATTAGAGAACTGTTTAGTTGCAGTCAGTGTAAGTATATAAAGACAAGCAATTTGCTGTGACAATAAGCTTGGTGACATACCAGTAGACACAAGCAAGTTTGGGGCTCGGGATATAGGTGTTGTACCAAGTAGAGGGGAGTTCATATCTGAAATGTGAAGAGGGTATCAGTGAAACTTGGTTGAATATGAGTGAGAGAGAGAGAAGTCTTGATCTTACCTGGGGATGTCTCCATCTGAGAAAAATTGCAATGAGGTGTTGCATCAACTGCAATATAGCAGTGAAGTGTAGGTAAGGCATGGGGGCTAGATTTAGTTGAGTTGTACTAAGTGATTAGTATATCATTGTATCAGTTATAATTATATAGGTGGAGGAGAACTCAGGTCTGAACCCAGGTTGAGAGGACATCAGTGAGGATACACTGATTAGTGAGTTAGTCTAGTTAGTAATTGTTAATTAGTAATATATCAGTTAGCTGATACTAAATAATAGTATGCATAGTAAGTTTATGAAAAAGTTATTAATATTATTTAAGGTATGACTTAGAACATAGGTACTAACCTAGTATAGTTAAGATAAGCTAGTTATAGCTAGTTGGTGACCACTAGAGACCAAATAACTTAGTGTGGACCTAGTATTGACCTAGAACATAATATTCTAGCTTATTTTAGCATTTTATCACTCATTATACCAATTGACATAATGTTTCCTAAATAGGATTGTGTGACACCAGCTTTGGCATTGAGAGACACATTTGCTCAGGAGGATATCACTATGTTAGTTTTTATTTTATGATAGTGTATATGTCATATGTTCTAGAACTATATACTTGATTTCAGCATAGTGGTTACACAGACTAGTACTAGATGGATCCTGTCAGGAGATGTTATTCCCTTACCGTATTCAATGGATACTCCTTCACTTATATTTTATCGTATGTATCGGGTATTGATTATCGTTTATTTCATGCTCATACACAGCTCGTGTTCAGTGTGCTTATATTCGTGTTCGTAACGTATCATGATTGGATCCATGAGTATTGCTTGGGTATGGAGGAGTAGGAGTTGGTTATGTGATCAAGCCCAGTGTATTCGTGTACATGTCGATTATATATCACACGTGTAATCGAGTTACCATATTATATTCGAGTTCAACCCAAACCGATCGCATAACGAACTTCTACTCTATGGCACATTAGCGAGTTTATCTATTTTTATCACTTGCAGCTATTCATATTGTATGTTCTTTACTTTCTAGTATATTACCTGTTTACTCTAGTTCATTTCATTTCCTATTGCTAGTTATCTTTGTATTATTTTTTATTATTTGTCATATATAGTCTACCATGTATTTGTAACTGCTTTCAGAGGTATGTACTTTGCTCTAATCCTGATTGGATATATTTTTCAGATGATTGGCTTGAGTAGCAGTGTCCCTCTTATTATGGGCAGCAGGACGGTGAGCCATTAGAGGATTCTTTCCTAGAGCAGGAGAACCTAGTGCTAGTGACCGAGGAGACCTAGTTTTATATTTTTGGACATTGTATTAGTCTCATTCTAGACTCATGGAATGTATATATTATTTTGGGAGTGTTTATGTCTAGACTTATGGATTGGGACTTGTGGATGTATTGTGACTCTTATTTCCTCTCTTTTATTCTATATCGTGCTTTCATCCTCCTTTAGTTTTATTTTGTGATTGAGTATTGTTTACCATTGTCATATACCATATTGTTTCTCCGTTTGTAGTTGAGATGAAAATGACAAGTACCTTATATATATTGTAAAAGATGTTTAGATAGTATGGTCGACCTAGACAGCGTTCTACCGTAGATGCTGCGGCGTAGGCTGGGCATTATTTACTACTCGTCCCTTATTTCGGGTGTGACTCATGACACCTAAGCCAAAGGATAATTCCTAATGGTTAAATGCTTGATTTATAGTCTAAATTAAGGGGTAAATTCAGAATTTACCTATTGTGAGATAGAGTTCTAATAAAATGCTCAATTGACACAATTAGGACACAATTTCCTTGTCAATTCCTCTTTTTTCAAGTGCTTCTTGCAATCCAAACTCAAATACTTCTTAGATGATGAAATTGAGAGAGAATTGGTGTAAATTGGGTTAAATTTGATGGAGGGATGAAGTAAATTGGGGATAAACTAATTTGGGGATCAAGATGGAATGAACAAATGAAGAGGAGAGAGAGTGGGACCTCCTCAAATGGTTGGCCCCCTCTTTTCCCCTTCCCAAGCAATGTACAATGTCCAAGTTTCTTCTACTGGTTGTTCATGAGGTTCAATTAGGAAGGGCTATATTAGGAAGCTTCTAATTCTTCATAAAACTAATCAAATCTTCTTAATTAATTAAGAAAATTGGTCTAATGGGCCTAGTCCAATGTTGGGCTCAAAGTGTCATGACAATCTAATCGGTCCACTAATGACAAGTCAAAATAAACATAGTCTAGCCCACTAATAAATAATTAAATATTACTACATAACATAATAACTAGTAGCATATAATATAAATATTTAATTACTAATTAATAAATATGCTAAATGACCAAAATACTCGCATCTAGAAATGTGGTAGTGACAAGTCTACCCTCCATAGAAAAATTTCTTTCTCAAAATTCAAGGAAGAACTAATACTATAACATGCAATCACAGCAAGAAAGAAAGAATAATACCTCATGGCTCAAAAAGATAAGGGTATCGCTCATGCATCTCTGCTTCCCTCTCCCAGGTAGACTCTTCCGGAGAGTGAGGTCTCCACGCGATGCATACCAAGGAAATTTTCTGGTTCTGTACCATCTTCTCCCTGCGATCCAGAATCTCCACTAGCTGCTCTGGGTAGCTAAGAGTCGGACCCACCTCGATCTCTGAGTGATCTAATACATGACTGGATCTATCACGTACCGTCTCAGCTGTGACACATGGAACACATCATGCCCTCCCTCCAGTACAGGTGATAAGTCTAGTCCGTAGGCCACTACACCGACCCTCGCAAGAATATCGAAGGGTCTGATGTAGCGTGGACTATGCTTTCCGCCTCCACCAAAGCGAATAGTGCCCCGTGTCGAAAAAATCCACAAGAATACCAAATCGCCAACCGAAAAAAAATGCAGACTTAATACTCAACCAAAAATAAAGTAATCACAAGCAATACAAACAAAACTTATACCTCAAACTCCAAAAGTCTCTGGTAGCTATCGGCCTAGTGCCGCTGTCTGTACTGCGCCACTCGAAGTTTGTCCCTGATAAGCTTTACCTTTTCGGTTTCATCCATAATAATCTTCGGTCCCAACAAGACTCTCTCACCAACATCTGCCCATGATAGAGGAGTGCGACATCTTCATCCATATAAAGCCTCGAATGGTGGCATCTCGATACTTCTTGATAGCTGTTGTTATAAGCAAACTCTATTAGGTAAAGATGATCATCCTAAGAGACTCTGAAATCCAAAATACAAGTACAAAGCATATCCTCAAGAGTCAGAATAGTCCACTCCGACTACCCGTCTATCTGCGGTAATATACGGTACTGAACTTGAGCTGGGTTCCCAAGCTACCCTAGCAAACTCTTTCAGAAGTAGGATGTGAAGTGATTATCCTGATCTAAGATGATGCTCATAAGAACTTCGTATAATCTGACAATATATCGCACATACATCTCCGCTAGCTTCTCCGTAGACGTGCCCACTTTGAATGGCAAGAAATGGGCTAATTTGGTCAACCTGTCTACGATGACCCAAATTGCTTATTTACTTCCTGGAGAACGCGGAAGCCCCCAAATAAAATCTATGGTAATATGCTCCTATTTCCACTCTGGAATAGGTAAAGGCTGAAGTAAACCACCTGACCTCTGCCTCTTCGCCTTTACTTGCTGGTACACTAAACATCTGGATATAAATTATGCTACTCCCGCTCCATACCATACCACCATACATGCTCTCTTAGATCTCTATACATCTTGTTAGCATCTGGATGTATAAAGTACTGTGATCGATGCGCCTCCTGAAGAACCTCCTCGCGCAACGTCCCACTTGGCATACATAATTTAGTACCGTGTCATAGTGATCCATCCTCAGCAATAGTGAATCCTCGGATAATTCCATCCAAACCTATGCTCTGATGCTACTCTGAGACTCATCGTCATACTGCTAAGCTCGAATCATGTCCATTGGCCCTGATTGTATTTACAGTCCTCACATCTGCATCTCGATACTTGGTACTAGCACCTCAATACCCAAGGTCTCAAGATCGCCCAATAAATATATGTCTGTAGTCAAGCATATAGCCACTGGATAACTGCTCAAGGCATCAGCGACTACGTTGGCCTTTCCTAGGTGGTAATACAATGATATGTCTACGTCCTTCATCAAATCTAACTACGATTGCTGTCTCATGTTTATCTCTATCTAGGTATACACGTATTTCAAGCTCTTGTGTCTGTGAAGATCTCCACACGCTCTCCATACAAATAGTATTTTCATAGCTTTAGAACAAAACTGACCGCTGCCAACTCTAAATTGTGGGTAGGATAATTTTTCTCATAAGGACGTAATTGCCTGGAAGCATAGGCAATCACCTTCCCATTCTGCTGTAAAACACAACCCAAATCCTTCCCTGACGCATCACTATATATAGTAAATCCACCCAATCCAGATAGAAACGTCAACACTGGAGCTGTCGTCGACCTCTTCTTCAGCTCCTCAAAGTAGTATGACTCTCGTCAATCCAGACAAACTCGATATCCTTCCTGGTCAGCCTAGTCACCGGCTATGCAATCCTGGAGAAGTCCTGTACAAACCTTCATTAATAATTTGCTAGCCCCAGAAAACACATGATCTCTGCCACTGAACTCGAAATAGCCCATGACTCTACTGCTAAAATCTTTTACATGTTTACTAAGATCCCATCTCCTGTAATCACATGACCAAGAAATTCAACCTTGTCAAGGAAGAACACACACTTCGAAAGCTTGCCATAAAGCTTCTTCTTCCTGAGAGTCTCCAGAACTATTCTCAGATGCTCTTCATGCTCCTCTGGGGTCTTCGAATGCACCAGAATATCATCAATAAATACCACCATAAACTTATCAAGTTACTAATGGAATACCTTGTTCATCAGATTCATGAATACCGTCGGGGAATAGGTCAACCCAAACGATATCACTAAGTACTCAAACTGGCCATACCGAGTTCGAAAAGTTATCCTCAAAATATTCTCCTTCTTCACTTTCACCTGGTGGTAACCCGACCTCAAGTCTATCTTCAAAAATACCTTCACTCTGCTCAACTGATCGAAGAGATCATCAATCCTTGCCAGCAAATATTTATTATTGATAGTGAGATTGTTTAGATCCCTGTAGTTGATACACATGTGAACCGATCCATCCTTCTTCGGTACAAACTATATCGGAGCAACCCATGGTAATGAACTAGATCTAATGAAGCCTTATCTTGTAACTCATCCACCTGCTTCTTCAACTCTACCAGTTCGTTGTTTTTAAATCTATAGATGTACTGAGATATCGATTATGTTTTTGGCACCAAATCTATAAAGAACTCCATATATCGGTCTGACAGTAAAACCGAGAACTCCTCTAGAAAAAGATTCATAAACTATGCTATCAACGGATGTGACAACTCTTTCTCTTCCACCATGGCTCCATAGATGGCATCCTCGCTCTACTCCACTGCTCCTCTGGCAATCTCAAACTCCGGCTCTCCTGGCGGTCAAAATAAAACTCTACCGCCAAGACAATCTATACTAGCATAGTGCCTACTCAACTTATCCATCCCGAGTACAATATCATAGCATAGAGGTGGCATTACAAGTAAGCACGCGCTCAACTCTCCGATCTTTGCAAACATTACTGACTAGGATCATGCCTCCCCCAATTGTGATCTTGTAAGTCCTAGCCAAAGGTTCAGACTCTAATCGATGCTTAAGAGCAAAAGATACAGATACAAAATAATAGAAAGCACCAGAATCAAATAAAGCATAAGCTAGAATGGAATCAAGAAGAACTGAACCTGATAACAAATATCCGACTGGCTCCTCGTCCTCAAATGCCATGGCAAAAGCTCACCCCATGGTGCATTTTTCTACTGCTGCTGGTACTGGACAAAATGCTGCTTCTGAGTCTGTAAAGGAGGTCCCCTCTGCTATCCCGCAGGCGGCCTCACTGGTTCTCTCTATGTCGGTGCTCCTTCCTGGCCTGCTCGAACTGGAGCCACTAGACACTCCCTAAACTGGTGGCCTGGCTCTCTACAGTAGAAGCACACTCCAAGCCTCTTTCTGCAGACTTTTCATGTATGTCCAATCTTTCCATACTGAGTACATTGTGGGGCCTGCTGTACTGGTCTCGGGGCCAAGTATGCCTGTTGCACGGGTGCTCAGAATGGTGCATGAAATTGTTGTCTCTGCTATTGGAAGGTCCTCTACGGGTGAAAGCAGGGTCATTTGGCTGGACCCGCACTACTGCTAGCTCCTCCTGACGTGTCTTGCATCCTCTTAGATTTGAGCTCCAAGTCATCATCTGCCCTCTGTGCATCCATCAGGATATCCTTAAATGTCATCGTGCGGTAACCTCTAATGAGAGATTTGATCTCCCTGATCAAACTCTTCTAAAACTTCTGGGCCTTCCCTAGAGGATTTTGTCCTCTATAAATCTGCCTAGTCTGCAGAACTTTACTGCGTACTCGTCCACCGTCATGTTTCCCTGGACGAGGTCTAGGAAATGGCTCTCTAGAGAACTCAGAGCCACATCTTGAAAGAACTTCTCCTTGCAAAGCACTTTAAAATATTCCCAAGTCTGTCATGGCAACGCGATCCTCGAGTCTCTGCGAAACTATGTCAGAGCAATAACGAACATCTGGCTGCCCGCTGCCTCTACCTGTAAACCCTTCAAAATCTGTGCTAACCTCAGGGCTCTGTCAATGTCCTCGATCCAATCGTCGGCGTACAATATTCCTTCGATGCCCCTAAAGTTCTTGGGCCCCATCCTTTTAAAGTCGATGATAGTACCTGGCCTCAGCTGGTACGATACGGAATAAAGTGGTATGGTATATGGCTGAACAAGCGCTACCTTCTCTATAGTAGCTAGTGCTAACTTGTGAGCACTCTTGATGCCCTGGCGTAGAAAGTCCGTCTGCCTATGCTGTACCGCCATTATCTTCTGGAATATTGTGAATATTTACGTCCCATCTGCTGGCATAGTTGGAGGGGGGTGGAAGATCCTCCGTGACTGATAGAATAGTCCTCCGAACTGGTGGTGGAGCACACCCAAAGATGCTACTGAAATGCCCACTGGACTGGTGAAGTGATCCTCTGAGCGAAAGAAGTCGAAATTTTCACTGCTCGCTCTCTCTGAAGTGACGAAGTAACGGACCTCGTCGAGACTGCTCTAGAGCGCTGCCATCAGGTCTTCGACAGTATCCTGAAGACAGATTCAACAAACATCAAGGAAGGACAGTGATATTTCAAAGAAAGCAATTATTCTAAATAATAAAGGTAGCAATTCAATAAATTAGAAAGGTTCCTAGTAGTGATTGAGTATCCTCTCATCCTATATCCTTACTCATATATCCTATAGCAGGCTTGTAGTAATACTCTAAGTCTGAGTACTACTACCTTGAAATCTCACTAGTTGCGAAGCCAGACCTACATGGGCCACCACAAAAATGTATCAAGACCCACAGCCGGTGTAAGGGCATAAATACGTGGGTACGTCCAGCCTACACCGCAACATCGACGGTAGAATGTTGTCTAGATCAACAATACTATCTAACCATCTCATATAATATATATAATGTACCTGTCAAGATATCTCAACTTATTAATGAAGGATAATATGATAATATGATAATTGTAAACAATACTCAATCATAATAACAAACTAGAGGATGATATGGCAGAAAATGGAATAAAAGAAAAGAGATAAAGTCATAATATATCACAAGTCCAAGTCTAATCTTAACACAAGATCTCAAATAATAATACAATATCAAAGTCTAACTGACATATATAATATCATGAATAAACTAGCTGTTCCTCATCAACTGCTGCTACTAACTCAACAGGCTATACGGGTGATAACTCAACTGGCTCACCATACTGTGTCCCATAGTGCGTAAAACATCAGTCCTCTAATGAATCATCTAAAAAATATATCCAGTCAGGATTGTGAAGTACAACCCAAATAGCAGTTCCAATAAAATTATGGAACAGTAATAGCAATAAAAATAAATGATGAAAGTAACTAAACTAGCATATATTATGAGAAACAATATCATGGTGGAATAATGGCAAGAACTAAGAATAATATGGTGATGAATAATAATGTAATGAATGGAATAAAGAAAATAATATATGTAAATGTGCCTTGAAATATTAGTAAGATAATGTGATCGGTTTGGGCCTAACACGGGCTATATATAAAAGGTGAGCTAGCATTATCACACGTGTGTTGCATGATCTGCTAACTATCATGGGCTATAAAGTATGATCATATATCCACTAATACTTTCCCAACTCCCGACTAGTACACAGATCCAAATCACGATACATTATAACACGTATATCACACTGCCGGGTCTATAATATCATGCACTATGATCACGGTCTATATAATCACTAAGATATCACGGTAATCATTGAGTAATCACGAAATATGACACGACGATCACTGAGTAACCACAACGATAACATCTCATGACCAAGATCCACGTATACCAATCCGTGAAATCATCGTATCAAGAATCAAATATCTCAATACTAAATACATGAAACATAGAGGCTATCAAATAAGAAAACTATCAAATAATGTATTGGCCTATGGTCTTGAGCAACAAGTATGACTCGGTATCCGAGCTGGTGTCACACAAACCTATATATGAAATATCATGTTACTTGGTGTAATAAAGTAAAAAATAATCAAAATTCATTAAATAGGAGGTTCTAGGACGTTTCTAGGTCACACTATTCTAACTTGGTCAAACTAGTCAATATTAGTCAAAAGTAGGTCATACCTATATTTCTAGACCAATACTAGTTAATCTAGCCAATACCTCAGGATATTTAGCTATACTAGTTATTAATACTAAGGTATTCAAATACCTACTCATGAACACTAACTAACAACTATATTAGAGTATCTTAGTATCTATAATTTTTACTTAACTAATAATAATATCTTAATATCTCATATATACTAGTGGATAGTAATACTTACTATTAAAACTCAACTTACAATAACACCCCTTGTCTTACCTTAACTCCACACTAATACTTAATTGCTTCACTTCCCAATTCCTTCTTATGGTACAAGCTATACCACTAAACTTAGTATCACATTCTCCTTACACTCACTACCACACCTATACCTCATATCCCAAACTCTCTCACACTCATGGATACAGTAGTATTACTCACAGTGTATTCTCTAATACATATACATCAGTGATGTTACACTAATATACACCCACATTAGTGTTTACACTGATATACACTCATCAGTGTTCAGACATGAGCTCTCCCCCTCTCTATATCACCTGCAGAACTGTCAACCCAACACACAAGTCTCCAGCATCCCCCTCACCTGAGCCATCAGTGCAACTGCTGATGTTGCTAACCTTACTACCCTATCTACATCTACTACTACTACTATTCTGATACTCTTTGAGTATCAGAGATACCCAGACACTAAACCACCCTTGCCTTCCACTCAAGCACTCATCTAACTACACCTCTAAATCAATTTCCCCTAACTGACTGTTGCTGATGCTATACATCAATTGCCCGATCCTCTAACTGCCTTAACACTTCACAAATCAACCTGCACCCAGGTCTATAACCAATGCTGGCACTAGTATCCTTTCTGCTGTTCACAATAGCTCTAGTATTGCACACACTTCAGTCCTCATTCCAACTCCAAACACCAACATATCACACCACACACACTGACACAGTCCCTCCTAATCAACACACACATATAAGTATTAATCTAACATCACAGTCACCCACAACAGAACACAAGGTATTCATATATAAATATACGTGCACAGACACTAATGTATCCATACACACAAGTCCATATTACTAAACATAATCCCAATTGCTCAACCAAACACACTCTCATGCTCTCAAATATGCCTTATTGCACCTGAAATCCTAGTGTTGCTGTAGTGGCTTCACTTTACTTCCCCCCTCACAACCTGTACACTACGCACATAATACTTTTATATATATATATATATATATATATATATATATATATATATATATATATATATATATATATATATATATATATACTTACATGTACCAAAACAATTACAAACAATCACACATATATGTATACATAACTAATACAACTATATAGATATACTTATCTATATATCACAAATGATACACTATAGTCAATACCTCAAACACTTAGGGTGCATAACTTGGATACCCATGATACGCATCCAAACAAAGTATCAAAACCCCCAATTCTCTGCACTAATCATATATATATATATATATATTAAAATAGAAATTAAAGAGTAATTACACAAATTATCCCAAATAGTCCATGTATCATAGCGTATCCTAAAATACCATAATATTTCACCCTCATATTTTTAATCAAGGATAATTTGGTAATTGACATGGGTATTTTGATTTTAGGAGTATTGTATTTAAATATTGTGCATGTGATTAATTATTTGTTATATTAATTATTGATTGTTAGATGTAGTATATATTTTTGGACTTGTGTAGTGGACCTAACTAATTAAGTTAGATGCATGAACCCAATAATTTATTTTGGTTTAGATTGAGCCCAATAATTAGGCCTATGGATTAGGAGGATGGATTAATTAGTGAAACCATTAGACTAGAACCTTTCCTCCTTAATTAATTTCTTCATGAAAAGCCCCAAGCGGTGTTTTGGACATTTCACATAGCTTGAGAGAGCGGTATATGGCTGGCCATTAGAAGGAGGAGAGAAAGTGTATCTTATTTTATTTTTCCATTTGCATTTAGATCTACATTTTCTCCCTTTCTAATTTATTCATTCCCTCATCATTTCCTCACCAATTTCTTCACAAATTTCTTTCCTATTGTTCATTTAAGGCTACAGAAACAAGAATCTATAAGAAGAAAACAAGGATCAACAAGGAGGAGGCCAAGATCTACGAGAAGGAGCTACATTTTAATATTTGAGGATTTTTATTGGGAATCCATCTCCCAATAGGTACATTTCAGTTTTCCCTCTTATAGTAGGTTCTAAATCTGAGATTTAACCATAAAAAATTATCCCATATGCATAGGTTACCCATAGGAATTAGATTTAGGTTCATAGAAGACCTATAGTGGAAGTTATGTGTGCTTTTGTGTCAATTTTGGGAGAATTCCGAGATTGGCATATGTAGTATTTGTCAAATGGTCAAATAGATCAATATGACATGTGAATGATTATTTGTGACTAGTGTCGTATCCACAATTGGATACGTGTAGGCCGTATCTCATCAATTTGGTGATACGAGTGCGGTACACTCCACGTGTTTGGTTTATTGCTCTAAACTCTATATGATATGTATATGTATATAAGTATGTTTATATGATATTTGTATATAGAGGATATCTATAGAGTATATATTTATATATATATATATATATATATATATATATATATATATATATATATATATATATATATATATATAGAGAGAGAGAGAGAGAGAGAGTGTGTATATGAGGGTTAGATACATATAGATTAATATATAGAGTGTATATATTGATATACATATAGATAGATTGGTGTATATATATACATAGAAAGGTATATATATGTATGTGTGTTTGTGTGAGCTATGTGTGTGCATTGTGTTTGTGTGTGAGTTTATGTGAGTGAGGCAGAGCAGTTTTCAGTTTCAGCAAGGAGGGAAAGACTTTGTGCAGCTACCAGCAAGCTCACTGCCACGCCTTGTGCACAGCCAGTGCCGTCAGCTGCAAGTGCACAGCATGGAGTGCATAGGGGTGCAGCCTCGAGGCTGGCAGGTCCAGCAACATGCTGGTGCAGTCACTGCAGTGGGGAGAGGCTCGGGCTATGCACAGGCAGTGTGTGCAGTTGTTGTGGCAGCACAGTACCTGCAAAAATTCATTCAGTTTCAGTTAGTTTGGCGTCAGGTGTGTTAATGGGTTATAGATAGTTAGTATGTTTACGATATAATTAGCTATATATATATATATATATATATATATATATATATATATATATATATATATATATATATATATATATATATATATATATATATATATGTGTGTGTATATAAGTTATTGTTTAAGTTAGATAGTTATGTATTCTAACTGTAATATCTGTTAGTAGTTATATATGTTAATGTAGTTAGTGTAGTGAATAGTTAGTAGTTAGTGATATATTGGTTTATATATAGTTAGCTATATGTATATGTAGATATGTGGTATTGAATTGTTAGTTAATAGGCATATGTATGGTATTAGTTTAGTTATATTTCATAGTTAGTATATGGGTTAAGTATTAGTAGTTAATATATTGGTATAGTTGATATTGAGTATTAGCTACTCATGAGGTTTGATATTACTTTGGGATACCAAGATAAAGTGAAGGTAAGGGGTCAATACCAAGGTATTGATTTGGGTATCGAGATAGGTAGTGCGATACGCATTGGTGCAAGGCCAAGGTATCCTAATTCTATTGATTAGTTAAGTACTATAATTATTGACTTGTATATATATAAAAATTACTATTTTCCTATTTTAAAACTTGCTTATCTTGAGATACGGCATTTTGTGTGTTCCATAGTAACTTAGATTAGCTAGTATAGTTTAGTTTCATAGTGTATCGACCTAGTGTCTTAGTGTTAGACTCTTGCAACCTAGAATTAGTTGGTTTGACTTAGAAATGGCTTCATGACCTAGAATATTATCAGTTTAATTTATTTTTATTCCAGAACCTTGTATTGATACAATGTACAATATATAGGTCTATGTGACACCAGCTTTGGCATCGAGAGACATACCTTGCTCAGGGCTTCAGGCGAGTACATTCTCTAACAGTTTTTATTATGTTAATTATTACTATAATTCTAGTTGTAGTGTATGCTTGATTCTGACACTGTAGATACACGGGCTAGTATCATAGATACTTGTCATGAGGAGTCGTGATTGGAATCCATCGTGCTAGCTGGGGACGGGAAAATATTAGCAAGATTATGTTATCATACCCCACTTTATATGCATTATAGCTCACCCCACATATCATGTTGGGTGTAGCCTGACCATTTATATGCCTCATAGCCTATTATATATGATTAGCATGACTATTGCTCATATCATAGCTAACTAGATGGTTAGCCTGACCTTACATGTATCATAGCCAATCATATATAATAAGCATGATCTAGTCCCAAGCCGATCATATAGTAAACTGATATTTCACAACACTTAGCTAGAATTTTTATTCTTTATTCCAGTTCACTCATTTCTAGCATTCACATATATTTGTTCATTGCTAGTTAGTACTATTGCTGATTACATACCTCTCCAGTATTCCTTATTTTTCTAGTATTTCTTCATCATATATTTTCTTACACTGTCTTATAGTTTTTGTCAATATAATTGAAACTGTTGTTTAGTGTTTGTGCTTCGCTCCAATCCTGACTGGATAACATTTTTTAGAGGATCTTGAGAATTTATGTCTTACTCAATATGGCCCAGGAGTATAGGGAGACTACATACCGAAGATTCCAGAGAAGTCACTCTCCTTAGAGGAGACACCACCCACAGTCGTTTAGACAGCTTCTTGGTCTAGTTTTCTATGTATTAAATTATTCTAACTTGATATTTGGATTATATTATGTTGGGATAGCTAGACTCAAGATTATTGTTGTATTTGGGTTATGTGTTAGACTTATGTCAGAACTTCCTTATCTTTTATATCTTATTGTGCCAATTACTTTCCTATAGTTATTATGATTGAGTATCTTATGAATTAATGATCAAATGCATTATTCATTATCCTCCTTATGGAGTTGAGATCATTAAAAGGTTCTTTTATGAGTTATATTTAGTAGTCTTGAGACCTAGATAGCATTCTACCGCCAATACTGTGGCGTAGGTTGGTCGTACCCATGACTCATGTCCAAATTCTGGGTGCGGGTCGTGACACATTTTAGTGGTGGCCCCTGCAGGTCTAGATTCATAATTAGAGTGATGTCGTAATAGTGCTCACTTAGAGTATTGCTACGAGCCTGCTTTAGGAAATATGATTTAGGATGAGAGTTTACTCAATCACAACTAGAAAATTTCTAATTTTATATTGCCATTCTGAATAATTATTTGCTTTAAATTTTACTGTCCTTCTTTGATGATTTCGTATATGTTGCCTTAAATGATTCTTTTTTGTCTGTCTTCAGGATGCCACTGAAGACTAGGTCGCTGAGATTGGGACCCACAGCTTCAGAGAGGTCTGCCACCTCTGGACCTGACACCCAGACAACTAGAGTTCCTCCTACTTCACCTGTTTATGTGGGAGTTTCAGCAGTTTTTGGGGGTCCTCCTTCCCCACCTGTTCCGAGGGTTGTCCCGGCTGTTACGGAGCACATTCCTCCACCACCGACTCCGTTTCCCGGAGGTATGTCCGTTGACGGGGTACAAATGTTCGCATTGATCCAGGATGTCACTACCACATTCCAGAATAGGGGTATTTTCGTCTTTTATTTATTATAAGTATTGTGTTAATATATTGCATGATATATATAAATAAATATATAAATATATATATATAAATATATATATATATATAGTGTTCTTCAATGTATGAGTTAGTGAACGGGACCTAGAAACCCACTAGTAAAACCTCTGACCAAATATAGGATTATGAATTTTAATTAGAACATTTTTGGGATTAAATATTGAGGATTATAATTTATTGTTGTAATTTTATTTGATTGTTGTACCTTACCGTTGCTTCGATATTTGGAACACTACACTAGCTTTTGTCTTCCAATATATTTCACACCCTTGTCCTAGACGTGCTAGTCTTCCATTATGATCCTTGTGTAACTCATAAATATGCCCTTTTGTACTTTATTTTAGTCGCACAATATTCGTCGCATGACAGTTATTTTAATTCCCACTTTTTGTGAAGTTTCCAATTGTTAGGGACTTTATGCAAATACAGTGAAGTGCCCATATCCCATTGGACCCAACACATGAAGAAATATCCCTTCTCTTCTTTGACCCGTCACATGTGATTTTTCCATAATTTGGAGTGTTCAACACTCAAAACTTGCTATCTCACCATCTTAGCCATCCATCTACACACACTCAATCCTAGCCTTCAACTTCCTTCATGAAACACCCAACCCCATCCCAAGGGATACATAGGTCGGCCCAAATCCCTAGGTCTACATCACCCTATTTTTTCTCCCCATATATAAATACTTTTTCTTATGTTATTTACATCACCATCCCAATTTAAAAACCTAAACCCTAAGCCACCATTAACAGTCGACTTCCCTCCCGTCCACCTCCAACTCGCTGGATCCCCAGCCATCCTGACCGCCTGAGAAACAGCGACCCATCCCCGACCTGCTCACCGCCCCACCGCGACAGTCATTGCGGCACCGCACGACCCCGACAGCAACCCGTTCCCGACTACATCACCCCCGTCCTCCTCCTTCATCCTCTCCGTCCAGCGACCTGTTCCCGACCACCCTCGCCGCCATCACCAGACCCATCACCGCTTGAGCACCCGCGGAACTCTACCGCCACCGACACCTCCTTCCATCATCATCATCAACGCCATCACCATTAGCACCACCATCCCAATCGCCATTAACACCGCCACTGACCTTCCCTCAGCCCCGGCTATGACACACCAACAACTTCCCCTCGCCTGAACTCCACCGCAGCCAGCACGTATCGACCCTCTCCTCGATGACGCAGTCGCACCAATCATCACCACCATCGTCTCTTCTCGACGACCCTGATCGACCACCTGAATGACACCGA
The DNA here is from genome assembly GCA_036927795.1 of Iris macrosiphon. NCBI lineage: Eukaryota > Viridiplantae > Streptophyta > Magnoliopsida > Asparagales > Iridaceae > Iris > Iris macrosiphon. The sequence goes on from JAYESA010000003.1 coordinate 45,637,874, forward strand.
GGCCATCCACCGCCGTGACAATAGCCGAGTAGTGCCACCTCCAGTCAACGACCTCCCTCGATGTCGAAGACACCCTCCCTCGTTCACGTGCACGCAGATTTGACCTTGCCTTCCTTTTATGTTGTGTGTATGTCCATGTGTGAATGGTATTAGGGATTAGCATATCGTTTTATAATGGTTTAGTTTAGTTGATTGCAAGACCCTGTGTTAGTGAACCTAATAACTAGTTGCATGTGCGTGCGTGTGTGTATAATAATTAGTTGATATATATATATATATATATATATATATATATATATATATATATATATATTTTGTGGGGATTTTATTGCTAGTACTATGTGTAATAGTATTATAAATATTGTTTGGCCATAAGTGTTAGTAGTGGGTATCCCGTATTTGCATATGACTATGCGCCCTGAGTATTAGTGAATTAACTGCCTTGTGTACACTAACGTACTGGCATTAGACATATGTTAGTGAGTTGACTATCTTATTTTGCACAACATTTGAGGACATGACACCCGTGCATTTAGACGCACACTTGACCCTGCTAGTTGACCAATTATCACCCCTAGCGTAGTCTCTGAGTTTACTGTAATTATGTTTGTGTGTGTGCTAGTATAATGACTGATGCTATATTATTATTATATTATGTATATAGGATCGTTGGATTGTTCAGATGAAACTTTGAAATAGGATATTGGTATTGCCAACAGAAGACCACAAGCGAGTACATTCTCTGACAGTTTTTATTATATTGATCATCTCTATGATTCTAGTTGTAAAGCGTACATGATTCTGACACTTTGTATACACAGGTTAGCATCATCGAGACCTGTCACGAGGAGTCGTGATAGGAATCCATCATACTAGCTGGGGACGGGGAAATATTAGTAGATTATGTGATCATACCCTACTCTACATGCATCATAGCTCATCTCATACCTCATGTCGGGTACAGCCTGACCATTATATGCCTAATAGCCTGTTATATACGATTAGCCTGACTATTGCCCGCATCATAGCTAACCGGATGGTTAGCCTGACCTTACATGAATCATAGCTAATCATAGGTAACAAGCCTGATCTATCCTAAGCCGATCACATGATAGACTGATATTTCACACACTTAGTTAGATACTACATTCATGTATTTCTTGTTCATTATTCTAGCATGCACTTGTATTTCTGTTTCTTTGCTAGTTGTACCATTGATGATGATATATTCTCTAGTATTTTCTTATTTCTAATATTTTATTATCTCTAGTATTCTTATTTCCAGTATTTATATCCATCTTGTATTTCTTTACACTGTGTTATAGTTTTTGTCAATATACATGGAACTATTGTTAGTGCTTGTACTTCGCTCCATTCCTGACTGGATATATTTTTTCAGAGGATCTTATGGATTTCTGCCCTACACATTATGGACCAGGTGTAGAGGAGACTACATACCAGAGAGCCTAGAAGAGTCCCTTCCTTTAGAGGAGACACTACCTGCAGCTATTTAGACAGTTATTTTATGCATCTTTGAGTTTAAATTGAGACTTATATTGAGACTTATGTTGAGTTTATGTTGAGACTATGTCGAGACTATTTATGCTGGATAGCTAAACTTTAGTTTTATCTCTGTTTTGAGTTGTTGTGCTTGACTTATGTCAGTACTTCTTATCTTTTATCTCATCGTGCCATTATTCTTATAGCTATTGTGATTCAGTTATATTATGAACTGTTAAGCAATTACATTGTCCTCCTTATGGAGTTGATATCATTGACAGGTTTTGAGTTATGTTTAGTATTACTGAGACCAAGACAGCGTTCTACCGTCGATGCTGCGGCGTAGACTGGACGTACCCACGACTCATGTCCAAATTCTGAGTGCGGGTGGTGACTCATTTTTAGTGGTGGCCCATGCAGGTCTAGATTCGCATTTAGAGCGATATCGTGGTAGTGCTCACTTAGAGTGTTGCTATGAGCCTGCTTTAGCAAATAGGATTTAGGATGAGAGTATGCTCATTCACAACTAGAAAATTTTTGATCTTTATAATGCTATTCTGAATAACTGCTTCCTTTAGAATTTTACAGTCCTTCCTTGATGATATCTTATCTATTACCTTAATTAATTCTTTTCAGTCTGTCTTCAGGATGCCGTCGAAGACTAGGTCTTTGAGACTGGGAGCAGCAGCGTCAGAGAGGTCTGCCACCTCTCGACCAGACGAACAGACATCTGGAGTTCCTTCTATATCTCTTGTTCATGTGGGAGTATCTGCAGCTTTTCGGATTCCTCCTCCTCCACCTGTTCTGCGGGTTGCCCCAGCTGTGACAGAGAATCTTCCACCACCCCCGACTCCATCTCCCGGAGGTATGCCCGTTGACGGGGCATAGATGCTCACACTGATCCAAGGCATATTAGATGCCCAGAGAGTGACGGCGAAAGCTCAGCGTGTTCAAGCTGAGGCTCAGAGGGTGCAGGTAGAGGCACACCAGGCACAGACAGAGCTGATGAGAGAGAGCATGGAGAATGCTCATCAGGTGGCTCTCCAGGCTGTGGAGAGAGTAGCACAACACCAGCAGCATCCTGGCCAGCAGCACCAGAGGCCATGTACTATAGTGGACTTCAAGAAGATGATGCCTTGAGAGTTCAAAGGCACCAAGGGGAAACTCTACGCTGACGAATGGCTAGAGGATATAGAGAGGAACCTGTGTTTGGTGCAGATCCCTGAGATTCTTCAGATCGAGGTCGCTGGCATTCAGATGTTGACATCGTACTGACATGGTATCGTATATAACCGAGACTCGCTATTGGAGGACTTACTTAGGAGGACTTCAAGGAGATCTTCAAGGAGAAGTTCTTTCCTGACATAGCCCTGGGAGCATTGGAGAGTCAATTCCATAACTTGGTCCAAGGAAGCATGTCAGTTAACGAATACGCCGCAGAATTTTTTTCGTTTGAGTCATTTTGCGCAATCGATGATTCGAGACCCAGGTGATCGAGCCCGGAAGTTCAGGAAGGGGTTGACTAGAGAGATCAAGTCTCGTACTTTGAGACATCGTACTACTATATTTTAGGGCATTCTGATGGATGCCCAGATTGCTGAGGATGACTTGGACCTCAAGCCCAAGAGAGGACGTAACACTTTTGGAGGAACAAGTGGTAGTACAGGACCAGCCAAGTGCCTACACTTTTGACAGCAACAAAGGCCGTACCAGCAGCAGCATCAGCAGCACCAGACACTATTTCGAGGATACATCCAGCAGCAGCAGCCACAGAGGCAGACTCAACCCGCTGCCCAGTCTACGTATTACAGGAAGATGGGACACACTATCACGACCCACACCCGGTATAGGGGCACGAGAGCATGGGTACGTCCAGCCTACGCCGCAGCATCGACGGTAAAATGCTGTCTAGGTCATGATACTATCTAATTAATCTCTCACGAATATCCAACTCTATAAGGAGACACAGATATCATAATATAATATGAAATATACTCAATCACATAAGCAAAAGCACGATGAGATATCAAAGAAAATAAATAAAATAAAAGACAAGTCTAAACAACAATAAATAGTCTAACCTGCAATCAATAACATCCAAATCTCGAAGTATGCTGGAAATAAGTCCTCTATGTCCATCAATCGATATACCACGGGGGTAGCGACCATCGGACACGACTACCATAGTGCGTGCTAGATACTACGGTTTACCAGAGTAGTTATAGCCCATACGCCTACTGATTGCCCTCTCATAATACTAAGTGTCAAGTATGTGTCAACATATCTAATATATAGTAATGACTGAAAGAAACTACACATGCAATGAATATACAGAAATATAATAAGCATACCAAATACTGTAAACAATTTGGCAAGGTATACTCGCCTGGCAAAAAGCTATGTAGTCCTAATATTCGACTCCGGAAGTCACGTAGAATCTATCCAATATCCTTGGGTCAACGTGCATAGGCACGGGAATTGGGGTGACTGCTACAGGTTGTCTTCAGCAAGGGTGACGGGTCCGTGATGAACATGATGACGAGGGTGATGACGATAAGATGATTAGGTTATAATGATGATAATAATTATAGTTAGGGTGGTGATTAGGTCAATGATTAGGGTAATGAGGATGATGTAGATGGGGTGATGTTGATGATGATGGGGTGATAATAATTGTATTGATGATTGATGATGATGATGGAAGGATGATGTTGTGGTTGATGGTGATGACGAGGATGATGATGTGGATGATGGTGATGACGAGGATGATGATGTGAATGATGGTGATGATGAGGATGATGATATAGATGATGATGGGGATGATGTTGATAATGGTAATGGTGTTAATGGTGGTGATATTGATAATGGATGATAGTGATGATGATGTTGAGGTGGATGGCTGTTGTGACGAGGAGGAGCTCAGAGAGGTTGCTGCTGTGACGAGGAGGAGCTCAGGGAGGTCCGGCAAGGAGAAAGAGGAGGACAGGGAACAGGGAGGCTCGGGGGATGGCAATGGTGAAGTTATGAACGGTGGTGGTGGCTGGGAGCAGTGGCTCAGGGAGGAAGGTAGAGGACGATCAGGCGGAGAGGTCGGGAAGGAGAACGCGGTGGTTGCTAGCGGTTCGTCGAGGTCCGACAAGGTCTCTGGTCGAGGGAGATCGAGGCGGGAGAGACATCATAGTGGTCGGATCGTTGGTTGAGGTGCAGGTAGGGGAGGATGATGGAAGAGGAGGTGATGTTGAGGGAAGGAAGTGCAGGCGGTGGCGTGTGGTGGAGGTCGAGGTATTGGAGACGAAGATGGTGGTGGTTTATGATGTCGACGAGGGAAGGATAGGCCGGAGAAGAGAGGGAGAGGTCGGGGTGAACCGTGGTGTTCCCAGGCGAGGCGGGGTGGTTCTGGTAGGCTGTGGCCTAGGTACAGCGGAGCACAGTGGCTCCGGCGAGAAAGTTCAGTTGATGGCGGTGCTCGGGTTGTTATGGTGCGGTAGGGGTCAGGGAGTCGTGGACGAGGCAAGGAAGATAGAGAGAGTAGGGAGGAGGATTCGACGGGTGGCTCACCGGAGGGAGGTCGGGGTGACCGGAGCTCCTACGGCAGAAAGGATTCTGAGGAAGAAGGTGAATAGTAGTAGGAGGGGGTCGGTTGAGATAGGGTTGGTTTGGGTTTTGCAATTGAAAAAAAAGAGAGGAAAAGTTTGTATTTATATACATGTGGACCTAGGGTTTGATGTTTGACCTAGGGTTTGGGCTTGGTCAACATTCCTTGGAGTGGGCCTTGGCATGCCATGGGGATATTTGGAGGGCTATATTTGTATTGTTTGAAATGCAAGGCTAGGTTTAAATGAGGGGGCGATGTTGCGCGTTGCACATTCCAAAAATTATGAAAAATTTTGTATGAAGGGGAAAAATGGATTTCTTTATGTATTGTCCAATGGTGTGGACACCTTAATGCATTTTTGCATAAAAATACCCAATAATTAGAAAATTGCATAAAGGTGAAAATTGAATTAAAATTAATACGCATGGTATTCTTGAATTAATTAGAAGTACATGGAATCAAAATTAAGTGGGACACAAGTTCCATGGACATAGAGGGCTCAGAGTAGAATATTATCAAAATTTGGGTTGTACGAAACGGGTCAAGATTGTGTCTCCAATTCCGATTAAAACGTACAAGGATACAAAGTTAGAATTTATTTAGAATTAAATATAAATGTCTGCAACGAATATTGTACGATAAAATATAGCACAAGCGAGCCTAATTATAAGTTACACCGAGGTCAGAATAAAAGGCGGGCACGTCTAGGACAAGGGTGTGAAGTTTGTAGGTAGGCAATGGCTAGTGTAGTGCTCCAATTATCGAAGCAGCGGTAAGGTGCGTGAAATGATACAAATGTTGTAAAATTAAGTAAAATAAAATATTCTATTTCTAAATGGGATTCAAACTAGCCCTAGTTTCACTATCTAAGCCAAGTAGACCTAATTTTGGGTGAAGGGGTTTATAATCTACCCAACTTAAAATAATTTCGTCCTCAAAATTAAAATAAGGCATGGTTTCTCTCTATCTAATCCCACTTGATCTCAATATAAAGAATTCACCTCAAGTGGACAATGCGGTTTCTACCCCACTTAGAGTTTACCCATCTATCACCTAAGGCTATACTTCTAAAAAAATATTCCTCAAATCATGTTATTCCATCATCAAAGTTTTAATACCAACATATTACCTATGATATGCCCTTAATCAATTATAAAAGAGAGTCACCAAGTCATGTGATTAGCCTATGGGGTATATCTAGTACTAATAGTGTATCAACTTATACCAAGCACGAGGTTTCGTGTTTCTGAAACAAGGGAAGACGAAAAAACAATAATAAAGAGTTCAAGGGGGAGGTCATATAATGGAAGTATGGAGTTCAAGGCGTTTAAAGAATTTCAAATAGGAATTGTCAAGGGAGTTGTGGATTGAAATCCTATTTGGTAATTTCTTATTCGCATGCTCGTATTAGTACAGTTATGTAACTGATACGATACGCTCAGACATATCTAGAGGAAAAGTACATTTGTCTAAGAAGGTAAGTCAATGTTATCTTAATCCACATAAGTAGTCATGCGAGGGGTGAACCAAGCGCACTATGGTTGATCAGACCATGATACACTGATTCTGAAATGTATTACTATGTATACCCAATAATACATATATCATGATCAAGCTCGATAAAAGAGTAAGCTTGCAAAACTAGGCTATAATCGCAGCATAAGTCAAGGTAGTTTAGAAAATAATAAATACGCTAGATTATGACGAAAGAAGGTACAGAAAAAAATAGTTCAAGTTCACAAGGAAGATAAGACTCTACAGTCTCTATAGTTATTATACTAACTCCTTGTCTAAGTTGCTAGTCGACCAAATAGGGGTATGGGCCTCTAAGTTCTACTGTCTGAATAAATACTATCTTCTTATGCAAGTCTATAGTTGGTGTCATTCAATTATACTTTATTAATGGGTCAAGAGGCTATGTGATACTAAGTTGTGAGGCATACTACCCAACTTAAAATAATTAACTAATATTGTACCATCTTAAGGATAAAGTAGAAACTCCTATTAGGGTATACGAGAAAAGATATTGGTAATTATTAGGGTATCCTATTATAGAAATCCATAGGTAATGGTCATCTTAGGTCTTAACCATAGTGCTCATTGAACAAAGGGTTAATATTAAGAATGGAAGGGTTAGGTGGCACGAGTTGAAAGAAAAGAAGAATATAATTAGTCGTCGCACAAATAGCGAGCACTGAGTTTTCAGGGGAACAAGATTTGAATTTAAATAGAAAGACTCTAGATAATATCATGGTTTTCTAAGGAAGGTGGTATGCTAATATTTGTGTTCGAGGTATGATCGAGGAAATTATTATATTATTCCTCTTGGCTTCCTAGGGTACTGTCTGCTAATAGCAAGACAAGAATCTAAATGTATAGTTCTATAATACTATCTCACTATAAAAGTTAGGTTCAGTCCAAATATTTAATCTTGGATTTCTAGTGGTCCCTCAATACTAGGGTCAAACAATTATGGTTAAATTTCTAATTAACTCTAGTAGTGTCTACACCACTCTCAAGTCCTTCATAAATATCTCAAGGGATAATGGTAAATCAATCTATAGGTAAGGGGTGTTAGGGTTCACTAGATATTCTAAACTTAGTGGTGTGTCAATTCTTAGTAGGAATATTACCCTAATTATTATTCTAACAATAAGGGTTACTATGTTCTAGGGGAAGGCTATACTCAAGGAACTATTTGGGAAGCACAGGAATCAAGCAGGATGCGATTATTTAGATAGAACAGATTGGAAGAAAGATGAGTCATAGTCAATTATGGATGAGATCCTATATTATAGTCCTAATTGCAGGCTTGCTCTGTACAGTAACATAACCGAGACAATATGCTCTCGACCTGCATCGGCCACCATAAAAACATGTCACGCCCAAGTCCCAAAATATGTAGGACTAGGAACACGTAAGCATGTCAGCCGTATGTATATGGCAACTCCAATATATCGATACCATAATACACACGTACGCTGTAATATGAATATAAACTCACATGTGGTATATATATAGTGTCACAAGTCACAGATATACAAATCTCATCCACACAACAAGTCATAGAAAAGGAATAACTAACTAGAATAAAGAGTCTGAATAATCCATAAATAATAGTCGGGTGGAGACAAATCCACTACCAATGACTATATCAAAACTAAAATAAGAGAGAAGAGTAAAATCTCCTATATAAAATAAAGTGATGATAAAAGTGTGTCAGCTAAGGATCCATCGCTAGAGATAATCAATGATGCTTAGTGGGTAAGGTCTCCTCGGCAGAAAGTAATACGTCAGGTCCTGGTCCGTACTCCTGCGGATACTCATGGTCGTCTATACCTGGCAAGGGACCAGGTCCTCAGAGAGACGTAATAAGATACATAGAAGCAAGCCAATTAAATACAGTTAACATGCATAATGTTTAAAAATATATAAGTACGCTATACAAGATAATCTATATGAATGCAAATGAGGACAACTTTTCGACGTATGGGCAAGGGTAGGGTACTCGATCTAAATCTCACAACTCACACACATACGTCTAGAACATCATCAACCGTCATACCGTGGGGGTAGCGACCATCGTGACTCCATCAATCGACATACCGCGGGGGTAGCGACCATCGGACACGACTACCATAGTGCGTGCTAGATACTATGGTTTACCAGAGTGGTTATAGCCCATACGCCTACTGATTGCCCTCTCATGATACTAAGTGTCAAGTGTGTGTCAACATATCTAATATATAGTAATGACTGAAAGAAACTACACATGCAATGAATATACAGAAATATAATAAGCATACAAAATACTGTAAACAATTTGGCAAGGTATACTTGCCTAGCAAGAAGCTATGTAGTCCCAATATCCGGCTCCGAAAGTCGCGTAGAATCTATCTAATATCCTATGGTCAGCATGAACAGGCACCAGAATTGGGGTGACTGCTATATGTTGTCTTCGGCGAGGGTGACGGGTCCATGATGAACACGATGACGAGGGTGATGATGATGAGATGATTAGGTTATAATGATGATGATAATTATAGTTAGGGTGGTGATCAGGTCAATGATTAGGGTGATGAGGATGATGTAAATGGGGTGATATTGATGATGGGGTAATGATGATTGTGTTAATGATTGATGATGATGATGTTGATGATGGAAGGATGATGATGTGGATGATGGTGATAACGAGGATGATGATGTGGATGATGGTGATAACGAGGATGATGATGTGGATGATGGTGATGACGAGGATGATGATATGGATGATGATGGGGATGATGATGATAATGGTAATATTGTTAATGGTGGTGATGTTGATAATGGATGATGATGCTGAGGTGGATGGCTGCTGTGACGAGGAGGATCTCAGGGAGGTCTGACAAGGAGGAGGAGAAAGACAGGGCATAGAGAGGCTCGAGTGATTGCAATGGTGAAGTTGTGAACGGTGGTGGTGGCTCAGAGCAGTGGCTCAGGAAGGAAAGTGGAGGACGATCAGGCGGAGAGGTCGGGGAGGAGAACGGGGTTGTTGCTGGCGGTTCATCGAGGTAAGGCGAGGTCTCCGGTCGAGGAAGAATGAGGCAGGGGAGACGTCATGGTGGTCTGATCGGTGGTTGAGGTGCAGGCGGGGGAGGATGATGGAAGAGAAGGTGAAGTTGAGGGGAGGAAGTGCAGGCGGTGGCGTATGGTGGAGGTCGAGGTTTCGGAGACGATGATGGTGGTAGTTTATGATGTCAACGAGGGGAGGACAGGCCGGAGAAGAGAGGGAGAGGTCGAGGTGAATCGTGGTGTTCCCGGGCTACGGCCTATGTGCAGCGGAGCACAGCGGCTCCGGCAAAGAAGTTCAGTTGATGGCGGTGCTCGGGTTGCTATGGTACGGTCCGGGTCAGGGAGTCAAGGACAAGGAGAGGAAGATGGAGAGAGCAAGGAGGAGGATCCGGCGGGTGACTCACCGGAGGGAGGTTGGGGTAACCGGAGCTCTGGCGACGGGAAGGATTCTGAGGAAGAAGGTGAATATTAGTATGAGGGGGTCAGCTAAGATAGGGTTGGTTTGGGTTTTGCAATTGAAAAAAGAGAGGAAAAGTTTATATTTATATACATGTGGACCTAGGGTTTAATGTTTGACCTAGGGTTTTGGGCTTGGTCAACATTCCTTGGAGTGGGCCTTGGCATGCCATGGGGAAGTTTGGAGGGCTATATTTGCATTGTTTAAAATGCAAGGCTAGGTTTAAATGAGGGGGCGATGTTGCGCGTTGCATATTCCGAAAATTATAAAAAATTTCGTATGAAGGGGAAAAATAGATTTCTTCATGTATTGTCCAATGGTGTGGACCCCTTAATGCATTTTTACATAAAAATGCCCAATAATTAAAAAATTGCACAAAGATGGAAATTGAATTAATTTAATTAAAATTAATGCGCATAGTATTCTTGAATTAATTAGAAGTACATGGAATCAAAATTAAGTGGGACACAAGTGCCATGGACATAGAGGGCTCAAAGTAGAATATTATCAAAATTTGGGTTATACAAAACGGGTCAAGATTGTGTCTCCAATTCCGATTGGAACGCACAAGATTACAAAGTTAGAATTTATTTATAATTAAATATAAATGTCTGCGACGAATGTTGTGCGAATAAAATGTAGCACAAGCGAGCCTAATTATAAGTTACACCAAGGTCAGAATAGAAGGCGGGCACGTCTAGGACAAGAGTGTGAAGTTTGTAGGTCGGCAATGGCTAGTGTAGTGCTCCAATTATCGAAGCAACGGTAATGTGCGCTAAGTGATACAAATATTATAAAATTAAGTAAAATGAAATGTTCTATTTTGAAATGGGATTCAAACTAGCCCTAGTTTCACTATCTAAGCCAAGTAGACCTAATTTTGGGTGAGAAGGTTTACAACTTGTGAATTATCATTCATAATATGACGTGCGTATGTGTTATAGTTTCCATATATTGGAGTTGCCATAAACATATGTAAACCCCTCACCCAAAATAGATATTTTGTGTATATTTTATATTATTATAGATATTGAATTTCTTTAGAGAATTTTGTTATTTAATTAGCAAATAAATTTCTCGATATATTTACTTATATAAATATTTATTTAGAATCATTTTTAGGTTATTTTAGATTTTTGAAATTAATTAGGATTTATTTGGATATATATAGTCTTAATATTAGATAGATGATAATTTAGTGTTAATAGATATTAATAAGATTTTATAAATTATTTATATTATATTTAATTATATTCAAGATTATAAATTAGTGAGATAGATTCAAACTCTACTTTAAATTAATTCAAATCCTGAACCTACTAGGAAAGCAACTTAATGTATATCATATCCTTATTTAAATTCATCATAATCATATCCAAATTAACCAATCCTAGTTGTATTTAATTAAGTAGTCTCCACCATTATAAATACCTCATCCTTCATATTTTTCTTCCCCAAATTCCTCTCTTTTTGGTCTAAAAATAGTCAAAATTCGTCATAAATTCAGTCTCATTTTCTACTAGTTATGACGAATTAAAAAGACGATATCTCCTAGCTCCGGACTGCAAACGCACTCCAGTTTTTTTTGTTAGAACGATAATGAGGTTAGGTTTCTGATTATATAAAATTTTTTTCTAAATTATGAGTATTAAATTCTGTAAAATTCGTAGAGCACAGCATGTCCGAAAATAGACATATTTTGATGTTTTCGCGATTCCGGGAGAACCAGGAATCAGAATCACGAACTGTTTAAAGCTTCGGAAAGCTAATGTCGAGATCATCAACATATATTTTTCCCAGAATTTATTTCGAAGTATTTACATACTGTTAATTCTATAGAACTTCTAGGTTAGAATTTAACCATCGGTGCACAATACAAAATTTGTATGTGCCATAATTCCCAAACGAATTTGAATTTGGATGAGCTATAAATTTCATCATGTTTTTGACCCTGAAATCTATAGAAAATCATGCATGAAAGTTGAGTTTGTGTTGGTTGACTTTTGGTCAACAGATCGCCTCGATTTGCGTGCCATGAGTCTCGAGTTTATAAAAATTTAGTTTCTTTGGACAAAATTTAGGAATTAACATAAAAATCAGTTAAAATAGGATTTTAGAGTAATTATTCCAGAATTAAATAAATTAAAATAAATTATCTTTTGACGTGATAAATTTGTAATACATAGGGTATTTGGACTGTGACTTGGACTCTGATTCATACCAGCAGCAGGACCCCAGGCAAGATACCTTGCCAAATTGTTTACAGTACTTTGCATGCTATTTATATATATTTTTTTTATTTCATTTCTGTATAGTTCTTGCATGTGTAGTTTTTCTTCAGTCATTACTATGTATTAGATATGTTGACACACACATGGCACCTAGTATCATGGGAGGACAATCATTAGACGTATGGGATTTTAACCACTCTGGTAAACCGTAGTATATAGTTCACACTACGGGCGTGTGTCGCACTGGTCGCTACCCCAGAGGTATGTCGATTTCTGTAGAGTCGTGTTGGTCGCTACCCCAGAGGTATGTCGATTTCTGATGTTCTAGACGGGTGTGTGAGTTGTGAGGCTTAGATCGAGTAGACTACCCTTGCCCATACGTCGAAAAGTTGTCCTCATTTGCATTCATATAGATTGTCATGTACAGTGTACTTATCTATTTTCAAACCATATGCATGTTTACTGTATTCAAATTAGCTCATATTTTCTGTATCTTGTTACGTCCCTCTGAGGACCTGGTCCGCTGCCAGGTGTATCTTTTCTTGAGTATTTGCAGGAGCGCAGATTTGGATGGTTACATATGATCCGAGGATGTCTTCTCTTCGAGCTGTGATGGATAGTTGGTATTCTTATATTGTGTTGTGGTATTGTACTCATATTGTATTTGCTCTTATATTCGAGTTGGTAGTGGATTTGTTTTCATCCAACTATCATCCTTAGATACTTCTTATTGAGATCTAGTTTCATAGATACTGGTTATTTATTTCTATATAATTTTGGTGGATGAGATTTAGATTTTACCCTGTGACTTGTATTACATTTTATACCACTTGTGAATTTTATATTCATATTATAGCGTACGTATGGATTTGGTTTCCATATATTGGAGTTGCCATATCCATACGGCTGGCATGCTTACGTGTCCTAGTCCTACGTATTTTTGGGACTGGGGCGTGACATGTTTTTGTGGTGGCCCATGCAAGTCGAGAGCATATTGTCTCGGTTATGTTACTGTACCGAACAAGCCTGCACCTAGGACTAGAGTATAGGATCTCATCCACAATTGACTGTGATTCATCTCCTCCTATCTGTTCTATTTTGAACAATTGTATCCTGCTTGATTCATGTGCTTCCCTAATAGTTCCTTGAGTATAGTCTTCTGCTAGAATATAGGAACCCCTGTTATTAGGATGATAATTAGAGTAGCACACCTATTAAGAATACAACGAGAATATAGACACACCACTAAGTTTAGAATATATAGTGAACCTAGAATTCCTTATCTTTAGATTGTTATACCATTATCCCTTGATGTATTAAGAAGACTTGAGAGTAGTATAGATATTACTAGAGTTAGTTAGAAGTTTTACCATAATGTTTGGCACCTAGTATCACATAGTCTTTTGACCTATTAATTGAAGTGTAACCGAATGATATTTATCGCATGCTAGCAAAAGACGACAGTGTTTATTCAGACCAAAGAATTTAAAGGTCCTTGCCCTATTTGGTCGACTAGCGACTTAGATAAGGAGGTTGTATGATAACTGTAGAGATTGTAGAGTCTTTTATTATTATTGCTTATGTTGTTTTTGCTTTTGCGAACTTGAATTATTTTGTAACTTCTCACATCATAATCCAACGTTATATTTTCTGTGCTACATTGAATTATGCTACTATTATAGACTAGTTTTTGCAAGCTTAATCTTATATCGAGCTTGTTCATGACATATGTGTTATTGGGGCCTGATCAACCACACTAATACAAATTGTCTAATCAGAATCAGTGTATTATGGTCTAGCTAGCCATAATGCGCTTGATTCGCCCTTCGCAATAGTATTTTACGTGGATTGAGATGTATAGTGGACTAGTAGACAAATATACTTACCCTCTAGATACGACAAAGCATATCATATCAAGTACATAATTGTACCGATGTGAGCATGCGAATAGAAAATTACCAAATTAAGATTTCAATCCACAACTGTCTTGACAATTCCCATTTGAATTCTTTAAACGCTTTGATTCCCATACTTCCATTCTATTACCCCTCCTTGAACTCTTTTCTGTTGCTTTTCGTCTTCCCTTATTTCGGAAAGACAAAATCTCGTGCTTGGATATAAGTGATACACGGATAGTACAAGATATACCCCATAGGCCAATCACATTATTTGGTGACTATCTTTCATAATTGATTAAGGGCATATCACATATGATATAGTTGGTGTTAAAGTTTTGAGGATTGAATGACATGAGAAAATAAATTGAGGAATATTTTCTTAAGTGTAAGAGCCTTATGTGATAGATGGGTAAATTCTAAGTTGGGTAGAAATTACATTATTAAACTTGAGGTAAATTCTTTTAGATTGTGATCAAGTGAGATTAGATAGAGAGAAACCATGTTCTATTTTAATTTCGAGGACGAAATTTTTGTAAGTTGGGTAGATTGTAAACCCCCTCACCCAAAATAGATATTTTGTGTATATTTTATATTATTATAGATATTAAATTTCTTTAGAGTATTCTGTTATTTAATTAGCAAATGAATTTCTCGATATATTTACTTATATAAATATTTATTTAGAATCATTTTTAGGTTATTTTAGATTTTTGAAATTAATTAGGATTTATTTGGATATATATAGTCTTAATATTAGATAGATGCTAATTTAGTGTTAATAGATATTAATAAGATTTTATAAATTATTTGTATTATATTTAATTATATTCAAGATTATAAATTATTGAGATAGATTCAAACTCTACTTTAAATTAATTCAAATCCTGAACCTACTAGGAAAGCAACTTAATGTATATCATATCCTTATTTAAATTCATCATAATCCTATCCAAATTAACCAATCCTAGTTGTATTTAATTAAGTAGTCTCCACCATTATAAATACCTCATCCTTCATATTTTTCTTCCCCAAATTTCTCTCTTTTTCGTCCAAAAATAGTCAAAATTTGTCATAAATTCAGTCTCATTTTCTACTAGTTATGACGAATTAAAAAGACGATATCTCCTAGCTCCGGACTCCAAACGCGCTCCAATTTTTTTTGTTAGAACGATAATGAGGTTAGGTTTCTGATTATATAAATTTTTTTTCTAAATTATGAGTATTAAATTCTGTAAAATTCGTAGAGAACAGAATGTCCAAAAATAGACATGTTTTGATGTTTTCGCGATTTCGGGAGAACCAGGAATCAGAATCATGAACCGTTTAAAGTTTCGGAAAGCTAATGTCGAGATCATCGACATATATTTTTCCCAGAATTTATTTCGAAGTATTTATATACTGTTAATTCTGTAGAACATCTAGGTTAGAATTTAACCATCGGTGCACAATACAAAATTTATATGTGCCATAATTCCCAAACAAATTTGAATTCGGACGAGCTGTAAATTCCAGCATATTTTTTACGCTGAAATCTATAGGAAATCATGCATGAAAGTTGAGTTTGTGTTGGTTGACTTTTTGGTCAACATATCGCCTCGATTTGCGTGCCATGAGTCTCGAGTTGATAAAAATTCAATTTTTTTGGACAAAATTTAGGAATTAACATAAAAATCAGAATAATAAGATTAAAATAGGATTTTAGATTAATTATTCCAGAATTAAATAAATTAAAATAAATTATCTTTTGACGTGATAAATTTGTAATACATAGGCTATTTGGACTGTGACTTGGACTCTGATTCATACCAGCAGCAGGACCCCAGGCAAGATACCTTGCTAAATTGTTTACATTACTTTGCATGCTATTTATATTTCTTTTTATTTATTTCATTTCTGTATAGTTCTTGCATGTGTAGTTTTTCTCCAGTCATTACTATGTATTAGATATGTTGACACACACATGGCACCTAGTATCATGGGAGGACAATCATTAGGCGTATGGGCTTTTAACCACTCTGGTAAACCGTAGTATATAGTTCGCACTACGGGTGTGTGTCGCGCTGGTCGCTACCCCAGAGGTATGTCGATTTCTGTAGAGTCGCGCTGGTCGCTAACCCAGAGGTATGTCGATTTCTGATGTTCTAGACGGGTGTGTGAGTTGTGAGGCTTAGATCGAGTAGACTACCCTTGCCCATACGTCAAAAAGTTGTCCTCATTTGCATAAATATAGATTATCATGTACAGCGTACTTATCTATTTTCAAACCATATGCATGTTTACTGTATTCAAATTGGCTCATATTTTCTGTATCTTGTTACGTCCCTCTGAGGACCTGGTCCGCTGCCAGGTGTATCTTTTCTTGAGTATTTGCAGGAGCGCGGATTTGGATGATTTACCATAATGATTGCCCCTAGTATTGAGGAACCAATAGGACTGCACCTAACCTTTATAGTTAGATAGTATTAGAGAACTATAAACTTAGATCATTGTCTTAGGAAGCCTAGAGGAATGTAGTCAACATTTTTCCTTCATCATGCCTCGAACATAGCAACTAGCACCCCACTCCCCTTTAGAAACCATGATGCTATCTAGAGCCCCTATTTTACATTTTATATATTGTTCCTCTGAAATCCTAGCGCTCGCCACTCGCGCGACAACTAAATTATGTTCTTCTTTTCTCCATCTTTCAATTCATACCAATCTGATGCTTTTTTATTATAGACCAAGCAATTGTATTCTATGATAGGATATATGGTTGTTAAAGTGATAGTCGTGATCTTGAGTTTTGAATTGTGTACCTTGTCGTTAGAACCTGATAGTGGAGTTGTTCAATTAGATTGTGATGATTACCCTAGTTGTAGACCACGTAATTTGTACCCCCACCTCGATACAAGTTAGACCCTTCCTCCTTAACGGCCAGTAACTCTTCTATCTTTAACATTGACACTTGCTTATAAGTGCTATGACTAAGACTTAGGATGACCATTACCTACATAAAAAGGATACCCTAATCAGTACCAAGATCTTTCCTCATATACCCTAATAAGAGTTTCTGCTCTACTTACATGTGCAAGATTATTTTGTAGGACCATCATAAGACTGTCACAGTATTAGTTTAATTGTTTTAAGTTGGGTAGTATGCCTCACAACCTAGTATCTCATAGTCTTTTGACCCATTATTGAAGTGTAACTGAATGACATTAATTGTATGCTAGCAAGGACGGCAGTGTTTATTCGGACAATAGAATTTAGAGGTCCATGTCCCTATTTGGTCGACTAGCGACTCAGACAAAGAATTAGTATGACAACCGTAGAGATTGTGTAGTCTTTCATTATTATTGCTTATTTTTGCTTTTTGTGAACTTGAATTGTTATGAACCTTCTATCATCATAATCTAGCGTATTCATATTTGCTGTACTACCTTGACTTATGCTGCTATTATAGCCTAGTTTTTGCAAGCTTATTCCTTATCGAGCTTGTTCATGACATATATATTATTGGGCGCGCACAATAATACATTTCAGAATCAGTGTATTAGGGTCTAGCTAACCTTAGTGCGCTTGGTTTGCCCTTCGCATAACTACTTTACGTGGATTGAGATATGTAGTGATTAGTAGACGAATATACTTGCCCTAGACATGTCTAAGCGTATCGTATCGGCTACATAATTGTACCAATACGAGCATGCAAATACGGATTTACCAAATAGGATTTTAGTCCACAACTGCCTTGACAATTCCCATTGGATTCCTTGAAATGCCTTGATCCCTATACTTGCATTCTATTACTTCTTTTTTGAACTCTTATTTATTGATCTATGTCATTCCTTATTTCGAAAAGACGAAATATCTTGCTTGATATAAGTTTGATATATAGATAGTACTAGATATCCCCCCTAGGCCAATCACATTGTTTGGTGACTACCTTTTATAAATGATTAAGGGCATATCATAGAGGATATGTTTGGTGTTAAGGACTTTGAGGATTCAATAACATGATTAAATAATTTGGGACATAGCCTTCTTAGATGTATAGCCTTAGATGATAGATGGGTAAAATCTAAGTTGGGTAGAAACTACCATGTTAATTTAAAGAGAATTCTTTATACTGTAATCAAGTGAGGTTAGATAGAGAAACCCTACCCTAGTTTTAATTTCGAGGACGAAATTATTTTAAGTTAGGTAGAATATAAAACCCCCTTCCTAAAAAATCGTATGTAGCCTTTTTATTTATTAATTATTAATTAAATTGTAGTTATTAGGTCTAAATAGGAGAAATAGATTTTTTAATAAATTTATTTTAGGTGTTCGGGCACTTAGAGGATTTATGGGACCATCAGGAATTTTTTGGAATTTATTCCATGTAGGAGACCCCTTGAGCAGTTGCTAGCCTAATGGTGTGCATTATTCTAATCCATAAATTTTCTTATGAGTATATATATATAATATATATGTATACACAAATATATATATATGTATATATATATTTAGAAAGGAAAGAAAAGAAAGTAAAAGAATTAAATAAGAATTTAATTATAATAATAATAGTAATAACAAAGCACTACTATTCTTATTTCCTTAGCAAATGCCAACTACCTATTCTCCTAGCAAATTTACTTGCTGTGACCTCCTTTCAGCGTGTAGCAAAGAGCTAAACCCCAGACCACCTATTTGCAATAGGCAGCAACCGATTTGTTTCTTCCCTTTTTTTTATTTAACGCGGCCGCTCCCATCCTATTCTCTCTCTTCCGATTATATAAATATATATATATATAGATTTATCTTTCAAAAACCCTAACCTAAATCTCCAAACCTTCTCTTCCCATCTAGAGCCGTCATCGCAGCCAGAGAAGCCCCGCCAAGCCATCCAAACCATCCCGACGACGCCGACCTCGCGCCTGCAGAATCCCACACGAGGCACCTTTACTCCGGAATTGTTTTTCGTCGAATCGCTTAACCAAACTCCGTTCTGTCTTCACCGGTACGCTCACCCCTTAACCCTCTTCCATAGTTATATTATATCCAACCTCGAAAAGCGTGTGTCCCTAGGTGAAAAATAGCGTCCAAAGTGGACGGAGCAGACCCAATTCTGAAATCGCAGAAAACTGCGGTGACCACCCATATTGCCGAGTTCGTATCTCCCACCACAGAGATCCGAATTCGGTGATTCTTTTTGATACCTGTAGAATACTTGACCTAGTTTATTTTTTGTTAAATAACCCTATGCTATTAGTTGCTGTGGACATAGTTAAATTCGTCACAAAACTGTGCGCACCCACTTTTTCCAGATTTCCAAAAGTTGGAAAACGGAGCGCGCCCCGCCAAACGGGACCGCCCCGCCGTGTACCAAGTGTACCGAATGGTGCACGCAGCGTAACCGGACATGTGAAAATTTGTGGAGACAGATTCGGACCCGTGTGCGCGCCGAAATCAGGCCGTATCCGCGGACACACCCCGTGTCGCAACTTTTGTGGAACTCGTGCGTATTTTGTGCACGCTTGTCAGATTGCGACGAAACTTGCGCCACTGGACTCGTGGTAACGCGCTGGTCCTGTGACCCAATTTTCAGGCAATTCTGAGACGGTTGACCAAATCGCCAATTGGCGGGCCCCACAGTTGACTTTTTGGACAAAATTGTGTTCGGCCCATCGGAATCCAAATTTGGACATACCGTTGGGTTCGTATTGACATCTAGAGTTGTTTGACCTATAGTTTGTCCCATTTAGAGACTTTTACCCTTGGCACGCTTTTCGGTGCAAAGTGGGCCACACGTGGACCCCACTTTTGCTCAAAATTACCGTTTTGCCCCTGTGTCCAAATTGGACGAAAGGGATGTGCTTTTTAGCTATTTTGCTCATTCCGGAAACGTTGGTGATGTTTATTTCTGCATCCGGAGACGTTTGTTCGGAGCCCTTAGTTCCAGGTTCTGTGTCCTTGACAGTTGGGCGCGTACACTTTACAGATTTCTTGCCAGGCAAGTATACCTTGCCATTGTACTGTTATTTATATTCCTTATATTGCATGCATCTTTATTTTCTGTCTTTAGTTCACATATTTTAACTGTTATATAAAATACGCGCGACGGTGTCATCGCGGTATGTTTTATTTATGTATTTGTATTGACCTTGTTTATGAGACTACCCCATCATCATGTAGCATCTTTAGGTTCATCGGCCGTGACACAGTTGTTACACGAGTTGTGAGTCTCATATAGATCACGGACTGGCGTGCAGGGTTGGCCTCCTGTACGTGTGGCTCGTGCGTTAGGAATAACTGCTGTTAGAAACTTTGCATGCTAGTGGACTTAGCAGTTATTAGAGGTCTAGGGACATAGCCTATTATAGTACGGTGGTCCCATCCTTGTCCTTGTTTGGTTGCAGGATTGGGCTAGGGTACTAAGAGTAGGCTATTAACCAAATCGTGTCACGGATGTGACATGCTAAGAGCATGGGGTGGAGAGAACAACAAGTACCACATTTGAGCTCCTTTACACTTTTCCTTCTGTAACCCGGAAGCTCCGCTGGAGATACGGGCGGTGATGACCCCTTTACTACTTGGCGGGCCTCTGCCGTTCAAAAGATGATATGCCTTTGAGGCCCCTGGCTCTCCGAGAGAG
Organism: Iris macrosiphon; assembly: GCA_036927795.1. Classification (NCBI taxonomy): domain Eukaryota; kingdom Viridiplantae; phylum Streptophyta; class Magnoliopsida; order Asparagales; family Iridaceae; genus Iris; species Iris macrosiphon. The sequence continues at coordinate 45,658,722 of JAYESA010000003.1, forward strand.
TCATGCCAATCCCAGTTCTCAGCCAGATAGCTCACTTGTTAGAAAGTTGTTCTCAAACTGCATTCACATAGATGGTTAGGCGACCCATTGGATATTTATTTCAGTACTTTATTGGCATATATTTAAGTATCTTGTTATGTCCCTCTGAGGACCTGGTCCGCTGCCAGGTGTATCTTTTCTTGAGTATTTGCAGGAGCGCAGATTTGGATGGTTACATGTGATCCGAGGATGTCTTTTCTTCGAGTTGTGATGGGTAGCTGGTATTCTTATATTATGTTGTGGTGTTGTACTCATATTGTATTTGCTCTTATATTCGACTTGGTAGTGGATTTGTTTCCATCCAACTATCATCCTTAGATACTTCTTATTGAGATCTAGTTTCATAGATACTGGTTATTTATTTCTATATGATTTTAGTGGATGAGATTTAGATTTTATCCTGTGACTTGTATTACATTTTATACCACTTGTAGATTTTATATTCATATTACAGCGTACGTATGGATTTGGTTTCCATATATTGGAATTGCCATATCCATGCGGCTGGCATGCTTACGTGTCCTAGTCCTACGTATTTTTGGAATTGGGGCGTGACAACATAAAGGCTAGCATATTTACGTATTCCTAGTCCTACGTATTTTGGGAATGGGACGTGACACCTAATGTCAGGTAATAGCTCACGGTGGAATCTTTTGGCTCTCTCTAGCTCATTGGGAATCAACATCTCGCCGAAATAACTCAGTCGGCTAAACTCTGTGTCGTATTCGTCTACCGTCATGTTCCTTCACTTAAGGTGAAAGAACTGCTCATAGAGGATATCATGAACATGGGCAGGGAAGAACCTCTCATTAAAGAGTTTGCAGAACTCCTTCCATGTTTGGTCAGTGCCATATTTTCTCTACTCAGCCTCTCACCAGTGGTGAGCGTTGTCCTCAAGCAACAGGTCTACTGCTGTCATCCATAGGTCCTCTGGTAACTCCATGCATATGAGTCACTTGGAGACTTCTAGCGATGTCTCCATACCTCTGAAGTGCTTCGGGTTCATCTGAGTAAAATTCTTGACATTGCCCTCTTAAGGTCATAGCGCTGGGGCTGGTATAGGGGCTGGTGGTGGGAGAGGTGGCCTATTAATTACAGCTATAAGAGCTTGTCTCAGCAGCTTATTCTTCTTCCACTGAGCCTGCATCATGGCCTGCATGAACTGGGTCGAGGTAAAATTCCCGTCAGGCTGCAGAAACTGCGGAAGTGGCATGAAGGGTATTTGCGAGGGAAATTGAGGCCAAAACTGGGGGGCGTTCATAATGGCGAGAGTAGCAACTCGTCCATTAGGAGGATTCATCTTGTTAGGCACGAAGATAAGGACAATATTAGAATTGTAATGACCCGTTCCATTCAAGCGGATAGCCAATTCAAATAGCGCAAGTGCAACGTCCCGACCCGCTTTGCTCAGCGAGAAGACTTGCTTGAGGCAAAGGATTCCAGACTTGGCCTTTCAGGAGTTCAGAATTAGACTTTCAAAGGCTCGCTCAAAGTATCGCTCAACCGAGGCGAATCATCGCTAAGGTGGGTGGCTATGATGAACTTGTCTTTGCTTAGCCTGCATACTTAAAATATCGATAGTACATGTTTGTCTCCCGGTGAATCACCCCTTGCATGCTAATAAAGAATACAATACACCTAGCTAAGGAAATAATTCCATCTTGTACTGCTTGTGTTAGAACATGGAAATAAAACTTGGCTTATAGTTAGACCCTCGCATGCTACCTTAGCTTCATGCAAGTAGACCCTACTATGCCTCGAGTAGATCATTATATACTCTTCGTAGTGCACAGCTTCACTTATTTACACTGCTTATCCCATGGATTATGCCACCCGATATGTCCCTGTACGGCTTCACTCCTCGTACTACCCCTTAGATCCATGCTAACGTAAATGCTTATGTTTCATATAAATGCATGTGCATTGTAACTTGTACTCGTTTGCCTCATTTTAATGCTTGTCACATAATTATATGCCGCAATCCAGTAACACTATCCATTTCGTGCATGCATTTAGTTAGCCATAAGACTATCAAAGTCCTTTTGTGCAATATGAACCTGCAGTATTCGAGACAGTTAGGTCGCCGAGAAAGTTCCGGAACCAGGGAAATACATTAAGTCAAGTTAAACTCTGAACGAGAATCATGTCAAGTAAAGCAAGAATCACAGCTCATGAAGCAATACTCGTTTAGAATAAGAATCAAGATTGAGCATATCATGTCGTGAATCTGGAAGACCCAAGACTTATATATCACGGACAACTTGGTAACAAGGAAGATTTTTGAATCTTGTTCTACGAACGATCTCCGGGACAACGGGATCGATCTGATCCGGATGGAACTCATGCAGTCTTACTAGTGTTCGAGCAGGATGACGTGTGCGCCTCACGCTGCACCATTCTCACTCTAAGACAGATAGTCTCGTATACTGGACGGGATGGCTTGTAGCGTACTATATACTTTTATTGTATGCCATCATCGTCAATGACTATAACTTATCATTTATGGCTATGCCAGTAACTCTTGTTCATATAGATAAGTCATCCTCGCTTAGCGGCAATCCGCATGCGAGTCATTGCATCATGCCTAGTAATCTGGAATACTTAAACATATATGAGTATAAGACACTTGTACATATTTGAATACTTGAACATCTTCTGCAACACACCCGAGTCTCCGAGTAACTCGTGCACCTGAATCAGAACCCGCCCATGAAACTTGTGTTTGCTTATGCAATTTGACTTGGATTTTATTATATACATTCATGCTTGGTTTAACTTGGTTTTATTATTGGACAGGGAAGGACGAATGGTAAGTTGGTAAGTCTCGTCGTGTTACTCTTATACCGTATGACGCACTGCCACCACATGAGTTAGGCTTTTTATTATGCCATAAAACTGATCCTAAGGCAAGACTAGAAAGATAACTTAATAGATGGTGAACGGAACCTGTATAACATGTTTGGATTTATCGAGCGGGCGAGAAGCCAACCTACCAGTGCATTTATGTACTGATAACCCACCAGATTGCTTACAGGGTGCGGGAGAACATCGTTTGGTACGGAAACCCCTTCATGCATGCTAAGGCGTGGAGTTCATCCTGGAGCCTTGGAACATTGCATCCGGTGTTGAAGCACATATACAAGACAAATGTTTGGAATATCGTCTATGTATCATTCCATAATTATAGCCACTTGGCATGCTTTTATTGTTTCGAAGAGAGAAACTTGAGCGACTTGTAATCTCGGCCAAGCGCCGCTTGTAATACTTGTTCAATATCAATAAAGTGCTTGTTTTACTTCCATACTTGTGTTATTCAATGCTTCCACTATTTACGACTCTGTGAACTTGTTACCAATCGCCTATTTATTTCTTGTTTCGGTGTATTCAGACTATCTATGCGACTCTATGGATTAGTCATTTTATCGTCTATTCGGATCATGGCCTTACACGGACGTAACTTGTGCTCGTACGACATCATGTCCAGATAAGAACGATCGTTCTGCGGGAGTGCTGGTGCGGTAATTCGCACCTAGCGGGGACTACCGATTCTTGTGGGAGATCGGGGCGTGACAAGAACAAGTTCAAGGTAGATGCAAATTAATCAGTCAAGGAGAGTACGAAAATAGAATCAATAAAGATAATTAAATAAGTGGATGAGATCCTATACTCTTATCCTCTTTGCGGGCTTACTCGGTACAGTAACGTAACCGAGACAATATACTCTTGACCTGCATGGCCCACTACAAAAATATGTCACATCCTAGTCCCAAAATACGTATGACTATGAATACGTAGCATGCCAGCCATATGTATATGGCAACTCCAATATGTTGGAAAACCATAACACATATGTAAGATATTTTATGAATAAATTATCCAGAAGTGTTACTGTAACCTCCCATATTTTTTAGATTTTTTTTATAATTATCAATATAAACTTGTCGTAACGAGAAGAAATAATAGTATCGTATGCTAATAATAACAATAATAATTAGAATACACTTGTAATCTTGGGAGAATTTTGTTTTTGAAATACTACGTATAGTTTTATAAGAATAACAATGTAACTCTAAGTTTCATATAGCTCATGGATACTCATACTAGTACTTACAATCATTTTTAGGCTATTTTAGAATTTCTTGGATTTTTCTAGAATTTTTGGATTATTATAACCTAGAAAACATAATTTTTTAGGGCTTCCATGATTTACTGTGAGACCATACTTATATATTTTTCTATTAAACATTTATTTTAGGGTTAAAATACTTAAATATACTTTGTACAATTTATTTGAAAATTTCTGGAATTTATTTGGATTTATTTGGTTTTAAAATAGGCTAATAACTAATTTTCTAGGACTTCTAGAATTTATTGTGCAAGCCAATGAACATAGAATGTACCCAAGTTATTTTCTAGGATTTATAATAGTATTATATAATTTTCTGGAATTTTTTCTGAAATTTCAAAATATTTTAAATATTTATTTTGAGTTAAAACTAATTTTTAGAGCTTCTAGTAATTATAGTAGGAAACCTATAAACATAAAACTGTCCCAAGTATTTTTTAGGGTTTTTGGGTTCAAAATATATTTTTTGTAATTTTTCCAGATTTTTATGATTATTTTTAATATTTAATTTGAGTTATTTAGATTTAAAATAACTTAAATAATATTTGGATAAAGGCAAATCAAAAACAAATAATATAAACAAACCATCCAACCAGATTTTGACACGTGTGCTGTCTATTCCCTTTTTTCAGCTGCTGACCACATATATATATATATATATATATATATATATATATATATATATATATATATATATATATATATATATATATATATATATATATATAACCCTAATCATCTGTTTATTTAAGGAGAGAGAGAGACAGATTAAGGAGGATTGTCATCTAGGGTTCTTCGATCTTCCAGAAGCCATTGCATATAGCTTCGGACTTCAAAAATATCCGAATTTCTTGCATTAGAACCGTGTTAAGGTTATTTTTCATAATATGAATTTGTTTCACAAAATTCTGAATATTAAATTTTGAAAAATTTGTAGAGCACAATATGTCTGAAAATAGACGCGTCTCGGTATTTTTGCGATTTTGGGAGAACCAAGAATTCGAATCACAAAATATTTGAAGTTTAGGAAAGTTAACATCGAGACCATCGACATATGTTTTTTTTAGAATTTAATTCTAATTATTACTGTACTATTAATTTTATAGAACTTTTAGGTTAGCAATCAACCACTGTTGCGCAATACGATTTTGTATGTGCAATAATTTTCAAATAATTTTGAATCCGGATGAGCCATAAATTCTAGCATACTTGTGATGCTGAAATCTACAGGAATTTATGCACAAAATTTGAGTTTGTGTCGGTTGACTGTTCAGTCAATGGATCGCCTCGATTTGCGTGCTACGGGTCCAAAATTCAAAAAAATAAATATATTAGTTATAAATTCCATAAATTACTAAATTTCTAGTATTAATAATTAAAATAGTATTTTAGGGTAATTTATTCAGAATTAAATATATTATAATAGAAGTCGATACAACCACTCTTGTAGAATCTAACTTGTTTTATTTATGTAACGGGGTAGATTGGACGACGTCTTGAGTTGCGACCATCCTTTTTCTGAGAAGGCAAGTATACCTTGCCCTACTACAATATTTTCATGATTGTCCATTTTTTTTAGATTTGATATACTTCTTTGATTATTTACTTAGTCTTGTTTATTTTAAATTTCGTATTGTTGTTAGTAGTAGAACCATCTATCATGTTGACACATATTTTGACACGAAAAGTTGCATGCATAAAATTAGAGTGTGTGTATTATTACCTGATTAGTTGTGATTGGATTCTTGATTCATTCCTCCCTTGGTTTAACATCAGTACATGGTTTATAATAGATTTTTAGTTGATTTAGACTCGACTTATAGATACATTGGGTGGGGAGGACATACACTAGATTCTTGGACAATGTTATGTCGTGTCTGAGTCAGTTTTTGCTAGTTTCTCGTTTTGCACTACTCCATATTTTGCTAGTGACTCACTTGAGCTCTACTCATTTACTCGTGGTCATCCTATCCTTGCGTTGAATATTGTCCTCGATTTTATAAGCACATAGAATGGTTAGCAACAACACACCTTTTATATTTCTCTGTCTATATTCCTTTATGAGATATTGTAGATATTGGCATGTCGATTTCTTGTATACTTGTTATGTCCCTCTGAGGACCTGGTCCCTTACTAGGTATAGACGATAAGGACTATCTGTAGGAGTGCATACCAGGGCCTGATTCTTCATCTTCTGTCGAGGAGGTCTTACCTTCCGAGCATCCATGATCATCTCTTAGATGATGGACTTATTAGTTGCTACTATATATATTTAGCATTTTATTTATATTGGAGTTCTGACCTCCTCTATCATTTAGTTGATTTAGTCGATTGGTAGTGGATTTGTCTCCACCCGACTATCATTCTTTTGATACTTCGTACTTGAGACTTTTTCAGTTATTTATTTTGATATTCTTTATTTGTGTCTGTGAATGAGATTTAGTATGCCTGTGACTTATATATGTACCACTTGTGAATTATCATTCATATACAGTGTACATATATGTTATGGTTTCTATATATTGGAGTTGACATATACATACTACTGGCATGCTTACGTATTCCTAGTCCTACATATTTTGGGACTGGGGTGTGACAAGTCCATATATATTGTCAACACAAGTCACAGACAACTATATCTCATCCACATTCACAAGTAGAGAATACCAAAATAAATACTAAAAGTCTCAAGTAAGAGGCAATAAAAGAATAATAGTCGGGTGGAGACAAATCTACTTTCAAACAACTATATCAACTAAAATGATAGAGGAGAACGGAACTCCAATATAAAATAAATGTTAATAAAGAAAATAATAGCAAAAGATCCATCAGCTATGAAGTAGTCATGGGTACTCAGAGGGTAAGACCGCCTCAACAAAAAATGATGCATTAGGTCTCGGTCCATACTCCTGTAGATAATCCTGATCGTCTATACCTGGAAAAGGACCTAGTCCTCAGAGAGACGTAACAAGATACATAAAAGTATGCCAATAAAGTGCTGAAAATAAATATCCAAAGGGGTTACCTAACCAGTCTATGTGATATGAAATTTAAGAACAACTTTTCTGCGTATGGACTAGCCGGCTAAATAATGGGAGTGGCGTAATTTTTCCTAGAAATTAGTGGCCTACAAAGCGTAACGTCTTTCGATCGTTAGAGGTTGCCTGTACATAATATAATGGCCATCTCACCGCGCATCTTCGACGGAGCGTATGGGTTACAAATATAAAAAGTGTAAAGGAGCCACATATGCTTACTCATTGTTCTCTCTGCCCAATGATATTAACGTGTCACATCCATAACACGCAAACACCTCTAGTAACTGCTAAGTCTGCTAAAACATGATATTTCTATTAGCAGTTATTTCTTATCCGTCGTACGACCTTTACGTACAGGTGACCAGCCTAATACACAAGTTTGTGTCCTACATGAGACTCACACTAGTGTAACAAATGTGTCATGGCCAAATAAAACATAATGATGCCTCAAAATCATGGGGTGGTCTCGTAAAACTAGGTCAACATGCATAATAAAAGTAAGAACAAAAGACGATGCAACCGTCGTTGCACCCAAGTCTTTCTTGGACACACAATTTTATATAAAAAAATAAATAGAAATAAACAACAAAAAATAAATATGTAGAAAATGAATGTAACTAAGAAGTACTGTGGCAAGGTATACTTGTCTGGCAAGTAATCAATATAGTGTAGACGCCCAAACGACAAGCACAAGAAACCGGAAAGTAAGGACTCTGAATGAACGTCTTCGGGTGTTGAAATAAATGTCACCAACATTTCCAGAATCAGCAAGATAGTTAGAAAATACTATCCTTTCGTCCAATTTGGACACAAGGGCTAAAACGATTATTTCGGGTTAATACGGTATCCACCTTTGGGCCACTTTGCACTGAAATGTGTGTCAGGGATAAATGTCTCTAAATGGAACAAATTATAGGTCAAATGAATACTAATCGACGATACGAACTCAACGGTATATCCAATTTTGGATTTCGGTGAGCCGATCATAAAATTGGTCGTCAAGTCGAATCTTTGGGCCCGCAAAATGGTAATTCGTCAACTATCTCAGAATCGAATGAAACTTGGGTCACAAGATAAGTCAACCGCTGCGTGTCTAGCGGTGCAAGTTTCTTTGTGATCTAACTAGCGATCATAAACTAATTAGAAAACTTATAAAATACTGATACGGGAGACTTTTACGGATACGGGTTGATTCTAGCGTGTACACACGTCCAAATCAACTTATTCGAAAGCTCACACATCAGAAAATACCATACGCACTTTTTGGTGTAATTAGTATGCTATGAGGTAGTCCCGTTTGGCGGGGCGCACTCCGTATTGCACAATTTTGGATTTTTGAAAACATAGTTTTTGGTCATTTTGGAAACAGAATAATTGGCAAATAATGCCAACTAAGAAAAACTAAAAGAATAGAAATAATCTTGGATATATTGTGAATAAGTCCTTTCAAATAGATTTTGAAAATATTTAACGAGTTGATAGAAAATTGGGCTTGAACATGGGTACTTGGACTAAATTTCTGAACTGTTTCAACAGTTTTTCGTCCAACTTTCGATCAACTTTTCGATCAATCTATGGCACCTAATATCATTATACTTAAAGGAATTCCTAGAGGATTATTTTGTGAGCATGTATGAAGAAACCGTTCTTAAATTGGACGAGAGGTGAGGGAGTAAACTAACCAAAAATAGGGGGGTCGGTGGCCGCTTGCTGCTACTGCGGCTGAGCGTGCGGGTGCGTGGGCAGCGGTCTTTGGCCATCGTAGGTGGCAGACGACGCGGTTAGGCGGTCAGGAAGGGGTCGCGGTTAGGCTTAGGGAGGAAGGAATTAGTGTTAGGGTTTCGTTTGATCTCTTATATATATAGGGGGAGTTAGAGTCGGGGGGAAATTCTGTAACCGCACGAGGTTCAGCCGGGTTAGGTTAGTATAGGAAATAGATTAGGCTTAGGCATTTGATTAGGGTTTTAATTACGTTTAGTTTATTTATTTTTCTTTCTTTTCTTTTATACTATTATATATTTAATTGTATAAAGGGTAAAAACCCAAAAATAATTTAAATAAATTCTAAAAATATTTGTAAAGCTTTAATAAAATTTACACATCCAAAACTTTTTTATAATACATTTTATAATTAGTAAATATAATTAAAAATTCATATAATTAATTAATAAAGGATTTCTACTCATTCTAATTAGCTAAGTAAATAAAAAAATCCAAAATAAAATAAAATAAAATAATAAAAATACAAAATTTTAAATTATGGGTGTTTACACAAGTAACAAGTTACAAGATGTATAATCACCAAACATATAATAGTAAGGCGTCCCAAACTATACATATACAGATTATTATGAAGCTTGTTACAAAATGATAAACTAGTAAGAGTACAATATTACATGATCAGCTCTAACTATAGTGTAGAGTTTGCTTTACATTTAGGCCCAAAGGCTAGAATGTCAAGTTCTAAACCACGAGCTAAACACGTGCTCAATGGCTAAATGTCTCTAAAGTATAAGTACAAGATCAAGTGGGTGATGAAGAAGAAATCCACTCATGTCCTCGGGTGCTTCTGGTGTTCACCATCTTGAGGAGGAAAGTACGGTAGATCCTACGGTCCTGCTCCAAAATCTAGCCATACAAAACCAGTGGGATCAAACCCCAAAATAGCAAGTACCACAAGGGAGACAACTTAGGAACTAAAACCAACATATAAACAAATCAGTAAGAAATAGCACAAGGAACAGTTAAATAAGTGCAACAGGTAGAATAACAGATAAACAGTTACGCAGTATTTAAACAAGGATATATAAAATCAGTACTCAGGTTACAGATTTCAGATCAGTTGTTAAATAAATCAGGACAGGACTAGACTATAATAGAAATTAAGCAATCACGACCAATCAGGCCCTACGGCTTGCTATTATTAGCTAACTAGGGTTATCACAGTCCTAGTTACTAACACATGTAGTTTAAGATTTTATACAGCCACATGCCCTGCAGACTATTCGGGTTATCTAATCCTATTGGAGTTGTGCTGTTGGCTATTGCCATGTGGCTAGTCCCTTGGTATTTTAGGACTAGGGCGTGATATGGTTGTTATGGTGGCCCATATAGGTCTATGAATAAATTGCTTCAGATTTTAATTACGGAACCTCAGCAAGCCTGCAATTAGGATAGAATAAATTTATAGGATCTCATCCATGTTGATACGTTCTCGACCACTAAATCGATTTTGAATTAATTCTTTGACTTGCATCATGCCTTGATTCATCTGTACGATCCTTATAGTTTACTTTATGTGTAGAGTAATGGATCCACGAACTAGCGACGTGACTCCCATGGATACACTGTAAGGTGTTGTGGTTAGTTACGACAATGGGGCAACGCCATACATATAATAGATTATATCAGGTATAGTAATTTATAGGTAAATGTAACACTCAAAGGCGTATTGGAAGTGTGCCCCTCACGACGGAGAGCTCCAAATCCATCAGGTATCGCTGGGATACCAGGATTGAATGTAGCCAAGACATATTTCTATATGCTTCTAATTTATTATTATAATTATCCTGGGCAAGTTATTAAGAATTTCTGACCGTGGTGCTCAAGAATTTACCTTAGACATGATGCATGTTAGGATATGACAATAGCTTGAAAAGTACATTTAGTACAGGAGCAATCAAATCAACCACGGGAATTTATCGTATCAGTTCAAGAATTTTAGTTCAGAAAATTCTAGCATGTCAGGAATGCACTTCGTCGAGCCACTATCAGGAATATTAGTACATGTTAGATTAACTCGATACGATGAGCTACTATCAGGAATATCAGTGCAAGTCTGGTATCAGAATTTCAAGATTAACAGTATCAATACAATCCATGTTCAATTCTAGCATGTCAGGAGTGCGCTTCGTCGAGCCACTATCAAGAATATCAGTACAGGTCAGGTGTCGAGAGTTCAAGATTAACAGTATCAATATAATCCATGATCAGAAAATTCCAAGTTTTGGCAGGTTGTCAGAAATTAAGTTATAAGCAATTTTAAAGAAATTTATAACAATTAAACAGAATAAGCTAAATAATGGAAACAGTTAAACCATAAGAGAACAAATCATAAGAAGTTAAGCTTCTACAAGTATCATAGGCACATGGGGTAAGCTGGCTGCATGCAATAGTTGGCTGCATGTAGTACACTGGTCGCATAGAATATGTAAAGTCTACTCTTCGGGACAAGGTGAGTGACAGGCAATAAATGCAAAGTCAAGGAAGGGACTGATGTGACTGGCCGTGTCAGAGAAGTTACCGATGTGACTGGCCAAGAAAGGGAGTCAGAAGGAAAAGACAAAATCATGAAAAGTCGTGCCAAGGCGGTGCTGAGTCGTACGTTCGAAGGAAAGAGGAACTCATAGCTCCAGGCCACATGTACGACTCAACCGCATGCTCCTCTTGGCCACAAACACATTTGGCCGCTTAAAATCGTTTGAACTTAGAGAACTTTCGTTCATTCAAGTTGCATGCATTTGGCCAAGGGGCGCTTGTGCAGATTCAGTCATGTGTCCAACAAGATTGTCGCATGCTGACTTGAAGCGAGAAGTCCAGGCCGCATGTCAAGCGGGCCGCATGGAATTTCTTCGTCCCAGAACAACAAGTTTCAGCCATGGAAAAGCTCCAAGTCTGAAAACTTATTTTCTCCATAAAATCCCTATTTCAAGTCCGAATCCAGCAAAGTAAAGTTCAAAATCGCATAAAATTAAGAGCTCATCAACATGGAACTACTAGTTTTTGAAAACATCAAGTTTTAAGAAATCAAAACCAAGTAAACTCATGAAAGCTCCAAACTTGAAACTTAGATCTACTCCAACCAAGGTATCAAAACCGAAAATAACAATAAGTAAACATGAAGAGCAGTTCATAAAGCATAATATAGACTAATAAAATACAAGAGTGGTTAAAAGTGCAAGTTCTTCCTCATTAGCAAGATGTACTTGCCTAAACCCACTATTAAGCTACTACTACTACTACTACTACTACTACTACTACTACTACTACTACTACTACTACTACTACTACTACTACCACCACCACCACCACCACCAAAGGGAATGGGGAGGCTGGCCTCAGGCTACTCTCAACTAAGGAGAGAAAAGGGAAGAGGAAAAAAAATAAAGAAAGAGAAGGAAAGGAAGAAGAATGAGGATGTGAGAGAAAGGGAATGCTGTATATAGTAAGGGAGAGTCACCAAGCATAAATCTAGAAATTATATGAAAGCAGCTAGAAAAATCCATAAATTACACGGAAAGCAATTATACAACTATAACACACATATACCAGATAAAATACAATAATACTAAAATAGTGAGACATGTCTCACACCTTAACCTTATACTCTAATACCGTCACGTCCCGCTCCCAATATATAGTAAGTCGAGAATGTAACGAGCATCTCCAAGCTACGTGCTTTACGAATAAACCTATATTTGTAACCATAATTGTTGCTATAGAAACATAAAAATCAGGCAGGCCATATAAGAGCTCATGCAACCCAGCATGAAAGCAAGCCGCATGGAAGCCGCACGGGACCTATGCAACCAGAATATCCAACCGCATAGATGGCCTGCATGCGGCCTGAACAACCTCAAAGTACGGGGCCGCATAAAAGAGATATTAATCAAAACAAAATAAAAGGTTCATTTGCAAAAGGGGGTTACAATATGTAGCCTTCAAGGCCCATACAAAATAAAAACAAAAATATAAAAAAGCGATCAGTTAGATGAGCCGTGAGCCTCACGAAGCACGATTGCAACCTCCTGGAGCGAACGTATGCCCGTGCAACAAAACTGGCGGCGCAGTCCTTCCCTCCATTCTAACGTCTCTCTCTCTCCTCTGGAATTATGGGCAACAAGGCAAAATTTGGAGTGGACTTCAGAGGCCCAGCAAGACCCTCCAAAGTTACCCCTACGAGAATAGGAAATCGTCAACGACGGATAACTCGTCCCCGACCCGTTCTTTCTTTGCAGGAAGAGACACTGCGACAGCCGACGAAGAACCGATAGCTCGTCCCTCACGAGATACTCCAATTCTGGACCCTCCTATACCCGAGCACCGGAGCAAAGCAGGGAGGGAAAGTCGAGGAAGTAAGACGGGTGGCCAGGGTTCCCAACTAGAACCTCCCTTGGACGACAAGTTTCACAAAGTGGAACATCGTGAACCAACAGAAGAGAGTGAAGGTTTGCATGACTGCAATAATTGGATAGATGAACCTAGAAGGGTGAATCCGACGGTTTATCTTCCGAGAAGTCTACATACAATCGACAGTTTAGTTTCCAAGAAGTCTACTTGCAAAAGGTGGATAGGCTTCCTCAAAGGTTGAGCCAAGTCTTAAAAATGCCGGCTTGGCAATACGCGCCTACGCGTCGAACAATCATGCTCTCCTAAAGCTAAGAAGAGATCAGGCCGTAGAATTATCCTGCGACCCAATAAGGCAACACCCATGCTTCCCAATCAGCCGAAGCAGCCTTGGCCGTTGATAAACCTGACATAACATCCCGTCAACAGGATCGTCTCTAAGACAGAATCCAGACAAAAATGATTTTCTGATTGCCTCAGAAGACATAAACATACTAAACGACATAAGTCTCACGTCGGCACATAACTTCACTCTAGACGGGTGTGTAATACCACGTGTACAGAATAACAAGGACCCTATGCATCCCATACTTTATGCGTATCTGGCCCAATGCGTCCTATACTCCATGCTTTCCATGCGTCTTTAGCCCTATGCTTCCCAGACTCCATGAGTTCCATGCATCATTAGCCTCATGCGTCCCAGACTCCATGCGTCTCATGCGTCTATGGCCACATGCGTCTCAGGCTCGATGAAGACCAAGTCTTGTCGTTAAAACTGAAGTAGCTCTCTTCAACATAGGTATACTGTAGGACACTGTAGATCAAAACAGAAAATGGGGCTTGAACATAGGTACACTGTAGATCAAATCTGCAGTCACGGGGTTGTGCGCGGGGTCTCTGTCGTCCGTGCGGTGGTCCAGGCAGCTGGAGGAGGTGGTTCTGGGCTGGAGGCACGGTCGAGGTTGGCGGCGCTCTGGTCGAGGGTGGAGGGATAATCTAGGTTTAGAGTTTGTAAAAGTTGTGTTATATATATATAAGGAGAGCGGGGGGGGGGGGGGGGGTCGAGTTCTACGCGGCCACGGGTTGAATAACAAGGCAGCTGTTGCTGCTTGTTTATCTAATGGGTCCGGGTTGGTAAAGCTTGTACGTTAGTTAGGGCAGGTAGGGTTAAGGAATTAAGGCGGGTTTTGATCCATTAGGGATTTATTTCCATTTTTTTTTCTTTCTTTTTCTTTCTAATTCAATTCTATTTCTATTTCTATTTTCTTTTCTTTTCTAATTTCTATTTAATAAACCATATATATATATATATATATATATATATATATATATATATATATATATATATATATATAATTCTAAAAATTATTTTAGTGCATATAATAAATCTGTCAGTCGCCCACATGGTCTCATACATGTAATAAATTAGGAAAAATTCATAATTGCTCCATAAATTCCCTAAATGCACAAACACCTAAAATAAAAATAAAATAAAATCTATTTCCTCTATTTAACTCATAATTACTATAATTCAATTAAATAATTAATTAAAAAGGTTAATACGGTTTTCAGGATTATGGGTTTTATATTCTACCCAACTTATAAAAATTTCGTCTTCAAAATTAAAACTAAGCCACGGTAGAAAGTCAAGGATGGTATAAGATATAAATTAACAAAGTAATTTCATACCTTGGTCTGCGAATAGGTTTGGAAAACGCTCGCGCATGTCGTCCTCGCGCTCCCAAGTTGATTCCCACACGAACCAAGGGAATAGACTAGTTCCTCAACACTTTTTCTCGACGATCAAGGATTCCCACGGGTTGCTCCTGGTATGACAAGCTCGGCCCAATGGTGATCTCCGAATGGTCAAGAACATGACTTCTGTCTGCTACATATCGCCTGAGCTGCGACACATAGAATACATCATGTGTGGTGATAATAGTTTTTTGGCTTGTTTGCAGGTTCAGTCTTCAATAGTTGAGAGGATCAGAGCAGAGCATACTGGTGATGTCAGACTTCAGAATCTCAGGGCAGAGTGTGAGTCAGGACGCAGACCAGAGTTGAGCATTCATGATGATGAGGCTCTCAGGTTTGGAAGCCGACTTTGGGTGCCGAGAGGCAATATCCGGCAGAAGATTATGTCAAAGGCCCACAGTTCTCAGTACTCAGTGCATCCAGAAGGGATACAAATGTATCAGAATATTCGTCAGCACTTTTGGTAGAATGGTATGAAGAGGGAGATAGCTAGGTTCATTTCTCAGTGTTTAGTCTGTCAGCTGGTCAAGGCTGAGCATCAGAGACCTACCGAACTACTTCATCCTTTACCAATTCGGGAGTAGAAGTAGGACCATATTACTGTGGACCCTGTGTTCGGTCTTCCTAGATCCCCATCTGGCAGAGATGCTATATGGGTTATAGTGAATCGCCTCACAAAGGTTACTCACTTTCTTTCTTTCAGAGTGGGCCAGTCTACAGAGAATCTAGCCGAGATATACATAAGATAGATAGTCAGATTGAATGGTATACCAGTTAGCATAATCTCAGATAGAGATTTGCGGTTCACGCCTTATTTCTGGCAGAGCCTACAACATAATCTAGGTACTAGGTTAAAGTTTAGTTCAGCCTACCATCCACAGATAGATGGACAGTCGGAGCATACTATTCAGACTTTGGAGGATATGCTTCAGGCTTGTACACTTGACTTTGGTGGATCTTTAGAGGATCACTTGTATTTAGTAGAGTTCTCCTACAATAATAGCTTCCAGGCGAGCATTCAGATAGCACCCTTCGAGGCTTTGTATAGTAGGAGATGCAGATCACAGTTAGCTTAGGATAACATTGGCGAGAGGCAGATGCTTGGCACAAAGATGATTGCTCAGTCGATTGGAGTGATCAGGCATATCAGAGAGTATCTCAGAGTAGCTCAGGATCCCCAGCATCATTGGGCAGATCAGCACCGTTGTCATCTTGAGTTCGTTGTCAACGACCATATATTTCTGAGGATTTTGCCTACCCGTAGAGTTATCATATTTGGAGTATGGGAAAATATAGCCCTAGATATATATGCCCGTTCGATATTCTCGAATGAGTTAGAGACGTATCATATTGTCTAGCTCTTCCACCATCGCTTCATGAGGTACATGACGTCTTTCACGTATCTCAGTTGTGTTGGTATATTCCAGACCCGAGCCATATCCTGAATCATTCTGAGTTGGTCGTTGGTACCGACCTATCATATGAGGAAAGGCCCATTTATATATTTGGACCCGAGGGAGAAGGTTCTCAAGAACCAGACTATCAGGTTAGTTCATGTAGCTTGAGGGCATCACGCACTGGATGAGTCGATATGGGAGCACGAGAATGATATGCATACTCATTATCCATTTTTCTTTGACTTGGAAGGTATACTTATTCGTATACCCATGTCCTATCTTAGCCTGTGTAGTACCCTCCTCCGTATTGACACTATGTATAAGAGATATCAGTTTGCTGACTCAAAAAGAAAACCTTCTTGGAGAGCTCATCGTTGAACCAGAAGATGATTGATCTAGGTGAGTGGGAAGAACTTCATTCTCTGATTCTTGTATGCCCTAATAAAGAATCTCAGTTTTATAATGCATGTTGCTAAGAAGATTATTGTTTTTTGTTGAAGTAGCAAGTTTTGGTCCATGCTCCTACAAATAATCATGATCGTCTATACCTGGAAATGGACCAAGTCCTCAAAGAAACATAACAAGATACATAGAAGCAAGCTATATAAATTAGAGTAAGTAAATAAATATGCAAATGGTGTTCTAACCATCTAATGTGCAATTTAGAAGACAACATTCGTGCGTATAAGTGGAATTATTGGCTTTCCATCACGTCATGTACATATACTGCAACACAGTTGTATGATCTAAACATCCGCAACATCCAGCGATGTCAGAGGGTATCTGATATAATAAATACCAAAGTTCCATCCGGATACTAAGGCCACCAATTTAGCTATCTCATACACACAATGACTTTCTTCTCCCTCTTCCCACACTAACTAAGTCGTATACACAATATGTCCAGTATTATAACTATATGTGTCTCTAATACACTAATCATAACAGTTATATTCTAACCGTCACACGTTCCTTACGTATCGGTAGCAAGTCGATTACGCAGTCTGTGTCCTAAAGTAAAATATTGTGTCATGTGGGTGTCATGGTCCAATGAGATATAAAAATATCCCACAATTAGGAGTTAGTCTGCTAAAACTAAGTCAACATACATATAAATAATAAAAGCTATGAAAGATGACGAACATTATTGTTTGCACCCAAGTCAAGCTTTGACGCACAGTTTATATGAAAATAATTTATACAACAATAAAATAAAAAGCTAAAATGTTAAGACCCGCACCCGGTGTAGGGACGCAAATAATGAAAAATACACAGCCTACGCCGCAGCATCGACGGTAGAATGCTATTTGGGTAAACTATATATCAATATGAATATGCCACCAACAATATGGATATACTCAATCACAGATCTAAGATGAAAAATAGCACGAATATGATAAAAGAATAGAAGAGTCACGAATACAACTCATGAGACAAATAATGAGTCAGAGAAAACTAATAACGATATGCTAGAGACAAATCCAGTACAAAAGAACTAACAACTAAACTATGAAGCTACGAGTCTCGGATCGTCTGTCTCAGTCGGGATGAGACCCTCCTGAGCCAAGGTCTCTGGCTCTAAGCCCACAACATCCTGAGGCCCGTAATGAGTAGGGTACCACTCCTCAGTGTCATCTGGAAAAAATATATCCAGTCAGGAAAGGAGCAGATAAAGATAATCAACATAATGGAAACTGTCAGAGAATGTACACGCCTGGGGTCCTGCTATTGGCAATACCAATAACCTGATTTCCGAAGTCTTGTCTGAACAATCCAATAATCCTATAGACATCATATAATACAATATTGCATCATACATTACTCTAACACACATTAAAATACACTGAACTTAGGGGCTACGCTAGGTATGACTCTGGTCAACTGAGGTCAAGTGTGCGTCAATTGCATGGGTGTCGCATCTGCAAATGCTGTACAAAACAGACAGTCAATGATACGGTCTTGCCAGTACGTCGGTGTATATATGGCAGTCTTCTAACATTTACAGGGCCATAAGTCAATGTAATTACGGGGTATCCGTGGTTAAACTCGGGTTATTTAGTACATGGGCATATAATACCTATTATTATTTATCATAAACATTAATACTAACTAATTGCAAGTATAATAAATATATACATTTAGATATACTTTAAATAGAATTAATACTACGTACGTATATATATTAAACATGTACTAGGGATACATTCACCATACATATACGTATGTACATATATACTAGTTGAGAATATATTATATATATACACACATATGTATGCCAAAAATATATTTAAATATATATAGTAGTACATATACACTACATATATACCAATTAGGTTCATACGCATATAGATATATAATATGTACATACAACACGCCAATATACCAATACACATACCAATTCCAACTATAATATGTATGTATACAATGAAGAATACGCGTATATGCGCATCCAACAATCACGAGAAATGCTCCTAACCTTGGCTTCGGCGTGCACGTGCACGAGATCGGCTTGGCGACGACGACGACGATGGCGATGGTGTTGATGATGACGATGACGAAGGAGCTAGTGGTGATCTTGTGAAGGTAATAACGATGTTGAAGGTGATGATGATGGTGGTTATGATCATGGTGAAGATGATGGTGAAGGTGGAGGCGAGGCTGGGCTATCGTCGGGAAGTTGCTGCTCGACGGGGGATGATGGAGATGATGATGGCTATGGGGTCATTACCAGAGATGGGACCGGAGTTGATCATTCAATGGTGGGGGAGAGAACGGCGGGAAGCTGTGGACGTTGCCGGTCGCTCACGGGGCTGAGCTCATGGCGTCGCACGACGGGAAGACGCAGAGCTGAAGGAGCGCTGTTGGACGCGGCTCACCAGTGCTGGAGCACTCCGGTCCGGCGGGGCTCGGCAATGCAAGGCCTGTAGAGTCGTCTATGGCGAGATAGAGTGCAGTCGGGTCGAGGGGTTGTCCATCGGCTGAGGCCGGAGTAGGGAAGAGGAGGAGGAAGCGGTTCAGGGGAGCGGGGTCGGCTCCGGTCGACGAGGGGGTTGAGTCGTCGAGGTTGTAAAGGGAGGTGGTAAAGGAATCGGTAGGGAAGTATCGGGGCAACGGGGATGCTCGGCTCAGGGTGCAGCGACGCTCCGGTATGCTTGGGGAGGCTCGGGCGGGTGACTGACTAAAGGGGAGGACGGCGGTAGATAGCGGAGGGCTCCAGCGGCTGCTCGAGAGATGGCCGGTCGGGATCTGGGGTGGACTGTCCCGGCGGGAGGGGAGGAAGGGTAGATGATGATGAATAGGAAGAAGAAGAAGAGGGATAGGTCGGCTGGTAGCTAAAGTTTAGGAATAAAAATAAAGGAAAAAAATTAAGAAGGGAAAAATAATATATATATATATATGTGTAGGTCTTGGTTTAACCTAGAAATTGACTTGGTCAAATCTCCTTGGGATTGGACCTTGTCATAGAGATATTTCAAGGGACATGATTCAAATGGGTTCAAAATGAAGGGCTAGGGTGGTTTCAAGGTTTGGAGGGCCATGATCTTAAGGAGATTGGTGTTGAATTACACACTCCTAAAAATTATGGAAAAATACACATAAAAAAGAAAAGGTTTATTCACGTGTCGTATCTAGCTGGATGGACACCGTAATGCACTTTTGCATAAGAGTGCCCAACAATTGGAAAATTACACAAAGTTGGGTTTATGGTTTAATTAATTAAAAATAAATGCAATTAGTGTTCTAAAATTAATTAGAAGTACATGGGGTCAAAATTAAGTGGGACACAAGTGTCATGAATGAAGAAGGCTCATAATAAAATATTGCCCTAATTTGGTTTGCTCAAAATGGGTCGAGATTGTGTCTCCAATTTCGATTAGAACGCACAACGATACAAAAATAAATTTATATCAAATTAAATAATAAATATTTGCGACGAAAATTGTGCGGCTAAAATAAATCACAAGAGAACATAATTATAAGTTACACAAAGGTCAAAAAAGAAGCCAGGCATGTCTAGGACAAGGTTATAAAATTTGTTGGAAGACAATGGCTAGGGTAGCGCTCCAAATATCAAAGCAACGGTAAGGCACCACAATTAAATAAAAATCACAGCAATTATTAAATATAATTAAATATTATGCAAATTATTTACACATTAATTTATGAAAAGACAAAAATACCCCTAATCTGAAATATGGGGGTGACAAGTCTACCCTCCTTAAAAGAATTTTGTCCTCAAAATTTAAGATCCTCAATAGTTTATTTTACTCATTATATTATTTTTATCAAAATTCAAATTTATCGAACCCCATAATCATGAAGTAATCCCACATTGTTATTTCACAAACTTTCATAATTCTATAGATATCATATTTCTGAAAAATCCTTAAATTTAAAAATCAAATTCCATTCGTGTCATAATTTCCTCAAAAATTTGATGTTAATAACTAAATACAAAACTTAATATTCAATCCTCTAATTTTAAATCCACTCAATGTAGATTTATAAAATTAAAATCTCATCCAAAAAGCTTGTATCAAACACTAACCCATTAATCATCTTACTCCTCAAATTTTGAGTAAATCACTAAATACAAAATTTACTATCCAATCCTTTGATCGTAATCCAGTCAATGTATATTTATAAAATTTAAAAAATCTTATCCCAAAATTTGAATTCAACACTAATCCATTAATCATCTTACTCCTCTAATTAAATCCAATCGATGCATATTTATAAAATTTAAATCCTCATCCCAAAATTTAAAATCGAATACTAACCCATTAGTGATCTTAATCCTCAATTTCTTTCCACACAAAATCAAATAATGTAATATTTGTAAAATCTGCAAATACCACATTCAATATAAGTTCATAACTTGCAGTCCAATGAATATAATGTTAATCTCCTTAATTTCCTCAAATGTTAGTGACATTCAATCATACCACAATCTTCATAAAAATTTATGATTTAACAAATCGTCAATTCTGTCATATTAAATTCTCAACTCTCTTCATTTAAATAAATATGTATCCTCGAAATTTAAGGCACATTATCTCTCTTTGTCAAATCATAACCTCTTCATTAATTCTTCACTACGGTCAAACCCTCAACAGTCAAAGTCTAAGAGAATCCTACCTATAGTCAGACAACACGCAATACAACACACAATCTAGATAAAATATGTAATATAGATGAAACGTGCATGGTTATGGTCTATTTTGTCATGGTATTGCAGTCTCTGTCGGAGTCTACTACTAGCTATATTCTAGCAAGAGAATCATTGATACATGCTACGGTACTAAGGAATCAAGCAATCTATCAAACAGACGGAAAAAAGGAACAGAAGGAAAGAACATAATACAGTCTTCTAACCCATTACTTGGACATCTACAACCTCTATCATAAACTTAACTCTGGCACATTTATTCATAAATTCCTGTCCCTATACACTGCTACCCATATCAACTAATCATTAGTCCACCAGATATCCATGGATACATTCACGTTACACACATATGTCTATTAATACCAAAATCTGATACCAATGACCTCTTAACATAATTATCGGTCAAATGATGCATCTAAAGTTTGATACCCCTATCCTTTGGTACCACAGTTTCTACTACAAGCACACTCACTGCTAACTCCCTTACCTACTGTAATTGTTTATACTAGTTGTTCTTATCACTCCAGTGCACACCAAGTGCAACACACCATACTAAGTACTACTCTCTCTAATACAACTCTAGATGGACACCTAAGTCAATTTGTAGTACCATCTCAATCATGCTCAGCCAACAGATCCTTACATATGCACTTCATTCACTCATATACTAGTATATATTTCTTATCCACCATAAAATTTTATCCTCAAAATAAAATCATCAAAATTTAACTTCTTGAACAATTTAAAATAAAATGCATATATCTTCCTCAAAATTCAAATATTCAAATATTAAAATAAAATTTTAATCACTTCCAAAAAATCTTTATAGCTTTGACTATGTTTATTGAATTGAATTTGAATCCTCAAAAAATTTAATAACATAAAATCTCAACTCCTCAAAATTATTAAAATTTGCAATTCGTTTCCACTCTATAAATTATACATTTAATCCACATCTATCTAAGTATACTTATATATATACTCACAGTCTCTAACACTCAAGGTGCACTCAAATACACCAGTTGTTTACAACCTCAACTGTGTACTGAATATTGCACTGCCTGGATTACTTACAATATTACTTCCAAATGATCAAAGTTATCATCACACGTATTTTCTCCAATGATTTTCTGTCTATATTAATTGATACACCAATCTAATTATCATCACATGAAGTACTTACTGTTATTAGCACCTTGCTCAACTAATCCTCGATATAAAAATATTAGTACTCTTGGTATGGTAACACTAGCTTTATCATTAGAGCACCTCATCAAACTTATTAGAACTCACAATCACTTGCACCTTTTATAACTTATATAATACACATGCTTCACTTCACTCTCAAAGGCAGGTATATGGTTCCATATCTCGATTGTTGATTAAGTATCTCCCTTTAATCCTTTATAGACTGATACACTAGTCAATGACACACTTTATAACTTCCATGACCAATCTTGATATTTTTTAATCCATGGCACACTCATTAATACCCGTTATGTATATACATTTCTTTACTCTTGACACACCCAGGTAATCAATCATCAAATTGAATATCATGCTCCGTTAATCTTTAACACAATTCCTGGATACTTAATTGTTTACATAGATCATCCAATTACATAAATTCATGACTATCCAGGACGGGTATGCTGACTCTGATACTAACTCCTGGAACTATCACTGATACTCTTACTCCTCGTTCTACCTATAGAACAATACTAACTATAATGGCACCTATTATAGAACTATTGCTACAAGGCACTATGCTACGGGTTCTCTAGATTGATTCCTACTACTCATATATCCAACCAAAAAATACTTACAACTCATAAGTCATACTCAGTCAACACTAAGACAAGCAACAAACATAATTGCAAGTCACTAGTTATCATACTAACAAGGAATCCTCAAGGAAAAGAAGCTAAAAAAGGAACTGGATTAAGGACTGAAGGTAACTCTATTGCTATCAAGAAAAAATGATGGAACAAAGTCCTAGAATAACAGAAGTAGATAAGCATTAAGATGATACTTTAAAAACCAATTTAAGATACAACCTGATAATCATACACGTCTGTCCGAAATCATGACACTCAGAATCCTCGCCACGCCAATAAGCATAGCTGCGATAAACGATAGGTTCCATAACTAAGGTATGCAACTCTATAATCACGTCATCTAGAATCCTCGCCACGCCAACCAGTATGGCTGTAAGAAACTCTAAATTTATAACTAAGATATGTACATCCAAAGTTAGGTTCTTACATATCCGCCTTGACAGCTAATGTGGCTGCAATAAACTCTAGGCTCCATAACCAAAGTAGACGTTTTACCTTTCTCACTGTCCTCATCAATATATGTCATCAGATGATACCAAAAATTTTAGTCCATAAAATTTATCTCGATATGAAATCAAAATTCAACAACGATACCAAGAATTAAATTTAACAACTGGTCAACAAAAATCAAACTCAACAATAATACCAAAATTTTAATTTAATAACTGATCAACAAGAATCAAGTTTAATAACAACACGTAAGAACGGACGGGAACAAGGGGAAAACGATTTAAATTAGAAATTATAATAAGATTCTTAAGGGTCGTCCCAGGAATCTCTCAAGAAATTTGTGATTGAGTATCATCTCTTATCCTAGTACCCGATGTCCTATACCCTATTGCAGGCACGCAGTAGTACAACTAAGACGTTGCACTACCACGATATCGCACAACTTGCGATGTCTGACCTACATGGGTCGCCACTAAAAATGTGTCACGACCCGTACCCGGTATAGGGGCACGAGAGCGTGGGTACGTCCAGCCTACGCCACAGCATCGACGGTAGAACGCTGTCTAGGTCATGATACTATCTAATTAATCTCTCATGAATATCCAACTCCATAAGGAGACATAGATATCATAATATAATATGAAATATACTCAATCACATAAGCTAAAGCACGATGAGATATCAAAGAACAAATAAAATATAAGACAAGTCTAAACAACAATAAATAGTCTAACCTACAATCAATAACATCCAAATCTCCAAGTATGCTGGAAACAAGTCCTCTATGTCACAGTCTGGAAAAAATATCCAGTCAGGATTAGAACAAAGTACAAGCACTAACAGCAGTTCCACATATATTGACAAAAACTATAACACAGTGTAAAGAAATACAAGACAGATATGAAAACTGGCAATAAGAAATACTGGAATAAAGGAATACTGGAACAAAGAAATACTGGAGCATGTCATCATCAATGTACATCGAGCAATAAAATAGAAATACAAGTACAGGCAAGAACAATGAATTGGTATGTAAGTGTGTACAAGAATAATAGCTAGAACATGTAGAGATGCTAGATCAATATACTAGAGATGCATGTCAAGAATATCTAACTAAGTGTGTGAAACATTAGCATATCATGTGATCTGTTTGGGACTGAAAAGGCTCATTACATTGGTTAGCTATCATCCTTGAGGTCAGGCTAACCATCCGGAAAGCTATGATGCGAGTAATAGTTAGGCTAACCACATGTAACAGCTATGAAGCATGTAATGGTAAGGTTGTACCGACGTGAGGTGTGGGTGAGCTATGATGCATGTAAAGTTGGGTATGATCACATAAGCTACTAATATTTCCCCGTTTTTCCCCAGCTAGCACGATGGATTCCAATCACGACTCCTCGTGACTGGTCTCGATGATGCCAACTCGTATAAATAACAGTGTCAGAGTCATGTACGCTATACAGCAAGAATTATAGACATAATCAACATAATGGAAACTGTCAAAGAATGTACTCGCCTGGGGTCCCGCTGCTGGCAATACCAATAACCAGATTTCCAAAGTTTTGTCTGAACAATCCAACAATCCTATCGACATCATATAATAAAATATTGCATCAGATATTACTTTAACACACATTAGAATACACTGAACTCAGGGGCTACGCAAGGTATGACTCTGGTCAACTAAGGTCAAGTGTGCGTCAATTGTACGGGTGTCGCGTCTGCAAATACTGTGCAAAATAGATAGTCAATGATACGATCTTGCCAGTACGCCGGTGTACATACGACATTCTTCTAACATTTACAGTGCCACAGGTCAATGTAACTACGGGGTATCCGTGGTTACACTCGGATCATCTAGTACATGGGCATATAATACCTATTATTATTTATCATAAACATTAATACTAACTAATTGCAAGTATAATAAATATATGCATTTAGATATACTTTAAATAGAATTAATACTACATACGTATATATATTAAACATGTACTAGGGATACATGAACCAAACATATACGTATGTACATATATACTAGTTGAGAATATACTATATATATACACACATATATATGCCAAAAATATATTTAAATATATATACTAGTACATATACCCTACATATATACCAATTAGGTTCATACACATATAGATATATAATATGTACATACAACACACCAATATACCAATACACATACCAATACCAACTATAATACGCATGTATACAATGAAGAATATGCGTATAAGCGCACACAATAATCACGAGAAATGCTCCTCACCTTGGCTTCGGCGTGCACGTGCACGAGATCGGCTTGGCGACGACGACGACGATGGCGATGGTGTTGATGACGTCGATGACGAAGGAGCTGGTGGTGATCTTGCGAAGGTGATAGCGATGTTGAAGGTGATGATGATGGTGGTTATGATCATGGTGAAGATGATGGTGAAGGTGGAGGCGAGGCTGGGCTGTCATTGGGAAGTCGCTGCTCGACGGAGGATGATGGATATAATGATGGCTATGGGGTCGTTACCAGAGATGGGAGAGGAGATGGTCATTCAATGGTAGGGAAGAGAACGGCGGGAAGCTGTGGACTTTGTAGGTCGCTCACGGGGCTGAGCTCATGACATCGTATGACGGAAAGACGTAGAGCTGAAGGAGCGCTCACCATTGCTAGAGCACTCCGGTCCGGCGGGGCTCGGCAATGCAAGGCTTGCAGAGTCGTCGATGGCAAGGTAGAGTTCAGTCGGGTCGAGGGGTTGTCCACCGGCTGAGGCCGGAGTAGACAAGAGGAGGAGGAAGCTGTTCAGGGGAGCGGAGTCGGCTTCAGTCGATGAGGGGGTTGAGTCATCGAGGTTGTAGAGGGAGGTGGTGAAGGAATCGGCAGGGAAGTATCGGGGCAGTGCGGATGCTCAGCTCAGGGTGTAGCGACGCTCCGGTGTGCTTGGGGAGGCTCGGGCGGGTAACTGACTGAAGGGGAGGACGGCGGTAGATAGCAGAGGGCTACGGCAGCTGCTCGAGAGATGGCTGGTCAGGATCTGGGGTGGACTGTCCCGAGGGATAGGAGGAAGGGTAGATGATGATGAATAGGAAGAAGAGGGATAGGTCGGCTGGTAGCAAAAGTTTAGGAATATAAATAAAGGAAAAAATAAAGAAGGGGAAAAGAATATATATATGTATAGGTCTTGGTTTGACCTAGAAATTGACTTGGTCAAATTCCCTTGGGATTGGGCCTTGTTATGGAGATATTTCAAGGGACATGATTCAAATGGGGTCAAAATGAAGGGCTAGGGTTCAATTGGTTTCAAGGTTTGGAGGGCATGATCTTAAGGAGATTGGTATTGAATTACACACTCCTAAAAATTATGGAAAAATACACATGAAGAAGAAAAGGTTTATTCACGTGTCGTATCCAACGGGATGGACACCTTAATGCACTTTTGCATAAGAGTGCCCAACAATTAGAAAATTACACAAAGTTGGGTTTATGGTTTAATTAATTAAAAATAAATACAATTGGTGTTCTAAAATTAATTAGAAGTACATGGGGTCAAAATTAAGTGGGACACAAGTATTATAAATGAAGAAGGCTCATAATAGAATATTGTCCTAATTTGGGTTGCTCAAAATGGGTTAAGATTGTGTCTCCAATTTCGATTGGAACGCACAAGAATACAAAACTGGATTTATATTAAATTAAATAATAAACGTTTGCGACAAAAATTGTGCGGCTAAAATGAAGCCCAAGAGAACATAATTTACACAAAGGTCAGAAAAGAAGGCAGGTATGTCTAGGATAAAGTTGTAAAATTTGTTGGAAGGCAATGGCTAGGATAGCGCTCCAAATATCGAAGCAACGGTAAGGAAATACTATTAAATAAAAATCACATGAATTATTAAATATAATTAAATATTATGTAAATTATTTACACATTAATTTATAAAAAGACGAAAATACCCCTAATCTGAAATGTGGGGGTGACACACACTAGGGACATCTGCAGGAATAGGTTGGGTACATGCTTGTCCTATGGATCGTCAGCACATCAGTTGAGGGACTGTCCATCTATTCAGACTCGTCAGGGTGGAGAAGCTGCTCAGAGGGGACCAACCAGAGTACCTATTGTACCAGGAGGCCAGCAGAGGGGACTTCCACTTCCACCACAGCAACAGAGGTTTTCTCAGCACCAAAAGTAGTAGAGAGGTGCACATCAAGGATGCGCATACGCCATGACAATCGAGGAGGCCAAGCTAGCTGGAGACATGATTTCAGGTTCAGTTTCTCTTGATTCTATTCCAGCACTTGCATTATTTGATTCTGGCGCTTCCCATAGTTTTGTATCTGTATCTTATGCCCTTAGGCATCGTTTAGAGATGGAACCATTAGATAGGACTTGCAAGATCATGACTGGAGGAGGCATTATCCTAGTCCGAGGTTATTGTAAGGACAGAAGAGTATCATTGGGAGCCGAGAGTTGAGCGTGGGCTAACTCGTCATGCCACTTCCGGGATACGATATTGTACTCGGAATGGACTGGTTGAGTAGGCACCATGCTACCATAGATTGTCACGGAGGCAGAGTAATATTTTGACCACCAGGAGAGCCATAGTTTGAGGTCGCCAGAGGAGCAGCGGAGCAGAGCAGAGGCACTTTTTGTGGAGCTAGGAAGGAAGAAAAGGAGTTTTCATATTCTCTGATAGCGGAGTTCCTGGATGTATTTCCAGAGGAGTTGCCAGGCTTGCCGCCAGATAGAGATGTTGAATTCTCTATAGACTTGGTACCAGGAGCCAAGCCCATTTTATAACATGTTTATAGAATCAACAACAATAAACTGGCAGAACTGAAGAAGCAAGTTAAGGAGCTGCAGGACAAAGGCTTCATCAGATCCAGTTTATCACCATAGGGAGCTCCGATATTATTCGTACCAAAGAAGGACGGCACGGTACGCATGTGTACCGATTATAGAGCTCTGAACAACCTCACTATCAAGAAAAAATACCCGCTGCCAAGTATAGATGTTCTTTTCGATCAGTTGAGCGGAGCAAAGGTGTTTTCAAAGATAGACTTGAGGTCAGGCAATCACCAGGTGAAGGTAAAGAGAGAAGACATACTAAAGATAGCTTTTTAGACCAGATATGGCCAGTTTGAATTCATAGTAATGCTGTTTGGGTTAACCAATGTACCAGCAGTATTCATGAACTTGATGAATAAGGTGTTCCACCAGTACCTTGACAAGTTCGTAGTGGTGTTCATCGACGACATCCTTATGTATTCGAAGGCCCCGGAAGGAGCACGATGAGCACCTGAGGATGGTCTTGGAGACTCTCAGGAAAGAGGAGCTGTACGAAAAGCTTTCAAAGTGCGAGTTCTTCCTTGACAAGGTTAAATTTCTTGGACATATAGTGACGGTAACAAAATTTTAGTTAACCCAAAGAAGATCGAGGCAGTGGAGTCATGGGCTACCCCCAGTTCGGTAGCTGAGATCAGGAGTTTTCTCGGGTTAGCAGGATACTTCAGGAGGTTTGTACAAGACTTCTCCAGGATTGCAGAACCAATGACTAGGCTGACCAAAAAAGATGTAGAATTTATCTGGACAGAGGATTGTCAGGCCGCATTTGATGAGCTGAAGAAGAGATTGACGACAGCTCCAGTTTTGACGTTGCCATCAGGGACGGGTGGATTTACTATCTACAGTGATGCTTCAGAAAAAGATTTGGGTTGCGTTCTTCAGCAACACGGTAAAGTAATTGCCTATGCTTTTAGACAATTACGCCCTCATGATAAGAACTACCCCACCCATGATTTGGAGTTGGCAACTGTTATCTTCGCTCTAAAGCTGTAAAAACACTATCTGTACGGAGAGCGTGTAGAGATCTTCACGGACCACAAGAGCTTGAATTACGTGTTTATGCAGAAGGAGCTGAACATGAGGCAGAGGAGGTAGTTGGAGTTGATGGAAGACTTTCACATCTCATTACAGTACCACCCAGGAAAGGCCAACGTAGTTGTCGATGCCTTGAGCAGATATCCGATGGCTATATACTTGACTACAGATAGACATTTATTGGCCGATCTTGAGAGCTTGGGAATTAAAGTGCTAGTTCTAAGTATGGAGATTCAGATGTGGGGATTGCAGATACAGTCCGAGCTGATGGACATAATTAGAGCTGCACAGTATAATGATGAGGCTCTGAGGAGTATCAAGGCACAAGTTCGGACAGGATTAACAAATGACTTCACTATTGCGGATGATGGATCTTTACGACATAGCACGAGGATGTGTATGCTGAGTGGAGATCTACGCAAAAAGGTTTTGCAGGAGGCACATCGCTCTCAGTACTCGATGCATCCCGGTGCCAATAAGATGTATCAAGATCTATGAGAGCACGTATGGTAGTATGGTATGAAGAGTGAGGTAGCACGCTTTGTATCCTAGTGTTTGGTGTGCCAGCAGGTAAATGCAGATCGACAAAGGCCAGGAGGATTGCTTCAACCTTTACCCATTCTAGAATGGAAGTGGGAGCACGTAACTATGGACTTTATTTTAAGGTTTCCATGTTCTCCAGGAGGAAAGGACGCGATTTGGGTCATCGTAGATAGGTTGACCAAATCATCCCACTTCTTACCATTTAAAGTGGGTACATCGACATAGAGGCTAGCATAGATGTTCGCGCGACAGATTATCAGATTACTTGGGGTTCCTATAAGCATCGTCTCAAATCGGGATAGTTGTTTTACTTCTTATTTCTGGAGGAGTCTGCAGGCTAGCTTGGGCACTCAGCTCAGGTTTAGAACCGCATATCACCCTCAGACATACGGGCAGTCTGAAAGGACTATTCAAACTCTCGAAGATATGCTACGCACTTATGTTTTGGATCTCAGAGGCTCATGGGAGGATTATCTACACCTGGACAAGATACTGCTGGGCAACTCTCTCAACTTCCTGTAGTGCCATATGGTGAGCATTCACCATGCTCTCTCTCATCAGATCAGTCTGTGCTTGGTGCGCCTTTGCCTATATCCTCTGAGCCTCAGCTTAAACACGTTGGGCCTCCGCCATCACTCTCTGGGCATCTACCATGCCCTGAATCAAGGTAAAAACCTATGCCCCATCAGCAGGCACCCCTCCAGGAAAAGGAATCTACGACGGGAGATGATGGTGATGACGGCTGGCGGGTGGAAGACCGGAGAGGAAGAAGAAGGAAGGAAGTGGTTTAGTTAGGGTTTGGTTTTGTGAAGAAGTTATTGGCTGCTGAAAAAATAGAGAGAAAGATAATGGTTTATGTAGAAGAGAGAGAGGGTGATGGCCTTGGGATTAGGGCCGGCTATGTGCTTCCTAGGAATGGGGGAAGGTTTCTACAT
This sequence comes from Iris macrosiphon, assembly GCA_036927795.1. Classification (NCBI taxonomy): domain Eukaryota; kingdom Viridiplantae; phylum Streptophyta; class Magnoliopsida; order Asparagales; family Iridaceae; genus Iris; species Iris macrosiphon. Next base: position 45,690,024 of record JAYESA010000003.1, read on the forward strand.
GAAGGAATTGAGGGTGGAGATGGTGTATTTTGAAAGGAGGGCTAGGATGATGTAGGGGAAAAGTTATAGTGTAGTTCACACAAAATAGAGGAAAAATCCATATATGATCGGTCAACAATGGGAGGGGGGTTTCTTCATGGCTTGGCTCCAATGGGAGGTAGACACCTCATTGTCTTTTTGCATAAAGGCCCTTAACAATTGGGAAATTACACAAACAGTGAGATTTAGGATTGGATAAGAAAAAATACCATGTTTGGTGTGATATTGGGTTAGAAGGGTTTATGGTGTTTAGTATGAACCTTGAGGGTGTGAGTGGGGGTTTGGATTGGTGTTGGGTCTAGTTTTGGGTTAGGTTGGGTCCTTACACCAATTTAATTAAAATTAGTGTAAATGGTGTTCTTAATTTAATTAAAAGTGCATAGGATAAAAATTGGGTGGGACACAAGTGTCATGGATGTAGTAGACTCAGACTACATTATTGTCATAATTTGGGTTGCACAAAATGGGTCAAGATTGTGTCTCCAATTTTGATTGGAAAGGATAAAGATGCAAAGTTGGATTTATTTGGATTTAAAAATAAATATTTGTAACGAATATTGTGTGACTAAAATAAACCACAATTGAGGATATTTATGAGTTACACAAAGATTAGAATAGAAGACTGGCACGTCTAGAACAAGGGTGTAAAATTTGTTAGAAGGCAAAAGCTAGTGCAGCACTCCAAATATCAAAGCAATGGTAAGGTGCACCAATTGAATTAAAAAATCATAGTAGTGAAATATAACCACAATAATTAATCCCAAATAATACTAATTTAATCTATAACCCTATATTTTGGTCAGGGGGTTTAGTAATACATGTGTGGGATTAAACTAAATGTTAAATAAAAGATTAGGGATTTGTCTAGGAGGTTTTAGGTCTAGTCCACTAACCCATGCATTAATGAACACAATATAATATAATATAATATATATATATATATATATATATATATATATATATATATATATATATATATATATATACATACATACGTATCATGCAATTATTTATAAAATAAAATATACACAATACTTATAATAAATAAAAATGACAAAAATACCCTTATTTTAGGATGTGGTAGTGACAATACAACCATGCACCATATGCAGGCTTGTGCCAAATTATAATCATGCACCGACTACTTCAAGAAATATGTAGTGTCCATGACATCACAATGAAGGTCTCATGCAGCAAACAGTCTTATGCGCCAGCCTTCCAAGCGCTAAAGCTCCAATATGGCAGTGTTCCAATATGACAACACGTCTATGCGCTGAAGTTATTATGTGGCAGTATTCTCTTAAGGGCCTTACACAATCAAATCTTACGATTATTAACATCCAAGATCTTTAAATAACTAGGGCATGACACGTGTTATGCAAATTATGGGCATTAGCAATCCCATATCTCGACTTGCCACGTATCAGCCATATAACATGCACCTATAGAAGCCGCACAGGCACACGCATGCTTGGTCTTCTAAAGGCTATAAATAGTGGATATTTCCCACACACACGAAGGAGAAACAGAGAATACCATCGCCACCACCACACAAAAAGGGACAAAAGAAAGAAGGGATATTAGCTGAGTCGCATACTTACGTCTCCCTGAAGCCTCGCCATCCTCTACACGTCGGACCATCAACGGAGTAAAGTGATCGACCACAGATCAGATCTTTATCCTCACAATTACCCAGATTAATTTGTCCTTAGAGCTCTACGTATTAGAGCATCCTTTGTACTTTTTGTTCTACTCCAATCAATACAAAAGTTCGTACAACTTTACCTTTTTTGTATTTTTTATGATGTCGACAGGAACTGCTGTAAACTTTTGACAATCGAATACATGTGTATCATAAGGTTCTCGAGTTTTTCCATCCTTTGAAAATGTTTTGTGTTGGAATTTTGGTTGGCTGTCGCCTTTGTTGCTTGTCTAATTTTTACTTGATTTGCCAAGGAGGTAGAGCTAATTGTGTCACGCCCCAATCTCCCGCAAGCTCGATAGTCCCCGCTGAACATGAATTACCACATTTATAGCTCTCCCGCAAGACAATCGTTCTCATCGGGATGTGATGTCGTACGAGCCTGGAGTTGCGCTCGTACAAGGCGATGTTGTCAAACACCAAATGTTATCATTGAAACAACCAAGTGGCAGCGGAAGTCAAGTATTGTGTACCAAGCACACATCAGAGTAAAATATAGCGAAGCTCATGATAGGGTCCAAATAAAATGCCCCGAGGCAATGCCACAAAGGCGATGCCACGAAGACGATAAAATGCTCTTGCTCTTTTCTCTAGCCCACAAAGGTACTTACATTTCATACATCATGTCTCGTATATCCAAGCAGCGCCACTACGCCTGCGTACCTGAAATATTGCCCACAAACGTGGGTCAGTACACAACGGTACTGGTGAGTGGGGTAACCCACTCGTCTAAGTCGATACTAAGTAAAATAGTGAATGCAAACAGTTATATGGTGATCTTTCTAGTTTGAATCCTAGATTCGTTTCATAGCATATGGATGACATGTTAAGAAAAGCTATAAAGCAGTTTTAAGCACGGAAGCATTCAATCTCAAACCAAACGACAAGCAGTTATATAAGCAACCCGAAGGATTCTAGCATGCAAACCGTCCTACTCAATGCCATCGTTTGCACGATAACATATCGAACCATCAGTCTCGCCTAAATATCCTTCCTCAACCAACTTGATACAATCCAAATTCTCATAGTGCACACTCTTGCCGAGGCAAGGTGGCCGTGCCTAAACGAAGCCAAACCAACAAAAAAAAAGCAAGCCAACACTAATCTATATGAAGTCACTGGCAAAGCCATAAAGGACATTGATCGGACCAAGATCAATAGGGTAGTCCTACCCGATCCAGGGCTGGGCAGCTACTCCCTCCTGGTGGTATCGGACTACCAGCACCGCGCCCAAGACGTGATGCCCATGTCTCCTCCATGGCCGAACGGTCCCGGTGCGCCAGAGTCCATCCCGTTCGAGAAAACGAAACCCTGTGCAACACAGGTTGTCCATGACATGCAGACACCAAATAGGTATGACGAGAGGATCGAACATTCTTGCCCCACCAAGCAATCCTAGACTCGTTCCACCAATAATCCAACCAACACATCCATAACCATTCTTCCAACATATTGCCCAAGGCACCAAATCCCAAGTATTTCCATAGGCACAATGCCTCTTCTCAACACAGTATTTCCAATGGTGCAACACCCTTGCTCAAAGCAATCCCATGGCCCAATGCTATTTCAGTGGCACAATGCCCCATTCAAGGCACGATGCCCCATCAAGCGGCACAACACCCTCGCCGATGCAGTTATTCGGTTTTGAACCACAACTGCTCGCTTTGCAAGACAAAGCAACCAAGTGATACTCGAGCACGGATGCACGCTCGCTCGCCCAAATTCCTGATATTTTTAACGCCTCAATGTATCATTCCAACTGTCCAAGCATAATCCTAATTATTCAACCAACTGCCTCAAATGCAATATTCTACTCTAGCTCCAACTATCTAACGCGTAAATTATTTCAAGCCACAATCCTATCCATGCCAACGACGTACACTCTATGCACGCCTCAGTGTAGTGATTCTCAATGTTTCAGCCCAAGTGTTCAAGCCTTTTACGTGTTTTCCATATTATTAGGCATGAAGGAGTAGAGGAGAAGGGAAAGATCCCACTCATAATGTTTGACTCCGTTAAGCATCATGTCCTGCCGATACGGCCAATCCCTTGAACCCGTGGTCCGATGCAAGCGCGATCTACTCAACTGGTATGATTGTGCAAGCAGGTCGTGCTCTACAAATCATCTGACCGATCAGACTAAGGAAGATGGCATTATCATTCCAACCCAGCTATCTCAATACTGCTCTGAACGAACACCTGATTTCCATCGATCCCGCTAGCCATCTGCACATGAAAAAACTCAATCAATATTTTTCCCAAAATCCAACAAATCAAATATAACCAGCATTTGTTTGATTCAATCCGACTCAGCGTAACGCACCATGCGGTTGCGGACGTTATAAATTGCTCGATAATGACTCTTTGTATTAGCTCCAAATTTTTTAGCAAGGGGTCATTTTCAAAATCTTCCATACCTGTTACACCATTATGACCACTTACGCTTGCAGCTAGCCTTGTGTCTTTTCTGCTGCCTCTACTTCTTTCTGTAATTTAAAATATTATTAAAAAACCTTATCAGTCGTACGATGACCAGTAGATAAGCTTTCACAAGATAAATAAAATAACTATGAAACAACATACCCCTATAATTTAGCACAGTGCGTATGATGTGAACACTTAGTACTATGAAATGAGAAGTCTGAATTAATAAATTATAACAGCATAGTGTGTATGGTTAGTAGTTTAGCAAGTGTGTATGCTGTGAAGTCTATAAGATCCCACAATAACACCTTCTGCACTACTAGGCCATAAACTAGATCAGGATTTTCTTTCAATTTTTTTATAACAAACAAAGGAAAGTACATTCCTTCTATTGTACATCCCTCCTATCAAACACAAAGGAAAAAAATGATCATTCCTTTTGATATGGATGGAAAGTATATTTCAAATATTTTTTCTCCCTTCTACTTTTTCACCCTTCCTACAAATTCAGCCTAAAACTTTATAACTATATTGTTTTGTTTCAATAGGGAGCTGTTACGGCCCGTGCCTGGTTGATCGAACATAAGTATATGAGCGCATCCAGCCTACACTACAACATCGACTATAGTACGATTTCTAGACCACAATAGTCACCAAATGCTCACAATTATCAATCTTCTCAATTACAGCGAACTACTAGTAAGATTAATACCCAGATACACACACATGATAATTTCAGTCTACTATCATTTTAGTACTTCATACATACCAGATCTCTATAGGAAAACTCGGTAAATAACCACAAATATACATCAATGCATTAAATAATCGATCCTAATATTTTAGGTTCTCCATTTTTTGTCATCCGATCCAATGCCATCTCCATGTCATCATCTAATAGTCAGCTATCCAGTCAAGATTAGAATAAAGTACATCCATAAAAAAATATCGCACAATACTAAATAATTAATAAAAATGTAGTAGATATACCAGATAATACAACATTAAATGTTGTAATTAAATAAAACCCGCAACACTAGAAATAATAAGAAATAAGCTATAAATATGTACAAGATATCCTAGCATCTACGTGTATTGAAATATCATTTTCGATATGTGGCCGACTAAGGTTTGGATTCGGATTGGTCCGGCTTGAACATATGCGCAATGTATGTCATACTATGATTTCATACTCTTATAGTTTGACCACATATCTACTTGACATTTTCCATCTCCCATGAATCAGAAATCAATATCAACAAGATTCAGAATTTGATATCATTTGATGCAGAGTCAAGATAAATGATGCAGAGTCAAGTATTTCTTCATGTCTAGATCATGTCTTAGTATGACTCACAACTAGATAAGAAACTAAATGAATCATTTATAATGTATTGAGAGCAAGGATTATTTGCCTCTTGTCCCATTTGTTGAAGTTGTGCCTATTTCCAAACCTATTAAAATACCAGATTTTAATATCATTCTATAAATTTTTTTCTAGAATACCTATTTTGGGTACTAAAATCCATAAGAACAATTCCTTGAGTCTTGGCCCAAACACTTTATTATTAGAATTGGACAAAACTCCTATTTTTATCTATTTATTGATTATTTTTACATTATAAGCCCATTTATAATAAATCATTTTGAATGTACTAAGCACCAGTGGAACCTATTTAAATCATAATATTCCTCTTATAAAAATTATTCATAATTCTTTTACTATGGAAGCCTAATACTAATTCTCCTAAACCCAAACTAATTAATAGAATTTTATAAAAACCATGAAGGCTAAAAGATTTAATTACTTAGTCTAAAATTTTTTGATCAATCCAACTATAAGCTGGCCCGAACCAATTCCCATATTTCCTAATTATTTTAATAGCCTTTAATTAAATACTTTAGCTATTTCTCTGAGTTTTAAGAGAAATAAAACTTAAAGAAAGAAAGAGAAGTGAGCGACTCACCTAGAGAAGAGCAGTCAACGGCTTCAGAGAAAGAGGGTCACTAAAGGATTATATAGAGGATTCTATGGAGGTGGAGACCGACACATGAGCTCGGGGTGAATAGAGTTTGTGATAATATTTACCAACTAAAAATTGAAGGCTGATAACCAACTAATATATTAATGACAGCAGATATTGAATATAGCAAATATAAAAAAGATAATGCTGAGTAAGAAATCATAATACGCTGACACCGAAAATTTATACTAGTTTCTCTCATGGAGGACTAATCCAGTCCCGAGAACTCTTGCTCAGTGTTGATCCACTATTTATGAAATAGGGTACACATGCGCTTTTGATCCGAAGGGCACTCCAGCTTCTTACAACACGAGCTTTGATCCGAAGGACTCGCGACTTCTTACAACAAAAAGCTTTTGATCCGAAACAAATAGGAGGGATAGATATAGGCTTGGAAACTTCAACCTCATGTTTAGCCTAAGAATACATGTTAATTAACCTATCCCTTTTATTTAATTAGGTTCATCCCCCCTCTAACTAATTAATTTTTTTTGAGAAATAGTTAGTTACAACCAAATAACTGACTATCTAACTAGTTAAATCCAGATGTGAAAAAGGTAGAGAAGCTTAGACATTAATAACTATTTTTTTAGCTAAAGGACTTACTTAATCCTAATATTCTCTAAATAAAATTTTAATAACAATTATTATACAATTACTATTCTTCTCTCTATAGGGCCAGTTTCCTATTAAATATGTTTATTTTATTAAAAAATAACTATGGACTTTTAACACATTATGTGGTTTTAAGTAATTTTTTTATAAACAATCTAGTTGGTATGTGTTGGGTTTCATTTTATAATTCTGAGTAAATTCCAATATTATTAAAATAATTAACTCTCTATATTTTGTATTAAATTTTTTTTAGAGATTTAATCCTATTGGTATGTTTTAAAATAAAAAGATATCAAATTTGATTCAGATTTCAGGGATTATAAATCTACCTTCCTCACAAAAATTTCGTCTTTATTTAAAAAAACATGGCATAATTAAGAAAGAACAGAGTTTAAATTGTTTTATTACCAATTTTTTATTGAATATAATAGAGATCTATAGAAAGACAGTTAAAAGGAATTGATATTGCTACTAAACACAAGTCAACTGAATTTGGAATATTTTGATATCATTTTCAAGGGCAATAAGAGACCAAACAGATGAATATAGGACGTATTCTTACTAATATTCAAAAATCTTGTATACATGAAATCACTTCACTTTAAAGCCCATGTCTCGTTAGTGCGAATCTAGTTATAGTTGACCCATTGTTCCATGATTCAGATAAGAAGTCACCCTTACTGTCACTCTATAGAACCATACATGAGATTTTTACCTCATTCGGCTCCTCGTTCAATTATTTCAAAGTAATTGGATCCTTTTCTTTGTTCTAGAATCTCCTCCCTTCTTCCACTCTGCCCTGAAGAGTAGCTAAGACCAATTCATTCACGTTTTTATGTTCTAATTGAATACTTTCCATTTATGATCAATGGGAAAACGAAGCACCTAACAATGCATCTTCACAGACCAAGAACTACGAGATCGCCCCTTTCATTCTGGAGTGACGGAGGGATCGTACCATTCGAGCCTTTTTTTTATGCTTTACCCGGAGGTCTGGGGAAAGCAGAAATCATAGGATTTCCCTAATCCTTCCTTCCCGAAAGGAAGAACGTGAAATTCTTTTTCCTTTCCGCAAGGACTAGAAGATTGGATCCAGCCATAAGAAGAATGCTTGGTATAAATAACTCACTTCTTGGTCTTCGATCCCCTCAGTCACTACGAGCGCTCCCCGATCAGTGCAATGGGATGTGTCTATTTATCTATCTCTTGACTCAAAATGGGAGCATGTTTGAAAAAGGATCTTAGAGGATATGTGCATAAGAGTGAGACCCAGCTTGGTATCTGATCTGGGTAATAACAATTTATGTTATGGGTTTGGGGTTTACATATACACATATATGTTGTTATAATTGAAATTGAAAATCATTTATTATTGAAAATAATGGATTTAGTCATAAATAAATTAGGTTTCCTAATTCAAAGTAAAGTAAATGGTTAATTATTATAATTTTACCCAAATTTTGCAGCTTGTGACCGAAAATCTGTTTTTTCCTATTTTTAACAGAAAAGAGAAGTTTTTAAGCTTTGTAGTAACTCCAACCCGTTCAACTCCATTGTCCTGCGAAACAAGAGCTCGATCTCATTGATCCAGTGCCTCTGAATTAAATTCAATGGGATCTATAGAGACCATATCTTCATCCATAGGATCCCAAGTGCCGGGATCAATCAAAGTTCGATTCTATCTGAAGTACTCATTTTCAAATGATATCCACACTGTTCACAAATATTCATTTTTGACCTAATTTTTTTATAATTTAATCCATAACAATTTTTGCATTAAATCTATAAATGTCTGTATTTTTTATTTATATCTAAATCATTATATATTATAGTCTCCCAGTTGAGAAGTAGGTGCACCGGGTTCACCTCTAGTCCTCCCCCAAGCATCCCTTTCAGCCACTCGCTGCTCTTCCTAACTTGACCTTCTCCCTTTGTTTAGTACTCCCCACCGGACTTTTCAAACTTAGCGAACTGAATCATCTGAGTAGCTAAAGGAAGGAAAATCAAAAGAGAAACCGTGAGTAGCGCGGAGTGAGAGCGGAACAAGGCGAGCAAAGTGAGAAAGCGGTTTCATTCCATTTGTTATGGATTGGATGATGGAAAAACCAGCAAGCAGCCTGGGTCCTTGTCTAAAATTAAAATAAAAGGGGATATGGCAAAATTGGTAGACGCTGCGGACTTGATTGAATTGAGCTTTAGTATGGAAACCTGCTAAGTGGTAACTTCCAAATTTAGAGAAACCCTAGAAAAAAAAGGGAGGCAATCCTGAGCCAAATCTTTATTTTGAGAAAATGAACTGGGGGTTAAAAACTAGAATAAAAATGCATGCCAGTAAGTCCTCATACCAGTGTATGGTTGAATCTATTCAACTGGAGATGGAGAAGGTATCATCATTGAAAATCTCTGTTTCTATTCCATCTACCCCTGTATAATGGGTTCGAATCTCCTCCGGCACGGAAGTGGAACGGGCGGGCAAAATTATATGAGAGAAAGAACCTCTTCTATTGAATTAAGAGGTTTTCCCTTACTTTGTCCATGTCAACAAACAATTCAAAATACCTCGACTTTTTCAGAACAGGTCTGAGTCAAATAGCAATGATTCGAAGCATTTCTTTTTACATTACACTATTTCGAAAACCCAAGGACTCGATCGTATAGATATGTAAAATACAGGATTTTCAAACACTTAGCATAGGAGTAGATCTCCACCAAACAAAGACAAAGAAAGTCACACATTAAAACACACTACTTTGCGTGGACTACTGATTGAAATCTTCTAGAAAGAGTCGACGGACCTAGTTTCCCCGGTATTGAGACCGATGCACGAGCACATGGTGAACCAGATTTTGACGACACTAGTACTCGGGATCGAGTCGAGTTCAGAGTTAGTTCGGCCAGAGATCCGGTTGACAGCGGAGATCAAATTGGTTGAATCCGTCGGAGGCGACTCAGCCAGGGTAAGGCTTCAAGTGTCGATGTTAGGGTTTAGGATGTTTCTGTTTCCTCGGGGTTGGACCCAGGGACAGGGTTTGAAATTTGGTTCATATGGTTTTGGTTGTTGTGTTCCTATGTCGGGCACAAGAGAGGATTGTATTTGTGGTATTGTCATGAACTGGGCACAAAATATGGTGGATATGACACACTTGGGCCGGACCTGAGGTTGACACGGCTGGACATGAGAGTTAATATTTTGACACTGGACAATGGACACATAAATCTTACATGACATAAGGAATGGTTGGATGCCCTATCGGACACAACTAGGAAATAATTTTTTTTGTTTAGAAATAATAGGATTTGGGCTGAGATAATTTTTGAATGAATAAATAAACAAATTGGAGGGTACATATAGGCTTGGAAACTTGGACCTCAAGTTTACTCCAAGAAAATATGTTAATTAACCTAGCTCTTTATTTAACTAGGTTCATCCTTCTCTAACTAAATTAGGAATATTTTAGAAATAAATAGTTATAACAAACAAACAAACTACCTAGATACCTAATTAATTAAATTAACATGTGAAAAATATAAAGAAGCGTAGCCATTAATAACTATTTAATTAGCTAAATGACTTACTTAATCCTAACCTTCTCTAAATAAAATTTCAATTACAGTTATTATACAATCATTATCCTTCTCATAATATGGTCCACTTTCTATTAAATTTGTTGAATCTATAAAAGTAACCATGGGCTTTTAACATATATTATGTTGTTTTAAGTGAAAGAATTTTATAAACAATCTAGTTGGACTACATTGGATTTTATTTAATAATTCAGGCCAATATCAATATTATCAAAATGATTCAACTCTCTGTATTTAATATTAAATATTTATAGAGTTTTAGTCCAATTGTTTTCGAAAAACAAATTTCAAATTTGATTTAGGATTCAAGGGTAACAAGAGCTATTTGTTTTAAAAGTAATCAAGAATTATTTAAAAAAAAAGGTCTTAAAAAATTAAAAATCGAAAAATATAACTTTTATTTATTTATTTTAATTTTATTGAAGTTTATAAAAGAAATTATGATAAATAAAATAATTTTATTTCCTACTTTGACTGAAGTTGCAAATAATGAATTATAAGAGGCTATAATGTAAAAAAATTTAAAATGCACATACCATGTGCGTTTCCAAATTTAATTTTTTTTTTGAAAATGCATATATGATGCATTTTCAAAGAAACCAAAAAAAACCATCTTTTTTTCGAAGTTCTTTTTTTTCTCGTGCGTTTTCAAAGAAACCAAAGAAAAAAAAATCAAACCGTACCTACGAGATGCGTTTTCACATTTTCTTTTCTTTTACTTTTTTTTCTTTTCCCGAGTTTAACTGCCCGCACCTAGTAGGTGTGTTTTCAACTTTTTTTTTTCTTTTTCTTTTTTCCAGATTTCTTCTTTTTATAAAAAAAAATATATTTGAAACCACACGTATTATGTGCGTTTTCAGATTTAAATTTTTGTTTTATTTTTTAACTGTATTTTTTTCTTTTGTAAAAAAAATATAAAACATAAAAACACATTTAGTAGGTGCGGCTACAGTTAAAAATTAAATTTTAATTTAAAAATGAATTTTTTATATGCGTTCTCGTTCTTTACGTATTTTTTTTGTCGAGAACGTACTTAACACATGCGTTTTTGTTCTCTACTTTAAATTTTCATAAACTTTGTTCTCTTCTGCTAATTTTGCTAAAATATATTTCTCTGTAGAAATTTTTTTGATGAATTAATAAACAAATTAGCGGGTTTATGTTGTTACGTCCTGATTTCGTAGAATCGATAGTCGTACTCCAGGCATGATATCGTGCGAGCCTAAGTTGCGCTCGCACAACAAGCATCAAACGACCGATTGAGTACTAAGTTTTAGAGTTTTCACGATAGAGATAACATGCATAAAAGTTGAATCAACACAAATATATAAAGAACGATTTTTTTTATTGATAATGAAATAAAGTTACAAATGGTGTTAGGCCAAGAATACAATCGCTCAAGCTCTCTCTCTCTCTCTCTCTCTCTCACACACAATATAGTGGATCATGCCATACGACTTACAACTTGAGGGTGAATATAATGGATGATGTTCCATATACTATATCCCGTATATAAAAAAAATTATCTCCGCCCACAACACTCCAAGGCACCAGAATGGGCTCCAACGCCTTAGCGCTCTCAAGGAGAACTCCCTCACCTATAGAGGTCTGGTGGGGTGCCAATACACAAAAATGCACTGGTGGGGAGGCCTCTCGTCCACTCTAAAAAACCAGTACGTTCATTTAAGTGAGTGCACACAATTAATATGTTGTCTTTATAACCTTGTCATAGTATCAGTTTCATGACATATGACAAGAAAATATTTGTGTTGCAGACATGAAAGTGTCACAAAATATACGAGAAATATGGGTTCAACTTACCAACACTTACCTTTCGTCCTTACCTACGAAAAGTTATATCAATGATATTCTAACATATATATATATAATGAAAAAAAGGAACATATTTGTAAACTCAAAGTGTCTCGAACGTTTATCAGCGAAAGATGTGTGAGGCTCAAAAATATGTATTGTACAGTGTACTATTCCTTCCACAACTAAATAACCTGCTCACGGATTGCCGCTAACAAACCAACTTAATCTATATAAGGGTCACTGGCACCACAAGCCATCTTAAACTTTGGATGAGACAATTGTCCTTCCAGTTCGGTAGCTAGCCTTACTGGACGTCCCGACTCATCCTATGCTAGGATTTCTTCTAGCCCCCATGCTTGGACTTCTGCTAGCGCCGTTCTCCCGGGCTGACACAATTCTTATATCCTAGATATGGTCGAGAACCAAACCTTGTGCATAAGTTGTCTATGACCATGCATTGATAATAAATCTCTACTCCAACTTTACCATACTACTTGAGCCATTTGCTTATCTTAGACTTCCATCTCTATGTAGCTCCCAGTCCAGGGATTGCCTCGATAACCTAACGGTACCGAGACCTTTCCATGCTTCCATCTTTGAATCAGAACGACTACTTGGTAGTTTTCATGTCTAATCTAAATGAACCACGTTTAACGTAATACTCCAAACAGTGTTATAATATATGTGATGAGGTATAGCAATAATATATAAATCTACGTCTGTGACAACAAGTTAGATAATTTGAGTGGCAACATCAAGAAATTCTACTTTATACAAGTCTAAGCAGCAATACATAGTATATGTCTAAGCAGTAGAACAATTATTCTATCTATTTTATCAAGTTATAATCCATGTTCTAAGATAGCATGATACATAGTGAAATTATTCACATACCTATATGGGTTCCTCTATTTTATTAGCATGCATCAAGTTATTGCATAGCAAACTAGCATGTAGAGTCCATTTTATTAAGTGTGAAGGTAAGGCAAAGACAAGTTTATCGAAGTGCCACGACCCGCACCCGAAAATTCGGGCACGAGTGCGTGGGTACGTCCAGCCTACGCCGCAGAGTCGGCGGTAGTACGCTGTCTAGGTCAATTCCAGGTTTACTAAACTAGCTCATTCACAAATAACATAAGCAAGATAATATTGAGAACAGAAACTTAAGATTGTAACTGAAATAAATACGACAACAGATTCAAATGTTTAGTACAGAAAAAATTAGAATGAAATCGGGGACAAACCCGATAAATAAGATAAGAATATAAATAAAGATAGCTACTACTAGCTATTCGGCAGCAGGGGTCTCCTGGATGGGTTCTGGCTCCTCGTAGGTATCATCAGTACCCTCATAGGAACCATAATAAGTAGGGGCAAGGTCCTCATCATCGCCTAAATCAACAGATCCAGTCAGAAAAGGAGCAAAGTACACAGTGCACAACAAGGTTAAACTAAATATTTATGACAATTAAATATTGAATATCATGTTAAGAAACTGCATAACAGAACATCATTATCTCAGAGTTAAAGCTGTAAGCAGGAATATGAGAAAGTAGAAATAAATGAAATAGGAAATGAAACTACAACAGTCAGCAAGATATATAACATGACCAGAAACTATCTGTGTGAACTTGTGTTTGTTTTTAGAATACATAGTTGGCATGTAGGGGTTTATAAGGCTAATTCGGCCATCATAAACGGCTATTAAACAGGGGAAATCGAGATCCGGCTGGGGTACAGTCGTGTACCAACAGCTATTAAACATGACAAGGGGAAGGGTAAACTACATGCCTTCTAGTATTCTCCCACCCGACATGAAAACAAGACAGGAACTTCAATATTCAAGACATGAAAATCCAGCATTTCTAATACTAGGTGTAATCATCAAGGGTACTAGTAAAGCAGGGAGTTAATTATCACAATATAAAGATTTAACTTGAAGTGCAGGTACTTGCTTGTTGTTTGGATCTGATTAATTTGGTTCTTGGGGAAAATTTCCAGAGATGAGTCCAAAAGCTGAAATAGACATTATCATCACGCTCAGAAGATGTCAAATAGCTAGAAACACCTATCCTTGGGTCCAATTTGGAGACAAGGACAAAAACGGCAGTTTCCGGTTAAAACGGGGTCCGCCGGTGGGCCCGCTTTGCACCGAAAAACATGTCCGGGTCAAATGTCTCCAATTTCACCAAACTTAGTGTCAATAGGTCAGGAATGCTGATACGAACCCAACGGAACTTCCAGATTTGGATTTCGATGAGCCGAACACAACATCGTCCGTCGAGCGGGACCTGTGGGGCCCACGACACGCGATTTCGTCAATGTTCTCAGAATCGAACCAAACTTGACCCACAGGACCAGCGTATCGCTACGAGTCCGATGGCATAAGTTTCTTCTCGATCTGACGAGTGTACAAGAAGTTAGGGCAAATTGCCAAAAAGTCGGATACGGGGTGATGTCCGCGGATACGTGTTGATTCCGGTGTGCACGCACACCAGAATCAGCTTCCAGGAAATCTCACACGTCCGTATCGACGACACGCACGTATCTGTGAAGACCGCACGTGACCAAGTCATCCCATTTGGCGGAACGCACTCAGTTTCGGGGTAAAACAGGGTCTAGTTTTTTCTGTTTTTGGATCGCGGTGTACGATCACCACAGGACGCGATGCCCCGAACAGTTTGTCCGGACACCGAGAGGGTCACACAGGCTTCACAACGCAATTTATGGAATTGAAAACGGAGCTACGAATAAAAAGTTATACGCACCTGAAGGGGACCCAAAAATCAGGGTCGAGTCGTGTCCGACTCGTGTCGGACACGGGAAGAAGAATTAGGGCTAGGGTTAGGGTTTCGAGAAGCTGCGGTGGTGGGCGGCGGTCGGCACGGCGGCGGGGAGGCCGAGGGCGGCTGGGGGTGCTGCGGCGGAGGGTGGCGCAGCACGACGGCGTGCTGGGAGGCGGCGGAGGCGGTGCTGCGGCTGGTTGCTGTTGCTGCTGGTGGCTGTTGCGGTCGGGGACGGAGGAGGAAGGAGGAGGAACGGCGTCGAGGGAGGAGGGCGGCGCTGGCGGTGGCTGGGCAGGCGGCGAGGTAGGGCGGAGCTCGGCGGAGGGCGGCGACGGCTAGGGTTAGGGTTTGGAGAGGGGCTGGAGGAGGAAGACGAAGAGGCGGGGGGGTTTATAAAGGGGGAGAGGCGGTTAGGGGTGGCCGATCACGGCGGAGGGCGAGGCGACGTGGCCGCGGGGAGCGGCGCTGCGCGCGGAGGGCGACGGAGAAGTCGGGGCGACGTGGGGGGGGCTGGGTCGTGCGGGCGGGTCGGGCTGACGGCGGGTTGGGTTCGGGTGAACCCGACCCGACCCGATAGGGTTGGGTCTGGGCCGAAATAGCGGGCTGCGCCGCGGCCCAATGGGCCAGGGGCGGGCTGGGCCGAGCAATAAAAATTAATAAAAATATTAATAATAATAATAATATTTAATAATAATAATTAAAAATAGTTAATTAATTAATAAAATTTATTTTTAGGCATTTAAAAATAGTTCTGAGGTCCAGAAAAATCTAGAAAAATTACCCTAAGTCCAGTTTTCCATTTTACACCCAAAAATGTTATTTTCATGATATTTGAATATTATTTATTAACAATTAAAAATCATTTAATTATTAAGAGCCTTGATTTTAATTTCGGAAAATTCCCAGAAAATTCCAGAAAATTGGGAAAAATCCAAGATTTAATAATTTGAAAAATTCAGGAGGATTTACAACCTACCCAACTTACAAAAATTTTGTCCTCGAAATTTAAGAATAACAATGGGACAAAAGGAAAAGGCCAAAAAATAAAATATACCTCAGGGTTCAAAAAGATAGGGGTATCGCTCTCTAATCTCGTATTCTCGCTCCCAGGTGGATTCGCCAGGAGAATGGTGCTTCCAAGCTACGCGAACAAGGGAAATGACCTGGTTCCGTAGAACTTTCTCCGATCGATCCAGTATCTCCACGGGTTGCTCTTGGTAAGTCAGACTTGGGCCTACTTCGAGCTCTGAGTGATCCAAAATGTGGCTGGGGTCTGACACGTACTTTCTCAACTGCGATACATGGAAGACGTTATGGACTCCATCTAGAGAGGGTGGCAATGCCAGTCGGTATGCCACTTCTCCGATTTTCTCCTGAATGCCAAAAGGTCCAATAAATCTTGGGCTGAGTTTTCCACTCCTTCCGAACCTAATGGTGCCATATGTCAGGGAAATCTTCAAGAATACCAGTTCTCCAACCTCAAATTCCAAGGGCCTTCGGTGGCTATTTGCCCAATGTCGTTGCCTGTCTTGAGCCACTCGAAGTCTGTCCCTTATTTGCTTTACCTTCTCAGCTGAATCGATCACCATCTCTGGTCCCAGCAGGGCTCTTTCTCCAACGTCATCCCATGATAGTGGGGTACGACATCTTCGTCCATACAGAGCTTCAAATAGAGTCATCTCAATACTTGCCTGGTAACTGTTATTATAAGAGAACTCCACCAGATGTAGATAGTCTTCCCAGGATCCTCCAAAATCCAGAACACATGTACGGAGCATATCTTCAAGTGTCTGGATTGTACGTTCCGATTGTCCATCGGTTTGGGGATGATAAGCTGTGCTGAATTTGAGTTGCGTCCCCAAGCTGGCTTGTAAGCTCTTCCAGAAGTGAGAGGTGAATCTTGAATCTCGGTCGGAGACAATACTTACTGGAACTCCATGCAGCCTGACAATATGTCTGATATATAAATCTGCCAGCTTTTCTGTAGATAGCCCCACTTTGAAAGGTAGAAAATATGCAGACTTGGTCAGTCTATCTACTATCACCCAGATTGCATCCTTTCCACTAGGTGTCCTTGGAAGACCGGAAACAAAATCCATTGTGATATGTTCCCACTTCCACTCCAGAATGGGTAGTGGTTGAAGCAATCCTCCAGGTCTTTGTCTTTCTGCCTTGACTTGCTGGCACACTAAACAATGAGATACGAACCTGGCTACTTCTCTTTTCATGCCATGCCACCAAACATGCGTCCTCAGGTCCTTGTACATCTTGTTGGCTCCTGGATGTATAGAGTATTGCGATCTGTGCGCCTCTTGCATAACTTCTTCTCTTATGTCTCCTTGAGGTACACATAATCTATCGCCATGCCTCAGTGATCCATCTTCATGAATTGTGAAATCTTCCACTAATCCAGCTTGCACTTGTCCTCAAAGGCTTCGCAGGCCTTCGTCTTGAAACTGAGCCTCCTTGATCTTGTCTATTAAAGTAGACTGAATCTGCAAGTTCATCATTTGGCCTTCTTTTCCTGGGATGATTACTTCAATACCTAAACTTTCTAAGTCCTCTAGCAGGTGTCTGTCCATAGTCAAGTACATCGCCATAGGATATCTGCTTAGAGCATCAGCAACTACATTGGCCTTCCCAGGATGATATTGAAGGGTGATATCAAAGTCTTTCATTAGTTCCAGCCACCTTCTTTGCCTCATGTTTAGCTCTTTCTGGGTGAAGATATATTTTAAACTTTTATGGTCTGTAAATATTTTCACCTTTTCTCCATAAAGATAATGCTTCCATAACTTAAGAGCAAAAATGACAGCTGCCAATTCTAAATCATGAGTTGGATAGTTCTTTTCATGAGGTCAAAGCTGTCTAGAGGCATATGCTATTACTTTCTTGTTCTGCTCCAAAACACAACCTAGACCTTTTCCAGAAGCATCACTATAAATAGCGAAACCTCCGGTTCCAGAAGGTAAGGTTAGAATAGGGGCAGTAGTCAGCCTTTTCTTCAATTCCTCGAAAGCATGCTGACATTCATCAGTCCAGGTGAACTCTTCATCCTTCCTTGTTAATTTTGTCATGGGCTCAGCAATTCATGCAAAGTCCTTCACAAACTTTCGATAGTAGCCAGCTAGTCCCAGGAAGCTTCTAATCTCTGCTACAGAGTCTGGAGTGGGCCAGGATTCTACTGCCGCTATCTTCTTAGGATCTACTGCTATTCTAACTCCAGTCACAACATGTCCCAAGAATTCTACTTTGTCTAGGAAGAAAGCACATTTAGATAATTTTTCATAAAGTTTTTCCTTCCTCAAAGTCTCAAATGCTAACCTCAAATGTTCTTCATGTTCTTCGGGGGTCTTGGAGTAGATCAAAATATCATCAATGAAGACCACTACAAATTTGTCTAGGTATGGCTGGAAAACTCTGTTCATCAGGTTCATAAAAACTGCTGGAGCATTCGTCAACCCGAACGGCATTACTAAGAATTCATAGTGTCCGTTCCGGGTATTGAAAGTAGTTTAAGGGATGTCTTCCTTTCTCACCCTTACTTGGTGGTAACCAGATCTCAAATCAATCTTTGAAAATACCCGAGCTCCACTTAACTGATCAAATAAGTCATCTATCCTGGGCAGGGGATACTTATTCTTAATTGTTAAGGCATTCAAGGCCCTATAGTCAATACACATTCAGGATGTTCCGTCCTTCTTGGGCACAAATAATACTGGAGCTCCCCAGGGTGAGACACTAGACCTAATGAAGCATTTGTCTTCTAGTTCTTTAATTTGCTCATTTAGTTCTATTATCTCCTTCTTGTTGATTATGTAGGGATTTTGAGATACTGGTGCTGCTCCTGGCACTAAGTCAATGGAGAATTCAACTTCTCGGTCTGGGGGTAAGCCTGGGAGATCCTCAGGGAAGACATCAAGGTATTCAGAGATGATAGGTAGTGGCACTTCTTCTGTTACTAGGGCTCCACAAATTTTGTTATTACCCATTTCTCTAGAACCTCTAGCAAATTCAAATTCTGGCTTGTCAGGGGGCCTGAAGATTACACTACCTCTGTGGCAGTCTATAGTGGCATGATGTTGACTTAACCAATCCATACCCAGTATAATGTCAAAACTGGGCACTGGCATTACAAGTAGCCTAGCATACAGTTCTCTTCCACATAATGTAATAGGACAATTGTTACAGGCATCACTAACCGGGATAATTCCTCCACCGGTAATGATCTTATAACAATTCCTAAGGGGTTTAGTGATTAAGCTATGCTTCATAAGGAAATCTACTGACATGAATGAATGTGAAGCTCTAGAGTCAAACAAAGTAATAGCTGGTATTGAATTTATAAGCACAGAACCTGTGATCACGTCTGCTGTGGCTTCAGCTTCTTCCAGAGTCATTGCATAAGCACGGCCTTGCTGCGGTGCACCCCTCTGTTGCTGCTGTTGGTGCTGAGCAAAGCGTTGTTGTTGTGTTGGAAGCGGGGGTCCCCTCTGTTGTGCTGCTGGGGCCCTGGCCTGGGCTGGAGCCTTTGGTGCAGCGGTGCGTCCTTGAGCAGCTGGACAGTCCCTCATTTGATGCGCTGCTGAGCCGCAGTAGAGGCAGGCACCTAGCCTCTTCCTGCAGACTTGCCAAGTATGACCTGGTTTTTGGCAAAAGTTACAAGCAGCAGCTTGTTGGTTCTGTCCTTGAGCCTGGTGTTGGGGTGCTGGAGCTCGAGGGAGAGGACGCTGAGTTTGCTGCGGGGCCCTCTGCTGTTGTTGTTGTTGAAAAGGGCGTTTGTTGGGTCCCGCATTTCCGGTATCTCTCTCTCGTTTCAGTTTATATCCCATATCTCTCTCAACGCCTTGTGCCACGCTTAGGATTTCTTCATAGGTGTGAGCTCGGCTGGTGGTGACAGCAAGGCGAATATCCGGAGACAGCCCCTTCTTGAATCTACGGGCTCTGTCCTCCGGGGTACGAACCATGTACTCCGCAAAGTGGCTCAACCTGCTAAATTCAGCAGTATACTCATCAACAGATAGGTTACCTTGTTCCAGTCTCTCGAATTGGCTTTCGAGAGCTTCCCGAGCCACTTCGGGGTAGAATTTCTCCTTGAATAGCCTCTTAAAGTCCCTCCAGGTGATGTCAGGAGCAGATAGTTGGGGTTCATCTCTGAACCAGGTTCGAGCAATGTCGAACAGTTGCAGGCTTGCGGACTCCACTTTGAGGTCATCAGGGACCCGAGCAGTCTTCAGTAGTCTCTCGACATTCTCTATCCATTCATCGGCATAGAGAATGCCCTCAGTTCCGTAAAATTCCAGGGGTCTAAGATTCTTGAAGTCTTTGGCACTCCCTAGCCTCTTGAGCGACGACTCCTGGGACTTAAGAGCTTCTGAGAGACTGGTCCACAGAAGTGCAGTCTGTTCTTTCTGGGATTCCACCAATCCCTGGAACACTCCTAGTAGCTGTGCCCCATCTAGGGTAACTGCCGGAACAGATGGAGGCGGCAGGAGTGCAAGAGTCTCGGGCACATTTTGCTCAGCTGGTTCTGATGTGCCTCCTACTGTGTTCCTTGTCTGGACCATTTTGAAAGATTAAGGGATAGGAGGATCAAAATAGAATACTTGGAAATCAAAGGCGATAGGAAAAAAATTGAGCAGAAATGATATCAAGATTTGAAATAAGGACCCTATACTGTGAATGAGCTTTTCCTAGAATCCTCAATCTTATTCCATACCCTGTCCTAGGGTATTAACCTATTTAAGGATAGAACCTGCATGGGCCACCATAAAAACGTGTCACGACCCGCACCCGGAAATTCGGGCACGAGTGCGTGGGTACGTCCAGCCTACGCCGCAGAGTCGGCGGTAGTACGCTGTCTAGGTCAATTCCAGGTTTACTAAACTAGCTTATTCACAAATAACATAAGCAAGATAATATTGAGAACAGAAACTTAAGATTGTAACTGAAATAAATACGACAACAGATTCAAATGTTTAGTACAGAAAAAATTAGAATAAAATCGGGGACAAACCCGATAAATAAGATAAGAATATAAATAAAGATAGCTACTACTAGCTATTCGGCAGCAGGGGTCTCCTGGGTGGGTTCTAGCTCCTCGTAGGTATCATCAGTACCCTCATAGGGACCATAATAAGTAGGGGCAAGGTCCTCATCATCGCCTAAATCAACAGATCCAGTCAGGAAAGGAGCAAAGTACACAGTGCACAACAAGGTTAAACTAAATATTTATGACAATTAAATATTGAATATCATGTTAAGAAACTGCATAACAGAATATTATTATCTCAGAGTTAAAGCTGTAAGCAGGAATATGAGAAAGCAGAAATAAATGAAACAGGAAATGAGACTACAACAGTCAGCAAGATATATAACATGACCAGAAACTATCTGTGTGAACTTGTGTTTGTTTTTAGAATACATAGTTGGCATGTAGGGGTTTATAAGTCTAATCCAGCCGTTATAAACGGCTATTAAATAGGGGAAATCGAGATCCGACTGGGGTACAGTCGTGTACCAACAGCTATTAAACATGACAAGGGGAAGGGTAAACTACATGCCTTCTAGTATTCTCCCACCCGAAATGAAAACAAGACAGGAACTTCAATATTCAAGACATGAAAATCCAGCATTTCTAACACTAGGTGTAATCATCAAGGGTACTAGTAAAGCAGGGAATTAATTATCACAATATAAAGATTTAACTTGAAGTGCAGGTACTTGTCTGTTGTTTGGATCTGATTAATTTGGTTCTTGGGGAAAATTTCCAGAGATAAGTCCAAAAGCTAAAATAGACATTACCATCACGCTCAGAAGATGTCAAATAGCTAGAAACGCCTGTCCTTGGGTCCAATTTGGAGACAAGGGCAAAAACGGCAGTTTCGGATCAAAACGGGGTCCGCCGGTGGCCCGCTTTGCACCGAAAAACGTGTCCGGGTCAAAGGTCTCCAATTTTACCAAACTTAGTGTCAACAGGTCAGAAACGCTGATATGAACCCAACGGAACTTCCAGATTTGGATTCCGATGAGCCGAACACAACATCACCCGTCGAGCGGGACCTGTGGGGCCCACGACACGCGATTTCGTCAACGTTCTCAGAATCGAACCAAACTTGACCCACAGGACCAGCGTATCGCTACGAGTCCAATGGCAAAAGTTTCGTCTTGATCTGACGAGTGTACAAGAAGTTAGGGCAAATTGCCGAAAAGTCGGATACGGGGCGATGTCCGCAGATATGCGTTGATTTTGGTGTGCACGCACACCCGAATCAGCTTCCACGAAATCTCACACGTCCGTATCGACGACGCGCACGTATCTGTGAAGACCGCACGCGACCAAGTCATCCCGTTTGGTAGGGCGCACTTAGTTCCGGGGTGAAACAGGGTCTGGTTTTTCCTGTTTTTGGATCGCGGTGTGCGATCACCACAGGACGCGATGCCCCGAACAGTTTGTCCGAATACCGAGAGGGTCACACAGGCTTCACAACGCAATTTGCAGAATTAAAAACGGAGCTACGAACAAAAAGTTACACGCACCTGAAGGGGACCCAAAAATCAGGGTCGAGTCGTGTCCGACTCGTGTCGGACACGGGAAGAAGAATTAGGGCTAGGGTTAGGGTTTCGAGAAGCTGCGGTGGTGGGCGGCGGTCGGCACGACGGCGGGGAGGCCGAGGGCGGCTGGGGGTGCTACGGCGGAGGGCGGCGCAGCACGGCGGCGCGCTGGGAGGCGGCGGAGGCGGCGCTGCGGCTGGTTGCTGTTGTTGCTGGTGGCTGTTGCGGTCGGGGACGGAGGAGGAAAGAGGAGGAGCGGCGCCGAGGGAGGAGGGCGGCGCTGGCAGTGGCTGGGCTGGCGGCGAGGCAGGGCGAAGCTCGGCGGAGGGCGGCGACGGCTAGGGTTAGGGTTTGGAGAGGGGTTGGAGAGGGGTTGGAGAGGAAGACGAAGAGGCGGGGGGGTTTATAAAGGGGGAGAGGCGGTTAGGGGTGGCCGATCACGGCGGAGGGCGAGGCAACGTGGCCGCGGGGAGCGACGCTGCGCGCGGAGGGCGGCGGAGAAGTCGGGGCGACGTGGGGGGGGGGCTGGGTCGTGCGGGCGGGTCGGGCTGACGGCGGGTCGGGTTCGGGTGAACCCGACCCGACCCGATAGGGTTGGGTCTGGGCTGAAATAGCGGGCTGGGCCGCCGCCCAATGGGCCAGGGGCGGGCTGGGCCGAGCAATAAAAATTAATAAAAATAATAATAATAAAAATAATATTTAATAATAATAATAATAATTAAAAATAGTTAATTAATTAATAAAAATTATTTTTAGGCATTTAAAAATAGTTTTGAGGCCCAGAAAAATCCAGAAAAATTACCCTAAGTCCAGTTTTCCATTTTACACCCAAAAATATTATTTTCATAATATTTTAATATTATTTATTAACAACTAAAAATTATTTAATTATTAAGAGCCTTGATTTTAATTTCAGAAAATTTCCAAAAAATTCTAGAAAATTGGAAAAAATCCAAGAATTAATAATTTGAAAAATTCAGAGGGGTTTACATGAAGCCACCCACATAAACGAGAATTCTGCCTCGACCGAGCGGAACTCCGAGCACGTCTCCTAAAAAGCCAAATTCGAGTGGCGCTGCGCCAATAAATCATCTTGTTGAACTGAGCAGGACGGGACGTTACATATATAGGCTTGGAAACATTGGCCTCAAGTATAGACAATGAATACATATTAATTAACCTAGCTCTTTATTTAACTAGGTTCAATCCCCTCTTAACTAATAAGGAATTTTCTAGAAATAGATACTTATAACCAACTAACTACCTACCTAATTAATTAAACTCACTTGTTTTAGAGAAGCGTAGCCATTAATAACAATTTAATTAGCTAAATAACTTACTTAATTCTAACCTTCTATAAATAAAATTTTAATTATAATTATTATACAAGTATTATTCTTCTCTTAGTTTGGCCGGTTTCCTATTATATCTGTTGATTCTATAAAAGTAACTATGGACTTTGAACACATATTATGTGGTTTTAAGTGAAAGAATTTTATAAACAATCTAATTGGCATGTATTAGGTTTTATTTAATAATTCAGACCAATTTTAATATTATCAAAATAACTTAACTCTCTGTATTTAATATTAAAAG
Organism: Iris macrosiphon; assembly: GCA_036927795.1. NCBI lineage: Eukaryota > Viridiplantae > Streptophyta > Magnoliopsida > Asparagales > Iridaceae > Iris > Iris macrosiphon. Next base: position 45,714,164 of record JAYESA010000003.1, read on the forward strand.
AATTTTTTAATATTTAGTCAAATTTGTTTCAAAAAAAATAATTTAATTTTGATTTAGGATTCAAGGTTTACAAGAGCTATTTGGTAAAGTTGATTTAGATCCAGAGTTACACTTTCAACTAGATGTGGGCAACATCCCATTTCCTATAACTGTTTGGTTCACTTTGAAAAGTGAGGTGGAAAGTAATGATTGCACTTAATGTCTCATGCGTTTGAGCCAACCTAAAATTCAGTCTTCCTCTTTGGATGTATGAATTCTTGCAGAATAAAAAAATGTATGAATTCTTGCATTTCTTGTTTTTCTATTAGTGAACAAATGAGTTTGGATAGGATAAAAAATTTAACAAGTAAAAAAAGTAGAAAGTATATAATAATTATTATTATTATGATAAATAAAGATGAATAATATTTATGATTGACTATTTTTTATAAATAATTAAATAATCTAATTACATAATAAAATAACTAAATTATCTTAATTATTTGCTAATTAATTACTAATAATTAGATAATCGAAACAAACTTAATCCAAAATATACGTCATATCCATTGTGTCATTATTTACCATGCCGTGTCGTATACGTTGTCAGGCAACATGTCTAAATCCTAGTACAAAAATTTTGGTTTAGAAAAAAATGGATTTGGGCTTAGGTTTGGACAGAGATAATTTTTGAATGAATTAATAAACAAATTAGAGGGGTATATATTGGCTTGGCAACTTGGGCCTCAAGTTTAGTCCAAGAATACATTTTAATTAACCTAGCTAGGTTCATCCCCTCTACTAGTTAGAAATTTTCTAGAAATAAATGGTTATAACCAACTAACTAATTACCTAATTAATTAAATTCACATATGAAAAATATGGAAAATCGTAGCCATTAATAACTATTTAATTAGCTAAATGACTTACTTAATCCTAACCTTTCTAAATAAAATTTCAATTTTTATTATTATTCTCTCAATAGAACAGGTTTCCTATTAAATTGGTTGATTCTATACAAGTAAATATGGGCTTTTAACACATAGTATGTTGTTTTAAGTGAAAGAATTTTATAAACAATTATTGGGTTTTATTTAATAATTTGGGCCAATTTATTATCAAAATTATTTAACTCTCTATATTTAATATTATTATTTTTTAGATATTTAGTCCAATTGGTTTTGAAAAATAAATTTCAAATTTGATTTAGGATTCAAGGGTTACAAGAGCTGTTTGGTAAAGCTAATTTAGATCCGAAGTTACACTTTCAACTAGAAGTGTGCAACGTCCCATCTCATGTATATGTTTGGTTCACTTTGAAAAGTAGGAGGAAAGTGCAAGCATTAAATGGTTGCACTTCATGTCTCATGTATTTGAGCCCAACCTAAAATTCGGTCTTCCTCTTTGGATGTATGAATTATTGCATAATAAAATAATATATGAATTCTTGCATTTCTTGTTTTTCTAGTAGTGAACAAATGTGTTTGAATAGGTTAAAAAATAGACAAGTAAAAAAAATAGTATATAATAACAATTATTATTATGATAATTAAAGATGAATAGTAGTTATGATTGATTATTTTTTATTAAATAATTAATTATTCTAATGATATAATAAAATAAGTAACTTATTTCAATTATTTATTAATTAATTACTAATAATCATATAATTGAAACAAAATTAGTCAAAAATATACGTCTTGTCTATTGTGTCATTATTTATCATGACGTATCGTATTCGTGGTCATATAACATAAATACAAACATTTTGGTTTAGAAAGAACGGATTTGAGCTTGGGTTTGGGTGAGATAATGTTTGAATGAATTAAGAAACAAATTTGAGGAGGTATATATAGGCTTAGAAACTTGGGCCTCAAGTGTCCAAGAATACATGTTAATTAACCTAGCTCTTTATTTAGCTAGGTTCATCCCCCTCTAATTATAATTATGATTTTTTTAGAAATAGATAGTTATAGCCAACTAACTAACTACCGAATTAATTAAATTGACGTGTAAAAAATGTAGTGAAGCGTAGCCATTAATAACTACTCGTAAATTCACGTGCAACGCACGTAAAATAATATATTTTGATATTATTATAAAATTATATAAATATAGTTGAACTAAATTTTTTATATATTTTTATATTTTAATTTCGATTTCCTATGGCGTTATTGTCACGCCCCGCTTCCCAGAATACGGTGAGCCAGGTACGTACCTCATCCCCAGGCTACGCACCATACGAATACACTTGTACTCATATTTGTGATTGTCGCCCGTAAAGTTTTTTGGATAGGATTATAACAGGTCAAATGGTGCATAATATACTAAATAACAAGCTGATTTCAGAATATTCTAAAATAGAAAATTTGCTATTCTACCCGATTACAACCACTTACCCAATATATGTAATAATATAATTATACCTTTAAAAAAAAACAATCTGGTTTCTGTAGATCACCTAAAAAAGTAGCATCACGTTCTTACTCTCCAACTGTTCGTCAATGTTTGATAGCAGCTTCCTTTGGCATTGCTACAAAAACTAGCGAACAATACTAGGTTATCAAACGACATGCAAGCCCTCAGTCAAAGACGAAAGTAAAATAAAATAAATTGAGAATCTAAGAGGAATTAGGATTCTCGAAATTCCGGAGTAAAGAAACTGGATAATTCAAAGTGATTAATGTGTGAACTTAAAATATGATCTGGCTGGATTTTATTCTAGTAAATTCCTTAGTGTTCGCCTTATACCAACGTCATAATAAGCCATACTCATATTTATTACAATTATAATCACAACCACAGTCATCATTATAATTATTAAGCATAATGTATCAACGAATAATAGGTTACCGTATAACATCTAACATCTATCAATATCTGCTTTGTCAACTGAATTTCGTAACCCGTCATCATTACAGTAGTACACCCCTACACCAAACAAGGACAAGGAAATGGATCAAGGCACCGGAGCAGCTTACGTAACAGCTGACTAGTAAGCAGTGCATAGAGCTAAAAAATCAACAATTAATCGTAATCACAAACACAAACAAGTTTCCTAAATGATGATGATGCAATTTGGAGAACAACCTTTAAATAACCACTTTAACTAGTTTTTTGCCAACAATCCCGTATACCAGGGATCAGGCTGTGACTTGGTGGCACGGTGCTTAGAATCCGGTCCTACCCTCATGGGCTTAAATTAACTCTTTAATTCACCTATTCGATGGTTTTGAATCGAAGTAGGTGTATTTATATTCATGTACAGATAACTTGAACAGGATGGCACGGGATTATAATCCGGTCCAGCCTCTCTCGGGCCTAAACAGGAGAGTGAGCTAAGCCTCACACACTCAATTCATAAGGCCTTACGAAAGAGCTTAACTACTGATCAACTATATATTGTTATTATGTTGCGGGATTTCGTAGGTGGTATTTATGTTAATCTCCTCCGTCCAATACTTTCTAGCCTAAATCTACAAACAATCCTTAATCTATTATCTTACATTTAAGTTTCTGCTCTGTATCTTACGTTTACTATTATTTATGCAAAAATGAATTTCTAGGATAAAATAAGATACATGCTTTTTGTCTTATTCTTAATCCAGGATGCATGTGTCAAGTTATCAAACACAAATTCTAGGAACATTATTTATACAGAACAGATTATCAGGAATCTATATTTTTAGATTTTTGTTGAGTGACTTGCGTTTGTGTCCTACATATCATGGACTCTTGCTAATCGTCTCCTAGTTAATTTACAGTTGTCGTGGTCTGTCGCTAAAATTATATAAACTAAAGTTTAGAGTTAGGGATATCGACATTATTTCTCGATATCGAAATATTGGTTAACTCTCGAATTTCTTAAAATTTTTGGCAGAGTCTCCTTTGTATTTCGGCTTCCAGAAACTTAACAGTTTTATATATACGACCCAGAGCAATCCTCCGTAGCATTCCCGAGTTCGCCGACCCCTTCGGTGGAGCAACTCTCAACACCGAAACACATGCAATAGATATATGAAAATAATCACAATATGAAGGTTTCTTTCATATCTTAACAGGCTAGCTATTTACTTATTTGGTTATTGCGCAATAGTTTCCTTCCAATGCTGCACAAGCAATCCACAATTTTCTTAGTAAGACAATTAAATTCATAATCCTTAACATATAATAAATGGAAAAGTTTAACTATATAGAATTTGGTATTTAATTCTTTAAAGGCTTAAATTAATATATTAACAAATTACCCATTTTCATTATATGTACTATATACTAGTTTTCGTGAAGTAGGAATAATAATTTTAGCTAGAGCTAAATACTAAGGTTACCATAATATATGATACATATAAAATACATATTCCGACTAGATAACCATAATGAGATATACCAAATTAGGTGTATTTTAAATCTGGACAGAATTAAATTAATTAAAATAAATTGATATAATTTTAATCTACTTATTCAAAAGTAGACTAAATATAGCCTAAAGCATATATATCATTTTAATGATGTATACTTCTTGTAATATGTAATATTTTATAATATATATATCCATTGTTGAATACATATTCATAATAGTTCTTACACTTCTCATGTCTAAATATATAATCTTCATAGCAAATTTCTAAAGGATTAACCCTAGCGTCATCCGATGATAATTCTACTTATGTCTCTCTCTCTCTCTCTCTCTCTCTCTCTCTCTCTCTCTCTCTCTCTCTATATATATATATATATATATATATATATATATATATATATATATATATATCGACTAATACCGCATCATTAAATTAAAATATGTGCAATACCAATTTTCTTATGTCCTAACACTTATGCATCATAGAAAAGAAACACACAGACACCCATGTTCATATATTCATATGCATACACACACACACACACACACACACACACACACACACACACACACACACACACACACATATATATATATATATATATATATATATATATATATATATATATATATACACGAATTAATTAGTTATGAAGCTACTTAAGTACTTATATAAACATATCGATAAATTATTGTGGTATCCATTTTGTGTTCTACTTAGGTGTCATATCATGTATATGTTCATATACTCATCCTTTTATATTTTAACTTGTTCCAATCCTTAAAATACTCAAACTCATTAACTATAGTCCCTAATTTAACCAAAAGAAAATGAACAAAATAAAAAGGGAGCAATAGTGAGTACTTGCACACTATGGATGTATAATATGAATTTCTGAAATAGTAGTTGGAAGGGATATTTAGACAAAGACTTTATAAACATAAACAACTTGAAAGGAAGAATTGAGAGTGAAAGGAGGAGGACTTGCCTTGGTTAGGTCTTCCAATTTGAAATCGATCCTTGATTTCCTATATTCTTCCCCAAATATAATTATTCCAGAATTTTAGAATCATATAATCCAAATTAAAGATCTAACCTAGGTTTGAAATTGGAAAGGATTAGGGAAATACAAATTATACCTCGAGTTGGAGAGAAAATCAGAGGAGGAAGATGGAGGAAGCAGGTGGTGGGGGTTCGGGGTTGCCGGAGCTTGGTGGCCGGTGCTGACGCATGCGGTCGCGGGCGGCGGGGTGCGCAGCCGCGAGCGGCGCCGGAGCAGCGGCCGCGGCAACGGCAGTAGCCGCAGCAGCAACTAAAGATGGGGAAAGGGGGATGGAGAAGGGGGTTGGGAGAAGGCCAGAGAGAGAGAGAGAGAGAGGTGGTGTTTTAGAGAGGTTGCTGCTCTCTCTTTCCTTACTTTCTTATATTTGATAAATAAATATTTTTTTTAAATGCAAAGGTGACTAAGGATTACTAATTATGTGGTTTTAATTAAAAGAATTTTATAAACAATCTAGTTGTCCTGTATTGGATTTTATTTAATAATTCGGACCAATTTCAATATTGTCAAAATGATTTAACTCTCTGTATTTTATATTAAATTATGTTTTTTTAGAGATTTTGTCCAATTGGTTTCGAAAAATATTAAATGCTTGCACTTTCTGTCTCATGCATTTGAGTCTAACCTAAAATCCGATCTTCTTCCTTGGATGTATGAATTCTTGCAGAATAAAAAAAGTATTAATTCTTGCATTTCTTGTTTTTCTAGTAGTGAACATATGTGTTTGGATAGGATAAAAAAATAAACAAGTAAGAAAATTAGAAAATATATAATAATAATAATAATAATAATAATAATAATAATAATAATATTAATAATATTAATAATAATAATAATAGTTATGATTGATTAAATTATTTAATTATTAAATAAATAATTAATCTAATTATATAATAAAATAATTAAATTATTTCCATTATTTATTAATTAATCACTAATAATTAGATAATCGAAACAAACTTAGTCCAAAATATACGTCATCTCCATTGTGTCATTATTTACCGTATCGTGTCGTATTTGTGGTCATCTAATTATTATTATAAAAATTAATAGGTTCTATTCGAACGCGCACTAGCTGCATAGTGCCTAGTTTTATGTGCTCCACCAAAAAGAGTAAAAAAAAAAAATTCTAAATAGTTCTTAAAAATCGGACATCTGTTTAGCACCAGACAGTAGACTTGAACTAAGCCAGCACTGGACGCCTAGCGACTATGCACCACCTAGAATCGATTTTTAGAACATTACTAAATATAATTTAATTGTTGATTAGTTATGTTTTGGTAATTGGTGTTTTAAAGTAAATACTAGAATTGTAAATAAAATCTAATTTCCATCCACTTTCGTCCCAATTCCTAACAAATAAAGAGGATGTGGAATGCAATCAGCTTTTGGAAGCTGACAGGACCAAGCTTCAAATTCTCACTTTTCAATTCCTTTACTAACCAAACTTTGGGACTTCAGAAATTGAGCACAATTAATAAGTGTAATCAGCCCCCACTTCACCCTGACCAAATAGTGAGATGGGGCTCCGCCCGACTTCATTTATTGAAAAGAATTCAGTCCCAGATGGAAACGATTTTTAAAACACGTCATAAAATCTTGTAATAATTAATGTGTAACAATAATGCAAAGTCTATCTATCGCTATTTTGTAGACAGTAATTAGTATATAATCAAAGAAGCATTAATATAATAGAATATATGTTTTTTTTTAGATGCATAATAGAATATATGTTGATGGCATCAAATCTTCTCTATTCATGGAAACAAAAATAAGAGAAAATTTAAGCTGCACCCCACTTTATTTATTCTAATTCAAGGTACACTCGATTGCTTTACCATAATGTATAATACTTTCACTTTTGACGAAAATTGTCGATGACTCATAGTCAATTCCTTTGACCAAACATTTCTGACCAAAATATCCCTCATTCGTCTTCTTTCCCGCGTGCTCATCTCCTTCCCGTCGTCAGCGCGCATCCCATCTTCCCCTATCCCCTCCGCGGGCAGCCGGAGCCCCCCCTTCTCTCCCCTCCTCCCTCTCCCCCTCTCTCTCTCTCGTCCTGCGCCCTCTTTCTCCTGTCGGCCAAGAGCAAGCAGCTGGCTGCGGTAGCAACAGGGGCACGCGCACCGGGGCCGATGGTGGGCGCGTTGTGCGGCAGGGGGCGAGCGGCGCTACCTGGAGACTCTCGACGAGGTGCGCACGATGCTACGGGGGGCGAGCTTGTTGCAGGGGCCGGGCGCGTGACGCTTTGGGGCCGAGAGGGAGTACACGGCATTGCGCGACGGGGGCGGACGGAGCTGCGGGGGAACCTCGACGAGCTTGTTGTGTTAGGTACGGTGGAACGCCACGGCTGGCACCGACATAACCAGCCGCCCGATCGACTTGACCTTGCTGGGCCCGACGTGGTCCTTGACCATGACGACCAGCAGCTCGTCGAGTTGCTCTACATCAACTAGCACGACCTCTTCCAGATCGGGTTGACGGACCCGCGTCATGGGCGGCCTCGTGCGGCGCATTTGGCCGCTGAGCTGGACCTTGACTGTAGGCGTCGGGTGGACGTAGCTTGGAGGATGAGAATGATGACAAGGGAGTATTTTCGTGCTAAATATTTTGTCAAAGAAGTTGACCGTCATTTATAGACGAATTTAGTGAAAAGTTGAAGGTATCGTACATTATGGTAAAGCAGTAAAATGCACATTGAATAATGATAAATAAAGTGGGGTGCAACTCAAATTTTCTCAACAAATAATTACTGTGAATATATAAATAAATTTTATCGATCAGTTATGATTGGATTAATGTGAGTTAATCACGCATGTAAAAGGTCTATTAATTAAATTTTATTTCAGGTCTCCATATAATTATATCCATTATCCATCCACAACGAATCTTCAATCTGCTCAAAATTTAAAATTTTCTCTCCGATCTTTGATATTTGGGACGTCTTTACGCGAGTAGATCCGGAAATGTCCTATGTAAAAATTTTAAAATAAGATATTGTATAGCCAAAAATTTTATATTTTTGTAGATCAAATTTACGGTAATTAAATTTCTTGAAAAATTATATTTTTATATTTGATGATTATATAAATATTTTTGAGAAAAAAATGTAAAAGGATAAATAAAACTGAAAAAAAGAACAAAAAATGAGAAAAAATCAAAAATGAACAAAAATAAAAAGATTGAAAAAAAACTTAAAATCATTCTTACAATTGGAAAAAGATAAAAAGTACTTAAAAATATCTTAAAACATAAAAAGAACAAAAAAAATAAAAAATAAAAAGAAACAAACAAATTTTAATAAAGAAAAAGGATACAAAAAAAGAGTAAAATTTGAAAATAGTATAGAAAAAAAAAAAAAACTCAACAAAAGATTTTTTTGTCTGAAAAATAAATTAAAATATGCCCACCTATTTTAACAGAATATAATTTTCATGTTTTATGGTAAATTATTTTTTCGAATATTTACAATTTCCGAAAATAAACTTTTATGACCTAAATCAAATATGGAAATAAGTTTCGTATCCTATATTTGTCCAGAAATACTAAAATTTCTCATGAACCAACGCGTAGTTTACATAAATATGGGTAAAATTTAGCATCCAAAATTTATTACGGTTCCAAATTTGGGTCGTACTAATTACACGGACAAGACTATAAGAATGCTAGATATAGTATACTGACTCAGCCCTAAATTTAAATTATTTAATATTTACACGTAAATATTTGTTAAATGATGGAAGTATTAGCTTGATTGGATATTCTGTGTCTTATTTTCCTATAAGTATCATGGCAAAACCTCTGAAAATTGTCACCCTAGCCTAAATTGAAGAAGAAGAAGAAGAAGAAGAAGAAGAAGAGGAGGGAGAGATTGCTAGAAATATGACCACCATTGCCTACATTGAGAAGCGTTCCGACCGTCGTGCCTCCTTCAAGAAGCGTCGTGGGGGGCTCCTCAAGATGGTCCAAGAGCTCTCCACACTCTGCGACGTGAAGGCGTGCGCCGTCATCTATGAGCCAGAGACGCGCCAACTTGAGGTCTGGCCTAACGGCCACGAGGCGGGGCTTGTGCTGCAGCGCTTCAAGGACATGCCTCCGGAGCAGCAGTCAAAAAATATGCTCAATCTGGTATGATTATTTTTATTTTATTTTTTTTAATTTGTTCCCGACGTATTTCCATGCCACCAATTCCATTAATTTCCAAATCATAGACATTTATAATGATTTAACACAAGTACTGCTACAGGAAGGGTACCTACGCGAACGGCTGGCGAAGCAGCAAGCGAAGCTGCGTAGGATAATGAGCGAGACCCATCAGCTTGAGATGGCTCACCTTATGCATGATGGGTTAGCGGGAAGGAGCCTCTGCGGTCTTAGCGTGGACACGGCGTTGTCCCTCCATCAGTTCATCGACAACAAGGGGAAGATGATAGAGCAGAGGAGGTACACCGAGACGAAGGCGGCGGCGGCTGCAGACGCAAGTACGAGGGAGAACGCAGTGGTGACGGAGCATCCGGTGCCGGCGCAGCAAACCAACTGGGGCCGCTTGATGCCTACTCCTACCGCTACCGCAACCAATGGACAGATGTTCTTTGGGAGAAGCAGCACTGGACGTGGCATGGAGGAAAATATAATGCAGCAACCCTACATGAACTTTGGCACTTCCTGGATGCATTTTCCATTTTATCTCTTGTAATCTTTGCTTAGAACGTTCTTCCCCCCCCCCCCCCCCTTCCCTTTTTTTGGTTTCAGGTTAATTTTATTTCAGGTTGCTTTGCTGCTTTCTTAATTAGTTTTTTTTTTTTTTTTTTTGGTCTTGTTATCAGAAAAATACAATAACCGCCTGTTATAGTCTTCATTTCTGGGTTTCTTTCTTGAGTTAGGAGTCTTCGACTATGTTGTAGTTAATAGGTTGTTTTCCTAGGTTTGAAGAGTTTTTTTTGTCATTTTCATATTGCTGGGTTCAACATGTCTCGAAAATTTGTAATTATCTAGCCTTGTCTCAAAACATGAGAAGGGCTCTGCCCAACTCCCTTTATCAAGAAGAGAAAAAATATCAATCAAACTTTCACAATTTGAAACGTAGCTGAAAATCCATTAATACAGAAAACCCATAAATACAGCCCGTGTATCGAACCATAAAAATGCTATTCATCAGCCAAAATTTTTTAGACGATGCTATCTTCCGTTTTCTGACATCTGACATAGTAACTGACATGATAAATTTTAACATTAAAATTAAAATTAACATAAAAATTAAAATTAATGTTAAGATTAATACTTAATGTTTAATTAATATTAACATCAATATTAGCATTAAAATTAACGTCAACATTAAAAAAGATTGGGTGAAATTTTTTTCGAATAAAATTTGTCATGTCAGATACCACATAATGGGAGATAACATCATCAAAATTATTTGGGTGATGAATAGTATAATTGATTGAACCATCCAGTCCTATCGAATGGTTAACTGTACCTCACTCCAAATTAGGCACTGAACCAGCCAGATTGAACCGATTTTTAAAACACGACAAATTTTAAAAATTATGTATAACAATAATGTATGTTATACATAATTATGTAAACAAAGAAGCATTATTAATATATGTTCATGTCATCAAATCTTTTTATTCGTGGAAACAAATAATTATTGTGAGTACATAAATAATCTCATCGATAAGATCCAATTATGATTGGATTAATTTGTTAGTTAATCACGCATGTAAAAATTCTCAATTAATTAAATATTTTTTCACGTCTATATATAACTAGTAAATGTGCACGTAAAGGAAATTTTTTAATATTATTGTAAAATAGTTTAAATATTTTAATTATATTTTTATGGATATATCTCTACTCTTTATAAAAAATAATACAAAAATACAGAATTTTAGCGACAAAATTTTTCGTTGCTAAAATACCTATTTCCGTCGCTATTTCATTTTAGCGACGGATTAGCAACGGAATTGTGACGTTAGTAATTTAAGTGTCGTGCCAATTTTTTTTTGCTAATCCGTCGCCATGTAGACAGATTAGTGACGGAAACCCATCGACGAAAATGATAAGGTGTCTCGATCGTTTTGGTGATAACCATATTGTTCGACGTTCTTGTCTTGTGCGAGCGTAACTCTATGCTCGTACATGCATCACGTCCGGATTAGGACAATTATCCAGTGGGAGAGTTGGCCTGGTGATTTCACGTCCAACGGAGATAATTGAACTTGTGGGAGACCGGAGCGTGATAATTAAATGATCGTCTTGACTTGTGGTTCGAGACGATAAGACGGGTTTCAGGATACAAATGAATCTAAGTATTTTTGCGGAGTAGTTAGTCTAAAACGTGCAGTAAGATATGCTGGATGGTTTTATGAACTTATACGTAGATCGTGTTGGACGACTTAGAGTTTATGATATATATCGATGGTTTAGAATGGGATCATGATTTGGTAGTCCAGGCTTAGAAAAGAATAGATATATGGATTCTATCAAACGTAATGGAAGAAATAGACTATGCAAATCGATGGATTGGACCTGCGGCGTGGATATATCATAGATTTGATTGAACAAATGTGTCTTAGGAACGGTTTTGCCAAACGAACATGGATATTGTGCAAACGAACGTGTTAATGTGGATAGAATGATCCGTGCTCAATGTTTAGAAATCTGAGTGAAATTAGCTTGGGTAGAATATCCCGTACGAAAAAACAATGGTTTGACCTTAGGAATTTTGGGCGAGTATCGTCCAACGAATTTGTTCGATAATAATCGTGAACTTAAAATGTACCTATGACCTTGTGAGCTGACCTAGCGAATAGGCAGGCAACCCTATGCCATGAGTTGAACTGGAGTGGCTGAATTCAAAGTATCGTTCGGGAAAAATGTTAGAACTGGGACAACGAGACTTAGAGTTAGGACTTGGATCTGGAAGTGTATACTAGTAACGTTGGCGTTGAAACGAACGTAATATAATACAGGACTTGAGTGATAATTGATTTGGTTGGATAAGATATACGACAGTGAGGAATAAGACGATATTAAAGAATTATCGGATGAAACTCTTAGAATTGGAATTAATGATATTCGAGATAAGTTGGCATAACAAGTTAGATTGTTACATGGAAGAGGTGCGTTGCTAGTAAAGCAATACTTGAGTTTGGGTGAGATTGGAGTAAACGATAACTAAAATGAACTAAAGTTCGGTTATTCGAGTAGGGAAGCGATCGACGATTCTAAAGATTTTTACGAGTAGCTTGTCCGACTTAGCTGCCACTAAGCTAAGTTGAAATAGACATATTTGGGGGATGCCTTGAATATGGGTACGATCCAGACTTAGCGATATGAATAACTAGGATGCGCTACAAATAAAAATATTCAGATTCGCATGGATGAGTATAGCAACTGAAGTAAGACTGCCTCAACCCAAGATCATCATTTCTGATGGATTATAACATACACTACCAGAAAAAGTCAAATTAGCGACGTCTAAAAACGTCGCTAAATAACCAAAAATTGTCGCTAATTTGGTTTAGCGACGTTTTAAAGTTGTCGAAAAAAACCAAGTCGCAAAAAAAAATGTCGCTAAACGTCGCTATGCCAACGTTTTTTAGCGACTTTAATGTGTCACAAAATTTAGCGACGTTTAGCGACGCCGAGTCACTAAATAGCGATGTTTATTAAAGTCGCTAAACGTCGCTGATTAGCGACTTATATAGCGACGTTACACCGACGTCTTTAATGACCTGGCTATACTTCCATGTCAGCAATTTGCGACTTATAGCGACGTCATTAGCGACGTATTTAGCGACTTGTTACAGCATCGCTAATTAGCGACGTATTTAGCGACATAAGTGAACGTCGGTAAACGTCGCTAAAAACGTCGCTAATTTTCAAAAAAAATGTATTTCTGGGTTTACCAGCCCCCTTGGGTTCATTATCAGGTATATGATAGTAGTAGAAATAATTGAATAAAGAACACCATAGCAGCACCAAGGGAAAAAATTCTAGTACACTGGGTAAATACAGGCCAAGTATCAGTCATCAGATGTAAACCAAAATATGAATAATATAATAAAATTTTAAGAAAAGAAAGCATCCAGCAAATCTCATCGTAAACGTAAAGAATATGGCAAATTTATATCCATACAATCGCATCCTAAATAATAATAAAAATATAAATATCCAGTAACTAACTATACTACTGCGGATCTGCAGGAGGCTGACCACCGGCGTGCTTGAAGGATAAGAACTCCTCATACTCGTCCCGTGGAATCGACACCGATGTCGATAGAGAAGGCAGTGACGTCAGTGGAGTCTATGTCGATGTAGGCGCACCAGGAGGCCGTGCCCGCTCCAAGTCTGCGAGTCGCTGGTTGTAAGAATCCAGGGTAGATAACAACCTCGTACTGCTATGAACCATTGAATCCTGCATCATCGTCAGCTTCTCCTCCATCGATAGCTGTGACGCCTGCAGCTCCATGATGTTGCGGTCATTGGAGGCTTTAATATCATTTGTCAAATCTCGTAGCTCCGTCATGCTGCGGTCGAGCATATCCAATCGTGCGATGAGCATCGGATCGTCCGCCTGTGGTTGGGACCGGGGCTGCTCCTCCATACTTCGCAGCAACTCGTCACGGAGAGACGTAATCTGACGGTCAACGGCCTCCTGGACGGCCTCCTGGACTCTGGCCGACGATTGCGAGGGCTGCGACTGTGAGGGGTGTGTGGAATGCGCAGCTGTCGGGGAGGCCCTAGATGACTGCATCGCAACCAGGGTGCCATAGGAGCTCGTACCGTAGTACGTACCCCTCTGGAGACCACCAGCTGCGGTCACCCACAGGTCGTCCGCCGACAGAGATGGAGCGGGCTGCGACGAAGTACCAGCCTCTCCAGGTGTAGGTGCACTAGCAGTCGCCCGCTCACGCAGCCTAAGATACTCGGCCTAGAAAGGTTTGGAAACTCGATAATTGCCTAAGTTATATTAAAATTAACACAAAGTAAAGTAATACTTACATAGGTCTGTGAGGCCCTTCCATCAATGAGATTTCCGTCCTTGCGATGGGTGGCCAAGAAGACGGTCACCATGTTTGCATCCTCATCCCTCTGTACCTGTTAAAAATATATTATTTATTACTAAACTTAAATATTTTTTCCAAGTACCATTTTATGGTACTTATATTAAAATAATATATTTTAAAAGAAACAACATACCAAACGACAAAAATATTTCGTCATCAGAATCGAGCCACCATACCACTTGGCAGCATTCTGCCTAGCCGCCTTGGCCTTCTTAGACCTTTCCTTGTAGCTCGGATCGTCGAATCTAGTCCTCATCGCAGTCCACTGCTCAGGCGTGATCCAACCTTGGATCGGTTTTCCAGCACGATCACGAGCCTTCTGGTCATCCAGAGCATCTCGGATAAGCTTGGCGGCAACGGTAGGAAAGAGCCGCTCGATCAACTCGTCCCGGTGCGGAGAATAAAAATACGTTTGCTACAATAAATAATTTAGTAAGTTAGCATCACGAATAAGTTATATAATATGCATAAATTAGAGGATTTATTTAATATACTTTTACCTGGAAGTGCGCAAACCAGAACGCCTTCCTCTCCTCCGGAGCCTCAGAGTAGTTGATCCAAGGGCCACCGTAGTTGTTCCTCATAAATTGGCACAGGCGTCTCTGAACCGACGATGGACGATATCTATACAGAGATAATAATTTAGATTACTGAAAAAGTCAATATACGATGAATAAAGAGAAACGCAAATATATACTAAACCATATAATTGACTTACTTTGTACCGTCGGCCCAAATCTCTGTCCTCGTCTCCTCCGGAGGTGGGCATGGAGGATCTTGTTGATGCTGGGACAACGTGGGCACGACCTCCTCGACATGCTCATCTGTCCCCATGGTTCCGTCAGCAGGAGAAACGCTGGACGAGGGTGTACTATCACGCCAGGAACTACTCGTCCCAACAGTCGGAGATGTGAGTGATCGATATACTGGAGTACTAGGCGACGATAATCCGGAACAAACAGTAGGCAGTACCGGAGTGGCACTCTGTCTAACTCGGGACCTGCCGAATCCTTTGCGTCGTCCTGTCATATCTGATAACAATATATGATGAATATAGAGAAACACAAATATATAGTACATTCTACAGTTAAAATGTGATACATATCTCAAAGCATTCTACAGTCAAAATATAATACATATATTCGTTAATGGGTACATCTACTTCGTCAATTTTCCAACCTTGATCTACATTCTACAGTCAAAATATAGTTACATTCTACATGCAATATATTTTATTTTCAATCATCTTCAGAAAATTCATCTTGTTCGCCTTCCTCGTCCTCCTCTTCCTCTTCCTCGTCTTCACTTTCATCTACTTCGTCGTACTCTTCGGATAATTCTACATCTTCTACATTATTACTCGTGTAATGAGTAACTTCCGTTGAGTCCACATCTACAATATTTGTTACAAGAGGTAGATCGTCCTCCTGATAAGCTATTTCGTCAATGTCAAAGGTATTTCTAGCTTTAGTCTTGCATACTGCCCACCAATCCGACCTCGCTGTCCCCCGTCTAGGATAAGTTATGAAGTACACGAGCTAAACCTGACTTGGTAGGACAAATGGTTCATAGCCTTGATATCTACGCTTGTAGTTTATATCCACAAGGCCATGCTTGTCAATTTTCCAACCTTGATCTTGAATCGGATCAAACCATTCACACCTGAATAGCACGATATTAGCAGGTTCTGTGCCATAATTATATGTCAAGTCCACAATCTCTCGTAAGATGCCAAAAAAATCATTGCCCGAATTGACGTCTTTGTAGTTTGAAGATTTGATACACAAACAACTGTTTTTCGTGGAATCAAGATCCAGAAAGCTGTCTCTGATAGGAGTATTTGTTGACTTGAACCTGAACCCATTCACACATAAACTTGGCCATATTTTTACGGCAGTAATTGGTCCCTTGGCTAGAGTTCTAATAGATTCAGTCTCGGGTGATATTAGACGATCGACCTAAATACCAAAGTAGCGATAGTAAGTTATTTGTTTTACAAGTGCAGAAATAAAAAGTAATTACCAAGCATCTTACATATGCGCTCAACCAAGAAGGAAAATGGCATCTCATATCATGTTCTACTTCTTCGTCTGTTATGTAGGGTCTAACCGACAACAACTTATCATTATATGTGTTAAAAAACAATGAAGCAACTGCTGATTAGCAGCATAATAGTATCTTATACTATTATATTGAGATTATGTAAACGTGGACGTATTAGTTACTTACCCCTCTAGCTTCTCCACTTCATCCTCGTCGTAATTGAGTAATATATACAATTGAGCAGCCCTTAGCTCATCGTCATTCAAATATCTCTTCTTCATTTTTTCGAAGACTTTCCGGACGCATTGAATACTTTGAGTATTGCATCATTAGATTTCTGATATGCGTTGTCGTTTCTCGGAGCTTTCGTCCTATTAGTAGCAACATGCGGTTTGAAATACGTCGAGCAAAAGTTTGTAACCTTCTCGAGAACATAAGCTTCACAAATAGAGCCTTCAACCCGTGCCTTATTTTTTACCTTTCTCTTTAGGTGATTCAGATGCCGCTCGAAGGGGTACATCCACCGATAACCGACAGGACCACCAACACGTGCCTCATAGGAAAGATAAATTGACAAATGCTCCATAGAGTCGAAGAATCCAGGAGGAAACACCTTCTCGAGCTTACATAGTGTTACCGCAATGTCCCTCTCTTGCTTTTCTAGATGATCGACGAGCAACTTAGTACAACAAAGATCTCTGAAGAATATGCTCAGCTTTGTCAATGGGTCCCAAACGACCTGCGGTAAGAATTCCCGAAATGCAATCGGAATTAACCTCTCCATGAATATATGACAATCGTGGTTCTTCATACCCACCAGTTTGTTCTTTTTGAGGTCGACGCATCTTCTCAAGTTCGACACGTATCCGTCTGGAAACTTTAGACCCTGAATTCACCTACAAAGTCTACCTTTATACTCTTTATCCAGTGAGAAAACTGACTTAGGTTGCTTTAACTTTCCATTCCCCTCCTCTATCAAATGCAATGCAGGACGTCTACATATTTCTTCTAAGTCCAACCTGGCCTTCGGATTATCTTTCGTCTTCCCCTTTACCTTCATTACAGTATTAATTATGTTATCAAACACATTCTTCTCGATATGCATGACATCAAGGTTATGTCTGATCAGATTGGTGCTCCAATATGGCAGATCCCAGAATATACTCCTCTTCGTCCAGTTATGGGTGCGACCAAATCCGTCACACTTGTACCCCTTAGCAGGCTCTTCGATAGCACTTGGTAAATCTTTTACCTATTCCCATATCGTGTATTCGGGCCACCTTGGCGGTGGATTGGCCTTCTCCACAACTCCTGCACGAAAAGCATTCTGATTCCTCCGGTACGGATGATCCTTCGGCAAAAATTGTCGATGACAATCGAAGAAACACGGTTTGCCTCCGTGTTTCAAACGGAAAGCCTGAGTATGGTCCATGCAATACGGACATGAGAGACGACCATGGGTTCTCCATCCCGATAACATTCCATAGGCCGAAAAGTCGTTGATGGTCCACATAAGTGCTGCCCTCATCTAAAAATTCTGCTTTCTAGAAACATCGTACGTGTTGGCACCTACTTCCCACAGCTGATTCAACTCATCTATCAAAGGTTGTAAATACACATCGATGTTCCTCTTCGGATTGTTCGGACCCGGGATAATAACGGTTAGGAACATATACGGAGTCTTCAGGCACATCCAAGGCGGTAGATTGTACGGAGTGACGATCACAGGCCAACACAAATACTGGGAGCCCGAAAGTCCGAATGGGGTAAAACCGTCAGAGGAGAGCCCCAATCTGACATTACGCGCTTCCTCGGCAAAATATGGATACTCTCGATCAAAGTGCTTCCATGCTTCTCCATCGGATGGATGATCCAATACTCCTTCGATCTGTTTTTGACTGTGCCAACTCATGTTTTCTGCAGTCTCCTTAACCATAAACAACTGCTACAACCGCGGCGTCAAAGGAAAGTAGTGCATCGAATCGGTAGGCTTCCTTGCACCGATAGACTTTCCTCTAACAGTGGCCTTGTAGCGATCAGCACTACAGAATCTGCACGCATCTTCATCCTTGTCGTCTTTGTAGTACAACATGCACCCGTTGCGACATGCATCGATTTTCTCGTATCCCATCCAAAGCGATCTCACCATCCTCTTAGATCGATAGAAGTCTTTAGGCAACTTTGCACCCTCGGGCAAGATCTCTATAATCAAATCGAGCAGTCGATTATAGCATTCTTGCGACATGTTAAAATCGGACTTGATGCTCAATAATCTTGTAACTACCTCCAACGGTGAATGATCCTCACAATCAGGATATAGTGGAGTCCTTGCATTCTCCAGCAACTCCATGAAATTTGCAGCATCGGCATTCGGTGCCTCCTCAGCTGCGTCATAATTGTCCGGATTGAAATTAGGCTCCGCCGCATCATAAACCATGTTCACCAATCCGTCGTCGTAAGCATCGTAGTCGTGGACATCTATATACGGCTCCACATAGGGCTCCGACTCCGATGCTAGAGATACAAGTTCTCCGTGCGTGGTCCACTGATAGTAATTCGGCGTGAAGCCCTTCGAGTATAAATGATATGTAACTTCCACTTCTGGATGATATTTTCTGTTACGACATCTCACACACGGACACTTAATTTTGGTACCGTCCATGTACTGAGGGAAAGCCTTGGCGGACTGCAGGAACTGCTGTACACCCTCAATAAATTCATCCCGTACACCGCACATGTCATCAGGATGACGGTTGTACATCCACGAACGATGACGCAGATAGTAATTCATATCCATTTCTAGATACTTCTGCAAAAATAACAGTATATATTATATAAATCATTACATACAGTGGTTTATCACCTAACTTCATAACTTAACCGTACTATAAAAATCATAACTGATATAATACATACTTTCATTTATCAAAGTCTAAAATAAGCAATATTCAAAACAACTGACCATTTATCAAAGTCTAAATAAGGAATACTTTTATTTCATAACTGATATAATACATACTTTCATTTATCAAAATCCAAGAGCCCTTGAAATGATAAATAGGGTTAACTAGTTCATGGTGATGTTTCTAAGCCACTTCTAGATCCAAACTAGTTTATACTAGTCAATACTAGGTTAATACCTTGCTACACTATGTCTTCTAGGTCGTACTAGGATATTCTGCTTTGAAATTAAGTATTCTACTATCCACACTGAGAGCCTCTTACCCTTGGCCTGGCACCTTGAACTTCATCCTTATACTTGCTCACTGGACTACAACCCAGTTAAGGGTTGTATTGGCATACAACAAGTGCTTGTTGCTGCCTTGCCATTGCTCAAGCATGCATGTATTTTATGCTGCTCAAGTGTGCACCAACACTCTCCCACTGCAGAAGATGACAGGAACCAATCCCCTTCTCACAGTGCCAACCCGACACCACTACAACACATTGCCAGCTTGCCTAATGCACTAGGCCAAACTGAATTGAGTTCTGTTCCTGAAGCCTCATAGTTCAGTAGTGACACCCACACACAACTGGACTCTTCAACCCTCTCCCACATCAAGCACAGTTAGAAGACACTATGAACACCAACACAGATAACAGTAGCTATATACCTATATATATATATATATATATATATATATATATATATATATATATATATCGAGATACACCTATATATGCATACACTCTCTCATATGCAAATAGATAATACACCAATTTGCATATACATATCATATGATACTCTAAGGCATAAATAGACACACACACACAACCACTAGTCTAATTCACAAACATTTGGTGTACAATACCAAGATACTCTAGGATACATCCTCCATAAACTACACCACCATGATACCAACCCTCAATTCACATGGACACATCCAATAGATCAAACATTGTGTGTGTCTCAGTGTGTGTGTGTGTGTGTGTCATTCCTGTGGTAGTGTCAGTGTCAGTGTGACTGTGTGTGTGTGTGTGTGTGTGTGTGTGTGTCTGCGTCTGTGTGCGTGTGTCGTGTCTGTGTGCGTGTGTCATGTCTGTCAAGTGTGTCTTGTGTCAGTGTCACATGAGAGAGGGAGAGAGAGAGAGAGAGAGATTACCTAGAGCTCGAGGAGGAGGAGGGGGATGCCGGAGTAGCCGCAGCCGTAGAGAGCCGGTCACCGGAGAGGGGGGGGCGAGGAAAATCGAAAAGTTTCAAAATTTTCGACAGATGGGGGAAAAGAAAACTGAGCCCTAATTAACCAAAATTTAGCGACATTTAGCGACGTCAAATAAAAACGTCGCTAAAATAAAATTTAGCGAAGTCAAAGACGTCGCTAAATACATTGCTAAATATTTTCGATAGATACGTCGCTAATTACGACGCTAAACGTCGCTAAATCAGATATTTTAGCGATGTTTAGCAACCTTAATTGAACTTATAGTGACTAATCTTTTAAAATCTTAATAGAAGTCTCTAAACGTCGCCATTTAGTGACGTCTGGCGACAATTTTTATGGAGTCGCTAATTTAGCGACTTTTTTAATTGGAGTCGCTAAAATACGTCGCTAATCCCGCTTTTTTTAGTAGTGATACTCTGCATTAAGCGATATATGTTCCGTACTAAATCATCGTACAGACCGAGTCAGAAGTTGGATTGAATGATAGAGTCATTCAATAAGGCAGACCCCGTACACACATGACACAGAATAAGAAGCGAGTAGAAAATTATGTTCGAACGGATCTAATGATACAGATTGATATGCTTGAGTTAGATTCCATAGTGTGCGATAGAACGATTTGCGCCCAGGAAGCCTCGAGGACAAAACTTATTTTGAGTGGTGTATAATGTAACGACCCGCTCCACATCTATGTGGATAGCCGATTCAAACGGCACAAGTGCGATGACCCGACCCGCTTTGCTCAGCAAAAAGACTTGCTTGAGGCAAAGGAATTCTAGACTTGGCCCTTCAGGAGTTCAGACTTAGACTTTTAGAGGTTCGCTCGGAGTATCGCTCGACCGAGGCGAATCATCACTAAGGTGGGTGGCTACAATAAACTTGTCTTTGCTTAGCCAGCATACTTAAAATACGGTTGATATATGCTAGTCACTAGAAGAATCACCCCTTGCATGCTAATAAAGAATACAACTCACCTAGCTAAGAGAATAATCCCATCTGATACATCTTTGTATAGAACATGAAAGTAGATCGATTGAACGGATTGGTAGCTGCTCGCTTTACAGTTCTTATAACATTACCTCAAAATATTACTTTGTTCCTTATATGTTCTTTGAAGTTTATTGCTTCATAAGTCTTGAAATGCTCATCACATAGATATGGTCTTGGTGCAGATCAAGCACAACATAGATTCTGGTTAACTTACCTGTGGCAGAAGACTGTCAAAATAGTCGTTCCAAACCATACAATAGAAACATGGAAAGTCTTCGGGACCGTTGAGTCACCAAGGCAACTCCCAAAATGGGAACTGCAATAAATAATAAGACGACATCGTAAACAATGCATGGAATGGAACACAACTGATATTGAGATCTCTGAACGAGTAAAATATATAAACACTGTGTCAAGTAGCTATGTTCATTCAAGGTCTTAAAGTGTTGCATATAATAAAAGCTTAGTGTTGATCGTCAATGGTCATGGACAACCTGTGCACAGGATTCAGGTTCCTACGGACGGTACGCTGGTCGCACCGGGGCCGATCCAAACCGGTTAGGAATATTTCAGATAGTCGTTGCTTCCGATGGAAAGAAGTATAGCAAGGCTAGCTACCTGCGTTGCATTCTATTCTCGTGTCAAGACTATATCTTGTCCATGGCGGCTCGTCAGGTCATAAGACCAAGTTTTTCATTAGTATATTACATACGTGGCGGCAACCCGCGTATGGACTCGTTAGGATCTTGTGGCAAGTAACAGATGTAAAGTAACCTGAAGTTTGAAACACATTTGAGTAGTCTGAGTAAAACATGTCTATACAAGTATAGCATGCCGGTATAAAATGAGTATAAGACATCTGAGTAATCTACACAACCTAAGTCACAAAATGATAAGAGTTTTGTAAACTGTGTATATTGTGCACTTGGTTTAGAAACACGCTCGTAGTATACATGTGTTCGTTATGCGATCTTGGGATTTTATATATCTATATTTGTGCTGGGTTTAACTTGGTTTTATATTTGGGTAGGGAAGGACAAATGGTAAGTTGGTAGGTATCGTCGTGTTTCTTGTATATCGCACATCGCACTACCATACGAGATAGGCTTTATATCTTATGCATAAAATTGATCCTAAGGCAAGAATAGCAAGATAACTTAATAGTTTGTGTATGGAACTAATATTATCGTGTTGGATATGTCGAGCGGGCGAGAAGCCTCCCCACTAGTGCATTCATGTACTGAAAACCCACCAGATTGCTTGCTGGGTGCGGGAGAACCTCGTTCGGTGTGGATGCCTCCTTCGTGCTTGCTAAGGCGTGGAGTTCACTTTGGAGCCTTGGATTGTTGCTTCCGGAGCTGAAGCATATATACAGGACATAATTATGGAACATCGCCTATGTATCATCCCAAATTTTAAGCTATCATGTCCCAGTCCCAAAATAAGTAGGATTAGGAATACGTAAGCATGCCAGCCATATGTATATATCAACTCTAATATATGGATATCATAATACACATGTACGCTGTAATATGAATGTTAACTCACATGTGGTATAAATATTATCACAAGTCATAGGGCATAACTAGATCTCATCCACAGAATCAAATAATTAATCAACTATATAACTGAATCAAGTACAAAATGCTTGATAAGAACAAGTAGTTGGGTGGAGACAAATCCACTACCAAACTAGAATATAAGAGAAACAAAATAAGTACATCTAATAAACAATGAGACTCGAAGAGAAGACCTCCTCAAAATAGAGATAAGTAGCAAGTCCTGATCCGTGCTCCTGCGAATAGTCAAGATCGTCTACACCTGGAAAGGGACCAGGTCCTCAGAGGGACGTAACAAGATACATAGAAGCATGCCAATAAAGTACTGAAAATAAATATCCAAGGGTCGCCTAACCATCTATGTGAATACACTTTGAGAACAACTTTCCAACACGTGAGCTATCTGGCTAAAATGGGATTGGCAAGATTCTCTAAGAGAATCAGGGGCCTAAAAAATATATCGTCTTTTGAACTCCAGAGGCCGCCTGATAATAATAATAATATAGTGGTCATCATGACCGCGCATCTCCGGCGGAACGTAGGGGTTACACAAGGAAAGTGCAAAGGAGCCCAAACGCCTTACTTGTTGTCCTCCCCACCCCATGCTCTATGCATGCCATATCGATGACACGATGATACCTCTAATAACTGCCAAGACTTCTAATTATGCAAATTCTATCAGCAGTTATCCCTATCTGTCGCACGACCCATATGTACCGATGATCAGCCGAATACGCAAGTTCGTGTCCGACATGAGACTCACACTCGTGTAACAACTGTGTCACGACCAATAAAATATAAGAATACCTCATGATCATATAGTGGTCTCGTAAACCTAGGTCGACATGCATAATATATAATAAAGACAAAATACAATGTCACCGTCGTTGCACCCAAGTTATTCTTGGATGCGCAGTTTATATAGCAGTTAAAATATATAAACTAAATGACAAAAATAAAATACATACACCATATGAAATATAGATCACAGTACAATGGCAAGGTATACTCGCCTGGCAAGAAATTTGTATAGTATAAGCGTCCAGGTGTCAAATACAAAGGATCAGAAACTATGGACTCTGAATGAACGTCTCCGGTAAGCCAACCAAAAATAAGCGAGATAGCTAGAAAATACTACCCTTTCGTCCAATTTGGACACAGAGGCAAAACAGTAATATCAGGTCAAAGCGGGTCCACATGTGGACCACTTTACACAGAAAAGTGTGCCAGAGATAAAGGTCTCTATATCGGACAAATTATAGGTCAAACAAAATCTAAACGTCGATACGAACTCAACGTTATGTCTAATTTTAGATTTTGGTAAGCCAACCAAAAATTTCCCTAAAAGTCAATCGTGGGGCTCGCAAATAGGCTGCTTGGTCAACTGTCTCAGAATCGGGTAAAACTTTGGTCACCGGACCAGCGTGATACCACGAATCCAATGGCACAAGTTTTGTCGCATTCCGATAAGCGTACACAAAATGGTGTGGTATTTTGTAAAAGTTGCGATACAATTTTTTTACGGATACTGGTTTATTTCAACGCGCACACACATCCGAATCAGCTTTTACGAAGTCCACATGTCAGTATATATCATATGCATCTTTCGGTGCAATTGGTACGCGACGAGGTGGTCCCATTTGGCGGGGCGCACTCCGTATCATAAAATTTCAGTTTTAATAAATTAAGTTTTTGATCATTTTGGAGGTCGAATAATTTAACATATGAAACGAATTAATGAAAACTAAAAGAACAAAAAAATTCTCGGTTATATTGAGAAGAAAACCCTTCAATTAGTTTTTGAAAATATTAAACAGGTTGATGGCAAATTGGGTGTGAACATGGGGGTTTGGGTTGAAGTTTTTGGACTGTTTTGGTTAGTTTTTCGGCCATTTTTTGGTCGATTTTTTGACCAATCCGGGACACGAAAACTCGTCCCGCTTGAATGAAAATCCTAGAGGGTTAGGTTGTGAACGTACACGGACAAACCGCTCGAAAAAAGGACGAGAGATGAAGGAGATACGGTACCTTTAAGATGAGGCAAAACTGCACGTACATGCGCGTGCGTATGCAGGTGGGGGCGGACGGTGCTGCTGCGGCAGCCCGCGGCTACGACGGCGGTCGGCGCGGGTGCGGCAACGCTGGCGTGGGGCTGAGTTCGCCGGGGTGCGGTCACCTTTGTAGGAACTAGGGTTAGGGTTAGGGTTAAGGTTTTGTTTGATAATAGTATATGTATGTATATATATTAGAGAAAGAGAGGGGGAGGTTTGGCTGGCCGCGCGGGGGTGGGGGGGAGGGGGGGTTGGGTGAGTTGCTGTGGGAATATATAGGAATTAGGAGTTGTTAGTTATTAGGATTTACGGTTTAAGTTAGTTTTCTTTTCTTTCCTTTCCTTTTTCTTTTCTTTTCTTTTTTTTGTTTTCTTATTCATTTTATTATTATTATTATTATTATTATTATTATTATTATTATTATTATTATTATTATTATTATTATTATTATTATTATTATTACAAATATTATTATTATCATTATTACTATTACTATGATTATTATTACTATTATTATTATTATTATTATTACTATTATTATTATTATAACTATTATTACTATTATTATTATTACTATTATTATTATTATTAACTATATATTTATTTATTTATATTCACATATATATATGAGACTAAAAATCCTAAAAATATTGTTTGCACCCAAAATAAATTCAAGAAATTTTTTTTGTAAAGTTTTAATATAATACTATACCCAAAATATTTTATAAAATATTTTATAGTTAATAATTAGATATTTATCTAGTTATATAAATCAAATAATTATATTATCTAATTAACTAAGTATTAATTAAATGAATATTCAAAAAAATAATATAATGTAAATAATATGCTGTCTCACAAAAAGGGAATGTACCTAATTTGGCACAAAAATTATGGCATGCTAATTGTAGAAAGTTGGGGTTAAAAAATAATCACAAATAAATTATATATATAAATTATCCATATATTTAACAATTTTCATGGTCGTTGCACTAATGTCATACTAACACCAAGGGGTCGAATTTTTGTGCCACAAAAAGATCCTAAAAGTAGTGTCTCCTGTGTAGGTTACTTCCAATGAAGGACGATACAGATTTTGGGGCCATCCTATATCATTCATGTCAAAACCACGGTGAAGTATCCTAATAAAATAACTTAGAATTTAATTGATTAAAAAAAGTCTAAAACAAATACAGGAAATACAAAATACACACAAGATACCGATTTTTGGGTAAGAGAGTTTACAATCTACCCAACTTAAAGAAATTTCGTCCTCAAAATTAAAAATAAGTCATGATTTGCTAAATCCTTCACATTCGTATATAAGGCAAGTCAATCACAATCTCTTCCAAAAATTTAAATAATAAAATATATTCAAATCCATCGCGATCACTTCAAAACTAAAATAATTACTGATCAAATCAAAATTTAACCAATCATAATCTCTTTTCAATTTTTAAATAATCAACATCCAAACTAATTCAAATCTATAGGACATCCCACATCAAAATTTATATCACAATTTCCAACTATCATAATTTTCTCTAGAAAATAATTCTAATCATATCTTATTCTTATTCTTAACTTAAAATTTTTGTACTCTTAAAATTTAAAACTCAATTTCCATCCTCAACATTTTAAATAGGTGATCCACAATCAAAATTCAACTTTTAATTCAAATCATCAAATTATAATATTTTAAATCTAATTCACCCATTGTTCAAGTCTAAAATTCTATATTTATCCTCAAAATTTAAATCGATGATTCAACCTTCAATATTCGAAATTTAAATTATGTGCTCAAAGTATAAATATTTGGTTTGCAATATCGAGATATCAAAATTCATTAAATTCTCATCGTCTTAATCATTCTTTAAAAAATTCTCAAAATTAAAATGATTTAAATCTCTCAGTCTATTCTTACTTGATCACAAATAAAAAAAATTATCTCAAGTTGACAATGCAACTTCTACCCAACTTAGAATTTATCCATCTATCATATAAGGCTATACATTTAAGAAGAACTTCCTCAAATTATTTAATCGTGTTATTCAATCCTCAAAAATTTTAACGCCAAATATACCATATGTGTTGTGACCTTAATTACAAAAAAAGTCACAAGGTAATGTGATTGGCCTATGGGGTTTATCTAGTATTCTCAGTGTATCAACTTATACCAAGTACGAGATTTCATCTTTTCGAAATAGGGCAAGACGGAAAACAATGATAAAGGATTCAAGGGGAGGTGATAGAATACAAGTACGAGGTTCAAGACAATTTTAAGAATTCAAAAGGGAGTTGTTAAGGCAGTTGTGGATTAAAATCTTATTTTGGTAAATTTTTATTTGCATGTTCATATCAGAACAGTTACGTACCTGATATGATATGCTCTGACTTGTCTATAGGGCAAGTATATTTGTCTAACAAGCTGAATCAACTATATCTCAATCCACGTAAAGTAGACATGCGAAGAGCGAACCAAGCGCACTAAGGTTAGCTAGACCATAATACACTGATTCTGATTTAGACAATGTATTAGTGTGGGCCCCCAATAATACATATGTCATGAACAATCTCGATAAAAGAGTAAGCTTGCAAAACTAGGCTATAATAGCAGCATAAGTCGAGGTAGTCCAAAAAATTATAAGTATGCTAGATTATGACGAGGGAAGGTACAAAATAATTCAAGTTCACAAAGAAGATAAGACTCGTCCGGTGTTGTGCCTCTACAGTTGTCATACTAACCTTTTGTCTAAGTCTCTAGTCGACCAAATGGGGGTATAGGCCTCTGAGTTCTACAGTCTAGATAAACACTATCGTCTTATGCTAGCATATAGTTGGTGTCATTCAATTACACTTCATTAATGGGTCAAAAGGACTATGTGATACTAGGTTATGAGGCATACTACCCAACTTAAAAGAATTAACTAATACTGTAACTGCCATGAGAGGATTCTACAAAATAATATTGTCCTTGTAAATAAAGTAAAAACTCTTATTGGGGTATACGAGAAAAAGATCTTGGTACTTATTAGGGTATCCTATTATATTATATAGGTAATGGTCATCTTAAGTCTTAATCATAGTGCTTATAGAACAAAAATATTAATATTAAGAATGGAGAAGTTACTGGCTCTCAATGAAAGAGGATATAACCTATATGGAGATATGTGAAACATATTACTTGATTTTAAACTAAAGAATAATCATAAAATCACAATATAAATGAACAACTCAACAATCAAGTTCTAACTACCAAGCACAAAATTTCAAAATTTAATATTACAACTATAATCCTAGCAAACTATATATTCTAACATAAAATAAAATCACTTGGCCTATAATCACAAGGGTTAGGTGGCACGAATTGAAAGATGAAAGAAAATTTTAGTCGTTGCACAATTTACGAGCGTTAAGGTTTTGGAGAAACAAGATATAAAATTAATTAGAGAGACTCTTGATATTATCATAGTTTTCTAAGGAAAAATATGGTATACTAGCCTCTGTGTTCGAGTTATGATCAAGAAAAATATTCTATTCATTTCTCTTGGCTTTTTAAGGTACTGTTCTGCTAATATCAAGACAAGAATCTAAATTTATAGTTCTCTAATACTATCTCATTATGAAAGTTAGGTTTAGTCATAATATTCAATCTTGGATTTCTATTAGTTCCTCAATACTAGTGTCAAACAATATGATCAAATTTCTAACTAACCCTAGTAGTGTCTATACTACTCTCAAGTCTGTCATAAATATATCAAAGGATAATGGTTAATTAATCTATAGGTAAGGGATGCTAGGGTTCATTAGGTATGCTAAACTTTGTGATGTGTCAATATTCTAGTTGTATTCTTAGTAGAAATGTTATTCGAATTATCATCCTAACAATAAGGATTCTTATATTCTAACAGAAGGCTATACTCAAGGAACTATTAGGAAAGTACATGAATCAAGTAGGATGCAATTATTTAAATAGAACGGACTGGAAGGAAGGTGAGTCATAGTCAAATATGGATGAGATCCTATACTCTAATCCTATTTGCAGGCTTGCTCGGTACAGTAACGTAACCAAGACAATATACTCTAGACCTGCATGGGCCACCACTAAAAATATGTCATGCCCCAGTCCCAAAATACGTAGGACTAGGAATATGTAAGAATGCCAGTCGTATGTATATGGCAACTCCAAAATATGGATATCATAATACACACGTATGTTGTAATATGAATGTTAACTCACATATGGTAAATATATTATCACAAGTCACCAGGCATAACTAGATCTCATCAAATAACCAATCAACTATATAACTGAATCAAGTATAAAATGCTTGATAAGAACAAGTAGTTGGGTGAAGACAAATCCACTACCAAACTAGAATATAAGAGAAACAAAATAAGTACATCATCTAATGAACAATGAGAATCGAATAGAAGATCTCCTCGAAATAGAGATAAGTAGCTAGTCCTGATCCGTGCTCCTGCGAATAGTCATGATCGTCTATACCTGAAAAGGGACCAGGTCCTCAGAGGGACATAACAAGATACATAAAAATATGCCAATAAAGTACTGAAAATAAACATCCAAGGATCGCCTAACCATCTATGTGAATGCACTTTGAGAACAACTTTCCAACACGTGGGCTATCTGGCTAAAATGGGATTGGCATGATTCTCTCAGAGAATCGGGGGCCTAAAAAGCAAGTCATCTTTTGAACGCCAGCGGTCGCCTGATAATAATAATAATATAGTGGTTATCATTATAATAACTATTATTACTATTATTATTATTATTACTATTATTATTATTAACTATATATTTATTTATTTATATTTACATATATAAATGAGCCTTAAAATCCCAAAAATATTGTTTGCATACAAAATAAATTCTAGAAATTTTCTTTGTAAATTTTTAATAAAATACTACACCCAAAATATTTTATAAAATATTTTATAATTAATAATTAGATATTTATCGAGTTATATAAATCAAATAATTGTATTATCTTATTAACTAAGTAATTAATTAAATAGATATTCAACAAAATAACATAATAGTAAATAATATGCAGTCTCACAAAAAGGGAATGTACCTAATTTGGTACGAGAAATTATGGCATGCTAATTGTAGGAAGTTGTGGTTGAAAAATAATCACAAATAAATTATATATATAAATTATCTAACTATTTAACAATTTCCATGGTCGTTGCAATAATGTCATAATAACACCAAGGGATACAATTTTTGTGCCACGAAAAGATCCTACATGTAGTGTCTCCTATGTAGGTTACTTTCTATGAAGGACGATACATATTTTGGGGCCAACCTATATCATTCATGTCCAAACCACGGTGAAGTGTCCTAATAAAATAACTTGGATTTTAATTGATTAAAAAAGTCTAAAATAAATACAAGAAATACAAAATACACACAAGATACCTATTTTTGAGTGAGAGGGTTTACATAAGCCATTTGGCACGTCTTTATTCTTAGAGAGAGAGAGCTTGAGCGACTTATAATCTTGGCCTACTGCCACCTGTAACAATTGTTCAAAAATTAATAAAGAGTTTGCTTTACTTCAATACTTGTGTTATTCAATGTTTCTGCTATATCGACTTGGTAAACTAGTTATCAACGGCCATTTTTGGTATTTGTCTTGCGCAGGCACAACTCCAGGCTCGCGCGGCATCACGTCCCGATGGAAACGATCGTCCTGTGGGAGCGCTGGCGCGGTGATTCGCTCCTAGCAGGGACGGCAGATTCCAGCGGGAGATCAGGGCTTGTGACAACTACCACCACAGAAAAAAGGATAAAAGAAAGAAGGGATATTAGTTGAGTCGCATACTCACGTTCCCTGAAGCCTGGCCATCCTCTATACGTCGGACCATCAACGGAGTAAAGTGATCGACCACATATCAGATCTCCACCATCACAATTACCAAAATTAATTTGTCCTTAGAGCTCTACGTATTAGAGCATCCTTTGCACTTTTTGTTCTACTCCATTCAATACAAAAGTTCACAACTTTATCTTTTTCGTATTTTTTGCATTGTGGACAGGAACTGCTGTAAACTTTTGACAATCGAATACTTGTGTATCATAAGGTTCTCGAGTTTTTTCCAACCTTTGAAAAAATGTCGTGTTGGAATATTGGTTGGCTGCCGCCTTTGCTGCTTGTCTAATTTTTGCTTGATTTACTGAGGAGGTAAAGCTAATTGTTCGACAATGACTCTTTGTATCAGCACCAATTTTTTTAGCAAGGGGTCATTTTCAAAATCTTCTATACCTTATACACCATCATGACCACTTGCACTTGCAGTTAGCCTTTGTCTCTTTTTTGCTGCCTCTACTTCTTTTTGTAATGTAAAATGTTATTAGAAAAAACCTTATCGGTCGTACGATGACTAGTAGATAAGCTTTCACAAGATATATAAAATAACTATGAAACAACATACCCCTGTAATTTAGCACAATGTGTATGATGTGAATACTTAGTACTATAAAATGAGAAGTCTGAATTAATAGATTATAATAGCATAGTGTGTATGGTTAGTAGTTTAGCAAGTGTGTATGCTGTGAAGTCCATAAGATCCCAAAATAACCCCTTCTGCACTACTAGGCCATAAACTAGATCGAGATTTTCTTTCAATTTTTTTCATAACAAACAAAGGAAGGTGTATTCCTTCCATTTTACATCCCTCCTATCAAACACAAAGGAAGAAAATGATCATTTCTTTCTATATGGATGGAAATTATATTTTTACTATTTTTTCTTCCTTTCACTTTTCATCCTTCCTACAAATTGAGCCTAAAACTTTATAACTATATTATTTTGTTTCAATAGGGAGCTATTACGGCTCGTGCCTGGTTGATTGAACATAAGTATATGAGCACATCCAGCCTACACTACAACATCGATGATAGTACGATGTCTAGACCACAATAGTCACCAAATGCTCACAATTATCAATCTTCTCAATTACAGTGAACTACTAGTAAGATTAATACCCAGATACACACACACGATAATTACAGTCCACTATAATTTTTAGTACTTCATACATGACAAATCTCTAGAGGAAAATTCGGTAAATAACCACAAATATACATCAATACATTAAATAATATATCCTAATATTCTAGGTTCTTCAAATTTCATCATCCGATCCAATGCCATCTCCATGACATCATCTAATATATAATTAACTATCCAGTCAAGGTTGGAACAAACTACATCCATAAAAAAATTTCGCACAATACTAAATAATCAATAAAAATATACTAAATAAACCAGATAATACAACATTGAATGTTGTAATTAAATAAAACCCGCAACACTAGAAATAATAAGAAATAAGCCATAAATATGTACAAGATATCCTATCATCTACATGTATTGAAATATCATTTTCGATATGTGGCCGGCTAAGGTTTGGATTCGGATTGGTCTGGCTTGAACATACGCGCAATGTATGTCAGGTTATGATTTCATACTCTTATGGTTTGACCACATATCTACTTGACATTTTTCATCTCCCATGAATCAGAAATCAATATCAACAAGATTCGGAATTTGATATCATTTGATGCAGAGTCAAGATAAATGATGCAGAGTCAAGTATTTCTTCATGTCTGGATCGTGTCTTAATATGACTCAGAACTAGATAAGAAACTAAATGCATCATTTACAATGTATTGAGAGCAAGGATTATTTGCCTCTTGTCCCATTTGTTGAAGTTGTGCCTATTTCCAAACCTATTAAAATACCAGATTTCAATATTATCCTATATATTTTTTTTAGAATACCTATTTTGGGTACTAAAATCCATAAGAACAATTCCTTGAGTCTTGGCCCAAACACTTTATTATTAGAATTAGACAAAACTACTATTTTTATTTATTTATTGATTATTTTTACATTATAAGTCCATTTATAATAAATCATTTAGAATGTACTAAGCGCCAGTGGAACCTATTTAAATCATAATATTCCTTTTATAAAATCTATTCACAATTCTTTTACTATGGAAGCCTAATACTAATTCTCCTAAACCCAAACAATTAATAGAATTTTATAAAAACCATGAAGGCTAAAAGATTTAATTACTTACTCTAAATTTTTTCGATCAATCCAACTATAAGCTGGCCCAAACCAATTCCCATATTTCCCAATTATTTTAATAGCCTTTAATTCAATACTTTAGCTATTTCTCTGAGTTTTAAGAGAGAGAAAACTTAAAGAAAGAAAGAGAATTGAGCGACTCACCTAGAGAAGAGCAGTCAGCGGCTTCAGAGAGAGAGGGTCACCAGAGGATTATATGGAGGATTCTATGGAGGTAGAGACCGGCGCATGAGCTCGTGATGAATAGAGTTTGTGATAATATGTACCCTAAGGCAAACACAAACAAAGTAAGAGAAGCTTAGTGCAATTCGGCTAGAGATCCAGACGTTACTGGAGATCAAACTGAAGGACCTTAAGGCAACTCTTGAGGGGGTAAATAGAGTTTATGATAATATTTACCAACTAAAAATTAAAGGCTGATAACGAACTAATAAATTAATGACAGCAAATATTGAATATAACAAATATATAAAAGATAATGCTGAGTAAGAAATCATAATACCCTGACACCGAGATTTTATACCAGTTTTTCTCGTGGAGGACTAATCCAGTCCCGAGAACTCTTGCTCGGTGTTGATCCACTATTTGTGAAATAGGGTATACATGCACTTTTGAACCGAAGGGTACTCCAGCTTCTTACAACACGAGCGTTGATCCGAAGGACTCGCGACTTCTTACAACAAAAAGCTTTTTATCCGAAGAGCTTGCTGACTTTAATAAAATTTAAACTCAAGCTTTATAACTCGAAAAGACTTCTAACCGAGATCGCACTTGACACTAGAAGGCTATAGGAGTTTTCTTGGGAATAGGAAGGTCTGTAGCTCCAGAATAGAGAATATAAAAGTGAATGGATTGATTACAAATGAATGAAACTCTTAGCTTTTTATAGGCTAGTAGGGGGACCGAGTTTGGTCCCCCATCGTTCATAAATTTGAACGTTGAGTTCCTAGTCCAAGGGTTGAATGAGTCTTTTCAAGAAACTAAAAATATTGGGTCCTAGGAGCGAGTTCAGTACGAGTTCAGTCACCATAATTCCAGAATGTTGGGTCCAGGATTTGGTTGGATTTTAGTTGGTTTAGATTTTGGTTTAACATGGGGTTTGATCTTCTAGTGCCAACTGCGAACCCGATGTACATATGGTCCTATAAAATAAAATAGAAAATACAGAATAAGATATAAAATCAGGAGCACTTGATGATTCCAATCCTCTAAAAAATGAGCAGACTTGAAGACACATTTTTCTTTAACGGTAGTTGTCTAAAGATAAATAGATCTGAAATCTAAATAACTTTTGGGGACTTCGCGAGGCCCGGAGATGTCGTTGGCGGTTCAGAAAAATCTTCTGGTATAACGTCATCTTTGGCTCATCATCATTTTTTCGTTGCATATGTCCATGATGGCCCTACTTATTACTTTCTGTAAGTATATGTTAGACGAACAAAGCAACATACATAAGCAAATATGATAACATTAATGCATATTTTGACAATGCGGAGTTTAAGTACAAGTTACTTTAGTAATTGCATGATTATTATAATGCTAAACTTAACCAATTCACCATATTCAAAAATAAAATTTAAACATTGGGCTAACACAAGCTAGTTGAATCTGGCTGAGGCGACTCGGCCAGGGTGCAGCTTATAGTGTTGATATTTAAGGTTTAGGATGTGTCTGTTTCCTCGGTGTCGGACCCGGGGATGCAAGGTTGAAAATTTGGTTTGTGTGGTATTGGTTGTTAACTTCCTATGTAGGACACAAGAGAGGGCTGGATTTGTGCTATTGTAATGAACTGGGCACATAATGTGGTGGATACGACACTCTTTGGTCATACTCGAGGTCGACACTTGCACGATTGGGAACGAGAATTTGTTTTTTGATATTGGACATTAGACACATGAATAGTATAAATGGGAGGGGTAGATATAGACTTGGGTTTTGACTAAAAATATTTTAAATTAATTAATAAACAAATGGGAGGGGTAGATATAGACTTGGGTTTTGACTAAAAATATTTTGAATTAATTAATAAACAAATGGGAGGGGTAGATATAGGCTTGGAAACTTCAACCTCATGTTTAGCCTAAGAATATATGTTAATTAACCTAGTCCTTTTATTTAATTTGATTCATTTCCCCTCTAACTAATTAAATTTTTTTGAGAAATAGTTAGTTACAACCAAATAAATGACTACCTAACTAGTTAAATCCATATGTGAAAAAAGTAGAGAAGCTTAGACATTAATAACTATTTATTTAGCTAAAGGACTTACTTAATCCTAATCTTCTCTAAATAAAATTTTAATAATTATTATTATATAATTACTATTCTTCTCTCTATAGGGACAGTTTCCTATTAAATATGTTTATTCCATTAAAAAAATAACTATGGACTTTTAACACATTATGTGGTTTTAAGTAAAAGATTTTATAAACAATCTAGTTGGCATGTGTTGGGTTTCATTTTATAATTCGAGTAAATTCCAATATTATTAAAATAATTAACTCTCTATATTTTGTATTAAAAGATTTTTAGAGATTTAATCCTATTGGTATGTTTTGAAAAAAAAAGATTTCAAATTTGATTCAGATTTCAGGGATTATAAATCTATCCTCCTTACAAAAATTTCGTCCTTAAAATTTTAAAAAATATGACATGATCAAGAAATAACATAATTTAAATTATTTTATTACCAACTTTTTATTGAATATAATAGAGATCAATAGAAAGACAGTTAAAAAGAATTGATATTGCTACTAAACACTGAGTCAATTGAATTTGGAATATTTTGATATCATTTTCAAGTGCAATAAGAGACCAAACAGATGAATATAGGACACATTCTTACTAATATTCAAAAATCTTGTATACCTGAAATCACTTCACTTTAAAGTCCATGTCTCGCTAGTGCGAATCTAGTTGTAATTGACCCATAGTTCTATGATCCAGATAAATGGTTGTATTGGAGACCAACGCACGAGCACATGGTGAGCCAGATTTGGACGACACTAGTACTCGGGATCGGGTCGAGTGAGTCGGCAAAAGGAGTTCAGAGTAGGTCGGCCAGAGATCCGGATGACAGTGGAGATCAAGTTAGCTGAATCCGGCGGAGACGACTCAGCCAGGGTAAGGCTTCGTGTGTCGATGTTAGGGTTTAGGATGTGTCAGTGTCCTCGGGGTCGGACCCGGGGACACAGGGTTTGAAATTTGGTTCATATAGTTTTGGTTGTTGTGTTCCTATGTCGGACACAAGAGAGGATTGTATTTGTGGTATTGTCATGAACTGGGCACAGAATATGAAGGATATGACACTCTTGGGCCAGACCCGAGGTTGACACGGCTGGACATGAGAATGTTTTGACACTATACAATGGACACAGAAATCTTACATGACATAAGGAATGGTTGGATGCTCTATTGGACACAACTAGGAAATATTTTTTTTTGTTTAGAAAGAATAGAATTTGGGCCGAGATCATTTTTGAATGAATAAATAAACAAATTGGAAGGTACATATAAGCTTGGAAACTTGGACCTCAAGTTTAGTCCAAGAAAATATGTTAATTAACCTAACTCTTTATTTAACTAGGTTCATCCTTCTCTAACTAAATTAGGAATTTTTTAGAAATAAATAGTTATAACAAACTAACTAACTACCTACCTACCTAATTAATTAAATTCACATGTAAAAAATATAGAGAAGCGTAGCCATTAATAAATATTTAATTAGCTAAATGACTTACTTAATCCTAACCTTCTCTAAATAAAATTTTAATTACAGTTATTATACAATTATTATCCTTCTCATAATAGGGTCAATTTTCTATCAAATTTGTTCATTCTATAAAAGTAACCATGGGCTTTTAACACATATTATGTGGTTTTAAGTGAAAGAATTTTATAAACAATCTAGTTGGACTATATTGGATTTTTTTAATAATTTGGGCCAATTTCAATATTATCAAAATGATTCAACTCTCTGTATTTAATATTAAATATTTTTAGAGTTTTAGTCCAATTGTTTTCAAAAAATAAATTTCAAATTTGATTTAGGATTCAAGGGTAACAAGAGCTATTTGTTTTAAAAGTAATCATGAATTATTTAAAAAAAAATTTGTCTTAAAAAAATTTAAAAATTGAAAAAAATAACTTTTATTTATTTATTTTGATTTCATTTAAGTTTATAAAAGAAATTATGTTAAATAAAATAATTTTATTTCCTACTTTGACTGAAGTTGCAAATAATGAATCATAAGAAACTATAATACAAAAAATTCTAAAATAAATGCACATAGCATGTGCGTTTTCAAATTTTAATTTTTTCTTTTTGAAAATGCATATATGATGCGTTTTCAATGAACAAAAAAAACCATCTTTTTTCGAAGTTCTTTTTTTCTTAGTGCGTTTTCAAAGAAAAAAAAAATTCAAACCGCACCTACTAGATGCATTTTCACATTTTCCTTTTACTTTTTTTTTCTTTTCTCGAGTTCAACCTCCCGCACCTAGTAGGTGCATTTTCAATTGTTTTTTTTCTTTTTCTTTTTTCCAAATTTTTTCTTCTTATAAAAAAATATATATTTGAAACCGCACGTATTATGTGCGTTTTCAGATTTGATTTTTTTGTTTTATTTTTTAACTGTATTTTAAAAAAAATATATAAAACATAAAAACGCATTTAGTAGGTGCGGCTACAGTTAAAAATTAAATTTTTAATTAAAAACGTATTTGTTATATGTGTTCTCGTTCTTTATGTATTTTTTTATCGAGAACGTACCTAACACATGCGTTTTTGTTTTCTACTTCAAAATTTTATAAACTTTGTTCTCTTCCGCTAATTTTGCTAAAATATATTTTTCTGTAAAAAAATTTCTGATGAATTAATAAACAAATTAGCGGGTATATGTTGTTACGTCCTGATTTCGTAGAATCGATAGTCGTACTCCATGCATGATGTCATGCGAGCCTAAGTTGCGCTCGCACAACAAGCATCAAACGATCGATTGAGTACTAAGTTACAGAGTTTTCACGGCAGAGATAACATGCATAAAAGTTGAATCAACACAAATATATAAAGAACGATTCTCTTTATTGATAATAAAGTTACAAATGGTGCTAGGCCAAGAATACAATCGCTCAAGCTCGCTCTCTCTCTCTCTCTCTCTCTCTCTCTCTCTCTCTCTCTCTCAATATAGTGGATCATGACATACGACTTACAACTTGAGGATGAATATAATGGATGATGTTCCATATACTATATCCCATATATAAAAAAATTTATCTCCGGCCACAATACTCCAAGGCACCAGAATGGGCTCCAACGCCTTAGCGCTCTCAAGGAGAACTCCCTCACCTGTAAAGGTCTAGTGGGGTGCCAATACATAAAAATGCACTGATGGGGAGGCCTCTCGCCCACTCTATAAAACTAGTACGTTCATTTAAGTGTGTGCACACAATTAATATGTTATCTTTATAACCTTGTCTTAGTATCTGATTCATGACATATGACAAGAAAATGTTTGTGTTGCAGGCATGAAAGTGTCACAAAATATACGAGGAATATGGGTTCAACTTACCAACACTTACCTTTCGTCCTTACCTGCCAAAAGTTACATCAACGATATTCTAACATATATATATATATATATATATATATATATATTATAATAAAAAAAGGAATATATTTGTAAACTCAAACTGTCTCGAACGTTTCTTAGCAAAAGATGTGTGAGGCTCAAAAATATGTATTGTGTAGTGTACTATTCCTTCCGCAACTAAATAACCTGCTCACGGATTGCCGCTAGCAAACCAACTTAATCTATATGAGGGCCACTGGCACCACAAGCCATCTTAGACTTTGGATGAGACAATTGTCTTTCCAGTTCGGTAGCTAGCCTTATTGGATGTCCCGACTCATCCTGTGCTAGGATTTCTGCTAGCCACCGTGCTAGGACTTCAGCTAGCGCCGTTCTCCCGAGCTGACACAATTCTTATGTCCTAGATATCGGTCGAGAACCAAACCTTGTACATAAGTTGTCTGTGACCATGCAGTGATAATAAATCTCTACTCCAACTTTACCATACTACTTGAGCCATTTGCTTATCTTAGACTTTCATCTCTATGTAGCTCCAAGTCCAGGGACAACCTCGACAACCTAACGGTCCCGAGACCTTTCCATGATTCCATCATTGAATCAGAACGACTACTTGGTAGTTTTTTCTGTCTAATCTAAATGAACAACCTTCAACGAAATAGTCCAAACAATATTATAATATATGTGATGAGATATGGAAATAATATACAAATCTACGTCTGTGACAACAAGTTAGATAATTTGAGTGGCAACATCAAGAAATTCTATTTTACACAAGTCTAAGCAGCAATATATAGTATATGTCTAAGCAGTAGAACAAATTTTCTATCTATTTTATCAAGTTATAATCCATGTTCTAAGATAGCATGATACATAGTAAAATTATTTACTTATCTATGTGGGTTCGTCTATTTTATTAGCATGCATCAAGTTATTGCATAGCGAACTAGCATATAGCGTCCATTTTATTAAGTGTGAAGGTAAGGCAAAGAAAAGTTTATCAAAGCCACCCACATGAACGAGGATTATGCCTCGGTCGAGCGGGACTCCGAGCACGTCTCCTGAAAAGTAAAATTCGAATGGCGCTGTCCAATAAATCATCTTGTTGAACTGAGCAGGACGGGACGTTACATATATAGGCTTGGAAACATTGGCCTCAAGTTTAGCCAACGAATACATATTAATTAACCTAGCTCTTTGTTTCACTAGGTTCAATCCCCTCTAACTAATAAGGAATTTTCTAGAAATAGATACTTATAACCAACTAACTACCTACTTAATTAATTAAATTCACTTATGAAAAATTTGGAGAAGCGTAGCCATTAGTAACTATTTAATTAGCTAAATGACTTACTTTATTCTAACCTTCTATAAATAAAATTTCAATTATAGTTATTATACAAGTATTATTCTTCTCTTAGTATGGCCAGTTTTTTATTATATCAGTTGATTCTAGAAAAGTAACTATGGACTTTTAACACATATTAAGTGGTTTTAAGTGAAAGAATGTTATAAACAATTTAATTGGCATGTATTGGGTTTTATTTAATAATTCGGACCAATTTTAATATTATCAAAATAACTTAACTCTTTGTATTTAATATTAAAAGATTTTTTTTTAATATTTAGTCAAATTCGTTTCTAAAATAAAATTTAAATTTGATTTAGGATTCAAGGGTTACAAGAGCTATTTGGTAAAGTTGATTTAGATCCAGAGTTATACTTTCAACTAAAAGTGGGCAACATCCCATTTCCTGTAACTTTTTGGTTCACTTTGAAACGTGAGGTGGAAAGTAATGCTTGCACTTAATGTCTCATGCGTTTGAGCCAACCTAAAATTCAGTCTTCCTCTTTGGATGTATGAATTCTTGCAGAATAAAAAAATGTATGAATTCTTGCATTTCTTGTTTTTCTAGTAGTGAACAAATGCATTTGGATAGGATAAAAAATTTAACAAGTAAAAAAAGTAGATAGTATATAATAATTATTATTCTGATAAGTGAAGATGAATAATATTTATGATTGACTATTTTTTTATAAATAATTAAATAATCTAATTATATAATAAAATAACTAAATTATCTTAATTATTAGCTAATTAATTACTAATAATTAGATAATCGAAACAAACTTAGGCCAAAATATACGTCATATCCATTGTGTCATTATTTACCGTGTCGTATCGTATACGTTGTCATGCAACATGTCTAAATCCTAGTACAAAAATTTTGGTTTAGAAAGAATTGGATTTGGGCTTGGGTTTGGACAGAGATAGTTTTTGAATGAATTAATAAACAAATTAGAGGGGTATATATTGGCTTGGCAACTTGGGCCTCAAGTTTAGTCCAAGAATACATTTTAATTAACCTAGCTAGGTTCATCCCCTCTACTAGTTAGGAATTTTCTAGAAATAGATAGTTATAACCAACTAACTAATTACCTAATTAATTAAATTCACATGTGAAAAATGTGGAGAATCGTAGCTATTAATAACTATTTAATTAGCTAAATGACTTACTTAATCCTAACCTTCTAAATAAAATTCCAATTAATTATTATAATTCTCTCAATAGAGCAGGTTTACTATTAAATTGGTTGATTCTATACAAGTAAATATGGGCTTTTAAAACATATTGTGTTGTTTTAAGTGAAAGAATTTTATAAACAATTATTTGGTTTTATTTAATAATTTGGGCCAATTTATTATCAAAATTATTTAACTCTCTACATTTAATATTAATTTTTTTAGATATTTAGTCCAATTGGTTTTGAAAAACAAATTTCAAATTTGATTTAGGATTCAAGGGTTATAAGAGCTGTTTGGTAAAGCTAATTTAGATCCAAAGTTACACTTTCAACTAGAAGTGTGCAACATCCCATCTCATGTATATGTTTGGTTCACTTTGAAAAGTGAGGAGGAAAGTGCAAGCATTAAATGGTTGCACTTCATGTCTCATGTATTTGAGCCCAACCTAAAATTCGTTCTTCCTCTTTGGATGTATGAATTATTGCATAATAAAATAAATATGAATTCTTGCATTTCTTGTTTTTCTAATAGTGAATAAATGTTTTTGGATAGGATAAAAAATAAACAAGTAAAAAAATAGTATATAATAATAATAATTATGATGATAAATAAAGATGAATAGTACTTATGATTGATTATTTTTTTATTAAATAATTAATTATTCTAATTATATAATAAAATAAGTAACTTATCTAAATTATTTATTAATTAATTACTAATAATCATATAATTGAAACAAATTTAGTCCAAAATATACGTCATATCCATTGTGTCATTATTTATCGTG
This sequence comes from Iris macrosiphon, assembly GCA_036927795.1. Classification (NCBI taxonomy): domain Eukaryota; kingdom Viridiplantae; phylum Streptophyta; class Magnoliopsida; order Asparagales; family Iridaceae; genus Iris; species Iris macrosiphon. The sequence goes on from JAYESA010000003.1 coordinate 45,756,475, forward strand.
ACGTGTCGTATTCGTGGTCATGCAACCTAAGTACAAACATTTTGGTTTAGAAAGAACTGATTTGAGCTTGGGTTTGGGTGAGATAATGTTTGAATGAATTAAGAAACAAATTGGAGGGGGTATATATAGGCTTAGAAACTTGGGCCTCAACTGTCCAAGAATACATGTTAATTAACCTAGCTCTTTATTTAACTAGGTTCATCCCCCTCTAACTATAATTATGAATTTTTTAGAAATATATAGTTATAGTCCACTAACTAACAACCGAATTAATTAAATTCACGTAGCCATTAATAACTACTAGTAAATTCACGTGCGTTGCATGTAATATAATATTTTTTGATATTATTGTAAAATTATTTAAATATACTTGAACTAAAATTTGTTATATATGTTTACATTTTAATTATGATTTGTTGTAGATTAGTTATATTTTAATTATAATTTGTTATGGATATATCTCTATTATTTATAAAAAAAAAGCTAGCCGTCTAAGTGATACATATATCCTCACGTAATTAAAAATAAAATAAAAACTAACTAATTGTTTAACTACGTTATAATATACAACTATAGCCAAACTTATCTTCTAGCTCATATGGTTAAGGTGGGAGGCATTCTTCTAAGTTGGTTATGTTCGATTTTCTATGGTATTATTTTTAACAAATTTAATTTATTTTAACAAATGTTTTGGTTAATATTAATTTTTAATAATTGGTAGAATATTTACAAACGGCTTAGACGACTCAATTTTGAGTCCTTTCCAAGCCTCATTATAAGAGTAGATAGATAGATTTAATTAGCAAATGACTTACTAAATCCTAACATTCTCTAAATAATATTTCAATTACAGTTATTATACAATTATTATTCCTCTCTCAATAGGGCCAGTTTCCTATTAAATCTGTTGATTCTATAAAGATAACTATGAGATTTTAACACATATTATGTGGTTTTAAGTGAAAATTTTTTATAAACAATCTAGTTGTCCTGTATTGGATTTTATTTAATAATTCAGGCCAATTTCAATATTGTCAAAATGATTTAACTCTATGTATTTAATATTATTTTTTTTTAGAGATTTTTTCCAATTGGAAAGAAATTTCAAATTTGATTTATGATTAAGGGGTATCATGAGTTGTTTGGTAAAGCTGATTTAGATCCGGAGTTACACTTTCAACTAGAAGTGAGCTGGAATGAGCAAACATTAAATGCTTGCACTTTCTGTCTCAATAATAATAATAATAATAATAATAATAATAATAATAATAATAATAGTAGTAGTAGTAGTAGTTATTATGATTGATTAAATTATTTATTAAATAATTAATTAATCTAATTATAAAATAAAATAATTAAATTATCTCAATTATTTATTAATTAATCACTAATAATTAGATATTCGAAACAAACTTAGTTCAAAATATAGTCATCTCCGTTGTGTCATTATTTACCGTATCGTGTCGTAATCGTGGTCATCTAATTATTAGTACAAAATTAATAGGTTCTATTCGAACAAGCACTAGCTGCATAGTGCCTAATTTTATGTGCTTCACCAAAAAAGGTAAAAGCTAAAAAGTTCTCAAAAATTGGGCATCGGTTTAGCACCAGACAGTAGGTTTGAACTAAGCGAGAACTGGACGCCAAACGACTATGCAAAACCTAAAATTGATTTTTAGAACATTACTAAATATAAATTAATTGTTCATTAGTTATGTTTTGGTAATTGGTGTTTTCAAGTAAATACTAGAATTGTAAATAAAATCCAATTTCCATCCACTTTCGTCCCAATTCCTAACAAATAAAGGGGATGTGGAATGCAATCAGCTTTTGGAAGCGGACAGGAGCAAGCTTCAAATTCTCACTTTTCAATTCCTTTACTAACCAAACTTTGGGACTTTAGAAATTGAGCACAATTAATAAGTGGAATCAGCCCCCACTTCACCCTTACCAAATAGTGAGATTGAAAAGATAAAAATTATCAATAAAACTTTACTCTCTTTTTTTAAAGAAAATATTTCACAATTTGAAACGTAGTCGATAACCCCATAAATACAACCTATCTATTAAACCATCTGGTCCTATTGAATGGTTTACTGTACCTCACTCTAATTATTAGGGACTGAACAAGCCAGATGGAGCCGATTTTTAAAACACGTCATAAATCTTGTAAAAATTAATGTGTAACAATAATGCAAAGTCTATCTATCGCTATTTTGTAGACAGTAATTAGTATATAGTCAAAGAAGCTTTAATATTTTAGAATATATGTTTTTTTTAAGATGCATAATAGAATATATGATGATCTCATTAAATCTTCTCTATTCATGGAAACAAATAAGAGAAAATTTAAGTTGCATCCCACTTTATTTATTCTAATTCAAGGTACACTCGATTGTTTTACCATAATGTATAATACTTTCACTTTTGACAAAAATTGTCCACGACTCATAGTCAACCCCTTTGACCAAATATTTCTGACCAAAATATCTCTTATTCGACTTCTTTCCCGCGCGCTCATCTCCTTTCCGTCGCCAGCGCGCATCCCATCTTCCCCTATCCCCTCCGCGGGAAGCCGGAGTCCCCCCTTCTCTCCCATCCCCCCCTCTCTCCCCCACCCCCCCTCTTTCTCCTATCGGCCAAGAGCAAGCAGCTGGCTGCGTGGCAGGGGCGAGTGGCACTGCGTGGGGATGCTCGACGGGGTGCGCATGTCGCTGCAGGGGCCGGGGGGCGCTCTACTGTGGGGGCCGGGCGCGCGACGGTGAGGGGCCGAGAGGGAGCACACGACGCCGCGCTACGTGGGGTGAGCAGAGCTGTGAGGGGATGAGTGCTTGTTGTGCTCGGTGTCGAGCAGCAACAGGGGCACGCGCAGGGGCCGATGGTGGCCCTGCTGCGCGGAAGGGGCGAGCGGCACTGCGGGGGGGATGCTCGAAGGGGTGCCCACGGTGCTGCGAGGGGCATGCTCGCTACGGGGGCCGACGCGTGACTCTGAGGGGCCGAGAGGGGGGCGGGCGGAGCTGCATGGGAACCTCGACGAGCTTGTTGTGTTCGGTGCAGTGGTACGCCACGGTTGGCACCGACATAACCAGCCGCCCGATCGGCTCATCCTTGCTGGGCCCGACGTGGTCCTTGACCGTGACGACCAGCAGCTCGTCGAGTTGCTCCGCAACAACCAACACGACCTCTTCCAGACCGGGTTGACGGACCGCGTCATGGACGGCCTGGTGCGACGCATTTGGCCGCTGAGCTGGACCTTGATGGTAGGCGTCGGGTGGACGCAGCTTGGAGGATGAGAATAATGACAAGGGGGTATTTTCGTGCTAAATATTTCATCAAAGGAGTTAACCGTCATTTATAGACGAATTCAGTAAAAAATGGGAGGTATCGTACATTATGGTAAAACAGTAGAATGCACCTTGAATAATAATAAATAAAATGGAGTGCAATTCAAATTTTCTCAACAAATAATTACTGTATATTTATAAATAAATTTCATCGATCAGTTATGATTGGATTAATGTGTGAGTTAATCACGCATGTAAAACGTCTATTTATTAAATTTTATTTCAGGTCTACATATAATTATATCTATTATCTATCCACAACGAATCTTCAATATGCTCAAAATTAAAAAATTTCTCTCCGATCTTTGATACTTGGGACGTCTTTACGCGAGTAGTTCCGGAAATGTCCCATGTAAAAATTTTAAAATAAAATATTGTATAGCCAAAAAATTTATATTTTTGTAAATCAAATTTACGGTAATTAAATTTCTTGACAAATTATATTTCTATATTTGATGGCTATATAAATATTTTCGAGAAAAAAATTGTTAAAGGATAAAAAAAACTGAAAAAAAAAACAAAAACTGAGAAAAAACAATAAATGAACAAAAAAAAAATTCTTGAAAAAATAAAAATATGCCCACCTATTTTATAGGAATAGGATTTCCATGTTATATGTTAAATTATTTATTCGCATATTTACAATTTCCGAAAATAAACTTTTATGACCTAGATCAAATTTGGAAATAAGTTTCATATCCTATACTTGTCTAGAAATACTAAAATTTCTCACGAACAACACGCGTAGTTTACATGGGGTAAAAAAAATATATGGGTAAAATTTAGCATCCAAAATTTATTATGGTTCCAAATTTGGGTCGTACTAATTACGCGGACAAGACTATAAGAATGCTAGATATAGTATACTGACTCAGCCCTAAATTTAAATTATTTAATATTTACACGTAAATATTTGTTAAATTATGAAAGTATTAGCTTGATTGGATATTCTGTCTTATTTTCCTATAAGTATCATCCCAAAACATCTGAAAATTGTCACCCTAGCCTAAATTGAAGAAGAAGAAGAAGAAGAAGAAGAAGAAGAAGAAGAGGAGGAGGAGGAAGAGATGGCTAGAAATATGACCACCATTGACTACATTGAGAAGCGTTCCGACCGTCGTGCCTCCTTCAAGAAGCGTCGTGGGGGGCTTCTCAAGATGGTCCAAGAGCTCTCCACACTCTGCGACGTGAAGGCGTGCGCTGTCATCTACGAGCGAGAGACGCGCCAACTTGAGGTCTGGCCTAACGGCCACGAGGCGGGGCTTGTGCTGCAGCGCTTCAAGGACATGCCTCCGGAGCAGCAGTCAAAAAATATGCTCAATCTGGTATGATTATTTTTATTTTATTTTTTTAAATTTGTTCCCGACGTATTTCCATGCCACCACTTCCATTAATTTCCAAATCATAGACATTTATAATGATTTAACACAAGTACTGCTACAGGAAGGGTACCTACGCAAACGGCTGGCGAAGCAGCAAGCGAAGCTGCGTAGGATAATGAGCGAGACCCATCAGCTTGAGATGGCTCACCTTATGCATGATGGGTTAGCGGGAAGGAGCCTCTGCGGTCTTAGCGTGGACACGGCGTTGTCCCTCCATCAGTTCATCGACAACAAGGGGAAGATGATAGAGCAGAGGAGGCTCACCGAGACGAAGGCGGCGGCGGCTGCAGACGCAAGTACGAGGGAGAACGCAGTGGTGACGGAGCATCCGATGCCGGCGCAGCAAACCAACTGGGGCCGCTTGATGCCTACTCCTACCGCTGCTACTCCTACCGCTACCGCAACCAATGGACAGATGTTCTTTGGGAGAAGCAGCACTGGACGTGGCATGGAGGAAAATATAATGCAGCAACCCTACATGAACTTTGGCACTTCCTGGATGCATTTTCCATTTTATTAATGAACCATGGCCTCTCTTGTAATCTTTGCTTAGAACGTTCTTTTCTCCCCTCTTTTTGGTTTCAGGTTAATTTTATTTGAGGTTGCTTTGCTTCTTTCTAAATTTTTTTTTTTTGTTTTTGTTTTTGTTTTTTTTGGGTCTTGTTATCAGAAAAATACAATAACCGCCTGTTATAGTCTTCATTTCTGGGTTTCTTTCTTGGAGTCTTCGACTATGTTGTAGTTAATAGGTTGTTTTCCTAGGTTTGAAGAGTCCTTTTTTGTCATTCTCATATTGCTGGGTTCAACATGTCTCGAAAATTTGTAATTATCTAGCTTTATCAAGAAGAGAAAAAATATCAATCAAACTTTCACAATTTGAAACGTAACTGAAAATCCATAAATACAGAAAACCCATAAATACAGCCCGTGTATCGAACCATAAAAATGAGACGATGCTATCTTCCGTTATCTGACATCTGACATAGCAACTGACATGATAAATTTTAACATTAAAATTAAAATTGACATAAAAATTAAAATTAATGTTAAGATTAATACTTAATGTTTAATTAATATTAACATCAATATTAACATTAAAATTAACGTCAATATTAAAAAAGATTGGGTGAAATTTTTTTTGGATTAAAATTTGTCATGCCAGATACTACATAATGGGAGATAACATCATCAAAATTATTTGGGTGATGAATAGTATAATTGATTGAACCATCCAGTCATATCGAATGGTTAACTGTACCTCACTCCAAATTAGGCACTGAACCAGCCAGATTGAACCGATTTTTAAAACACGACAAATTTTAAATATTATGTATAACAATAATGTATGTTATACATAATTATGTAAACCAAGAAGCATTATTTATATATGTTCATGTCATCAAATCTTTTTATTCATGGAAACAAATAATTATTGTGAGTACATAAATAATCTCATCGATAAGATCCAATTATGATTGGATTAATTTGTGAATTAATCACGCATGTAAAAATTCTCAATTAATTAAATATTCTTTCACGTCTATATATAACTAGCAAATGTGCACATAAAGGAAAATTTTCTAATATTATTGTAAAATAGTTTAAATATTTTAATTATATTTTTATGGATATATCTCTACTCTTTATAAAAAATAATACAAAAATACATAATTTTAGCGACAAAATTTTTCGTCGCTAAATTATCTATTTCCGTCGCTATTTCAATTTAGCAACGGATTAGTGACGAAATTGTGGCATTAGTAATTTAAGTGTCGCTGCCAAAATTTTTTCGCTAATCCGTCGCTATGTAGATAGATTAGTGACGGAAACCCATCGACGGAAATGATAAGGTGTCTCGATCGTTTCGGTGATAACCATATTGTTCGACGTTCTTGTCTTGTGCGAGAATAACTCTATGCTCGTACATGCGTCACGTCCGGATTAGGACAATTATTCCGCGGGAGCGTTGGCCTGGTGATTTCACGTCCAACAGAGATAATTGAACTTGCGGGAGACCGGAGCGTGATAATTAAATGATCGTCTTGACTTGTGGTTCGAGACGAAAAGACGGGTTTCAGGATACAAATGAATCTAAGTATTTTTGAGGAGTAGTTAGTCTAGAACGTGCAGTTAGATATGCTGGATGGTTTTATGAACTGATACGTAGATCGTGTTGGACGACTTAGAGTTTATGATATACATCGATGGTTTAGAATGGGATCATGATTTGGTAGTTCAGGCTTAGAAAAGAATAGATATGTGGATTCTATCAAACGTAATGAAAGAAATAGACTATGCAAATCGATAGATTGGATCTGCGACGTGGATATATCATAGATTTGATTGAACAAATGTGTCTTAGGAACGGTTTTGCCAAACGAACATGGATATTGTGCAAACGAATATGTTGATGTGGATAGAATGATCCGTGCTCAATGTTTAGAAATCTGAGTGAAATGAGCTTGGGTAAAATACCCCGTACAAAAGAACAATGGTTTGACCTTAGGAATTTTGGGCGAGTATCGTGCAACGAATTTATTTGATAAGAATCGTGAACTTAAAATATACCTATGACCTTGTGAGCTGACCTAGCGAATAGGCAGCCGACCCTATGCCATGAGTTGAATTAGAGTGGCTGAATTCAAAGTATCGTTCAGAAAAAATGTTAAAACTGGGACAACGAGACTTAGAGTTAGGACTTGCATCTGGAAGTGTATACTTGCGACATTAGCGTTGAAACGAACGTAATAAAATACAGGACTTGAGTGATAATTGATTTGGTTGGATAAGTTATACGACAGTGAGGAATAAGACGATATTAGAGAATTGTCGGATAAAACTCTTAGAATTGGAATTATTGATATTCGAGATAAGTTGGCATAACAAGTTAGATTCTTACATGGAAGAGGTGCGTTACTAGTAAAGCAATACTTGAGTTTGGGTGAGATTGGAGTAAACGAGTAGCGAAGCGAAGCGATCGGCGATTCGAAAGATTTTTACGAGTAGCTTGTCCGACTTAGCTGTCACTAAGCTTAGTTGAAATAGACATATTTGGGGGACGCCTTGAATATGGGTACGATCCAGACTTAGCGATATGCATAACTCGGATGCGTACAAATAAAAATATTCAACATGGATGAGTATAGCAACTGAAGTAAGACTACCTCAACCCAAGATCATCATTTGTGATGGATTATAACATACTCTGCATTAAGCAATATATGTTCTGCGCTAAATCATCGTACAGACCGAGTCAGAAGTTGGATTGAATGATAGAGTCATTCAATAAGGCAGACCCCGTACACACGTGACATAGAATGAGAAACGAGTAGAAAATTGTGTTCGAATGGATCTAATGATACAGATTGATATGCTTGAGTTAGATTCCATAGTGTGCGATAGAACGATTTGTGCCCAGGAAGCCTCGAGGACGAAACTTGTTTTGAGTGGTGTATAATGTAACGACCCGCTCCGCATCTATGCGGATAGCCGATTCAAACGGTACAAGTACGATGATCCGACCCGCTTTGCTCAGCAGGAAGACTTGCTTGAGGCAAAGAAATTCCAGACTTGGCCCTTCAGGAGTTCAGACTTAGACTTTTAGAGGCTCGCTCGGAGTATCGCTCGACTGAGGCGAATCATCACTAAGGTGGGTGGCTACAATGAACTTGTCTTTGCTTAGCCAGCACACTTAAAATACGGTTGATATATGCTAGTCAATAGAAGAATAACCCCTTGCATGCTAATAAAGAATACAACTCACCCAGCTAAGAGAATAATTCCATCTGATACATCTTTGTATAGAACATGGAAGTAGATCGATTGAACGGAATGGTAGGCTTGCTTTACAGTTCTTATAACATCACCTCGAAATATTACTTTGTTCCTTATATGTTCTTTGAAGTTTATTGCTCCATAAGTCTTAAAATGCTCATCACATAGATACGGTCTTGGTGCAGATCAAGCACAACATAGATTCTGGTTAACTTACCTGTGGCAGAAGACTATCAAAATAGTCATTCCAAACCATACAATAGAAATATGGAAAGTCTTCGGGACCGTTGAGTCACCATGGCAACTCCCAAAATGGGAACTACAATAAATAGTAAGACGACAGCGTAAACAATGCATGGAATGGAACACAACTGATCTTGAGATCTCTGAACGAGTAAAATGTATAAACACTGTGTCAAGTAGCTATGTTCATTCAAGGTCTTAAACTGTTGCATATAATAAAAGCTTAGTGTTGATCGTCAATGGTCATGGATAACCCGTGCACAGGATTCAGGTTCCTACGGACGGTACGCTGGTCGTGTAACGCCCGCAACCGCACGGTGCGTTACGCTGAGTCGGATTGAATGAAACAAATGTTGGTTACAGTTGATTTGTTGGATTTTGGGAAGAAGTACTGATTGAGTTGGTTTCTTGTGCAGATGGCTAGCGGGTTCGATGGAAATCAGGTGTTCGTTCAGAGCAGTACTGAGATAGCTGAGTTGAAATGATAATGCCATCTTCCTTAGTCCGATCGGTCGGATGATTTGTAGAGCACGGCCTGCTCGCACGGTCATACCAGTTGAGTAGATCGCGCTTGCATCGGATCACGGGTTCAAGGAATTGACCGTATCGACAGGACATGATGCTTAACAGGATCAAACATTGTAAGTGGGCTCTTTACCTTCTCCTCTACTCCTTCATGCCTAATAATATGGAAAACACGAAAAAGGCTTGAACACTTGGGCTGAAATATTGGGAATCACTACATTGAGGCGTGCATAGAGTGGACGTCGTTTGCTTGGTAGGATTATGGCTTGAAATGATTTACGTGTTGGATAGTTGGAGCGATAGTTGGATTATACATTTGAGGTAGTCAGTTGGATAATTGGAATTATGCTTGGACGGTTGGAATTATATATTTTGGAATGATACAATTGAGGCAATGGGAATATCGGAAATTCGGGCGAGCGAACGTGCATCCGTGCACGAGTATCACTTGGTCGCTTTGTCTTGTAAAGCGAGCAGTTGTGGTTCGAAATCGAACAACTACATCGGCGAGGGTATTGTGCCACTGATAGGGCATTGTGCCACGAAAGCAGCATTGTGCCACGGTTGGGGCATTGTGCCATGGGTTTGCTTTAAGCATGGGTATTGCACCAAGTTAAAATATATTGCTTAGAAGAGGCATTGTGAATATGGGATAACTTGATATTTGGTGCCTTGGACAATATGTTGGAAGAATAGTTATGTATGTTTTGGTTGGATATTCGGTTATGGATCGGTTGGATGTTTGGTTGAACGAGTCTAGGATCGCTTGGTGGGGCGAGAATGTTCGATCCTCTTGTCATACCTAGTTTCTGCATGTCATGGACAACCTGTGTACACAGGGTTTGACATTTCCTCGAAACGGTATTCCGGGGCACTAGAACCGTATCGATCCTGTAATCACCCTAAAATTTTCAGTTTGATAAAATCAATTTTTGGGATTTTTCTGCATTTTTCAAGAATTAACATAAGGACTTTGGTGATTATGTAATTTTTAATTGCTAATAACTAATATTAAAATGTAATGAAAATATGATTTTATGGTGTAAAATAGAAAATCGGACTTAGGGTAATTTTTCTGGAATTTATTGGGCCCCAGACCTAATTTAAATTACCTAAAAACTATTTAAACTAATTAATTAATTAATTATTATTATTATTATTGTTATTTGATTTCCGGCCCGGCCCAGTGGGCCGAAGCCCAGCCCAGCCCTAGCTTAGCGGGTCGGGCGGGTCAGCCCAAGCCGGAACCCGTCGCCCGACCCGACCCGGACTCCCCATCTCCCTCCCCACGCCTGTGCCCGAGAAACCCGCCGCGTTCTCCGGCCACGTCGCCGGAGAACCGCCCGCGCCCTGCTCCACGACCCCACGTCCCCCTCAGCATCGCCTACTCCGCCACGACCCTCTCCCGAGCCTCCCTATAAAAACCCCCTACTCCTCTTCCCTCCTTCCTCATCACCCCCACACCGTGCACTAGCTCCGCCGCACCGTGCCCTAGCTCCGGCCCCTTCCCCAGCACCGGTTCCCTCCCCTAGCCCCGCTGCCCTCCGCCGGATCTCCACCTCCAGCGTCTCCCAGCCCGCCGTGAGCCGCCCCAGGCCTCGCCTCCTCCTTTCCCGCCGCTTCCAGAACCCGACGCCGGCCTCTCCTAGCTCCGCCGATCTCCCCTCGGCACCGCTCGGCCTCGATCCGACGACCCCCGCCCTAGCCGCAGCTCACCCCGCCGTGTCCAGTCATCTCCGGTGACCCCCAGCCACTAGACACCAGGAGGACACAGAACTCGCTGCCAGACACGGACACAGCGGACACGGGACTCGTCGACACAGGACACGAGCAGACACGAAAACCCAGTTCCGAGGAGCCCAGTTCAGGTACTCGTATCTCACACCTCGTAGCTCCGATTTTGATTTCGTAAATTGCAACGCGTAGCCTGTATGACCCTCTTGGTGCCCGGATAAACCGCTCGGGGGCATCGCGTCCTGTGGTGATCGCACACCGCGATCCAAAAACAGGAAAAATAATGCCCTGTTTCATCCCAGAACCGAGTACGCCCCGCCAAACGGGACGAATTGGTCACGTGCGGTCTTCACAGATACGTGCGCGTCGTCGATACGGACGTGCGGAATTTTGCAGAAGCTGATTCGGATGTGCGTGCACACCGGAATCAACGCGTATCCGCGGACATCGTCCCGTATCCGACTTTTTTGTATTTCACCCTAACTTTGTGTACACACGTCGAATTAAAACAAAACTTGCGCCATTGGACGCGTAGCGATACGCTGGTCCTGTGACCCAAGTTTGGTTTGATTCTGAGAACGTTGACGAAATCGCGTGTCGTGGGCCCCACAGGCCCCACTCGACGGGCGATTTTGTGATCGGCTCATCGGAATTCAATTCTGAAAGTTCCATTGGGTTCGTATCAGCGTTCCTGATCTGTTGACACTAAGTTTGGCGAATTTGGAGACCGTTGACCTTGACACGTTTTTCGGTGCAAAGCGGGCTCACCTGTGGACCCCGTTTTGACCCAAAAATTACCGTTTTTGCCCTTGTCTCCAAATTGGACTCAAGGACTGGCATTTCTAGCTATTTGACACCTTCTGAGCATGATGGTAATATTTATTTCAGCATTCAGAGACATCTATGGAAATTTCCCGAGAACAGGACCGTAGTTGGAATCCAAACATCAGGCAAGTGCACCTTGCCAACTTGCAGTCTTTATTTTCATATTTCCTGTGTTAAATATAACTGTTGTACATGTTTAACCTAGGACCGTGTGACGTACTTAGCGTCCGATTATCAGTCGGGTGCCAACCCCGTACGCGGTGTTGGGTACGTCACCTAGAGATGGACATTTCGGACCCTTTACTTTCTCGTACTTGTCTTATCAAGTATATCATAACCCAGGACAGTTGACACTATTCATGAGACAGGATCTTCCCGAGATATTCGTGGTGAGACGTTATGGTCATGACAGAGATATTTTAATTATAGATAATATGCTTTGTTGCATTAGCTATAATCCCGCTGACATGGACATGAGACGTTATGGTCATGATATGCGTGATTACATTGGGTGGGGAGAGACACACAGGCTACAGGCTATTTTATATATATATCCACTACTATTGTGAGGTTGTAGACTCTCCAGCAGAGATAGACCCTTTACCTGTTATTACTGCTACCGGCTCCCCGACACAGAGCTTGTAGCGGTCTCAGCCTGAGTTCTAGTGCTGCTCTTATATTGCATATCACTTAGCTGGTTACATAGTTTATCCAATTATTTACTTATTTCTGTACTGCTTATTTATTTGGCTTGTATTTTCTGTACCTTGCTATGTCCCCTGAGGACTTGGAATGGATTATATCCCCAGGTTTAGCTGAGGAGCAGTACCCCGAGGTATACGGGACAGGAGCTGAAGCTGTTGCTGGACTTGACACTGGAGCAGAACTGAACCGTGAAGACGAGGTGACTGACGAAGACTTCTCTTGAGTACCTGATCCCGTACTCAGTATTTACTTTATGTTTATCTCTTTTGTTCCTGGCCTATTGAGCCAGTGTATTCAGACATATATCGGATTGTTTCTCCGACCGACTTGTTGGGATTTGTTGCTATTTATTTCCATTTCATTATGCAGTTTATTTATTTATCTTTTATGGATGAGATTAGTGTGACTTGTTGTAGTAGACCTTCTTTACAGCTTAAGTGCGCCCTGATGGTTCCATTAAATTGGGTTGACCATCGGTGCGTGCTGCTGGCCATTGCCACGTGTCCAGTCCCTCGATATTTTGGGACTGGAGCGTAACAGATCCGAAGGGAAATATTGATTCGTGCTAGTCACGATGCATTGCGGGACCTCCAGCGGGGCTTGCTACCCGGACTGATAGGGCGCACCGTTAATGCTTGGAATATGTCCTTTAGGGCTTTGCCAGTGACTTCATATAGATAAGAGTTGGCTTACTTTTCTTTTGTTGGTTTGGCTTTCATGTAGGCGCGGCCACCTTGCCTCGGCAAGAGTGTGCACTCGAGATTGGAATATAAACTTTGGTTGAGGATGGATATTGAAACGAGATTGATGGTTCGATATGTTATCGTGCAAGCGATGGCATTGAGTAGGACGAGTTGCATGCTAGTTTACTTCGGGTTGGATATATATAAATGCTTGTCGATTGGTTTGAGTTGAATGCTTGCATGCTTAAACTGCTTTACAGCTTTTCTTAACATGTCATCCATATGCCATGAAACGAATCTAGGATTCAAACTAGAAAGATCACCATATAACTGTTTGCATTTACTATTTTACTTAGTGTCGGCTTAGACGAGTGTGTTACCCCGCTCACCAGTACGGCTGTGTACTGACCCACGTTTGTGGATAATATTTCAGGTACACAGGCGTAGTGGCGCTGCTTGGATATACGAGGCATGATGTATGAACTGTAAGTACCTTTGTGGGCTAGAGAAAAGAGCAAGAGTATTTCATTACCTTCGTGGCATCGCCTTTGTGGCATTGCCTTCGGGGCATTTTATTTGGACCCTATCGAGAGCTTCGCTGCGTATTACTCTGATTGTGTGCTTGGTACACAATACTTGACTTCCGCTGTAACTTGGTTGTTTCAATGATAACATTTGGTGTTTGACAACATCGTCTTGTACGAGCGCAACTCCAGGCTCGTACGGCATCACGTCCCGATGAGAACGATTGTCCTACGAGAGAGCTGCAATGTGGCGATTCACGCTCAGCGGGGACTATCGAGCTTGCAGAAGATTGAGGCGTGACAAATTGGTATCAGAGCGCCTGGTTCATTTCTTCGGACTTGGTCCTTCGCTTCATCACAAACTCTAAATAGCTTCCGCGTGTCGTATAGCTTTTGACTCTACTCGGTGCCGCATTGGATATTTCATGCAATAAGTCTATATATTGTTGGTTGTGGCTGCATGTTGTTCTTGGTCGTGTTGCTTTGGTTGGTTTTCGTAGGATCGCTTAGCCTCGTTAGGCGTTGTTGCATTCGTGCAGCAAGTTGTTGGGCGTTGTTGTATTTGTGCAACAAGTTGAGAGCTATCGTTGGGTTGGCTTGGCTTGTCGTTCAGGGAGTTTCTAATTTATATCAGTGGATTAGTTGGTTGGCATACAAGATTTGGTAATGTGGCATGTTTTGAGTGGGAACATTCGATGAGAATGGATCGTTGCACGAGTTGCTCGTGTAGCGACTGTGTTGGATAGAAGTTAGAATTTTGGCTGTGGCGCATCGGTTGACCATGTTTGAGTTTGGCTTGGAAGTATCAGGATAAAGTTGGCACGAGTTGCTCGTACAACAAATGTGTGGAACAGTTGGGTATTGGGTTGGACTACTTGGAAGACAATCGTTGCACGGTTGCTCGTATTGCGAAAGTATTGGACGGTTTAGAAATAGCTGGAAGTATCGAGAATGGAACATAGCACAAGTTGCCTAACGAGATTGATGGTTAAAGAATTGGCTAAGTTTTTGTGTCAGACTTAAGTTGTGAATGGCAGGATCACATATAAGGGATAGTTCGAACGGATCTTGGATCAATGTAAGAAATCGTAATGCGAGTAGCGACTTGATTCGGAGTGGTATATGAGATACCACATTTTGAGCAAGGTATTGAAAATATTTTGGTTGGACATAAATCGAATTGTCTCGGGTAACAGGAATACAAGTTTGTTGGTGCACGTCGGTTGAGTTGGAAAGAATGAAAAATTGAGCAAGCGATTATTGAGTTGAGCAATCGAGAACGGACTTGTGCAAATGAAAGTATAGTTGGAATTGAGAGATGGACGAGATCAGAATGAACAGTTGGAAGACGCTTAAGAAAAACGATGGGTTAATCGAAGGATAGCGAGCAAGGACTACGATTTTGGAAACACATTTGTGCTGTTGGTTGAGTAATGAAACACGATCTTGGTTTGGAGGGACAATGCGATGGATTCACACAAACTTGAAAGATTTTGGATATTGTTGCTCGAGAAGTCGACTCAGGTTTAGCGGAAGTAGAATTTTGGGCAAAATGGTGCAACAATGGTAGACGGATTCTCTGGAAGACGTGGACAGATTGTGGCAACAACCGAGAGGCAATTATTATGGCGGACAAACTTTTGAAGATAGCTAAACGTGGGCGCAACGTCGGAGCAAATCACTATGTTGCCGAGCAAGTTGGACGTGCATTGTGAAGTTGGCATACGGATAAGAAATTTGGGAGCAAGTCTTTAGTTTCGAGGATTATTGCAATTGGTAGTGCGAGAAGTAGAACATGGCAGTTCGGAAAATTTGATGGATTCAGGGCAGAATGAACGGATTGATGGAAGACGGTTTCAACGAGCGTAGTTCTCGAACGGTGGCTTGGATAATAGCAAGACTCTAGGTGGTTAAGCAGCGTTGGTTGACAGATCATCAGAGGTAGTGCATGAATTTCTTGGATTTGAAAGTTCATTTGGATGGAATGGTTGGATTATGGTTCGGATTTGCAGATGAGATATAACATGGTTCATAGTAACTGTCCATCGTGATGATTACAATTATCGAGCGTAGCTTTGGGACAGCTGACCCTAGCGACTTGTCCGCTGAATCGGAGATGAATATGGTAAACCCACAGAACGACCCTTGAGGTGGTGTATTTGGGAATGCGTCGAGGGCAGATGTGAGCAATGAGATTTGGCTTATCGACTGAGTGTTGGATTTGAAAGAACCTTGGGATAGCCTTCAGCTGAAGAAGCAGCCAGAAAACCGAAGCGATGGTGGGATAGGCCTAAGTCAACTGATGAGATTCAGAGTCACAGATTTTTATCGATGGCATCGCCTCTGACTCATCGTACCCTGAAAGGGAATAGCATTTATATGAATTGATGACTGTGAAACCAGCTCGTGAAGTTAAAGCAGCGGCTCGTTCAGATCAAATCCTTGTAAATACTGGAAGGGACAGATTTGCCTCAGATTTATAAGATGTCTCAGAACTTAGTCTGGGAAGCGTGCTCATTCGGAAGGCAAAGGTGATATTCTATGCTTTGAGGCAGTGGAAGCAGCGCGAAGAACTATTCCATGCGCAACCTAAGAATTGTGGCGAGTGTGTCCACGTTGAAATCGTGGCGACACTATCCCTTTGGCATGGCGGCGAAATCTTCGTGGATCACACGAACCTCAATATAGATGTTCACCCATCGAGGTATTGAGATTGAGGAAGAGGTGTTTGGTTGAGCTGATAAGAGAAAAGTTGATATTTGGGTAAGTCGCATAGCTGGGGTAGTATCAGTTGAGTTGATCGTTCGGTGCATGAGATATATTTGGAGATGTTGCTAGTGCGGATTCAGAAATAGTTGGATGGATTGAGTTGGAACATGAACTGATTGAGTCGGTGGGAAATCATCATATTTGAGAATAGTGGTCAAGCGAGTATGTTGGAATGGAAATCATGATTTGGTTCAATTGGGAGTAAAGCAAATGGATGCCTCGGACATAAAGATACCCTTGTAACTTGTCCAAATTCGCTATCGCAAAGCTCGGCTGAAATGCATGTATTTTAGGGATGCCTTAAATATGTGTACGATCCAAAACTAAGCGATACGAAGAATTCGTATTGAGCTGCAAGGAGGATGTGGGAATATTAGAATTTTATACGAGCGTTCAGCAGAGCGAGATGCTGAGTCCGAATAATGAGAGTTGTATAGAGCAGAGTTATGAATTGGACTAACGGCATGTGATAGGAATGAGTACCAGCATGGTTCGTGGACGAACCTGATTCTAAGTGGTATATTATGTAACGCCCGCAACCGCACGGTGCATTACGCTGAGTCGGATTGAATGAAACAAATGCTGGTTATATTTGATTTGTTGGATTTTGGGAAGAAGTATTGATTGAGTTGGTTTCTTATGCAGATGGCTAGCGGGTTCGATGGAAATCAGGTGTTCGTTCAGAGCAGTACTGAGATAGCTGAGTTGAAATAATAATGCTATCTTCCTTAGTCCGATCGGTCGGATGATTTGTAGAGCACGGCCTGCTCGTACGGTCATACCAGTTGAGTAGATCGCGCTTGCATCGGACCACGGGTTCAAGGAATTGGCCGTATCGGCAGGACATGATGCTTAACGGGATCAAACATTGTGAGTGGGCTCTTTTCCTTCTCCTCTACTCCTTCATGCCTAATGATATGGAAAACACGAAAAAGGCTTGAACACTTTGGCTGAAACATTGGGAATCACTACACTGAGGCGTGCATAGAGTGGACGTCGTTTACTTGGTAGGATTATGGCTTAAAATGATTTACGTGTTGGATAGTTGGAGCGATAGTTGGATTATACATTTGAGGCAGTCGGTTGGATAATTGGGATTATGCTTGGACGATTAGAATTATATATTTTGGAATGATACAATTGAGGCAATGGGAATATCGGAAATTTGGGCGAGCGAACGTGCATCCGTGCACGAGTATTACTTGGTCGCTTTGTCATGCAAAGCGAGCAGTTGTGGTTCGAAGCCGAACAACTGCATCGACGAGGGTATTGTTCCACTGATAGGGCATTGTGCCACAAAAGTGGCATTGTGCCACGGTTGGGGCATTATGCCATGGATTTGCTTTGAGCATGGGTGTTGCACCAAGTTAAAATATATTGCTGAGAAGCGGCATTGTGAATATGGGATAACTTGATATTTGGGGCCTTGGGCAATATGTTGGAAGAATGGTTATGGATGTTTTGGTTGGATATTCGGTTATGGATCGGTTGGATGTTTGGTTGAACGAGTCTAGGATCGCTTGGTGGGGCGAGAATGTTCGATCCTCTCGTCATACCTACTTTCTGTATGTCACGGACAACCTGTGTACACAAGGTTTGACATTTCCTCAAAACGGTATTCTGGGGCACTGGAACCGTATCGATCCGGAGGGAAATATTGATTCATGCTAGTCACGATGCATTGCGGGACCTCCAGCGTGGCTTGCTACCCGGGCTGATAGGGCGCACCATTAATGCTTGGAATATGTCCTTTATGGCTTTGCCAGTGACTTCATATAGATAAGAGTTGGCTTGCTTTTCTTTTGTTGGTTTGGCTTTCGTGTAGGCGCGGCAACCTTGCCTCGGCAAGAGTGTGCACTCGAGATTGGAATATAAACTTTGGTTGAGGATGGATATTGAGGCGAGACTGATGGTTCGATATGTTATTGTGCAAGCGATGGCATTGAGTAGGACGGGTTGCATGCTAGTTTACTTCGGGTTGGATATATATAAATGCTTGTCGATTGGTTTGAGTTGAATGCTTGCATGCTTAAACTACTTTACAGCTTTCCTTAACATGTCATCCATATGCCATGAAACAAATCTAGGATTCAAACTAGAAAGATCACCATATAACTGTTTGCATTCACTATTTTACTTAGTGTCGGCTTAGACGAGTGGTTACCCCGCTCACCAGTACGGTTGTGTACTGACCCACGTTTGTGGACAATATTTCAGGTACGCAGGCGTAGTGGCGCTGCTTGGATATACGAGGCATGATGTATGAATTATAAGTACCTTTGTGGGCTAGAGAAAAGAGCAAGACTATTTCATCGCCTTCGTGGCATCGCCTTTGTGGCATTGCCTTTGGGGCATTTTATTTGGACCCTATCGAGAGCTTCTCTGCGTATTACTCTGATTGTGTGCTTGGTACACAATACTTGACTTCCGCTGTAACTTGGTTGTTTCAAAGATAACATTTGGTGTTTGACAACATCACCTTGTACGAGCGCAACTCCAGGCTCATAACATCACGTCCCGATGAGAACGATTGTCCTGCAGGAGAACTGCAACGTGGTGATTCACGCTCAGCGGGGACTATCGAGCTTGCGGGAGATTGGGGCGTGACAGGTCGCACCGGGGCCGATCCGAACCTGTTAGGAATATTTCAGATAGTCGTTGCTTCCGATGGAAAGTTTGTCATTAGTATATTGCATACGTGGCGACAACCAGCGTATGGGCTCGTTAGGATCTTATGGCAAGTAATAGATGTAAAGTAACTTGAAGTTTGAAACACATTTGAGTAGTCTGAGCAAAACATGTCTATACAAGTAGAGCATGTCGGTGTAAAATGAGTATAAGACATCTGAGTAATCTACACAACCTGAGTCACAAAATAATAAGAGTTTAGTAAACTGTGTGTATCGCACACTTGGTTTAGAAACACGCTCGTAGTATACATGTATTCGTTATGCGATCTTGGGATTTTATATATCTATATTTGTGCTGGGTTTAACTTGGTTTTATATTTGGGTAGGGAAGGACAAATGGTAAGTTGGTAGGTATCGCCGTGTTTCTTGTATATCGCACGGCGCACTACCACACGAGATAGGCTTTATATCTTATGCATAAAATTGATCCTAAGGAAAGAATAGCAAGATAACTTAATAGTTTGTGCATGGAACTAATATTATCGTGTTGGATTTGTCGAGCGGGCGAGAAGCCTCCCCACTAGTGCATTCATGTACTGATAACCCACCAGATTGCTTGCAGGGTGCGGGAGAACCTCGTTCGGTGCAGATGCCTCCTTCGTGTGTGCTAAGGCGTAAAGTTCACTTTGGAGCCTTGGATTGTTGCATCCGGAGCTGAAGCATATATATACAGGACATAATGATGGAATATTGCCTATGTATCATCCAAAATTGTAAGCTGTCACGCTCCAGTCCCAAAATAAGTAGGACTAGGAATACGTAAGCATGCCAGCCGTATGTATATGTCAACTCTAATATATGGATATCATAATACACACGTACGCTGTAATATGAATGTTAACTCACATGTGGTATATATATTATCATAAGTCACAGGGCATAACTAGATCTCATCCACAGAATTAAATAATCAATCAACTATATAACTGAACCAAGTAAAAAATGCTTGATAAGCACAAGTAGTTGGGTGGAGACAAATCCACTACCAAACTAGAATATAAGAGAAACAAAATAAGTACATCATCTAATGAACAATGAGACTCGAAGAGAAGACTTCCTCGAAATAGAGATAAGTAGCAAGTCCTGATCCGTGCTCCTGCGAATAGTCATGATCGTCTACACCTGGAAAGGGACCATGTCCTCAGAGGGACGTAATAAGATACATAGAAGCATGCCAATAAAGTATTGAAAATAAATATCCAAGGGTCGCCTAACCATCTATGTGAATACACTTTGAGAATAACTTTCCAACACGTGAGCTATCTGGCTAAAATGGGATTGGCAAGATTCTTTAAGAGAATCAGGGGCCTAAAAAACATGTCATCTTTTGAACTCCAGAGGCCGCCTGATAATAATAATAATAATATAGTGGTCATCATGACCGCGCATCTCCGGCGGAACATATGAGTTATACAAGGAAAGTGCAAAGGAGCCCAAACGCCTTACTTGTTGTCCTCCCCACCCCATGCTCTAAGCATGTCATATCGATGACACGATGATACCTCTAATAACTGCCAAGGCTTCTAATTATGCAAATTCTATCAGCAGTTATCCCTATCCGTCGCACGTCCCATACGTACCGATGATCAGTCGAATACGCAAGTTCGTGTCCTACATGAGACTCACACCCGTGTAACAACTGTGTCACGACCAATAAAATATAAGAATGCCTCATGATCATGTGGTGGTCTCGTAAAACTAGGTAGACATGCATAATATATAATAAAGACAAAATACGACGTCACCGTTGTTGCACCCAAGTTATTCTTGGATGCGCAGTTTATATAGCAGTTAAAATATATAAACTAAATGACAGAAATAAAATGCATCCACCATATGGAATATAGATCATAGTACAATGGTAAGGTATACTCGCCTGACAAGAAAGCTGCATAGTATAAGCGTCCAGGTGTCAAATACAGAGGATCAGAAACTATGGCCTCCGAATGAACGCCTCCGGATGCTGAAATAAATATCATCAACGTTCCCAGAATAAACGAGATAGCTAGAAAATACTACCCTTTCGTCCAATTTGGACACAGGGGCAAAACAGTAATTTTGGGTCAGTAGGTCCACATGTAGACCACTTTGCACCGAAAAGCGTACCAGAGATAAATGTCTCTAAATAGGATAAATTATAGGTCAAAAAAATTCTAAACGTCGATACGAACTCAACGTTATGTCCAATTTTAGATTCCGGTAAGCCGACCAAAAATTTGCCCTAAAAGTCAACCGTGGGGCTCGCAAATACGCAGCTTGGTCAACTGTCTCGGTATCGCGTAAAACTTGGGTCACCGGACCAGCGTGATGCCACGAATCCAATGGCACAAGTTTTGTCACATTCCGACGGGCGTACACAAAATGGTTTGGTATTTTATAAAAGTTGCGATACAGAAACTTTTTACGGATACAGGTTTATTTCGACGCGCACATACATCCGAATCAGCTTTCGCAAAAGTCCACATGTCAGTATATACCATACGCATCATTCGGTGTAATTCGTACGCGACGAGGTGGTCCCGTTTGGCGGGGCGCACTCCGTATCACAAAATTTCAGTTTTAATAAATTAAGTTTTTGATCATTTTGGAGGTCGAATAATTTAACACATGAAATGAATTAATAAAAAATAAAAGAACAAAAAAATTCTCGATTATATTGAGAAGAAAATCCTTCAATTTATTTTGAAAATATTAAACAGGTTGATGGCAAATTGGGTGTGAACATGGGGGTTTGGGTTAAAGTTTTTGGACTATTTTGGTCAGTTTTTCGGCCATTTTTTGGTCGATTTTTTGACCAATCCGGGACACGAAAACTCATCCCGCTTGAATGGGAATCCTAGAGGGTTAGGTTGTGAACGTACACGGATAAACCGCTCGAGAAAAGGACAAAAGATGAAGGAGATACGGTACCTTTAAGATGAGGCAAAACTGCACGTACACGCGTGTGCATATGCGGACGGGGGCGGACGGTGCTGCTGCGGGGGCCCGCGGCTGTGACGGCGGTCGGCACGGGTGCGGCGACGCCGGCGTGGGGCTGAGTTCGCTGGGGGTGCGGTTGCCTTTGTCGGAGCTAGGGTTAGGGTTAGGGTTTTGTTTGATAATAGTATATGTATGTATATATATTAGAGAAAGAGAGGGGGAGGTTTGGCTGGCCGCGCGGGGAAGGGGGGGTGGTTGGGTGAGTTGCTGTGGGAATAGATAGGAATTAGGAGTTGTTAGTTATTAGGATTTACGGTTTAAGTTATTTTCTTTTCTTTCCTTTTCTTTTCTTTTCTTTTTCTTTTCTTTCTTTTTTTTTTGTTTTCTTACATCATCATCATTATTATTACTATTATTATTACTAATATTATTATTATTATTATCATTATTACTATTACTATGATTATTATTACTATTATTATTATTATTATTATTATTATTATTATTATAACTATTATTACCATTATTATTATTACTATTATTATTATTATTATTAATATTAATATTATTATTATTATTGTTAACTATATATTTATTTATTTATATTCACATATATATATGAGCCTAAAATCCTAAAAATATTGTTTGCACAAAATAAATTCTAGAAAATTTCTTTGTAAAGTTTTAATAAAATACTACACCCAAAATATTTTATAAAATATTTTATAGTTAATAATTAAATATTTATCTAGTTATATAAATCAAATAATTGTATTATCTAATTAACTAAGTAATTAATTAAATGGATATTCAAAAAATAATATAATAGTAAATAATATGCTGTCTCACAAAAAAGGAATGTACCTAATTTGGCACGAGAAATTATGGCATGCTAATTGTAGAAAGTTGGGTTTAAAAAATAATCACAAATAAATTATATATATAAATTATCTAAATATTTAACAATTTCCATGGTCGTTGCACTAATGTCATACTAACACCAAGGGGTCGAATTTTTGTGCCACGAAAAGATCCTACATGTAGTGTCTCCTGTGTAGGTTACTTGGAATTTAATTGATTAAAAAAAGTCTAAAACAAATACAGAAAATACAAAATACGCACAAGATACCTATTTTTGGGTGAGAGAGTTTACAATCTACCAAACTTAAAGAAATTTCATCCTCAAAATTAAAAATAAGGCATGATTTGCTAAATCCTTCATATTCGTATATAAGACAAGTCAATTGCAATCTCTTCAAAAACTTTAAATAACAAAATCTATTCAAATCCATCGCGATCACTTCAGAACTAAAATAATTATTGTTCAAATCAAAATTTAACCAATCATAATCTCTTCTCAATTTTTAAATAAAAAACAGCCAAAATTAATTCAAATCTATAGGACATCCCACATCAAAATTTATATCACAATTTCCAACTATCATAATTTTCTCTAGAAAATAATTCTAATCAGATCTTATTCTTATTCTTAACTTAAAATTTTTGTACTCTTTAAATTTTAAACTCAATTTTCATCCTCAATATTTTAAATAGGTGATCCACAATCAAATTCAACTTTTAATTCAAATTAACAAATTATAAAATTTTAAATCTAATTCACCCATTGTTCAAGTCTAAAATTCTATATTTATCCTCAAAATTTAAATCGATGATTCAACCTTCAATATTCAAAATTTAAATCATGTGCTCAAAGTATAAATATTTGGTTCGCAATATTGAGATATTGAAATTCATTAAATTCTCATCGTCTTAATCATTCTTTTTAAAATTCTCAAAATTAAAATAATTTAAATCTCTCAATCTATTCTTACTTGATTACAAATGATTTAAATGTATGAGTGTGGGCCCCCAATAATACATATGTCATGAACAATCTCGATAAAAGAGTAAGCTTGCATAACTAGGCTATAATAGTAACATAAGTCGAGGTAGTCCAAAAAATTATAAGTAAGCTAGATTATGATGAGGGAAGGTACAAAATAATTTAAGTTCACAAAGAAGATAAGACTCGTCCGGTGTTGTGCCTCTACAGTTGTCATACTAACTTTTTGTCTAAGTCTCTAGTCGACCAAATGGGGGTATAGGTCTCTGAGTTCTACAGTCTAGATAAACACTATCGTCTTATGCTAGCATATAGTTGGTATCATTCAATTAAACTTCATTAATGGGTCAAAATAATAAGATTGAGGCATACTACCCAATTTAAAAGAATTAACTAATATTGTACTGCCTTGAGGGAATTCTACAAAATAATATTGTCCTTGTAAATAAAGTAAAAACTATTATTGGGGTATACGAGAAAAAGATCTTGGTACTTATTAGGGTATCCTATTACATTATATAGGTAATGGTCATCTTAAGTCTGAATCATAGTGCTTATAGAATAAAAGTGTTAATATTAAGAATGGAGAAGTTACTGGCTCTCAGTGAAAGAGGATATAACCTATATGGAGATATGTGGAACATATTACTTGATTTAAAACTAAAGAACAATCATAAAATCATAATATAAATGAACAACTCATCTATCAAGTTCTAACAACTAAGCACAAAATTTCAAAATTCAAGATTACAACTATAATCCTAGCAAACTATATATCCTAACATAAAATAAAATCACTTGGCCTACAATCAGAAGGGTTAGGTGGCACGAATTGAAAGATGAAAGAAAATTTTAGTCGTCGCACAATTTACGAGCGTTAAGGTTTTGGAGAAACAAGATATGAAATTAAATAGAGAGACTCTTGATAGTATCATGGTTTCCTAAGGAAAGAGGTGGTATACTAGTCTCTGTGTTCGAGTTATGATCAAAAAAAATATTCTATTCATTTCACTTGGCTTCCTAAGGTACTGTTCTGCTATTATCAAGACAAGAATCTTAATTTATAGTTCTCTAACACTATCTCATTATGAAAGTTAGGTTTAGTCATAATATTCAATCTTGGATTTCTATTGGTTCCTCAATACTAGGGTCAAACAATATGATCAAATTTCTAACTAACCCTAGTAGTGTCTATACTACTCTCAAGTCCATCATAAATAAATCAAAGGATAATGGTTAATTAATCTATATGTAAGGGATGCTAGGGTTCATTAGGTATGCTAAACTTTGTGATGTGTCAATATTCTAGTTGTATTCTTAGTAGGAATATTATCGAATTATCATCCTAACAATAAGGATTCTTATATTCTAGCAGAAGGCTACACTCAAGAAACTATTAGGAAAGTACATGAATCAAGCAGGATGCAATTATTTAAATAGAATGGACTGGAAGAAAGGTGAGTCATAGTCAAATATGGATGAGGTCCTATACTCTAATCCTATTTGTAGGCTTGCTCGGTACAGTAACATAACCAAGACAATATACTCTCGACCTGCATGGGCCACCACTAAAAATATGTCATGTCCCAGTCCCAAAATACGTAGGACTAGGAATACGTAAGCATGCCAGCCATATGTATATGACAACTCCAATATATGGATACCATAATACACACGTACGTTGTAATATGAATGTTAACTCACATGTGGTATATATATTATCATAAGTCACCGGGCATAACTATATCTCATCCACAGAATCAAATAACCAATCAACTATATAACTGAATCAAGTATAAAATGCTTGATAAGAACAAGTAGTTGGGTAGAATATAAGAGAACCAAAATAAGTACATCATCTAATGAACAATGAGACTCGAAGAGAAGACCTCCTCGAAATAGAGATAAGTAGCTAGTCCTGATCCGTGCTCCTGCGAATAGTCATGATCGTCTACACCTGAAAAGGGATCAAGTCCTCAGAGGGACATAACAAGATACATAGAACCATGCCAATAAAGTACTAAAAATAAACATCCAAGGGTCGCCTAACCATCTATGTGAATGCACTTTGAGAACAACTTTCTAACACGTGGGCTATTTGGCTAAAATGGGATTGGCATGATTCTCTCGGAGAATCAGGGGCCTAAAAAGCATGTCGTCTTTTGAACGCCAGAGGCTGCCTGATAATAATAATAATATAGTGGTCATCATTATAATAACTATTATTACTATTATTATTATTATTATTATTATTATTATTACTATTATTATTTTAATTAACTTTATATTTATTTATTTATATTTACATATATAAATGAGCCTAAAAATCCCAAAAATATTGTTTGCATACAAAATAAATTCTAGAAATTTTCTTTGTAAAGTTTTAATAAAATACTACACCCTAAATATTTTATAAAATATTTTATAATTAATAATTAGATATTTATCTAGTTATATAAATCAAATAATTGTATTATCTTATTAACTGAGTAATTAATTAAATGGATATTCAATAAAATAACATAATAGTAAATAATATACAGTCTCACAAAAAGGGAATGTACCTAATTTGGCACGGGGAATTATGGCATGCTAATTGTAAGAAGTTATGGTTGAAAAATAATCACAAATAAATTATATATATAATTTATCTAACTATTTAACAATTTCTATGGTCATTGCAATAATGTCATACTAAAACCAAGGGATCAAATTTTTGTGCCATGAAAAGATCCTACAGGTAGTGTCTCCTGTGTAGGTTACTTCCTATGAAGGGCGATACAGATTTTGGGTCCATCCTATATCATTCATGTCCAAACCACGGTGAAGTATCCTAATAAAATAACTTAGATTTTAATTGATTAAAAAAAGTCTAAAACAAAAACAGGAAATACAAAATACACACAAGGTACCTATTTTTGAGTGAGGGGGTTTACATAAGCCGTTTGGCACGTCTTTATTCTTAGAGAGAGAGAGCTTGAGCGACTTATAATCTTGGCCTACTGCCACCTGTAACAGTTGTTCAAAAATCAATAAAGAGTTTGCTTTACTTCAATACTTGTGTTATTCAATATTTTTGCTATATCGAGTTGGTGAACTAGTTATCAACGGCCATTTTTGGTATTTATCTTGCGCGGGCGCAACTCCAGGCTCGCGCGACATCACATCCCGATGAAAACGATCGTCCCGCGGGAGCACTGGTGCGGTGATTCGCGCCTTGCGGGGATGGCCGATTCCAGCGGGAGATCAAGGCTCATGACAACCACCACCGATAAAAGAAAGAAGGGATATTAGCTGAGTCGCATACTCACGTTCCCTGAAGCCTCGCCATCCTCTATACGTCAGAGCGTCAACGGAGTAAAGTGATCGACCACAGATCAGATCTCAACCATCACAATTACCCAGATTAATTTGTCCTTAGAGCTCTACGTATTAGAGCATCCTTTGCAATTTTTGTTCTACTACAATCAATACAAAAGTTCACAACTTTATCTTTTTCGTATTTTTTGCGTTGTGGACAGGAACTGCGAAAGGAACTGCTGTAAAATTTTGACAATCGAATACTTGTGTATCATAAGGTTCTCGAGTTTTTTCCAACCTTTGAAAAAATGTCGTGTTGGAATTTTGGTTGGCTGCCGCCTTTGCTGCTTGTCTAATTTTTACTTGATTTACTGAGGTAGAGCTAATTGTTTGACAATAACTCTTTGTATCAGCTCCAAATTTTTTAGCAAGGGGTCATTTTCAAAATCTTCTATACCTGTTACACCATCATGACCACTTGCGCTTGCATCAAGCCTTTGTCTCTTTTCTGCTGCCTCTACTTCTTTCTGTAATGTAAAATGTTATTAGAAAAAACCTCATCAGTCGTACGATGACCAATAGATAAGCTTTCACAAGATAAATAAAATAACTATGAAACAACATACCCCTGTAATTTAGCATAGTGTGTATGATGTGAATACTTAGTACTATGAAATGAGAAGTCTGAATTAATAGATTATAATAGCATAATGTGTATGGTTAGTAGTTTAGCAAGTGTGTATGCTGTAAAGTCCATAAGATCCCACAATAACCCCTTCTGCACTACTAGGCCATAAACTAGATCGGGATTTTCTTTCAATTTTTTTTCATAACAAACAAAGGAAGGTGTATTCCTTTCATTTTACATCCCTCCTATCAAACACAAAGGAAGAAAATGATTATTTCTTTCTATATGGATGGAAATTATATTTTTACTATTTTTTCTTCCTTTCACTTTTTCATCCTTCCTACAAATTGAGCCTAAAACTTTATAACTATATTATTTTGTTTCAATAGGGAGCTGTTACGGCCCGTGCCTGGTTGATCGAACATAAGTATATGAGCACATCCAGCCTACACTACAACATCGATGATAGTACGATATCTAGACCACAATAGTCACCAAATGCTCACAATTATCAATCTTCTCAATTACAGTGAACTAATAGTAAGATTAATACCCAGATACAGACACACGATAATTATAGTCCACTATAATTTTTAGTACTTCATACATGACAAATCTCTAGAGGAAAATTCGATAAATAACCAGAAATATACATCAATGCATTAAATAATCTATCCTAATATTCTAGGTTCTTCAAATTTCGTCATCTGATCCAATGCCATCTCCATGACATCATCTAATATATAATTAACTATCCAGTCAAGGTTGGAACAAAGTACATCCATAAAAAAATTTCGCACAATACTAAATAATCAATAAAAATATACTAAATAAACCAGATAATACAACATTGAATGTTGTAATTAAATAAAATCCGCAACACTAGAAATAATAAGAAATAAGCTATAAATATGTACAAGATATCCTAGCATCTACGTGTATTGAAATATCATTTTCGATATGTGGCCGTCTAAGGTTTGGATTCGGATTGGTCCGGCTTGAACATACGCGCAATGTATTTTAGGTTATGATTTCATACTCTTATGGTTTGACCACATATCTACTTGACATTTTTCATCTCCCATGAATCAGAAATCAATATCGACAAGATTCAGAATTTGATATCATTTGAAGCAGAGTCAAGATAAATGATGCAGAGTCAAGTATTTCTTCATGTCTGGATCGTGTCTTAATATGACTCAAAACTAGATAAGAAACTAAATGCATCATTTACAATGTATTGAGAGCAAGGATTATTTGTCTCTTGTCCCATTTGTTGAAGTTGTGCCTATTTCCAAACCTATTAAAATACCATATTTCAATATCATCCTATATATTTTTTCTAGAATACCTATTTTGGGTACTAAAATCCATAAGAACAATTCCTTAAGTCTTGGCCCAAATACTTTATTATTAGAATTAGACAAAACTCCTATTTTTTATCTATTTATTGATTATTTTTACATTATAAGCCGATTTATAATAAATTATTTAGAATGTACTAAGCGCCAGTGGAACCTATTTAAATCATAATATTCCTCTTATAAAATTTATTCACAATTCTTTTACTATGGAAGCCTAATACTAATTCTCCTAAACCCAAACTAATTAATAGAATTTTAGAAAAACCATGAAGGCTAAAAGATTTAATTACTTACTCTAAATTTTTTCGATCAATCCAACTATAAGCTGGCCCGAACCAATTCCCATATTTCCCAATTATTTCAATAGCCTTTAATTCAATACTTTAGCTATTTCTCTGAGTTTTTAGAGAAATAAAACTTAAAGAAAGAAAGAGAAGTGAGCGACTCACCTAGAGAAGAGCAGTCATCGGCTTCAGAGAAAGAGGGACCACTAAAGGATTATATGAAGGATTCTATGGAGGTGGAGACCGGCGCATGAGCTCGGGGTGAATAGAGTTTCTGATAATATTTACCCTAAGGCAAACACAAAGAAAGAAAGAGAAGCTTAGAGCAATTCGGCTAGAGATCCAGACGTTTGTGGAGATCAAACTGTAGGACCTTAAGGAAACTCTTGAGGGGGTGAATATAGTTTGTGATAATATTTACCAACTAAAAATTGAAGGTTGATAACCAACTAATATATTAATGACAGTAGATATTGAATATAGCAAATATAAAAAAGATAATGCTGAGTAAGAAATCACAATACGCTGACACCAAAAATTTAAACTAGTTTCTCTCATGGAGGACTAATCCAGTCCCGAGAACTCTTTCTCAGTGTTGATCCACTATTTATGAAATAGGGTACATATGCATTTTTGATCCGAAGGGCACTCCAGCTTCTTACAACACGAGCTTTGATCCGAAGGACTCGCGACTTCTTACAACAAAAAGCTTTTGATCCGAAGAGCTTGCTGACTTTAATAAAATTTAAACTCGATCTTTACAATTCAAACATACTTCTAACCGAGATCGCACTTGATACCAGAAGGCTATAGGAGTTGTCTTGGGAATAGGAAGGTCTGTAGCTCCAGAATAGAGAATATAAAAGTGAATGGATTGATTAAAAATGAATGAAACTCTTAGCTTTTTATAGGCTAGTAGGGGGACCGAGTTTGGTCCTCTAGCGTTCATAAATTTGAACGTTGAGTTCCTAGTCCAGGGGTTGAATGAGTCTTTTCAAGAAACTAAAAATACTGGGTCCTAGGAGCGAGTTCAGCACGAGTTCGGTCACCATAATTCCAGAATATTGGGTCCAGGATTTGGTAGGATTTGAGTTGGTTTAGATTTTGGTTTAACATAGGGTTTGATCTCCTGGTGTCAACTGCGAACCCGATGTACATATGGTCCTATAAAATAAAATAGAAAATATAGAATAAGATATAAAATCAGGAGCACTTGATGATTCCAATCCTCTAAAAATTGAGCAGACTTGAAGACACATTTTTCTTTAACGGTAGTTGTCTAAAGATAAATAGATCTAAAATCTAAATAACTTTTGGGGACTACACGAGGCCCGAAGATGTTGTTGGCGGTTCAGAAAAATCTTCTGGTATAACGTCATCTTTGGCTCATCATTATGTTTTTGTTGCATATGTCCACGATGGCCCTACTTATTGCTTTCTGTAAGTATATGTTAGACGAACAAAGCAACATACATAAGCAAATATGATAACATTAATGCATATTTTGACAATGCGGTGTCTAAGTACAAGTTACTATAGTGATTGCATGATTATTATAATGCTAAACTTAACCAATTAACCATATTCAAAAATAAAATTTAAACATTGGGCTAACACAAGCTAGTTGAATCTGGCTAAGGCGACTCGGCCAGGGTGCGGCTTATAATGTTGATATTTAAGGTTTAGGATGTGTCTGTTTCCTCGGTGTCGGACCCAGGGATACAAGGTTGAAAATTTGGTTTGTGTGGTATTGGTTGTTAACTTCCTATGTCGGACACAAGAGAGGGCTGTATTTGTGCTATTGTAATGAACTGGGCACATAATGTGGTGGATACGACACTCTTTGGTCATACTTGAGGTCGACACGTGCACGGCTTGGAACGAGAATTTGTTTTTTGATATTGGACATTAGACACATGAATAGTATAAATGGGAGGGGTAGATATAGACTTGGGTTTTGACTAAAAATATTTTTGAATTAATTAATAAACAAATGGGAGGGGTAGATATAGGCTTGGAAACTTCAACCTCATGTTTAGCCTAAGTATACATGTTAATTAACCTAGTCCTTTTATTTAATTAGATTTATTTCCCCGCTAACTAATTAAATTTTTTTTGAGAAATAGTTAGTTACAACTAAATAACTGACTACCTAACTAGTTAAATCCACATGTGAAAAAAGTAGAGAAGCTTAGACATTAATAACTATTTATTTAGCTAAAGGACTTACTTAATCCTAATCTTCTCTAAATAAAATTTTAATAATAATTATTATACAATTACTATTCTTCTCTCTATAGGGCCAGTTTCGTATTAAATATGTTTATTCCATTTAAAAAATAATTATGGACTTTTAACACATTATGTGGTTTTAAGTAAAAGACTTTATAAACAATCTAGTTGGCATGTGTCGGGTTTTATTTTATAATTCGAGTAAATTCCAATATTATTAAAATAATTAACTCTCTATATTTTGTATTAAAAGATTTTTAGAGATTTAATCCTATTGGTATGTTTTGAAAAAAAAAAAGATTTCAAATTTGATTCAGATTTCAGGGATTATAAATCTATCCTCCTTACAAAAATTTTGTCCTTAAAATTTTAAAAAATATGACATGATCAAGAAATAACATAGTTTAAATTATTTTATTACCAACTTTTTATTGAATATAATAGAGATCAATAGAAAGACAGTTAAAAAGAATTGATATTGCTACTAAACACAGAGTCAATTGAATTTGGAATATTTTGATATCATTTTCAAGTGCAATAAGAGACCAAACAGATGAATATAGGACGCATTCTTACTAATATTCGAAAATCTTGTATACCTGAAATCACTTCACTTTAAAGACCATGTCTCGCTAGTGCGAATCTAGTTGTAATTGACCCATAGTTCTGTGATCTAGATAAATGGTTGTATTGGAGACCAACGCATGAGCACATGGTGAGCCAAATTTGGATGACACTAGTACTTGGGATCGGGTCAAGCGACTCGGCAAAAGGAGTTCAGAGTTAGTTCGGCCAGAGATCCGGATGACAGCGAAGATCAAGTTGGTTGAATCCGGCAGAGGCGACTCAGCCAGGGTAAGGCTTCGAGTGTTGATGTTAGGGTTTAGGATGTGTCTGTGTCCTCGGGGTCGGACCCGGGGACACAGGGTTTGAAATTTGGTTCATATGGTTTTGGTTGTTGTGTTCCTATGTCGGACACAAGAGAGGATTATATTTGTGGTATTGTCATGAACTGGGCACAGGATATGAAGGATATGACACTCTTGGGCCGGACCCGAGGTTGACACGACTGGACATGATAATGTTTTGACACTAGACAATGGACACAAAAATCTTACATGACATAAGGAATGGTTGGGTGCTCTATTGGACACAACTAGGAAATATTTTTTTTTTGTTTAGACAGAATAGAATTTGGGCTGAGATTATTTTTGAATGAATAAATAAACAAATTGGAAGGTACATATAGGCTTGGAAACTTGGACCTCAAATTTAGTCCAAGAAAATATGTTAATTAACCTAGCTCTTTATTTAACTAGGTTCATCCTTCTCTAACTAAATAAGGAATTTTTTAGAAATAAATAGTTATAACAAACTAACTAACTACCTACCTATCTAATTAATTAAATTCACATGTAAAAAATATAGAGAAGCGTAGCCATTAATAAATATTTAATTAGCTAAATGACTTACTTAATCCTAACCTTCTCTAAATAAAATTTTAATTACAGTTATTATACAATTATTATCCTTCTCATAATAGGGTCAATTTTCTATTAAATTTGTTGATTCTATAAAAGTAACCATGGGCTTTTAACATATATTATGTGGTTTTAAGTGAAAGAATTTTATAAACAATCTAGTTGGACTATATTGGATTTTTTTAATAATTAGGGCCAATTTCAATATTATCAAAATGATTCAACTCTCTGTATTTAATATTAAATATTTTTAGAGTTTTAGTCCAATTATTTTCGAAAAACAAATTTCAAATTTGATTTAGGATTCAAGGGTAACAAGAGCTATTTGTTTTAAAAGTAATCATGAATTATTTAAAAAAAAATTTGTCTTAAAAAAAATTAAAAATTGAAAAAAAATAACTTTTATTTATTTATTTTTATTTCATTTAAGTTTATAAAAGAAATTATGATAAATAAAATAATTTTATTTCCTACTTTAACTGAAGTTGCAAATAATGAATCATAAGAAACTATAATACAAAAAATTCTAAAATGCACATACCATGTGCGTTTTCAAATTTTAATTTTTTTTTTGAAAATGCTTATATGATGCGTTTTCAAAGAACAAAAAAAACCATATTTTTCCGAAGTTCTTTTTTTCTTAGTGCATTTTCAAAGAAACAAAAAAAAAAAAAAATCAAACCGCACCTACTAGATGCATTTTCACGTTTTCCTTTT
The DNA here is from genome assembly GCA_036927795.1 of Iris macrosiphon. Taxonomy (NCBI): domain Eukaryota; kingdom Viridiplantae; phylum Streptophyta; class Magnoliopsida; order Asparagales; family Iridaceae; genus Iris; species Iris macrosiphon. Next base: position 45,790,441 of record JAYESA010000003.1, read on the forward strand.
ACTTTTTCTTTTCTTTTCTCGAGTTCAACCGCCCGCACCTAGTAGGTGCATTTTCAATTATTTTTTTTCTTTTTCTTTTTTCCAAATTTTTTCTTTTTATAAAAAAAATATATTTTTGAAACCGCACGTATTATGTGCGTTTTCAGATTTGATTTTTTTGTTTTATTTTTTAACTGTATTTTTTTTTTGTAAAATAAATATATAAAACATAAAAACGCATTTAGTAGGTGCGGCTACAGTTAAAAATTAATTTTTTGTTTAAAAACGTATTTGTTATATGTGTTCTCGTTCTTTATGTATTTTTTTTTATCGACAACGTACCTAACACATGCGTTTTTGTTTTCTACTTCAAAATTTTATAAACTTTGTTCTCTTCCGTTAATTTTGCTAAAATATATTTTTCTGTAAAAATTTTTCTGATGAATTAATAAACAAATTAGCGCGTATATGTTGTTACGTCCTGATTTCGTAGAATCGATAGTCGTACTCCATGCATGATGTCATGCGAGCCTAAGTTGCGCTCGCACAACAAGCATCAAACGATCGATTGAGTACTAAGTTACAGAGTTTTCACGACAGAGATAACATGCATAAAAGTTGAATCAACACAAATATATAAAGAACGATTCTCTTTATTGATAATGAAATAAAGTTACAAATGGTGCTAGGCCAAGAATACAATCGCTCAAGCTCTCTCTTTCTCTCTCTCTCTCTCTCTCTCAATATAGTGGATCATGACATACGACTTACAACTTGAGGATGAATATAATGGATGATGTTCCATATAATATATCCCGTATATAAATTTTTTTATCTCCGGCCACAATACTCCAAGGCACCAGAATGGGCTCCAACGCCTTAGCGCTCTCAAGGAGAACTCCCTCACCTGTAAAGGTCTGGTGGGGTGCCAATACATAAAAATGCATTGGTGGGGAGGCCTCTCGCCTACTCTATAAAACTAGTACGTTCATTTAAGTGTGTGCACACAATTAATATGTTGTCTTTATAACCTTGCCTTAGTATCTGTTTCATGACTTATGACAAGAAAATATTTGTGTTGCAGGCATGAAAGTGTCACGAAATATACGAGGAATATGGGTTCAACTTACCAACACTTACCTTTCGTCCTTACCTGCCAAAAGTTACATCAACGATATTCTAACACACACACACACACACACACATATATATATATATATATATATATATATATATTATAATAAAAAAAGGAATATATTTGTAAACTCAAAGTCTCTCGAACGTTTCTTAGCGAAAGATGTGTGAGGCTCAAAAATATGTATTGTGTAGTATACTATTCCTTCCGCGACTAAATAACCTGCTCACGGATTGCCGCTAGCAAACCAACTTAATCTATATGAGGGCCACTTGCACCACAAGCCATCTTAGACTTTGGATGAGACAATTGTCTTTCCAGTTCGGTAGCTAGCCTTATTGGACGTCCTGACTCATCCTGTGCTAGGATTTCTGCTAGCCACCTTGCTAGGACTTCAGCTAGCGCCGTTCTCCCGAGCTGACACAATTCTTATGTCCTAGATATCGGTCGAGAACCAAACCTTGTACATAAGTTGTCTATGACCATGCATTGATAATAAATCTCTACTCCAACTTTACCATACTACTTGAGCCATTTGCTTATCTTAGACTTTCATCTCTATGTAGCTCCCAGTTCAGGGACTGCCTCGACAACCTAACGGTCCCGAGACCTTTCCATGCTTCCATCATTGAATCAGAACGACTACTTGGTAGTTTTTCTGTCTAATCTAAATGAACCACGTTCAACGAAATAGTCCAAACAATATTATAATATATGTGATGAGATATGGCAATAATATACAAATCTAAGTTTGTGACAACAAGTTAGATAATTTGAGTGGCAACATCAAGAAATTCTATTTTACACAAGTCTAAGCAGCAATATATAGTATACGTCTAAGCAATAGAATAAATTTTCTATCTATTTTATCAAGTTATAATCCATGTTCTAAGATAGCATGATACATAGTGAAATTATTCACTTATCTATGTGGGTTCGTCTATTTTATTAGCATGCATCAAGTTATTACATAGCGAACTAGCATGTAGCGTCCATTTTATTAATTGTGAAGGTAAGGCAAAGACAAGTTTATCGAAGCCACCCACATGAACGAGGATTCTGCCTCGGCCGAGCGGGACTCCGAGCACGTCTCCTGTAAAGCAAAATTAGAATGGCGCTGTCCAATAAATCATCTTGTTGAACTGAGCAGGACGGGACGTTACATATATAGGCTTGGAAACATTGGCCTCAAGTTTAGCCAACGAATACATATTAATTAACCTAGCTCTTTGTTTCACTAATATTCAATCCCCTCTAACTAATAAGGAATTTTCTAGAAATAGATACTTATAACCAACTAACTATTCACTTATGAAAATTTTAGAGAAGCGTAGCCATTAGTAACTATTTAATTAGCTAAATGACTTACTTTATTCTAACCTAAATAAAATTTCAATTATAGTTATTATACAAGTATTATTCTTCTCTCAGTATGGCCAGTTTTCTATTATATCTGTTGATTCTATAAAAATAACTATGGACTTTTAACACTTATTATGTGTTTTTAAGTGAAAGAATGTTATAAACAATTTAATTGGCATATATTGGGTATTATTTAATAATTCGGACCAATTTTAATATTATCAAAATAACTTAACTCTCTGTATTTAATATTAAAAGATTTTTTTTAATATTTAGTCAAATTCGTTTCTAAAAACAAAATTTAAATTTGATTTAGGATTCAAGGGTTACAAGAGCTATTTGGTAAAGTTGATTTAGATCCAGAGTTATACTTTCAACTAAAAGTGGGCAACATCCCATTTCCTGTAACTTTTTGGTTCACTTTGAAACGTGAGGTGGAAAGTAATGCTTGCACTTAATGTCTCATGCGTTTGAGACAACCTAAAATTAAGTCTTCCTCTTTGGATGTATGAATTCTTGCAGAATAAAAAAATGTATGAATTCTTGCATTTCTTGTTTTTCTAGTAGTGAACAAATGCGTTTGGATAGGATAAAAAATTTAACAAGTAAAAAAAGTAGATAGTATATAATAATTATTATTATGATAAATGAAGATGAATAATATTTATGATTGACTATTTTTTATAAATAATTAAATAATCTAATTATATAATAAAATAACTAAATTATCTTAATTATTAGCTAATTAATTACTAATAATTAGATAATTGAAACAAACTTAGGCCAAAATATACGTCATATGCATTGTGTCATTATTTACCGTGCCGTGTCGTATACATTGTCATGCAACATGTCTAAATCCTAGTACAAAAATTTTGGTTTAGAAAGAATTGGATTTGGTCTTGGGTTTGGACAGAGATAGTTTTTGAATGAATTAATAAACAAATTAGAGGGGTGTATATTGGCTTGGCAACTTGGACCTCAAGTTTAGTCCAAGAATACATTTTAATTAACCTAGCTAGGTTCATCCCCTCTACTAGTTAGGAATTTTCTAGAAATAGATAGTTATTACCAACTAACTAATTACCTAATTAATTAAATTCACATGTGAAAAATGTGGAGAATTGTAGCCATTAATAACTATTTAATTAGCTAAATGAATTACTTAATCCTAACCTTTCTAAATAAAATTCCAATTAATTATTATAATTCTCTCAATAGAGCAGGTTTACTATTAAATTGGTTGATTCTATACAAGTAAATATGGGCTTTTAAAACATATTTTGTTGTTTTAAGTGAATGAATTTTATAAACAATTATTGGGTTTTATTTAATAATTTAGGCCAATTTATTATCAAAATTATTTAACTCTCTATATTTAATATTAATTTTTTTTAGATATTTAGTCTAATTTGTTTTGAAAAACAAATTTCAAATTTGATTTAGGATTCAAGGGTTATAAGAGCTGTTTGGTAAAGCTAATTTAGATCCGAAGTTACACTTTCAACTAGAAGTGTGCAACATCCTATCTCATGTATATGTTTGGTTGACTTTGAAAAATGAGGAGGAAAGTGCAAGCATTAAATGGTTGCACTTCATGTCTCATGTATTTGAGCCCAACCTAAAATTTGGTCTTTCTCTTTGGATGTATGAATTATAATAAAATAATATATGAATTCTTGTATTTTTTTGTTTTTCTAGTAGTGAAAAAATGTGTTTGGATAGAATAAAAAATAAACAAGTAAAAAATAGTATATAATAATAATTATTATTATGATAAATAAAGATGAATAGTACTTATGATTGATTATTTTTTATTAAATAATTAATTATTCTAATTATATAATAAAATAAGTAACTTATCTCAATTATTTATTAATTAATTACTAATAATCATATAATTGAAACAAATTTAGTCCAAAATATACGTCAAATCCATTGTGTCATTATTTATCGTGACGTGTCGTATTCGTGGTCATGCAACATAAGTACAAACATTTTGGTTCAGAAAGAACTGATTTGAGCTTGGGTTTGGGTGAGATAATGTTTGAATGAATTAAGAAACAAATTGGAGGGGGTATATATAGGCTTAGAAACTTGGGCCTCAACTGTCCAAGAATACATGTTAATTAACCTAGCTCTTTATCTAACTAGGTTCATCCCCCTCTAACTATAATTATAAATTTTTTAGAAATATATAGTTATAGCCAACTAACTAACTACCGAATTAATTAAATTCACGTGTGAAAAATGTGGTGAAGCGTAGCCATTAATAACTACTAGTAAATTCACGTGCGTTGCATGTAATATAATATTTTTTGATATTATTGTACAATTATTTAAATATACTTGAACTAAAATTTGTTATATATGTTTACATTTTAATTATGATTTTTTGTAGATTAGTTATATTTTAATTATAATTTGTTATGGATATATCTCTATTATTTATAAAAAAAGCTAGCCTTCTAAGTCATACGTATATCCTCACGTAATTAAAAATAAAATAAAAACTAAGTAATTGTTTAACTACGTAATAATATACAGCTATAGCCAAACTTATCTTCTAGCTCATGTGGTTAAGGTAGGAGGCATTCTTCTAAGTTGGTTATGTTCGATTTTCTATGGTATTATTTTTAATAAATTTAATTTATTTCAACAAATGTTTTGCTTAATATTAATTTTTAATAATTGGTAGAATATTTACAAACGGCTTAGACGACTCAATTTTGAGTCCTTTCCAAGCCTCACTATAAGAGTAGATAGATAGATTTAATTAGCAAATGACTTACTTAATCCTAATATTCTCTAAATAAAATTTCAAGTATAATTATTATACAATTATTATTCCTCTCTCAATAGGGCCAGTTTCCTATTAAATCTGTTGATTCTATAAAGATAACTATAAGATTTTAACACATATTATGTGGTTTTAAGTGAAAGAATTTTATAAACAATCTAGTTGTCCTGTATTGGATTTTATTTAATAATTCAGGCCAATTTCAATATTGTCAAAATGATTTAACTCTATGTATTTAATATTAATATTAATTTTTTTTTTTTTTAGAGATTTTGTCCAATTGGTTTCGAAAAAGAAATTTCAAATTTGATTTATGATTAAGGGGTATCATGAGTTGTTTGGTAAAGCTGATTTAGATCCGGAGTTACACTTTCAACTAGAAGTGAGGTGGAATGTGCAAACATTAAATTCTTGCACTTTCTGTCTCATGCATTTGAGTCCAAAACCTAAAATCCGATGTTCTTCTTTGGATGTATGAATTCTTGCAGAATAAAAAATGTTTGAATTCTAGCATTTTTGTTTTTCTAGTAATGAACAAATGTGTTTGAATAAGATAAAAAATAAACAAGTAAACAAATTAGAAAGTATATAATAATAATAATAATAATAATAATAATAGTAGTAGTAGTAGTAGTAGTAGTAGTAGTAGTAGTAGTAGTAGTAGTAGTAGTAGTAGTTATAGTTATTATGATTGATTAAATTATTTATTAAATAATTAATTAATCTAATTATAAAATAAAATAATTAAATTATCTCAATTATTTATTAATTAATCACTAATAACTAGATAATCGAAACAAACTTAGTTCAAAATATACGTCATCTCCGTTGTGTCATTATTTACCGTATCGTGTCGTATTCGTGGTCATCTAATTATTAGTACAAAATTAATAGGTTCTATTCGAACAAGCACTAGCTGCATAGTGCCTAATTTTATGTGCTTCACCAAAAAGGGTAAAAAATTGCTTAAAAGGTTCTCAAAAATTGGGCATCGGTTTAGCACCAGACAGTAGGCTTGAACTAAGGGAGAACTGGACGCCAAACGACTATGCAAAACCTAAAATCGATTTTTAGAACATTACTAAATATAAATTAATTGTTCATTAGTTATGTTTTGGTAATTGGTGTTTTCAAGTAAATACTAGAATTGTAAATAAAATCCAATTTCCATCCACTTTCGTCCCAATTCCTAACAAATAAAGAGGATGTGGAATGCAATCAGCTTTTGGAAGCGGACAGGACTAAGCTTCAAATTCTCACTTTTCAATTCCTTTACCAACCAAACTTTGGGACTACAGAAATTGAGCACAATTAATAAGTGGAATCAGCCCCCACTTCACCCTTACCAAATAGTGAGATTGAAAAGATAAAAATTATCAATAAAACTTTAAATTTTTTTCTTTTTTAAAGAAAATCTTTCACAATTTGAAATGTAGCCGATAACCCCATAAATACAACCTATCTATTGAACCATCCCGTCCTATTGAATAATGCAAAGTCTATCTATCGCTATTTTGTAGACAGTAATTAGTATATAATTAAAGAAGCATTAATATAATAGAATATATATTTTTTTTAAGATGCATAATAGAATATATGTTGATCTCATCAAATCTTCTCTATTCATGGAAACAAATAAGAGAAAATTTAAGTTGCATCCCACTTTATTTATTCTAATTCAAGGTACACTCGATTGTTTTACCATAATGTATAATACTTCCACTTTTGACAAAAATTGTCTACGACTCATAGTCAACCCCTTTGACCAAACATTTCTGACAAAAATATCCCTCATTCGTCTTCTTTCCCGCACGCTAATCTCTTTCCCGTCGCCAGCGCGCATCCTATCTTCCCCCATCCCCTCCGCGGGCAGCCGGAGTCCCCTCTTCTCTCCCCTCCCCCCTCTCTCCCCCCCCCTTTTGTCCTATCGGCCAAGAGCAAGCAGCTGGCTGCGCGGCAGGGGCGAGCGGCACTGCTTGGGGACGCTCGACGGGGTGCGCATGTCGTTGCAGGGGCCGGGGGGCATGCTACGCTGTGGGGGTCGGGCGCGCGACGATGAGGGGACGAGAGGGGGCGCACGACGCCGCGCTACGTGGGGCAAGCGGTGCTGCGAGGGCATGAGTGTTTGTTGTGCTCGGTGCCGAGCAGCAACAGGGGCACGCGCGGAGGGGCCGATGGTGGCCCTGCTGTGCGGCAGGGGCCGATTGTAAACCCTCTGATTTTCAAGAAATTTTTAATTTGGATTTTTTACAATTTTCTGAAATTTTCTGGGAATTTTCTGTAATTAAACTAAGGTATTTTGAAATTAAAGGATTTTTAAATAAAATAATATTAAAATATTATGAAAATAATATTTTATGGTGTAAAATGAAAAACTAGACATAGGGTAATTTTCTGGGAATTTATTGGACCCCAGAAGTTTTTTAAAAGCCTTAAAAAAAACTAATTATTTAATTAAACCACAATAAAATGGGTTTATTTGAAATAAACCAAACCAAACCAACTGCTGAACCGGACCGGGTTAATTTGAACCAACCCGAGCCTTAGCGGGTCGAATCCGAGTCTAACCCGTAGACCCGAAACCCGCTAACCCGACCCGTGCCCTAGCATAGCGGATCGGGTCGGATCCCTGCCACCCGACCTGACCCGAACCCAAACCCGCCAACCCCTCTCCTTCCCTGTAACAGCCCCGACCGTTGGCCTCCCTCAGCCGGCCGACCCGCCGCCCGTTTGCCTCCCCGCACCTGCGTCGCTCCGGCTACCGAAACGCTCGCCAGCCCCTCCTCTTCCTCTTCCCGGCGTCGGCCGCCTCTCCCCCTCCCTCGTCTTCCTATAAAACCCACACCACTCCGCCTCCGTCCGCCCTCTCCTCCGACCCCGACGAACCCGCCTCCGTCCTTCGACCTCGCCGTGGCCGCCGCAGCCCCCAGCCTTCCCGACATCGCCCCGCTCCGTCGTCGACCCGAACGCGACCTCCATCTTCTTCATCCCCTCCGCCAGGCCACCCTGAACTTCCCCGGAGCCCTAGCCGAGTGCCGCCCGGCCGTTCTGGACCTCCTCGAGCTCTCGTCGACCTCCGCAGACCCGAACCCCCACTCCCAGCAGTCGGACACAGATGCCCTAGCTCGAACACGGCAAACAGTAGCCCGGACACGATTCGGACACGACTCGGACACGCGAATTCTCAGTTTCTGGAGCCCTGTTCAGGTACCCATTTCTCTCTCCTCGCTGCCTCAATTTTGGTTCCATCTGTTGCAACGCGAACCCTGCGTGACCCTCTCGATGTCCGTGCAACCCGCTCGGTGCATCGCGTCCTGTGGCGATCGCGAACAGCGATCCAAAAACAGGAAAACTAACGTCCTGTTTCACCCCGGAACTGAGTAAGCCCCGCCAAACGGGATGACTTGGTCGCGTGCGATCTTTACCGATACGTGCGCATCGTTGATACGGATGTGCAGGATTTCACAGAAGTTGATTTTGATGTGCGTGCACACCGGAATCAACGCGTATCCATCGTCAACGCCCCGTATCCGTCCTTTCTGGATCTCGCTGTAACTTAGTGTACGCACGTTGGATCGAGACGAAACTTATGCCATCGGACTCGTAGCAATACGCTGGTCCTGTGACCCAAGTTTGGTTCAATTCTGAGAATATTGACAAAATTGCGTATCGTAGGCCCCACAAGCTCTACTTGACGGGCGATTTTGAGATCGGCTCATCGAAATCCAATTCTGGAAGTTTCGTTGGGTTTGTATCATCGTTCCTGATCTGTTGACACTAAGTTTGACAGATTTGGAGACCTTTGACCCTTACACGTTTTTTGGTGCAAAGCGGCCCACATGTGGATCCTGCCTTGACCTGAAAATATCATTTTTGCCCCTGTGTACAAATTGGACTCAAGGACAGGCGTTTCTAGCTGATTAATATTTTCTGAATCTGATGGTGATATTTATTTCAGCAACCGGAGTACTCCCTGCAAATCCCGCTGAAGTCAGAGCTACAATTGGAGCCGGAAACCCAGGCAAGTGTACCTTGCCATAATTGCAGTATATTGATTCATTTTGTTCTCTTGGTTTATTCCTGTGATTGTTGTACATGCTTAACCCTTGGACCGTGTAACTTGCTTAGCGTCCGATTAATAGTCGGGTGCCAACACCGTACACGGGGTTGTGCAAAGTCACCTAGAGATGGATATCGTGACATTTATATTCTCGTACTTGCCATATCAAGTACATTATACTCAGGACACCTGACACGAATTATGTGGCAGAATCTTCTTAAAATATTCAAGGTGATTATGTATAGGATACAGGTTTATGACATCTTTACATGCTTAGATTTTGTCCTAACTTATTGCATTAGTTTTGATCTTGCGTAACATGTACATCGTGAACTGTGACGTGAGATTACATTGGGTGGGGAGAGTATTACCATATTAAGGCTGATTATATTATAAATAATGTCATCTGGAGGTGTCTTAGTCTCTGATACAGAGATTTGGCGCAAGTTCTGGCCCTTCAAGAGAATACTGCTATGGGTTTAACCGACACTGATCCTGTAGTAGTCTCAGCCTGAGTATGACTAAAACTCTCACTTGCATATCACTTAGCTGATTATTTATTTACCCTATTGTTTCATTTATTGCTGCACTGTATTATTTTGGCTTATATTATCTGTACCTTGCTATGTCCCCTGAGGACCTGGATCCGGATTATGTCCCCAGGATTAGCAGACGAGATCTACCCTGAGGTGTACGGAATATGAGCACTTCTCGGAGCAGTACCAGAACCTGATGACGAGGTGATCGCTGAGGATATTGCTGCACTACATTATTTATTGCTGCACTGCATTATTTTGGCTTGTATTATCTGTACCTTGCTATGTCCCCTGAGGACCTGGATCCGTATTATGTCCCCAGAATTAGCAGACGAGATCTACCCTAAGGTGTACGGAACAGGAGCACTTCTCGGAGCAGTACCAGAACCTGATGACGAGGTGATCGCTGAGGACTTTTCCTGAACATCTGCTTCGCTATGCTCAGTTTTTATGGCAATTAAACTCTTTATTTCCTGTTTAAAAGAACAAATGTAACAGACTTAATATCGGGTTGTTCCCCGATTTTATTTACTTTTGACTGGATGTTGTTTAATACTTTTTGTTGATATTTCTGTGTTTATTCTGTGGATGAGATTAGTAAACCCTGATCATTGTAATACAACTTAAGTATGCCCCGTTGGATCCATTACATTGGGTTTATCCAACGGTGCGTGCTGCTGACCATTGTTACGTGGCTAGTCCCTTGATATTTTAGGACTGTGGGACATGATTTTTGTGGTGGCCCATGCAGGTCAACGACTAAATTGTTCGGTTTCAACTTAGGGACCGAACAGGCCTGCAATAAGAATAGGATAAGTTTTTAGGATCTCATCTACTTGCTTGGAACGTTCTTGATATCTATATCGTATTCGAATTAAAATTTTGAATTGCATCTTGCCTTGATTCCTGTGCGCCTCTTATAGTTTATTTTTGATGCAGAGCAATGGATCCGAGAACCAGCGACGAGAATCCCTTAGGTACACCGCACGATGCAGTGGTCACCTATGATGAAGGAGTGACACCCAAAGACCGAGGACAATCTTCTCAAAGCGATCAAGCAGCCCAGCATAATTCAAGGTTCCGGCGTGATGATATCCCACCTCCGCCGCAGTTTGTTCCACCAATGCCTGTATTCCCACAAGGGTAGCCAATTGATGGGCAACAGATATTCTAGATGATCTACGCAATGATGCAAGCCCAGCAACAAGTCCAACACGAGGCTCAGCGTCGCGAGGCTGATTACTTGAGGAACAACATAGTAACTGCACTGGAGCAGGTCAACCTACCAGCTCGACGGCCAATGACGGGCTCTATCACCGATTTCTGCCAGCTGAAGCCCCGTACCTTTTCTGGCAAGGAGGGACCAACAGAAGTTCATGAATGGCTCACCAACATTCGGCATCAATTAGAAGCAACTGAGCTTCCACGGGAACGTTGGATGACTACCGTCAGAATACAATTGACGGACAATGCTCATCACTGGTGGCTATCCGAGGAGGCATGGCTCAGACCAGACCGAGTTACTTGGGAAGAGTTCTCCAAACTCTTTCAGGAGATGTACATTCCGGCTATCGCTCGATCAGAACTTCGGGACAAGTTTAATCGCCTCACTCAGGATACAATAACGGTGGAAGAGTACAACGCAGAATTTATTCGTCTAAGTCGCTTTGCCCCAACATTGATCCCGATAGAAGAAGAGAAGGCCGAGAAGTTTTTCGACGGACTCAACTTCGAGTTACAGAAACTAATTGGATCCGTTGCACCAACTTCGTACTCGGACGTCCTTGCTGTAGCCCGACGCATGGAGCGCGTCACCAGGAGAGAGACTAGTCTGAAGCGGCCTTCCCCATCAGCAACAGCTAGAGCCCCACAAGAAGAAGCTGCAAAGAGACCTCACCTACACCAACAGCAGAAAGCAACTACACCACAAGTAATAGTCCTTACTACTTGTCACTACTGTGGCAAAGCCGACCATCTCGCCAAGGAATGTCGACGCAAATTAGGATTGTGTTTAGCATGCGGATCCCGTCAGCATTTGGTAAGGGATTGCCCTGAACGTGGAGAAGGAGCACCCAGGGCAAACCAACAAGCTCTGCCAGCACCAGGAGGACATCAACCAAGGCCACCCTTGGCACTTCAAGCAGCACCCTACCAGCAAGCCCAGCAACAGCAGAGGGTACCACCTCAAGGACGTGGACAAGCTTTCGCGATGACTGTGGGAGACGCGCAGAATCATGGAGTAGCTAATGCGCGTAAGTTTTTGTAGTTCTGTTTCTAGTATTGCTTTAGTTTGTACCCGTTGGTTCGTGACCCTAGACTTAACCTGATAGTTTTAACTTGCTAATAATTGATAATCTAGTGATAACCTAGAATTGTTAATCTAATATGTTTTAAAGTATAACCTAGTTTTCTGAAAACTGTAATTTTTTAGATTTCCTACATTTGGGAAATTGTATTGCTTAGGAAAATGATTTTTCCTATGTATTTAAACCCTCAACCTTGACTTTTCTTCATCGTGTTGTGCTCGAATAAATTTTGCAACCGTGTCATCTCTGTTGACCGGTTATTCTTTGATTGCGAGGACGCAATTCTCTTAAGGGGGGTAGATTGTAAACCCCCTGATTTTCAAGAAATTTTTAATTTGGATTTTTCACAATTTTCTGGAATTTTTTGGGAATTTTCTGTAATTAAACTAAAGTATTTTAAAATTAAAGGATTTTTAAATAATATTAAATAATATTAAAATATTATGAAAATAATATTTTATGGTGTAAAATGAAAAACTAGACATAGGATAATTTTCCGGGAATTTATTGGACCCAGAAGTTTTTTAAAAGCCTTAAAAAAAACTAATTATTTAATTAAACCAAAATGAACCGGGTTTATTTGAAATAAACCAAACCAAAACAACTGCTGAACCGGACCGGGTTCATTTGAACCAACCCGAGCCTTAGCGGGTCGGATCCGGGTCTAATCCCTAGCATAGCGGATCGGGTCGGATCCCTGCCACCCGACCCGACCCGAACCCAAACCCGCCAACCCCTCTCGTTCCCTGTAATAGCCCCGACCGTTGGCCTCCCTCCGCCGGCCGACCCGCCGCCCGTTCGCCTCCCCGCACCCGCGCTGCTCCGGCTACCGAAACGCTCGCCAGCCCCTCCTCTTCCTCTTTCCCGCGCCGGCCGCCTCTCCCCCTCCCTCGGCTTTCTATAAAACCCACACCACTCTGCCTCCGTCCGCCCTCTCCTCCGACCCCGACGAACCCGACTTCGTCCTCCGACCTCGCCGTAGCCGCCGTAGCCTCCAGCCTCCCCAACATCGCCCCGCTCCGCCGTCGACCCGAACGCCCCGGCCGCCTTCGACAGCAGCTCCGCCCAGCCGTCCCCGAGTCCCATCTCCTTCATCCCCTCCGCCAGGCCGCCCTGAACTTCCCCGGATCCCTAGTCGAGCGCCACCCGGCCGTCCTGGACCTCCCCGAGCTCTCGCAGATCTCCATCGACCCGAACCCCCACTCCCAGCGGCCAGACACAGATGCCCTAGCTCGGACAAGGCAAACAGTAGCCCGGACATGACTCGGACACGACTCGAACACGCGAATTCTCAGTTTCTGGAGCCCTGTTTAGGTACCCATTTCTCTCTCCTCGCTGCCCCATTTTCAGTTTCGTCTGTTGCAACACGAACCCTGCATGACCCTCTCGATGCCCGTGTAACCCGCTCGGTGCGTCGCATCCTGTGGCGATCGCGAACCCCGATCCAAAAACAGGAAAACCAATGCCCTGTTTCACCCCGAAATTGAGTACGCCCCGCCAAACGGGATGACTTGGTCACGTGCGGTCTTTACCGATACGTGCGCGTCGTTGATACGGACATGCGGGATTTCGCAGAAGTTGATCTGGATGTGCGTGCACACTGGAATCAACGCGTATCCACCGACAACGCCCTATATTCGTCCTTTCTGGATCTCGCTGTATCTTAGTGTTCGCACGTCGGATCAAGACGAAACTTGTGCCATCGAACTCGTAGCAATATGCTGGTCCTGTGACCCAAGTTTGGTATGATTCTGAGAACGTTGACAAAATCACGTATCGTGGGCCCCAAAGGCTCCACTTGACGGGCGATTTTGAGATCGGCTCATCGAAATCCAATTCTGGAAGTTCCGTTGGGTTCGTATCATCGTTCCTGACCTGTTGACACTAAGTTTGACAGATTTGGAGACCTTTGACCCTAACAAGTTTTTTGGTGCAAAGCGGCCCACATGTGGACCCCACATTGACCTGAAAATATCATTTTTGCCCCTGTGTCCAAATTGGACTCAAGGACAGGCGTTTCTAGCTGATTAATATTTTCTGAATCGGATGGTGATATTTATTTCAGCAACCGGAGTACTCCCTACAAATCCCGCTGAAGTCAGAGCTACAATTGGAGCCGGAAACCCAGGCAAGTGTACATTGACATAATTGCAGTATATTGATTCATTTTGTTCTCTTGGTTTATTCCTATGATTGTTGTACATGCTTAACCCTAGGGCCGTGTGACTTGCTTAGCGTCCGATTAATAGTCGGGTGCCAACACCGTACGCGGGGTTGTGCAAAGTCACCTAGAGATGGATATCGTGACATTTATATTCTCGTACTTGCCATATCAAGTACATTATACCCAGGACACCTGACACGAATCATGTGGCAGAATTTTTTTGAAATATTCAGGGTGATTCTGTATAGGATACAGGTTTATGACATCTTTACATGCTTAGATTTTGTCCTAACATATTGCATTAGTTTTGATCTTGCGTAACATGTACATCGTGAACTGTGACGTGAGATTACATTGGGTGGGGAGTGTATTACCATATTAAGGCTGATTATATTATAAATAATGTCATCTGGAGGTGTCTTAGTCTCTGATACAGAGCTTTGGCGCAAGTTCTGGCCCTTCGAGAGAATACTGCTATGGGTTTAACCGACACTGATCCTGTAGTAGTCTCAGCCTGAATATGACTAAAACTCTCACTTGCATATCACTTAGCTGATTATTTATTTACCCAATTGTTTCATTTATTGCTGCACTGCATTATTTTGTCTTGTATTATCTGTACCTTGCTATGTCCCCTGAGGACCTGGATCCGGATTATGTTCCCAGGATTAGCAGATGAGATCTACCCTGAGGTGTACGGAACATGAGCACTTCTCGGAGCAGTACCAGAACATGATGACGAGGTGATCGCTGAGGACTTTTCTTGAACATCTGCTTCGCTATGCTCAGTTTTTATGGCAATTAAACTCTTTATTTCCTGTTTAAGAGAACAAATGTAACAGACTTAATATCGGGTTGTTTTCCAATTTTATTTACTTTTGACTGGATATTGTTTAATACTTTTTGTTGATATTTCTGTGTTTATTCTGTGGATGAGATTAGTAAACCCTGATCATTGTAATACAGCTTAAATATGCCCCGTTGGATCCATTACATTGGGTTTATCCAACGGTGCGTGTTGCTGGCCATTATCACGTGGCTAGTCCCTTGATATTTTGGGACTGGGGCGTGACACCGATGGTGGCCCTGTTGCGCGGCAGGGGCTAGCGGCACTGCGGGGGAGGGGGGGGGGCGCTCGATGGGGTGCGTACGGTGCTGCGGGGGGCGTGCTCGCTGCGGGGGCGACGCGTGACTCTGAGGGGCCGAGAGGGGGCACACGGCATTGCGCGACGGGGGGCGGGCGGAGCTGCATGGGAACCTCGACGAGCTTGTTGTGTTCGGTGTGGTGGTACGCCACGGTTGGCACCGACATAACCATCCGCCCGATCGGCTCGTCCTTGCTGGGCCCGATGTGGTCCTTGACCGTTACGTCCAGCAGCTCGTTGAGTTGCTCCACAGCATCCAACACGACCTCTTCCAGACCGGGTTGACGGACCGCGTCATGCACGGCCTGGTGCGACGCATTTGGCCGCAGAGCTGGACCTTGATGGTTGGCGTCGGGCGGACGCAGCTTGGAGGAGGAGAATGATGACAAGGGGGTATTTTCGTGCTAAATATTTTGTCAAAGGTGTTGACCGTCATTTATAGACGAATTCAGTAAAAAATGGGAGGTATCGTGCATTATGGTAAAACAGTAGAATGCACCTTGAATAATGATAAATAAAGTGGAGTGCAACTCAAATTTTCTCAACAAATAATTACTGTATATATATAAATAATTTTCATCGATAAGTTATGATTGGATTAATGTGTGAGTTAATCACGCATGTAAAAAGTCTATTAATTAAATTTTATTTCAGGTCTACATATAATTATATCTATTATCTATCCACAATGAATCCTCAATATGCTCAAAATTTAAATTTTTTTCTCCGATCTTTGATACTTGGGACGCCTTCACGCGAGTAGATCCGGAAATGTCCCATGTAAAAATTTTAAAATAAAATATTGTATAGCCAAAAATTTTATATTTTCGTAGATCAAATTTATGGTAATTAAATTTTTTAAAAAATTACATTTCTATATTTGATGACTATATAAATATTTTCGAGAAAAAAATGTAAAAGGATAAAAAAAACAAAATGAGAAAAACAAAATGAACAAAATAAATAAATAAAAAAGATTGAAAAAAAAACTTAAAATCATTCTTAAAATGGAAAAAGATAAAAAGTACTTAAAAATATCTTAAAACATAAAAAGAACAAAAAAAACTATAAACTATAAACTAAAAAGAAACCAAAAAAATTTAATAAAGGAAAAGGATAAAAAAAAAGAGTAAAAATTGAAAATAGTATAGAAAAAAAAAAAAAACTCAACAAAATTTTGTCTGAAAAAAAATAAAAAATATGTCCACCTATTTTAAAGGAATAGGATTTCCATGTTTTATGTTAAATTATTTATTCGCATATTTACAATTTCCGAAAATAAACTTTTATGACCTAGATCAAATATGAAAATAAGTTTCATAACCTATACTTGTCCAGAAATACCATAATTTCTCACGAACCAAACGCGTAGTTTACATGGGGTAAAAAAAAATATGGGTAAAATTTAGCAACCAAAATTTATTATGGTTCCAAATTTGGGTCATACTAATTACATGGACAAGACTCTTAAGATATAGTATACTGACTCAGCCCTAAATTAAATTTACTTAATATTTACACGTAAAGATTTGTTAAATTATGGAATTATTATGTCAGGCACGTACATTAATGGGATATTCTGTGTCTTATTTTCCTATAAGTATCATCCCAAAACCTCTGAAAATTGAAGAAGAAGAAGAAGAAGAAGAAGAGGAGGAGGAGGAGGAGGAGGGAGAGATGGCTAGAAATATGACCACCGTTGCCTACATTGAGAAGCGTTCCGACCGTCGTGCCTCCTTCAAGAAGCGTCGTGGGGGGCTCCTCAAGATGGTCCAAGAGCTCTCCACACTCTGCGACGTGAAGGCGTGCGCCGTCATCTACGAGCCAGAGACGCGCCAACTTGAGGTCTGGCCTAACGGCCACGAGGCGGGGCTTGTGCTGCAGCGCTTCAAGGACATGCCTCCGGAGCAGCAGTCAAAAAATATGCTCAATCTGGTATGATTATTTTTATATTATGTTTTTTAATTTGTTCCCGACGTATTTCCATGCCACCACTTCCATTAATTTCCAAATCATAGACATTTATAATGATTTAACACAAGTACTGCTACAGGAAGGGTACCTACGCGAACGGATGGCGAAGCAGCAAGCGAAGCTGCGTAGGATAATGAGCGAGACCCATCAGCTTGAGATGGCTCACCTTATGCATGATGGGTTAGCGGGAAGGAGCCTCAGCGGTCTTAGCGTGGACACGGCGTTGTCCCTCCATCAGTTCATCGACAACAAGGGGAAGATGATAGAGCAGAGGAGGCTCACCGAGACGAAGGCGGCGGCGGCTGCAGACGCAAGTACGAGGGAGAACGCAGTGGTGACGGAGCATCCGGTGCCGGCGCAGCAAACCAACTGGGGCCGCTTGATGCCTACTCCTACCGCTGCTACTCCTACCGCTACCGCTACCGCAACCAATGGACAGATGTTCTTTGGGAGAAGCAGCACTGGACGTGGCATGGAGGAAAATATAATGCAGCAACCCTACATGAACTTTGGCACTTCCTGGATGCATTTTCCATTTTATTAATGAACCATGGCCTCTCTTGTAATCTTTGCTTAGAACGTTCTTTCCCCCCTCTTTTTGGTTTCAGGTTAATTTTATTTCAGGTTGCTTTGCTACTTTTTTTTTTTTTTTTTTTTTGGGTCTTGTTATCAGAAAAATACAATAACCGCCTGTTATAGTCTTCATTTCTCGGTTTCTTTCTTGAGTTAGGAGTCTTCGACTATGTTGTAGTTAATAGGTTGTTTTCCTAGGTTTGAAGAGTCCTTTTTTGTCATTCTCATATTGCTGGGTTCAACATGTCTCGAAAATTTGTAATTATCTAGCTTTATCAAGAAGAGAAAAAATATCAATCAAACTTTCACAATTTGAAACGTAACTAAAAATTCATACAGAAAAACCATAAATACAGTCCGTGTATCGAACCATAAAAATGATATTCATCATCCAATTTTTTTTAGACGATGCTACCTTCCATTATCTGACATCTGACATAGCAACTGACATGATAAATTTTAACATTAAAATTAAAATTGACATAAAAATTAAAATTAATGTTAAGATTAATACTTAATGTTTAATTAATATTAACATCAATATTAACATTAAAATTAACGTCAACATTAAAAAAGATTGGATGAAATTTGTTTTGGATTAAAATTTGTCATGCCAGATACCACATAATGGGAGTTAACATCATCAAAATTATTTGGGTGATGAATAGTATAATTGATTGAACCATCCAGTCCTATCGAATGGTTAACTGTACCTCACTCCAAATTAGGCACTGAACCAGCCAGATTGAACCGATTTTTAAAACACGACAAATTTTAAAAATTATGTATAACAATAATGTATGTTATACATAATTATGTAAACCAAGAAGCATTATTAATATATGTTCATGTCATCAAATCTTTTTATTCATGGAAACAAATAACTATTGTGACTACTTTTCCCCCTTTTTTTGGTTTCAGGTTAATTTTATTTCAGGTTGCTTTGCTGCTTTCTTATTTAGTTTTTTTTTTGTTCTTGTCCTCAGAAAAATACAATAACCGCCTGATGTTATAGTCTTCATTTATCAGTTTCTTCTTGAGTTAGGAGGCTTCGACTATGTTGTAGTTAATAGGTTTTTTTTTGCTAGGTTTGAAGAGTCCCTTTTTGTCATTCTCATATTGCTGGGTTCAGCATGTCTCAAAAATTTTATAAACACAAGTTACGTATACTTTTGCTGTCTGTTCATCTACGAGCTTTTTATCCTTCTTCCTTTTGTGCGTCCTCTAGAAGATTGCAAGAAAGTCGACGGTCTTCTGGTCTCCCTCGGCTCTGATGGCTTCTTCTCACTATAAAAATTAAGTAATTAATTAATAAAAAAATAAGAATTACCAAAAATTGATCTAGCAAAAAATTATAATACTAACCATCCGTCGAAAATGCTCGATGGTCGGAATGGATCCACCCGTGTGGAAACCACCCTTAGCACGGGCCGCTCTCGCCTTCTCACACTTGGCCTTATAGGCCGGGGCCTCCATCTTCTCCAAGGATTCTTCCTTGAGCCACTCCTTGCGAAGATCCCCTGAATGTGACGCCAGTGCCTTTTGATCATTGATCTTATCCCTGAACCTTTTGCTGGTGACGATCTTGTAGCACTTTCGGATCAAGGTATCTCTATGATCCGGCCACCAGTACAACTTCTGTAAATTAGAAAAATATTTTTTAGCATTGTAATAAAAAAATTATATATTATTCTAAATAAATTTTTTATACATACCCACATCATATCCACCCAAATGAATCATCGATCCAGCGGGACGCCACAGAAGTTGATATAAGGACCATGAAAATTCTTTCGTATGATGTCCCTCAGATCAGTGCCAGCCTTGGTCGGAAAGAGCCTGAAATAAGTAAAAAATATAAAATTAGAATAAAAATAAATAAATAAATAAATGTGTGAATTAACAATAAGTACTTACGTCGCTCCATCGGCCAACAGCTCGGGACGATTGATATTGGCTGGCCTCTTTAGTAGAGTATGGAGATATGCAAATCCTGACGGACATATACTCTGTGGTCCACCAAGAGGCCTGGATATAAATTTGCTCCAGTAGGAGCAACTAGTGAAGTAGCCGGTGTACAAGTAGTCGCAAGTCGTAGGAGTAGCAGCAGGGGTAGAAGCTGATGGAAGCCCGGGAGATAGAGTAGCTCCCCCTACCGATGAACAGGTATATGACGGGGATAAACCATCCACGGCATCTATGAACTCATCCTCTGATGGTCGTATACGACCTGCATCCAGAGTAGCTGGAGTAGTGGATGAAGAATGGTGGGAAGAAGATCCGCTATGAACCTGTTGTCGTGCGCGTCCTTGTCCCGCCATAGGTAAATTAGACAATAAATAATGGATGATGTTATGAAAAAATTAAAAAATAGTGACATCAAGACATCATAATGTAATTGATGGTGTGGTAAAACAAATAAATACTAGTGTGATCGATGATGAAATAAATAATAACTGTTGTTCGCTATTAAATTGGGATTGCTTTAGCAACAAAATAAAAAAAGTATAAAAAGCTCCTAGACAGACAATCTAAGTACAATTTTTGATTCTGGGACGTGACAATGGAGATCGAGTGCTGTAGTGACTCTTTTACTCCGTTTACGGTCCGATACGGGAGTGAGGAAGCTCTTTTCTGTTCTCTCTTCTGTGTATGTTGCTTGCCTCCCTGTGAGATAAGCTACCCTTGCTATTTATAACCATCAGGCTGAGGGCCTATATATGCCGTATATGCCTCTGTTTAGTGGTCGCATGGGGGCTCCTTCAACAGAATACAGTTGTAACTGGACCTTTAACTACGAGCGTGCTGCCATATAGCCTTTGTTGGGATATGCGGTTGATACAATCTCGGTAAAGGGGGTATGGTCGTTATTGACCCATTACGTGCGTGACCTGGTCATCTGAACACGTGGTCTGCAATAATTGCATGAGGATCTCTTCGGTTGCGATGAAAAAGATCTTGTAAGTTTGAAGGCCGCATAACTTCTTGGCCGCATAGTCGTCCTGGCCGTATATGTATTCTCGTTCGTCCTTGGTATGAAGGATATTTTGGCTTTATGAGGACGATGACACATAGAGTCGAGGCCCCATATGTGGTCTCATTTGGCCTTGGTCGGATGGACACTCTAGCCGCATGCTGATGAGGCCGCATGGGCATATAGTCGCATGCAAGCTCTCATCTGGCCTTGGTCGGATGGACACTCTGGCTGCGTGATGACGAGGCCGCATAGGAATATAGTTGCATAGGGATGGGCACGTGGCATGGCACGTCTATCGAGGCCATCCAATACGTGATGTGACTTTCTGTCTTTTTCTGAGCCGTCGTCTCGAATTCCGAAGCATCTCAGTGTGACGAGTGATGTATCAGAGTTTGACAGTCATCAAATGCTGTGTTAGGGGGGTTTTATTCAGCCTCCCTGGTCTGTGGTTGTTCATGCCGCATGGAGTATACTATGCGGCTTCTAGATCTTTGGTTGATCAGGCCACATGTAGCTTCTCCGCGACTTGGTTGTTTCATACCGCATATGGATTCTCTGCGGCTTGATTTCATTTTTGATGGGGGGCATGACCTTTATGTGGCTTGCATAATTTTTCATGCTTTTAAAAGACCACTTCAAAGTTTTTAAAATATTAAGTTTGGAATACTTTGAATAAGAAGCATGGTCGAGCACTTTTGGCCGCATAGGGGTGAAATGCCGCATAGCCATGTTGTCGCATAGTTGTCTCTGACAGGCTGTTCGATCATTAAATGAGAATTTTCTTTGGTCTCTGAGCAGATTTATTGGGATTTTGCGCCGTCTGAAGATAAAGTATCGAAACTAATGAGCTATTGTTTCTTGCTGTTACGTGGATCGAGGCAGATCAGGATTCGGACAACCGCTATTATTATCTATAGCCGCATATCCGAGCCTATATAAAGAGGGTGGAGAAGAGAGAGAGGTTCTTTACAAACCCTCAAGTCTTTCTTCTTTTACCTTGTTGTCATGGCTCCCAAAGCATCCTCCTCCACCGCTGCTGCCAAGAAGGCCTCCAAGGGCAAGGCCAGGGCCAACGGGTAGGGCTGTACTCTCGAGGCTGCCCCCTCCCTGCTTTTCGACGACGTTCAACCTTTGATTAAGGGTAAGCTCGCCAGAGAAGACGAAGTGGAATTCTTGAACATAGAGACACATATGCACGGTTGGACGCATGGATTTGTCTATGCGCCAACTTTTCACTATCGCATGGATAGCCCAGCTGCATGGTCAATCTGTCTGCATGAATAACCATGCTGCATAGGTGGCCAATATGCATGACCCATCATGCCATATGGCTTACTCTGCTGCATGAGTGACTTGAGCCGCATAGAAGATCTATGCTACATGCCGCATATCTTACTCGACTGCATAGAGGTTCTATGTCGCATTTGTATTTTTTCTTTGATAATTATGACCATGTCCCTTTGGTTTGCAGTAATTTTTTTCCCTCCGGGTAATTGGTCCTTGGGAAACACCTTCTGCCCTTGAACATGAACTTTGGAGACTTGGATGGAGCCGTCCGGAGGCAGTTTGACAAAGATCTCCCACCTGAACGCCAACAGAAAATCACCGAGAAGACGCCTTATTTTCTGTTGAGTCAGATAAACGCAGGCGAGATCCCCTCTAAGGATGTGAAGCATTTCTTTAAGAAGTCATACTTTCTTTTCGGGGATGTGCTGGAGTCTTCTCAGGTGGCACCGATCAGGAAGAACAGATCTTTCATATTTCATGAAATAGAGATGCTATTTTATTCCTTCGGCAGTCACTTGGCTTTGTCAGACTTGAAGGTGATAATGGGTTCACGATATATGGACTTGGACTTGACCCCTGAGCCAAAAGGGCCCCTCTGGGCAATGTCTGATGTGGGACCGGGTAGAGCAAAAAAGAACTTTATAGCGCAAAGGAGTCACCCTCCTACTCCTTACTTGGACTGAAGCCCGTCCTCAGCGGCAGTGAACTGAGGCCGAACCTAAGTATATAAGCATTGGGCACCTTTCTCCATCAGGTTGCCAAGAAGGGCTCCTATCCCCCCGGACAGTTGCGGGTTCTTAGCTGGGCACACTACAATGTCTCCTGGTATTGTCTGACTCTGTCGATCCTGAGGAAGTATGAGCGGAAGGTCAAGGCCGCCGACTTGTTCTTTGCTGTGAGGGATACGTGTTAGGGACTTGAGATGGACCGACCTCTATTTGTTGCCCTGATGGAATTATACAACTGTCAGACGGGGACCTTCTTCACGCCCGGCGGTGATATGGGACTGGCTTTGCACGAGATGCATGCCATCTCGAAACTTCCTTGGGGAGAAGAGCCTACGAAGAGTATACCCTGAGTAATAAAAAACTCAGAGAGTTGGAGGCGGAGAACCAAAAAATCCTGGCGGTGTACCAGGAATTGCTGTACCATCATGGCATTTGTCAGCGGCTGTTGAAAAAAAGTCCTCTGAGGGGTCTTCTCCCCATATCACCACTTGGAATCGCTATCTTTTTTTGGACATGAAGGAGTCTAGCAGAATTCACGTCCGGATGTCGTGAACCATACAGGAGGTAGCCGATCTAATTCAGGCGCAAAGAGAAATAGCTACTGTCGAGGAAGAGGAAGTTAAGGGTTCCACGGATGAATAAGATGAACCCGCAGACGAACTGGGTAATCTCAAAAAATAACTCAGCTACTTTTACATGGACATGTACTAGTTGTCCGCCAAGGCCATGCTGGCGGGATACTTGATGCTCTGGTTGAACAACTACGTCATCCTGGGCGAGCCCGGGACCATAGATAGGATCAGTCGCCCTCTCATCTTTCCTACCCTAAAGTTGGCTTTTGGCCATAAGCTGGCCCTTTTACCGGCCATGGTATGCTGCATCCATCGGTGGCTCTGCAACTTCGCCCATAAGTTCAAGAAACATCCGGGCAAGGGACATTACAACCTGATCAAGATCCCTTATCATTATTTGAGTAGGATAAGCTTTCCCTTTTACTGGCCATGGTATGCTGCATCCATCGGTGGCTCTGCAACTTCGCCCAAAAGTTCAAAAAAAAGTTCTCTCGGGACTAGACTAGTCCTCTCAGAGAAAAACTAGTATACATCACGGTATTTGCGTTTACTCTCTCTTTCTCTTACTTTATTATATTGTATATATACTGCTAGTTATTTACTGCTTTCACTCTGCTTAATTTTTAATTGGGTAGATTATTCAGCTGCACTCTATTCACCCCCTTCTAGAGTTGCCCTACGGTCTTACAATTGGTATCAGAGCTGGTTCTCTTGATTTTTGGCTAAATATTCTTAGAGATGTATATCAGCTATTAGATCTATCCACACCAACAATGGTGAAGGCCAGTCCACAAATAAGCTATCCCTATTTGATGGTACTAACTACACATACTGGAAGACACATATGAGTTTCTATTTGAAATCACTTGATTTTGATCTTTGGTCTGTTGTAATAGATGGATACAAGAAGCCACCTAGAAAAGTTGTATATGACAACCATATAGAGAAACCCCATGATAAGTACACAGACACAAAAATATAAGATACTCTTGATACTAAAGCTATTAACGCTCTATTTTGTGTTGTAGACAGAATTGAATTTAACAGAGTCTCCACTTGCGGCACTGCCCACGAAGTATGGAAACTTCTTGAGGTCACTCATGAAGGAACCTCCCAAGTGAAGGAATAAAAAATAAGTCGTCTGACACAAGAGTATGAGGCATTCAAGATGAAGCAAGATGAGACCATCACTCAAATGTTTACAAGATTTCTTGACATTGTTAATCCTCTATCCTCTCTTGGCAAAGAGTACAACAACCATGAGAAGATACGCAAAGTATTTAGAGGACTTCCGAAAAACTGGAACCTGAAAGCAACAACGATCATTAAAGGAAACGACCTCACTATAATATCGCTGGAAACACTCATGGGGAAGCTGATAACATATGAGTTGAACCTTAACTGTAATGCCCCGCCCCACGTCGGCATTATGTATCAAGGTGAGTAGGCAGAACTTCGTTCTCTGATTCTTGTACGCCTTAATAATAAATCTGAGTATTTTGAATGCTTGTTTGCTTAAAGAGAATGATAGAACCTGCCTTGCATGCTAATAAACGAAGTCACCTAGCTTATCTTTGAAACGATCATGTCTGCTTAACTCAGAATCCTAAAATGCTTGTTAAAAAGTATGTGTTTGCATGAACATTTTCCACCATCGCCTATGCTTCGAGAGAACCATATCGTGTACCTAAATATGTTTAAAAGATAAGGCGGCTTACCCTGCAACAAAGAATATAATTTGATGGTTTGTCTCATCTGCATACTAGAGTTTATTTGATAGTGTTTCATGTATTCGCATCGGTCGAACAATGGCTATTGGTGGAGAGTTGAACTGCATGTGTCACGGCTACTACAGAGATAGTGGAAAGCAGCCATGAGTTACAGCTGCCAATAACATCAGATAAATAGGTCAATGGTAAGCTGGACCAACTGCTGCCGATCCTGAGATACTCGGGGACCGCACTGCATATAAGATAGTTTATTGTGTTGTCTTGGATAGAGGACCGCCCCTAAGATATGTATTGGTGTCTAGATGTGCATTTGTCCCTAGAGTCTCACAAGACACGCTGCGCACACCCTGAAACAGAACGAACGGCTTATCTTGCTTGCTTGCTTACTTATTCAATATGAAACTCTGTTTTCTAAAGATGTTTCCAAAATAAAGTAATATGACTCTGTTCAGTATTGTATGTTATAAACATAGGTTAAACTATAAAGATCACTAGTAATGTAATATTTTATAATATGATTACTTAGTGTTAGTTTTAGTGAATGCTTACTTCTGTTCAGTTGTTTATTCTCACCAGTACTTATAAAAGTGCTGACCTACCAACAGTTTACTTGCTTCCAGGTACTGGATCGTCCGAGGGAACGATAGGCATGCCCCATTCCCAAGACCCAAGAATTCTGGTTTCAATTGCCTTGAGTTGCTATCGTATAAAGGGGCATAATGTATGGAATGATGCCTTTGCTAAGAGAAACCCAAGTCCCTCGATTTGCCCCGAATACTCAGTTGGCTAAATGCATTGCATTGCAACAATGTCCCTCATCTGCTTACTTGATTGATGCGATGATTGCCAAACCAAACTTTAATAATGTTTCCTTGTGCAGACGCAACCCCAGGCTTGCTTTGCATCACGTCCCGGTATCAAACGGCCATACGCGCCCCGAGGTATGGTGATTCGCGTCTGGATCCACCGCGGGAGAAACGATGGTCGGGAGGCCCTCGGGGCCGGGGCGTGATATAATGGTATCAGAGCGGATTTAATTTCTTGCCCAATCCGTTGCTATGACTCTGAGATTTGCTCGATATGGTATTACAATAGAGCGTTCCATACAATAAGTCCATAGATATTCTCAAAGTACAAATATTTTCTGGACTTGATTTGCTTGATTGTTTCAATTGAGTACGACGAGAGATGAGTGCTATCACTGCTCAAAATATTGAGAAGTTATCCTTAAAGTTTCGAGGATGAAACTTTTATTGGCGGATAAGTATGTAATACCCCGCTCCGCGTCGGCATTATGTATTAAGGTGAGTGGACATAACTTCGTTCTCTGATTCTTGCACGTCTTAATAATAAATATGAGTATTTTGAATGCTTGTTTGCATAAAGAGAATGATAGAACCTGCCTTGCATGCTAATAAACAAACTCACCTAGCTTGTCTTTGAAACGATTATGTCTGCTTAACTAAGAATCCTAAAATGCTTGACTAAAAGTATGTGTTTGCATGAACATATTCCACTATCGCCTATGCTCCGAGAGAACCATATCGTGTGACTGAATGTGTTCATAAGATAAGGCGCCTTGCCCCGCAACAAAGAATATAGTCTGATGGTTCATCTCGTCTGCATACTAAAGTTTATTTGATAGTGTTTCATGCATTTGCATCGGTCGAACAATGGCTATTGGTGGAAAACTGAACTGCATGTGTCACGGCTGCTACAGAGATAGTGGAAAGCAACCATGAGTCACAGCTGCCAATAGCATCAGATAAATGAGTTATTGGTAAGCTGGACCAACCGCTGTCGATCTTGAGATACTCGGGGACCGTACTGCATATAAGAAAGTTCATTATGTTGGCTTGGATAGAGGACCGCCCCTAAGATATGCATTGGTGTCTAGATGTGCATTTGTCCCTAGAGTCTCACAAGACATGCTACGCACACCCTGAAACAGAACGAATGACTTGTCTTGCTTGCTTGCTTATTCAATATGAAACTCTATTTTCTAAAGATGTTTCCAAAACAAAGTAATATGACTCCGTTCAGTATTGCATGTAATGAACATAGGTAAAACTAGAAAGATCACTAGTAATATAATGTCTTATAATATAATTATTTAGTGTTAGTTTTAGTGAATGATTGCTTCTGTTCAGTTGTTTATTCTCACCCGTACTTATAAAATGCTGATCCACCAACAGTTTACTTGCTTGCAGGTACGGGATCGTCCGAGGGAGCGATAGGCGTGCCCTAT
This sequence comes from Iris macrosiphon, assembly GCA_036927795.1. Taxonomy (NCBI): domain Eukaryota; kingdom Viridiplantae; phylum Streptophyta; class Magnoliopsida; order Asparagales; family Iridaceae; genus Iris; species Iris macrosiphon. The sequence continues at coordinate 45,818,017 of JAYESA010000003.1, forward strand.
CCCCAAGACCCAAAAATTTTGGTTTCGATTACCTCGAGTTGCTATCGTATAAATGGGCATAATGTATGGAACGATGCCTTTTTTAAGAGAAAACCAAGTTTCTCGATTTGCCCCGAATACTCAGTTGGCTAAATGCATTGCATTGTAATAATATCCCTCTGCTGCTTACTCGATTGATGTGATGATAGCCAAACCAAACTTTAACAATGTTGCCGTGTGCGGACGCAACCCCAGCTCGTACGGCATTACGTCCAAGTATCAAACGGCCAAACGTACCCCACGGGAGCGTTGAGGTTCGTTGATTCGCGTCAGGTGCGCCGAGGCACGGTGATTCACGTCCGGTCCCGCCGCAGGAGAAACGGTGGTCAGGAGGCCCTCGGGGCCGGGGCGTGACATTAACGACCTCGAAGAAAAGTCAACTCCCAAAGAGAAGGCCATCGGACTCAAGGCGCCTTATAAAAGATCCTCTGACGATGCCTCTGATGATGAAGGAACCGACCATGATTCAGACAATGAGGACTGGCCAAATTTCTAGGAGCTTCGTCAAACGATTCTTAAAATTTATGAAATCAAACCGAAAGAAGAAATATCTTGATGAAGCGCCAATTTGCTGCAAATACAAAATGTCAGGCCACATGATGAAAGATTGCTCCAAAGCAAAAAGAGAGAATCGATATGAATGATCAAACAAAGAAGAATCTTTGTCTCACAAATATGTAAATACAAGCATCTGGTGTAAAAGTGAAGTTAGCGATTCGGAAGAAGAAAGCCCTCGACATGCTACAAAAGTATGCTTAACAGCATTAACTAACGAAGTAAAAGATAATCCTTTATTTGAAGAGTTTCTTATAATGAATTATCTTATGCTTTCAATAATTGATTTGAAGATCACAAGAAGCTTATGGATAAGTATAAGCAAGCCGAAAAAGATATTAAATCTTATTTGCTTAAGAATAAAAATCTTACTTCTTTACTAAATGAAGCTAGAGACAATTCCTCTCCTGACGACTATGATGATATCCCCAAACTTAAGCTTAGCTTACAAGAAGCACTTGACTGCTTTAATGAAAGCAATCAAGAAAATGCTAAACTCAAGGAGGATTTAGAACAAGAGGAATAAGTACTCTAATGCATCACTTAGAATTGATGCTCTTAATACTAAATATGATAATTTATATGACACCTCTAAAAATTTAGAGATTAAATTGGGAAAGTATGTCATACAACCTACTACTCAGTCTAACACGAGACACGCGACTAGACAAAAAAGCACTCATAATAAGATACCAACAAGCAAACCAAATGCTTCACACTATTATGCATGTATAACACAACATACTTCACATAATCATGCATTTATTATAAATATCCATGCAAGACACGTCAAACCAATTCACATACTCATGTCTACCCTTCTATGCCAAACACAAATGCTTATGCTACATGTCATTATTGTGGTTTAAAAGGACACATTTCACATCAATGCAAGGCTAGAAAATTGGTTGATATAAATATGTATAAGTGGGTTCCTAAAGCTAACAAATATGGATCCAAATCTTGGATACCAAAGTCTTTGCCTAATGATGTAGGTAGAACACTTTGTGTCAGAATTTAGTACCGAGAAAAAATATTGGTAATTGCAAAGCTACAAAGGTCATCTTCTAATAATTGCACCAACATAAGTATGGATACTTGAGCCACCTTGGTAGCATGTTAAATATTTCTTCCTAAATGGCTATAATTATATAATCTAGCATATTTTTATTCAATATTTTACTACTACTCTTATTGATATCCTTTAGTTGTTATTTATTTTAAAACCAATATGAGATATATGAAACTAGCAAACCAATATAAGATATATGAAACTAACATAATTAGTTTAATTCTCTTTTGATTCATGGATAGTTATTGATTAGTTCACACTATAGAGTTATTTACTTTCTATTAGTATGACACAATTGTCTATGCATGCTTTATATCTTTTACTAAACTTTATTTGTCAAAAATTAGGATTATAAATTTTAATGTTGTATGATGTTATATTTAGCATATATACCTATTAAATCTAAGTTCTTTAAAGTTAATATTACTTTTAGTTATAAGCCGAAAGGGCCCTTCTGTCAAAAAAATGTAAATAGCCTAACCACACGGTACTTAAGTGTCTTCGGACCACCGCTAGCTGGGATCCGGCCCCTACAACTAACCCAAGATGATCAACACTTTATTGAATAATGATTTGTTAAGGTCTATTTGCAATCGTTTTCATAATACAATAGTAAATCTAAATCCTACTTTTGACTTAAAGTTGACAATTTTTAGTATAGACTATAACACTATGACTTTTAGTAAACACTACTTGGTTTTTCTAGCTATTTCTGTACTATGTCACTTAGTTTAAAATTTAGACTTCTTACTTATTGTAATGATATGCATATTTTATTTTCTACTACATGATTGGATGCTAGACTATGATTGGAATATCTGAGAGAAGTTGTTTCATCGTCTCTTGTATATGACTAATATTCATTTATGCCTCTCTTGTATTATTGTTACCTAATGTTTTATAGTAATAAATTTAATATGTTTGCGTCTATATACCTTCATGATATGCAAGTTAACTATTCAAGACATTATTATGGTATACATATCATTATTCTACATGATTTTTTATATTGATAGTCTAGATACTTACTCTTTACCATATGATCATATTATATGCTTTATACTACTCACCTTATCTTCATGATATACACTTTGTTTGCGGGGGAGACGTAAACAATATATTTTGACAAAGGAGAAGAAATATGTCAAATATGTGCATATTCGCCAACGTCGTACTGCGGGGGAGCTTATGCACATATAGAAGCTTCGGTAAAGATTTGTATCAATATCTCCTATTATGGGGGAGCTTTTTGATCATGTCAATGGGGGAGAAGTAAGTTTAAGTATGTAAATATATGTTTAAGAAGTACACGTATAGTGATTTATGCTTATTGTTTTTGATATATACATCGATTATATTTGTCTTAAACTTAATTGATTTGCCATAATAAAAAAGGGGAAGATTGTTGGCCCAATATTTATATTAATTTTTTGAATATGGCTAATCGATTAAGTTTATCATTATGATAATCGATCAATCACTATAGTATCTTCTACTTAAACTCAACATTGTCCAGATATGCAATATTTGCTTTTGTATATTTCCTTGTTCGTCTAACATGTACTTGCAGAAAGTAATAAGCAATATCAATAATGGACATATGCTATATGATGATGAGTCAAAACGGAGTTATACCAGAAGATTTCTCTGAACTGCCAACAAGGAAAAATGCATAGACTATAAATAGAGTTGGATTTTGTAATAACTTATAAATAGAGTTAAATTTTTACTTTCTTACTCACTTAACCATTCTTTATCTTTCTATCGTATAGTGAGTAAAGCCTCAGAGCCTAAACTTTCTCATCTCCAAGATCAACTCCCTAGCCTTCTAAGTGACAAGTGCAGTCTCGGTATAGAAATCTACATGACTTGTAAAGAGATTGGTTCTATCAGTTTTCTCTCTTCTTCTGTGTGAAGTCTGCGTACCCTTCTATCAAATGCACGTGTGTGAAGTTGCGAGCCTTCGGATCAAAACTCGTGGTATAAAGAAGTGTCAAGCCTTCGAATCAAAGCTTGTGATTCACTATTGGTGATTATAGTGGATAAAACTCCGAGCTTGAGTTCTCGGGACTGGACTAGTCCTCTCAGAGAAAAACCAGTATATATTATGGTGTTTGCGTTTGCTCTCTTTCTCTTACTTTATTATATTGCATATACGCTGCTAGTTATTTACTGTCTGCACTCTGCTTAATTTTTATTTGGTAGATTATTCCGCTGCACGATATTCACCCCCTTCTAGGGTTTTCCTATGGTCTTACAGCCTAATCCCTAGTCAATGAATAGACTCAGACTTGGGCACCCTAGCGTTGTGGGTTCACTGGTACAACATTGGTGCCATGTGTTGGAGGTCCCTTATTTTTGTTTGACTGTTGTCTGACGATCGACTTTCTATCTCGATAGTCAAATGCTTTATGGTCCAAGCGGCCATATTTGAAACATCTTAGGACTCATCACTCAGTCACCCGATGTCCCATCTTGCCGCACCAATGGCAATACAGTCCCTGAGGTGGACCCCTATGCTCGGATGTGTGCGGATGCTCCAGTGCTCCAAACCCTCCCGTTTTATGAGGTCACTTGTTGAAATTGGTACAGAGAGTCTGTACATTTGTCTTTTGTGAATTGTGGGAAAGATCCGTTCGCTATTAAGGGCAGCTTCATAACATTCCTGGTAGGTCTGGCACTTGGCAAGTTTTGCAAATACTGAATCATAGTCATCAATGGACATACTTTTTTGTACCAGATTGTTGAAGTCGTCTTCCTTTTATTGTCGTACTTCCCTTGGGATATATTGTTCAATAAAGACAAATTTGAACATCTTCCAGGTGATCTTGCTATTGGGATTGACATTATAAATCCCTTGCTTGGTGGCTTCCCACCAATCATGCGCCTACAGTTCCAGTTGAACTAATACACAAGCCACTTGTTTGGACCCTTTAATGCCAACCAGGTTGAAGAGTCCTTCGAGTTTTGCTATCCATTCCATCACCGCATCCGATTTTGCTCGCTCATTGAACGTTGGTGGGTGCATCTTAGTGAACTCAGCCGCTCTGCAAGAATTCTTAGCGAAAGGCTGCGTGTCATGCCCCAGTCCCAAAATTATTAAGACTAGGACACGTAAGCATGCCAGTCGTATGGATATGGCAACTCCAATATATGGAAACCAAAATCCACACGTACGCTATAATATGAATATTAAATCCGTAAGTGCTATAACATATGTCATAAGTCACAGGGTATAATCTAAATTTTATCCACAGAAAATCAAATATAAATAAATAACCAGTATCTATAAAACTAGATCTCAATAAGAAGTATCTAAGGATGATAGTTGGGTGGAAAAAATTCACTACTAACTCGAATATAAGAGCAAATACAATATAAGTACAACAAAATAACACAATATAAGATTATCAACTAACGACCACGGGCTCGAAGAGAAGACATCCTCGAAACATATGTAACAATCTGAATCTGCGCTCCTGCGAATACTCAAGAACAGATACACCTGGAAGGGCCAGGTCCTCAAAGAAACATAACAAGATACATAAAAGCATGCCAATAAAGTACTGAAATAAATATCCAATGGTCGCCTAACCGTCTAAGTGAATGCAGTAAAGAATAATTTTTCCCACAAGTGAGTTATCTGGCTGAAAACTGGGATTAGCATAGTTCTCTCGGAGATCTACGGGCCTAAAAGGAACGTCGTCTTTTGAACGCCGGAGACCCGCCGGATAATATATAATATATAGTGGTCATCACCACCCGTATCTCCGGAGGAGAATCCGGGCGCACAATAGAAAAAGTGCAAAGGAGCTTAAATGCGGTACTTGTTCTTCTCCCCACCCCATGCTCTAAGTATGTCACATCCATGACACAATTTGGTTCATAGCCTATTCTTAGTACCCTAGCCCAATCCTACAACCAAACAAGGACAAGGATGGGACCACCATACTATAATAGGCTATGTCCATGGACCTCTAATAACTGCTAAGTCTTCTAGCATATAAAGTTTCTATCAGCAGTCATCCCTAACGCACGGCCCATACGTACAGGAGGCCAGACCTGTCACGCAGTCCGTGATCTATACGAGATTCACACTCGTGTAACAACTGTGTCACAGCCAATGAACCTAATGATGCTACATGATAATGGGGTAGTCTCATAAATAAGGTCAATGCAAATACATAAATAAAATTAATTACGACGACATCGTCATTGCACACAAGTTCCCCTTGGGCGCGCATTTTATATAGCAGTAAAAATATATGAACCAAAGACAGAAAATAAAGATACATGCAACATATGGAATATGAATAACAGTACAATGGCAAGGTATACTTGCCTGGCAAGAAAGTTGCGATGTACCAATAACCTGCTCCAGAAGTCGTGCAGAACAATCAAATATCCTACGTATATATAATATGATACAATACAACCATTAGTCAATACACTAGCACATACACAACCATATTTACGCTGGACTCAGGGGATACACTAGGGGTGGTACTGTCAACTAACATAGTCACTGCGCATCTAATTACGCGGGTAACACTTCTTCAAGTGTTGTACACAATCAGGCAGTCAAAATATCGCGGATCTTGCCAGTAGGTAATGTACGTAAGGTAGTCAACTAACTTCGTTCTTAGGGTCCACATGGTCAAGGTAAGTATGGGATAGTCCACCGTGTCCTAGGGTCGCACCGTCTAAATATATATAGTCATAATATATCAATTAGCATTTACTTAATTATACAATACATATATATCCATATAATTATATAGTAATATAACCAGTAATTTATTTACATAACTATTTGAATACATATATTAAATATGTACATAAATATATATACCAATTAATAATATGCTAATGAATAACTAAATATACATATACTATATATATATATATATATATATATATATATATATATATATATATACCAGATTGAATAATATTCGCGTACGCGTACGTGTACATGCACGAACGCGAGTTGGGTTTATCGACTCAAGGTCCGATATCCGCTAACTATGGTACATCAATATTAATGTCCTACTAGCACACACATGAACACACATAAAAAGGAGAAGACGGACAGGTTCGTACCTCGGGGTACGTGTACAGGTACGACGGTGTGGTTGACAATGATGGTGACGATGATAATGATGACTATGTTGATAAGATAACGATAAGGTGATGATGATGATGATTACGATGATGATGGGATTGTGGTGAGTTATAGTGATAATGAAGATAATGATGTTAATAGAAGATGGTGATGATAGGATGACAATGGCCATGGTGGTGATGTTGATGATTATGATGATGGGGATGGTGTCCGTCGAAGTCCAGCCAGGGGAGCTGCTCCGGCGAGGGTCGAGTGTTGCGAGGGAGAGGAGTTTATGACAGGGCGGAGGAGAGCGGACAGGGAGATCCGGTGAGGGTGACGAGGACTGCAGTCGTGGCAGAAATCCAGGCGGTTCGAGTCGAGGGGGTGTGGTCAATGCAAGTGGTGCTGGTGGTGCTGGTGAACCAGAGAAGGAGGTGTTCGTGGTAGTTTATGGAGGTCTGGCCAGAGGATATGGATGGTTCATGAGGCCGAGGATGGCAATGGTGGTGGTGGTTGTTCGTGCAGCAGGGAAAGAAGCTCGGCTGAGGAGCTCATGGCGGTTCCCCAGAGAAGAAGAAAAGCAGAGAGAGATGGATGGCAATGGTGGTGGTGTTCCAGTCGTGATGGAAGGCGAGAACATATCAAGATCTGCTCCGGCTGGGCGTCGTGGTGGAGGATATGCAGGCACGTCGGAGGACGTTCAGTCGAGGAGAGAAAAGGTTGTGCGGCGGAGGAGATGTCGTACTTCGGGGGACTGCTCGGCGGGGTGGCTCACTGGAGGGAGGAGGCAACGGGGTCGAGGTCGACTCAGGGAGGTTCTGCGGGATGTATGGTCGACTGAGCAGTAGTCAGCGGGGGCGGTGGACAACAGTGAACTCCTGCGAGATCTTGGTGCAGTCGGGTCAGAGCTCCAGCGAGGAGGAAGATCCGGTCGAGAGTAGTCGGCGAGGGTGGCAACTTCGGTGGGGGAACGAAGGAGAGGAGGGTGGATTCAGGGAGAGGATCCGGTTGAGTTATCGATGGGGTGGCCGGAATATACTGCGAGGTTGGCCGTGCTTCAGGCGAGTGGGTTCTGTCGTCGCGGGGAGGTGGTGCAGACGAAGTAGGGTTGGAGACGGTGGCGAGGGGGAGATCACCAGAGAAAGGAGGGAAGGAGGAGAGGTGGCTATGGCGGAGTCCGACGAGGACGAACGGGGAGGGAAGGGATGATGAACAGTAGCAGGAGGGGGGTCGACTAGGTATTGTAGTTTAGGTTTTGGTGTTTTAGGAAAATAAAGAAAGGAAGGGAAAATGTTGTTTATATACACATAAAATTTGGGTTTGGGGGTTTGACCTAGGACAATGTGGGCTTGGTCAACTCTCCTTGGAGTGGGCCTTGGTCTTACCTGGGGATGATTAGAAGCTCCAATTCGTATTATTTAAAATACTAGCATAGATTTAAATGGGGCGATGTTTGTGCGTTGCATACTCCAAAAAATTACGAAAAAATTCGTGCGAAGGAAAAAAATGAGTTTCTTCATGTATTGTCCAATGGTGTAGACACCTCAATGTGCTTTTGCATAAAAATTGCCCAAAAAATTAGAAAATTGTACAAGGATGGAAATTAGAATAAATTAATTTAAATTAATGCATGCGGCGTTAAGGAAATAATTAGAAGTACATGGGGCTAAAATTAGGTGGACGCAAGTATCATGGACGTAGAGGATTCAGTGTAGAATATTATCCTAAATTTGCTTTGCACAAAATTATCAAGATTGTGTCTCCAATTTTGATTGGAACGCACAAGGGTACAAAGTTAGAATTTATATAGAATTTGGAAATAACGTCCGCGATGTTTATTGTGCGACTAAAATGTAGTACAAGAGAGCATAATTATAAGTTACACCAAGCTCAGAATAGTAGGCGGGCATATCTAGGACAAGGGAGTGAAGTTGGTAGGAAGGCAATGGCTAGTGTAGTGCTCCAATTGTCGAAGAAACGATAAGGTGTGCTAAGTGATATAAATATTAAAAATTAAATAAAAATGCCGTGTCCTATTTTCAATCGGATACAAACTAGCCCTAATTTCACAATCTAAGTAAAGTAGGCCTAATTTTGGGTGAGGGAGTTTACAATCTACCCAACTTAAAATAATTTCGTCCTCAAAATTAAACTAAGGTAGGGTTTCTCTATCTAATCTCACTTGATCACCCTCTAAAAAAAATTCCTCTCAAGTTGACAATGCAACTGCTACCCAACTTAGAACTTACCCATTTACCATATAAGGCTATATACTTAAGAAAAATATTCCTTAATTTATTTACTCTTGTCATTCAATCCTCAAAACTCATCGATTATATCATATATGATAGCCCCTTAATCAATTATAAAAGACAGTCACCAAATAATGCGATTGGCCTATGGGTATATCTAGTACTATCTGTATATCAAACTTATACCAAGCACGAGGTTTCATCTTTCTAAAATAAGGGAAGACGAAAAACAATGATAAAGAGTTCAAGGAAAAGTACTAGAATAGAAGTATGGAGATCAAGGCGATTAGGGAATTCAAACGGGAATTATCAAGGCAGTTGTGGATAAAAATCTTATTTTGGTAATTCCTATTTACATGCTCGTATCAGTACAGTTATGTAACTGATATGATATGCTCAGACATATCTAGAGGGCAAGTATATTTGTCCACTAATCACTATATATCTTAATCTACGAAAAGTAGTTATGCGAAGGGCGAATCAAGCGCAATAAGGTTAGCTAGACCCTAATACACTAATTCTGAAATGTATTATTGTAGCGTTCTAATAATACATGTCATGAACAAGCTCGATAAAGAATAAGCTTGCAAAACTAGGCTATAATAGCAGCATAAGTCAAGGTAGTACAGCATATATAAATACGCTAGATTATGATGAAAGAAGTTACATAACAATTCTAGTTCATAAAAAGATAAGACTCTATAATCTCTATAATTGTCATACTAATTCCTTGTCTAAGTCGATAGTCGACAAAGTAGGGGTATAGCCTGTAAGTTCTATATTCTGGAAAAAATACTATCGTCCTAAGCTAGCATACAGTTCATGTCGTTCAGTTACACTTCAATAATAGGTCAAAAGACTATGTGATACTATGTTGTAAGGTATACTACCCAACTTATTACAATAAACTTAGTACTGTAATTGTCTTAAGGATGCCATAGAAACTTCTTGTTAAGGTCTACGAGAAGGGGTCTTGGTATTTATTATGGTATCCTCTTATATTACATAGGTCATGGTCGTCTTACGTCTTAGTCATAGTGCTTATAGAACAAGTGTCAAAAGTAAGGATAGAAGAGTTACTGGCCGTCAAGGGGAAAGGGATCTAACTTGTATCGAGGTGGGGGTACAAATTACGTGATGTACAACTAGGGGACATTGATCACAGTCTAAATGAACAACTCAACTATCAGGTTCTAACTACAAGGCGCACAATTCAAAATTCAAGATTATAACTATAACTTTAGCAAACTATATATCCTATCATAGAATATAATCACTTGGTCTATAATTAGAGGTGTCAAGTGGCACAAGTTGAAAGATGAAGAAAGAAAGAAGATAATTTATTCGTCGCACAATTAGTGATCATTAAGGTCGCAGAGGAATAATATATGAAATTAAAATAGAGGGCTCTAGATAGCATCATGGTTCTCTAAGGGGGAGGGGTATGCTAATTGCTATGTTCGAGGTATGATCAAGGAAAAAAAGTATTGATTACATTCCTCTAGGATTCCTAAGGTGTTGTCTACTAATAATAAGACAATGATCTAAGTTTATAGTTCTCCAATACTATCTAACTATGAAGGTTAGGTTCAGTCCTAATTTTTAATTTTTGGTTCTCTATTGGTTCCTCAATACTAGGGTCAAACATTATGGTCAAATTTCAAACTAATCCTAATAGTGTTTATACTACTCTCAAGTCTTCATAAATACATCAAGGGGTAATGGTAAACCAATATATAGATAAGGGACGCTAGGATTCATTAGGTATTAAGGGATGCTAGGGTTCACTAGATATTCTAAACTTAGTGGTATGTCAACACTCTAGTGGTACTCTTGATAGGAAGGTTACCATACTTATCATCTAACAACAGGGACTTATATATTCTAGGAGAGGCTATACTCAAGAAACTAATAGGGAAGCACATGAATCAAGCAGGATGCAAATTATTCAAATAGAATGGATTAGAAGGAGGATGAGTCGTAGCCAATGTGCATAAGATCCTATACTCTAGTCCTAGGTGCAGGCTTATTCAGTACAGTAACGTAACCGAGACAATATGCTCTCGACCTGCATGGGCCACCACTAAAAACATATCACGCCCCAGTCCCAAAATACGTAGGACTAGGATATGTAAGCATGCCAGCCTTATGGATATGGCAACTCCAATAATGAAAACCAAAATCTACACGTACGATGTAATATGAATATCAAATCCATAGGTGGTATAACATATGTCACAAGTCATAGGGTATAATCTAAATCTCATACACAGAAAATCAAATATAAATAAATAACCAGTATCGATAAAACTAGATCTCAATAAGAAGTATCTAAGGATGATAGTTGGGTGGAAACAAATCCACTACCAACTCAAATATAAGAGCAAATACAATATAAGTACAATACAACAATACAATATAAGAAAATCGACTAACGACCATGGGCTCGAAGAGAAGACATCCTCAAAACATATGTAACCATCTGAATCTGCGCTCCTGCGAATACTCAAGAACAGATACACCTGGAAGGGCCAGGTCCTCAGAGGGACATAATAAGATACATAAAAGCATGCCAATAAAGTACTGAAATAAATATCCAATGGTCGCCTAACCGTCTAAGTTAAAGCAGTTAAGAACAACTTTTCCCACAAGTGAGCTATCTGGCTGAAAACTGGGATTGGAATGGTTCTCTCGGAGATCCAGGGGCCTAAAAGGCACATCATCTTTTGAACGCCGGAGGCCCGCCTGATAATATATAATATATAGTGGTTATCACCACCCGTATCTCCGGCGGAGAATCCGGGCGCACAATAGAAAAAGTACAAAGAAGCTCCAATGCGGTACTTGTTGTTCTCCCCACCCCATGCTCTAAGCATGTCACATCCATGACACAATTTGGTTCATAGCCTATTCCTAGTACCCTAGCCCAATCCTGCAACCAAACAAGGACAAGGATGAGACCACCATACTACAATAGGCTATGTCCATGGACCTCTAATAACTGCTAAGTCGTCTAGCATACAAAGTTTCTATCAGTAGTCATCCCTAACGCACGGCCCATACGTACAGGAGGCCAAACCTGTCACGCAGTCCATGATCTATATGAGACTCACACTCGTGTAACAACTGTGTTACGGCCAATGAACCTAATAATGCTTTATGATAATGGGGTAGTCTCATAAACAAGGTCAATGCAAATACATAAATAAAAATAATCACGACGACACTGTCATTGCACCCAAGTTCCCCTTGGGCGCACATTTTATATAGCAGTAAAAATATATGAACTAAAGACAGAAAATAAAGATGCATGCAACATATAGAATATAAATAACAGTACAATGACAATGTATACTTGCCTGGCAAGAAAGCTGCGATATACCAATAACCTGCTACAGAAGTCACGCAGAATAATCCAATATCCTATGTACATATAATATGATACAATACAATCATTAGTCAATACACTAGCACATACACAATCATATTTATGCTAAACTCAGGGGGTACACTAGGGGTGGTACTGTCAACTAACATAGTCAACTGCGCGTCTAATTACGCGGGTGCCACGTCTTCAAGTGCTTTACACAATCAGACAGTCAAAAAATCACGAATCTCGCCAGTACGTTAATGTACGCAAGGCAGTCAACTAATATCGTTCTTAGGGTCTACATGGTCAAGGTAAGTATGGGATAGTCCACCATGTCCTAGGGTCGCACCGTCTAAATATATATAGTCATAATTATCAATTAGCATTTACTTAATTATACAATACATATATATCCATATAATTATATAGTAATATAACCAGTAATTTATTTACATAACTATTTGAATACATATATTAAATATGTACATAAATATATATACCAACTAATAATATGCTAATGAATAACTAAATATACATATACTAGATATATGTATATATACCAGATTGAATGATATCCGCGTAATCGTATGTGTACGTGCACGAACGCAAGTTGGGTTTACCGACTCAAGGTCCGATATTCGCTAACTGTGGTACATCAATACTAATGTCCTACTGGCACACACACGAACACACATAAAAAGAAGAAGACGAACAGGTTTGTACCTCGGGGTACGTGCACGGGTACGACAGTGAGGTTGACGATGATGGTGACGATGTTAATGATGACGACGTTGATGAGATAACGATGAGGTGATGATAATAATAATTACGATGATGATGGGATGATGGTAAGTTGTAGTAAAGATAAAGATGATGATATTAATGGAAGATGGTGATGATGGGATGACAATGGCCATGGTGGTGATGTTGATGATCATGATGATGGGGATGGTGTCTGCCGAAGTCCGGCCAGGGGAGCTGCTCCGGCGAGGGTCGAGTGTTGCGAGGGAGAGGAGTTTATGACAGGGCATAGGAGAGCGGACAGGGAGATTCGGTGAGGGTGATGGAGGACTACAGTCGTGGCAGGGATCCAGGCGGTTTGAGTCGAGAGGGTATGGTCGATGCAGGTGGTGCTGGTGTTGTTGGTGAACCGGAGAAGGAGGTGTTCGTAGTGGTTTATGGAGGTCTGGCCGGAGGAGATGTTTGGTTCATGAGGCCGGGGATGGCAATAGTGGTGGTGGTTGTTCGTGCAGCGGGGAGAGAAGCTCGGCTGTGGAGCTCGTGGCGGTTCCCGGGAGAAGAAGAAGAGCAGGGAGAGGTGGATAGCAATGGTGGTGGTATTCCGGTCGTGATGGGAGGCAGGAACAGGTCGAGACCTGCTCCTGCTGGGCGTCATGGTGGAGGAGATGCATGTGCGACGGAGGACGTTCAATCGAGGAGAGAAGAGGTTGTACGGCGAAGGAGATGTCGTGCTACGGGGGACTGCTTGGTGGGGTGGCTCACTGGAGGGAGGAGGCGACAGGGTTGAGGTCAGCTCAGGGAGGTTCTGCGGGATGTATGGTCGATTGAGTAGCAGTCAGCGGGGGCAGTGGATAGCAGTGAACTCCGGCAAGATCTTAGTGCAGTCGGGTCGGGGCTCCAGCGAGGAGGAAGATCCGGTCGAGAGCAGTCGACGAGGGCGGCGACTCCAGTGGGGGAATGGAGGAGAGGAGGGTGGACTCGGGGAGAGGATCCGGTCGAGTTGTCGATGGGGTGGCCAAAATATACAACGAGGTCGACCGTGCTTCAAGCGAGCGGGTTCTGTTATCGCGGGGAGGTGGTGCAGACGATGTAGGGTTGGAGACGGTGGCGAGGGGGAGATTACCGGAGAAAGGAGGAAAGGAGGAGAGGTGGCTACGTGGAGTCCGGCGAGGATGAACGGGGAGGGAAGGGATGATGAACAGTAGCAGGAGGGGGGTCGGCTAGGTATTGTTGTTTAGGTTTTGGTGTTTTGGGAAAATAAAGAAAGGAAGGGAAAAAGTTGTTTATATACACATAAAATTTTGGTTTGGGGGTTTGACCTAGGAAAATGTAGGCTTGGTCAACTCTCCTTGGAGTGGGCCTTGGTCTTACCTGGGGATAATTAGAGGCTCCAATTCGCATTATTAAAAATACAAGGATAGATTTAAATGGGGCGATGTTTGTGCGTTGTATACACCGAAAAATTATAGAAAAATTCGTGCGATGGAAAAAAATGAGTTTCTTCATGTATTGTCCAATGGTGTGGATACCTCAATGCGCTTTCGCATAAAAAGTGCCCAAAAAATTAGAAAATTGCACAAGGATGGAAATTAGAATAAATTAATTTAAATTAATGGGCATGGCATACGGAAAATAATTAGAAGTACATGGGACTAAAATTAGGTGGACGCAAGTATCATGGACGTAGATGATTCAGTGTAGAATATTATTCTAAATTTGGTTTGCACAAAACTGTCAAGATTGTGTCTCCAATTTCGATTGGAACGCACAAGGGTACAAAGTTAGAATTTATTTAGAATTAGGAAATAATGTCCGCAATATTTATTATGCGACTAAAATATAGCATAAGAGAGCATAATTATAAGTTACACCAAGGTCAGAATAGTAGGCGGGCATGTCTAGGACAAGGGTGTGAAGTTGGTAGAAAGGCAATGGCTAGTGTAGTGCTCCAATTGTCGAAGAAACGATAAGGTGTGCTAAGTGATATAAATATTGAAAATTAAATAAAAATGTCGTATCCTATTTTCAATCGGATACAAACTAGCCCTAATTTTGCTATTTAAGCCAAGTAGGCTTAATTTTGGGTGAGGGGGTTTACACTGTATCTTCTCAGATTTATCTTCTACCCCCACAGCTTGTGGTGCCACATACGTCACCGTGGCTGCGCCATTGCTGGGCTCCAAATATGTGATCAATTATATTATGGTATCCATTTTCTTTTGTTGAGCAGTGAACTGTGCCTTAATCTATGCCTGAAGAGTGGCTGCTTGCTATTGCTGCACCTCCATTAGATGCATGAGCCTCTTCGTCATATCGTTTGATCCCACCCCTCCAGATTCTCTAGAACTTGCCAGATCATTCTGGACAGCCTGAGTATGGCTTGCAGTGGTAGTGTTTTAATTTTCCATTGCTACAAAAGAGACTAGCTTGTCAACACTCCAAAAACGATAATTTTTATCTATGGGATTATTGTATTGGGCGATTTATCTTATGCAGCAGATGCCGAATGCATTCAATCGAGAGGCGCATAAAACTTCTAGAATATCTTTTTAAAAATCCAAGAAAGTGAAGCCGTGCTCTGATACCAACAATGTCATACCCCGATCCCGCAAGGGTCGATCGTCCTTGCTTGGATTCTTTGCGGAACTGATCTTTCTCGCTTGGGCGTGATGTCGTACGAGCCTGAAGTTGCGCTCGCACAAGGCAAGAATGTGCAGTGATAAAAATCCATTTAAAACACAAGTTAGAAAACACATTCACAGATAGTTGAACACAAAGTGTAGGAAGAAAATATACTTTTCATTGATAATTCAGGGTAATTTACATAAAATTTATATTTGATGCACCTCTCGGCTGTTTCGGGATGTAATATAAACGAGAAAAGATTTTATGAATGCGGGAAAATGAGGTCTTGTACGAAGACCCGCCCCTTCTTTTATTGTTTACAAACAAGATTGTACAAATTCGATCCTATACGAGGATGTCTAAGTATAATTTATTTAATCTGGGTGAATATTGCTATAGGTGTCTGATCTGCAGTTGATCACTTTAGCCCTTGGACCATACGATGTTGAAGAAGTGCCGTGGAAGACAGGTAGCAGCTTCGAGGGTTGCTGAAGAGGGTGGATGCCCGATGCCAAAGTCGTCGATCCCTTCTCTTTGCCTGAGCTCCAAATTCTTCTCTCTCTCTCTCTCTCTCTCGACCATCCAATTTGTCGACCTTGAATCCTCTCTCCTCAATCCTTCGCCATTCCTTTTTCCTTTGTTGATAGAGGTCTCTATTTATAGGGTTTTAGTGACAGTGACAACTCAATCGGTATAAAAACCGAGTAGTGGAAAGTACAATACCCTTTTACACAACGGTTAAAATAACCAATGCCTGCGTATAGATAATCCTTTGAATGAGCGTGTGACACGGGTCCAACTAAGGGACAAAATGCGTATAATCGCTACGAAGATCACGGCTTAGAAGCCACGTAGGTAGGTATCCATCATGTAGAAGAGGTTGGCATAGAAGCCAAATGTCTGTCACCATGGCATAGAAGCCAAATAGTTATCAAACCGGCATAGAAGCCGAGTAGGCGTAGAAGCCGAGTAGGCGTAGAAGCCGAGTGGTCATAAAGGCCGAGTAGGCGTAGAAGCCGAGCGGGCACCGAAGCTGAATAGGCGTAGAAGACGAGCAGGCACCGAAGCTGAATGGGCACATAGGCCGAGTGGATGTGGACGTTTTAGCCGAAATTATAGCTTTTGGAGATATAATCAAATCCCCAGCATTAATTGTGGAGATTTGCCATCATCCGGTGCATTAAACGAAGAGGCATATTTTGAAGGCCTGCCACCCTTCTGTGCATCAAGCGCAGAGACGTGCCTCAGGCATCTGTCAGTATTTGGCGCATTAATTGCAGAGACGTGCCTTGGGGGCCTGTCACCGTCCTGTTCATAAAAATGCAGAGACGTGCCTCGAGTCCCGTACGGAGTGCAGCTTTTGACATGCCCGGCGATTTGTCTTCCGCTGAGCGTAAGGGGCTCTCATTTGCCTGTGTAAAACTAGGCAGCGTATTCCTCTGTGTACGTAAAAACGGTTTACGCTAGGGAAAAATGGCAGTAAATGACAGCCTGGGTTGCAGTGCTGCGCCATCATCATAGCCGTCGCCTGGGTAGTCGAGCAGTATCCCTTTGTCAGAAGTCGAGATGTCAGGTTCATTACAGGGTCTAACAGGTTCATTGCAGGGTCTGACAGGTTTACTTTCGGAGAATACGAAGCGTCCCTCGTACACTTCAATGCTGCACTGAAAGAGGATGAGTTTTACGCCATATAGGCGATGAAGCCCCTATTTATGCTGAAGCAGCCTGGACGTACTGTCTACGCGGATGGTCCTTGAGCCTGTATTTCATGATGTGCTCGGCGGAGGAGCTCTGTTTGCACGTTTGAAGGCTCTGAAGTCCTTGGTTTACGCTGCTTTGCATCAATATGCCGCGTAGAGCTTTCCAGCATATTTTTCATGCTTCTACAAGATCCCCTTCCAAGCTTTTAAATTCCTCGTAATTTGAAATGCTTTGAATGAAGCATGACCCGCTCCTCGTAACTCGGAACATTTCTGAATGGAGTTTTGAAACGGTCGAGGCTGACTTTATGGCGGATTTATTGGGGACCGGTGCTCTTCTCTCGCCTATAAAAAGGCTGAGGAGTTCTCCTGTTCTTCCCACACTTCCCTCATCATACAGAGATGATGGCCGGAGTTCGTCGGGTCGACTTAAGGAAAAAGGAGATCATGCTTTTCCAGCATGTAAGGAGCCGAAAAAGATGGCATCTTCGAGCAAATATCCTTTGCAACGATGGATCATGGAAGGATATCATAGCCTCCTTTGCTCAGGATAATTAGCAACTTTGTATGGTGGTTCTTCGGAAGAGACAAAGAAACATATTTTACCACGCTGCTTGCAAGTGGCACCTTCTCCCGTTACCTCCGGGGATGAGAGCAGCAACTAGCTCTGACCTCGGGTATTGAGTTGGGTAAAATACCTTAACTCAATCTGTCACGGTACATGGAGCATGGGATCTGCATAATTTAGGTAGTCCCAGTTCTGTATTCTCCTTTTATTTACCATTTTAGTCGGTTGCGGAAACCGACCAACTTTTAGAGGAGAGATGAAGAATTGGCGCCCATGCAAGAACCTGGTAGAGCAGATTTTGGGGGGTGGCCTTCCGACGATGACGAGAAAAATCCTTTTGTGGACAGGATTTCTCTCATATGTAATCATGAGAAATGAAGAGAAACCATTGTAGATTGGATTTCCCTCATATGTAATCATGACTTAAATTTTAATAAAATCATCTTTCTTTCTTCATATGATCATCTTTGCCATACTTTGCTAAGAAGTCTGAATGTGTGTAGCTTCGACACGTCTGATTCTTTACGCCGACTCTGTTTTAGAAAGAGTGCTGGGTCCTGTCATGTCTTTTACACATAACTAGGGATGCGTAGAAAGCCGCTTTAGCATTCGAGTGTCCGGACTGTCCTGCTGTTTAGGAGTGAGGAACTGCATAGAATCCTGAACTGTTACTTCTAATAAACAAAATTTCTTTGTTCAGACATTATCTACAACAATGATCTCTCAGAAATTCCTTGGAATAGGGCGAGAAATGGCTGTCAAACTGATTTGCCGTCTTGGTAGATGAGATACTCAGACTGGAGTCTGGATAAACTTTGAATCGACCCATGAAGAAGAGTAATTTTTCAATGTTTGAACTCTGCATGCTTCGGGTACTTGGGATATCTTGAGGTCAAGAAGGAGTATCTTCTGTGTGAACTCCTGTAATTGATCGCCTTGAGGATCGTTCAGATGTACGCGTACTTCTGGCCTGCATATCTTTCAGATGTGCGGGAAGTCATGGAGCACGAAATTATGAGTTGGCAGCCTCTGAGCATAAACTAAACACCATCGAGCGTGAGATCATAGACTTGTAGTTCCTGAGCGTAAAGTTGTAGGTTTGTAGCCTCTCGAGCATAAAAGCTACTGAGCATAAAGGCATCCGGGCGTAAAATCCGACTTGTAGCTGTCGAACGAAAAGTCGTAGATTCGTAGCCGTCGAGCGTAGAAAGCTCTTTAGTGTAGAACTGTGGATTTGTTGCTTCTGAAAAGAATTTTTTTCCGAGCGTGAAGTCATGGATCCGTCACCTCCGAGCGTAAACTATGCGCCACCGAGCGTGAGATCATCGATTTGGTATCTGCTGAGCGTGAAGTCGTAGGTTTGTAGCCTCTCGAGCATAAAAGCTACCGAGCACAAAGGCATCCGGCCGTAAAACTATAGACTTACAGTTTGCGAGCGTAAAACCGCAGATCTGTAGCTGTAGAGCGTAGAAAGCTCCTTAGGGTAGAAAACCACGAACCTACTTTGCGCGAAAAACTTTTCGAATTTGCCGACTGTCCGCCTTCTTTGAATAAATAGGCTGACGTGGAACCCAATCATAACCGAATATTAATTAGGAGATTTGGTTCGGGGTCCGAGGAGTCCATCCGAACTCTATATATATCCCAAGTTTCTGAGGAGAAAGCTTTCCATCCGTCTTCTGTGAGAGAAAGCTTTCGACTGTTCGAGTTTTGTTTCTTCTTCGAGTCTTCAAAGTCTCCAGTAATAGCTTCGAAACAAACTCCTCCGCTAAGGGAAAGAAGGTTGATTCCTCTTCTCGTTCTTTGACCCAAGCGAGAGAGTCTCTGGTTGGACAAGGCAAACTTCATTCTGAGCGGAGCGTCCCGCCGATGAGTAGTGCACCCGGCCTGGAAGGTAGAGCTCTTGGAAAGAAGAGAATGACTGAAAATCCTTCGCACACGTTGAACGTGACCATGCTAGGTCATCTTCTGTGCTGATAGCCTCTTTGGGGAAGATGATGCACGGAGACGTTTCATCTTTTACGCCCACATTCCTAATGTGTCAGCGTAAAAACTCTATTTTTTCTGCAGTCGAGCGTAAAAGCTTTGACCGCCAAAAACTTGGTGTATACTATTAAAATTTGATTTTTACGCTTGTGGATAAAAATCCTGGCGTAATAACTGATTTTAATCAATCTGGCATAAAGCACAGACCGTATACCGCCAATCTTGATTTTTACGTTAAGGAAATGGATTCCAGCGTAAAGGTTCAAGTTTTCACAGTCTCGGCGTAGAGCACGGACTGTTGATTGGATGCTGCAAGTCCAAAATGTCTAGTTAGGAACTGACGTGTTTCTTCTGTGCTTTTGCAGTTAACTTGCATGAGTCTCCGCTAGCTGAAGTAATGGGCTCTGCCGCCGGGATACTGCACTCCAACTATCTGGAGGATCTATCATACGTGACATTTCCTATCTCCGGGCCCCAGTATCCCGAAGGAAGGGCAATTCTGATATCGGCTCAGGGTGAGCGAACGCTGCTGAACTTGATCAACGGGGAGCCCCTAACGTAGGTAGACGGGGAGCAATACCTGAAGCCGACTTTCCTCTTTGGGGACATGATCGACAAGCGGTCCCAAACAAAGCCCAAGAGAGAACTCTGGGTTTTTCCTGTCGTGGATTTGGTCTTGTATCTGCCCATCATGCCGAGAGACTACCCCATCTCGGCCTTCTACCGTGCTACGGATCCCAGGAAGATATCGTGGATGCTGACTCCCGATCTTCATGGTAAGCCAGGGAAGATCTTTCATCTGAGAGGAGCTTATCAGTGGTCGTTTGTCAGCCGCCCTTCTTGCTCCGTGACGCTGTTCAGGGGACTGTACCCGGGCAGTGTCCCGAGTAAAGGCAGTTTGGTGATCCAGTCGGTTCAGCTATCGACTTTCTGTAATGATTTTATGGGGCGTGGGGGAGTATACCCTAAGGTGAACCCTCGGTGAGGTGGTTGGATCACCCCTTCAAACCTTCGATGGGTTCGTTTAGTTGATTGGGCCCTGAAGCATTTTCAGACCGAGTTGGAGAACATTGGTCTGTTTGCAGCTGTGAGCGCTACCGGTGTTGGGTTACCTCCTAACCCTAAACTGTTTCTGGCACTGATGGAGCAATATATTTTGCTCACCGGGACTTTTGCCACTCCACTGGGGGAGTTGGGATTGGACCTGCATGAGATGGCAGAGATCTCAAGACTGCCGATGAGGGATACTCCATACAAAGAGTATGTTTCCACGAACCGGGAGCTGGGGGGTTCAAACCCTCGGGTAGTGGAGGTCTAGCAGGAGCTGATGTGCCACTACCTCACCTGCACCACTTTTTATGATGAGCCCTTAGATTTGGCTCACATCAGCAAATGGACGTCCTATATTTTCTTCCATCGGTCCAGGACTGCTAAGCCGGAGAAGGTATTGGAGGGCAAGGATCTGCCTGGGAATCCCCTGAGTGCGCTTAATGCTCAGGTAGTTGATGATCTCATAGTGGATGCTGGTGCTCCAGATCGGTTCCTCGACGAAGGGACGGGAAAGTATCCTGAAGGCACTAAGGCTTATAGCTATTTGAGGCGCTATCGCAGGCCTCTGTCCAGGGAGGCTCAACTGGCTGGCTTCCTCTCTATATGGCTGCGCCGAGTAGTACTGCCTGGCATCACATCTGCGGACCACATTTACTGCAACACGCTGTGGCCTGCAGTGCGTCTGGTGTTCGGGGCAAGACTGGGCTTGCTCCCTGCCATGGTGTGCCGTATACAAGCTGGCCTGAGGGCCTTGACTGACGGGCTGCTCGTCGATGAAGTTCGGCGTGATAGCTTCCCCAGGATAGAATTACCATACCTGTATTTGATGGGGTCGTTAATTCTCCACAACCCCCGGGTGATGTCTCCAGGTTCCGACAGTAGTTCGGGGTGTAGTTTCTTGTTGAACTACCGAAAGTCTTCCTTGAACATGAACACAGTTATAGACTGTCTGCGGGCGCTAGGCTTCAGTCATAGTTGGAAGCTTCTCTGCACCGCCCCTCCTGTACATCGCAATCAGTCGGGGATTAGGCTCGAGGATTCGGGTAGAGAGAAGACCATTCTTTCTTCCGAAGCTTTTAATTGGTTGGTCTGTATTAGACCATCACATCTGCTGTACAAAAGTGAAGATCATTGCTTCTTGGAGCCCTACTTGCCCAGTCGGTTTGCCCGACAGTTTGGGTATGATCAGTTGCACGTGGGCAACGCCGTCACCAGCTTCAGGTCCAGAGGTGGGCTCATTGACGGAGCGAGGAGATGGCGATATTTTATCATGGGCTGTACTGGGGCAATTTTTATTGTGCCTGTGATTACACTCTCCACGGAGCTGCGCCTGCTGCATTCGTATGCCTAGTTCTATGTGGCGACGAACACCTTCAATCGCGATTTTGATATACATGGAAGCTTTAGGGTTCCCTCTTCCAAGCCTGGGGGAAGAGTTGAAGTCCCCTCGGTTTCTTCCGACGAGGGTGAGTTCGTTACCCCGGATGAGTCTCTGGTGTTGGTCCCTAGGGGTGAGGTACCTCCACCTGCAGGGGCTTTGGTAGTTTCTGGGAAGCAAAGGGCTCCTGCTTCCAAGGAAGCTTTCCCGCGTAAGAGAAAGAAGAAGACGGTAAATCGTTCTCTCCGGATTCCCGACATTGATGCTCCTAGAGGTGAGCTCGCATCTCCCCGTGTCGGGGACGATTCTTTGATTGGAGGTTCCTCGCCCTTTAGAGAGGGACCTTCTACAGTTCCGACTGGTGGAGCAGGAGAATCTCAGCTGGACACTGGTGTCGCGGCTATTGCTTCAGGTAGTGGAGCAAGGTCGCCTTCGGGGCTGAGTATCATAAAGTTCCGTATACCTCTAGCCGGATCGGCATCGGGAGGGACTTCTGCCGCGCCTGCGAGTGCACCTAGCGCGATTCCAGCCGATGAGCCTCGGTTGGATTTGGAGGAGGACTTGGAAGACTATCTGTCAGCTTCTGTTAGCAGACCCCCTTCCCAGGTATGACAGCTTGCCTAGCATCATTAAGAAATGATTTAGCTGTACAGGCTGCGGATACGACATATATGCCGTCGGTCCCGTGTAAATGTCGTCTTCACGCCTTTTTCTTTTAGGAAAGTTAACATTATGCTGATATCAACTTCCTTTCGTCCTCCTTTCAGGGGAGGACCTCTTTGGAGAGGGCAGTATAGATTCGTCCTTCGGCTCTGGCGGCGACACGGAGGTACCCAATTTTGAAGAGGAGACATCTTCGGGCGCTGGCTTGCCTGTCGAGGAGACTCCGATATCTAAAGAGGAGGACGAGCCTGTTATCGCGACAGTGCCTCCTTTGAGTACGTTGGCATCTTCGTCCGGTGTTGGCGCTTCTTCTTTTGTCGCAGCACCTGCTATGGCGACGGCTGTGGCGACATCATCTGCGACTATTCCTGGAGAGAAAGTTGCCACAATTGCGGACACTCCCTGCGTTCATGCGGACCTAGCTGTGCTGACCGAACAGTACACCTGTATCTTCTACACCACTTTGAGAATGCTAATGTCAATGGTGTTGGCGAAGAAGCTGGACTTTGCGTCGCTGAGGAGATCCTCTCGATTCTTGATAGAGGCGATCAGGGAATTTGATGATACCGGGGTAGCTGACGCGCTGGAGGCGATGGTTAATGGTTTGGAGCAACCCATTAACGAGTACCTGCAGCTAGCTCGAAGCAACATTGAAGCTCTGGTCCAGGCCAGATACGACTCCTTGACTGTGCATCTTGTTGAAAAGAAGGAAAGTCTGAATAAATTCCTCGATACCAACCAGCAGGAGGTGGACAAAGGAAAAGTCGTTTTGGAGGAGACTATCGCCCTTCAAACGAAGTGCCAGGCCGAGCATGATGGCAATGTAGCGAGGGTCCATAAACTGGAGACAAAGCTTGCTCAGGCTAAGGAGTGGGCTTCTCAGTCGTCGGCAGGTCTAGATGTGGTGAAGGGCCGACTGGTCGTAGCACAACAGAACTTGGCGAGTGCAGGATTCGCCCATGGCGGTTTCCTTCGGGCTAGAGCCGAACTGTCCCTCCTGATAGATGACGAGGCACGGTTGGAGCGGGTCCGCACTGATGTCTTGAATTCCGGGGCTGAGAGGATGGCCGTACTAGCGCAGCAGCTTCGCGACCTGACCGCTCCCCCTTCATGATGTACTGTTGCTTTTTGCTTTTCAATGTACTCTTGCTCTTTTCTGGGAATAATAAAGAGGCTTTTCATCTGACTTTGTAGATCCATCATTTCGGAATGTAAATAACAGGTTTGGGTGAAAGTGATATCAGAGGTGGTATGGACGTGATATACTTTCGGTAAGTTTTAGCAGAGCATATCTATTCAGGGGTCGTATGGACATGATAGAAATATGATCCAACTAGTTTGGTTTCGAAAGTAGTTTTGTCAGAATAAGATCTTTCCCATATTTCGTTTTGAGCAGAGGAGGTTTAAGCATAGTACCTTTTCAGGAATTTGCTATCGATATGAGCCATTAGCAGGTCTCCCTTAGGCTGGGCTAACCTGTAAGCGCCGTTTTAGAACGTTGTCTCGATTACATAAGGGCCTTCCTATTTGGGCTTGAATTTGCCTTTACTCTTGTGAGTAAGAATCATCGGCCTTCTTACAGCCAAGACTAGCTCGCCGACTTTGAACACTCTTTACTTTACTTTTTTATTAAAAGTTCTGGAAATGCGTGCTTGGTAGAGCGCGATGCGCTGTTGAGCTTGGAGGCGTTTCTCGTCTAATCCTTCTAGATCTTGAAGCCTTAACAGGTCATTCTTTTCTTGAGTTAACTCGTTAGCCACGGCTATCCTGAGTGACAGAATTTGAATCTCGATGGGGAGAACTGCTTCACTCCCGTAGACCAATGAGAATGGCGTGCAACCTATCGGTGCTCGTACCGTGGTGCGGTATGCCCAGAGACATTCTCCCAGCTTCTCGTTCCAATCTCTCTTGTTCGAAGAGACGAACTTCTTCAAGAGTTTGATAATGGTTTTGTTGAAGGCTTCCGCCAAACCATTAGCAGCCGGATAATAGGCTGTAGAGGCCACGTTTCGTATCCGATTTTTATCGCAAAATTGGTGGAACGCATGGCTGTTGAACTGAGGCCCATTGTCATGGATTATCCTTCGGGGAACCCCAAAGCGGTAAATAACGTGATGCTTGATGAAGCTGGTCATATTAGATGTTTTCACCTCAGCAAGAGGGATCGCCTCTGCTTATTTGGAGAAGTAATCCATGACGGCCAGTATGAACCGGTGACCTCTAGAAGAAGACGGGTGAATAGGGCCAATGATATCCATACCCCATGCTTCGAAAGGCCAGGATGCAACCGTAGGATATAGATATTCGGACGGTTGATGTATGAAGTCTGCATGAACCTGACAGGCCCTGCATCGTCTGGCATACTGGATTGTGTCTGCGATCATAGTGGGCCAGTAATAGCCCATTCTTCTGATACGATCCTGTAGCTTAGGACCGAGTTGATGTGCCCCGCACACGCCATCGTGAGCTTAACGGATAATCCGCTGTGCATTATCACCAGAGAGACATCGTAATAAGAGCCCGTCGTAAGACCGGCGATATAGGCATTGCGACAATGCGTCAAAATAGAAGCGTAATGATCATCTTTTGACAGATATTGCTTCTTTAGGATCTTCTGGCAAGATTCTGTATGCTACAAAATCTATAAAGGGACTTCTCCAGTCTCTCCTGGGCGGATCAGCATTCACTGCGTAGCTATGTTCTATGTGAAAGTTTTTTTCCACACAGAATAAGTCTCTATTAAGAAGGATTACCGAATTCTGTCTTGTTACAGGGGTGGCTAAATCTACAGCTAGACTGGCTAGGGCATCAGCTTCCAGATTCTGAGATCGAGGTACATGCTCAAGGAAGAAACCTTTGAATGTCATGGCTATCTCGACCGTTGCTCGGTGATAGGGGATGAGGTCGGGATTTCGGATTTCATATATTCCTCTGACTTGATTGACGATCAGCAGAGAATCACCGAAGGCATTCAGCGATTCGACCCCCAGCTCTTTAGCAACTTGGAGCCCGATTAGTAGAGCGTTGTATTCCGCCATATTGTTAAAACAGGGCTCGCTAAGAGAATATGCTCGTTAGATAACGAGTTTATCAGGAGTGACTAGGACGATCCCTACTCCTGAAACCATGTTTCCCCTGGGACCAGTCCTGGAGGCGCCATCGAAGAATATTTGCCATGCGTCGCCTTCTGTTGCGGAGTTACACTCTACGACTTCGTCGGGAATGTCCTCATACAGTTTGGAGGCTTCCGGGAGCGGATGAGCAGCTAGAAAGTCAGCCAATGCTTGGCCTTTGACGGATTTCTGAGGGACGTACACCATGTCATATGGCATTAATAACATCGCCCAAGTCGCGAGTTGGGAATTGAGAACACTTGGCTTGCTCATCAATACCAGAAGAGGATTGATCCGGGAGATGATATGAATGGTTTGGCCCGTGACATAGTGTCGAGTTTTCTGAATAGCGAACATCAGAGCCAAGCATTCTTTCTCCACAGGGTTGTACCGGTGTTCGGCCCCGACCATCATCCTGTTGAGGTAGTAAATAGCCTGCTCGTGGCCCATGTCATTCTTTTGTGCGAGAAGAGCGCCCAGGGAATGATCTATTGCTCGGACGTACAGCACGAACGGTTTTCCTATGACAGGAGGTACTAGAACCGGCGGGCTAGTGAGGTAGCGCTTGATATCTCTGAACGCTTGCTGACAGGCTTTGTCCCACACGAAGGATACACCTTTCTTCATGAGACGAGAAAATGGCTGGCATCTCCCGGAGAGGTTGGATAGGAATCTCCGGATATAAGCCAGACGACCTTGAAATCCCCTGAGTTCCCTCAAATTGCGGGGCGGTCGCATTTCTAAGATGGCCTTGACTTTATCAGGGTCTACTTGAATGCCTTTGGCTATGATGACAAATCCCAGAAATTTGCCGCTAGATACCCCCAGAAAGGACTTCGTAGGGTTCATTTTGAGTTGATGTTGGCGCATCAATTCAAATACTGTCTTCAAGTCTTGGATGTGACTATCCTTGAGGCAACTTTTGACAGCTACATCGTCCACGTAACACTCAACTGTCTTGCGTAAATGCTTGTGGAATATGTCACTCATAGCTCGTTGGTACGTAGCCCTGGTGTTCTTTAATCCGAAGGGCATGACCGTATAGTAGTATACCCCCAGTGGTAACCGAAAGGCGGTATGCTTCTCATCTTCAGGATGCATCTTGATCTGATTGTATCCCGAGAATTCGTCCATGAAAGATATGCGTTCAAAACTGCATGTATTGTCGATCATGATGTCTGTGATGGAAAGAGGGAACTCATCCTTGGGGCAGGCTGCGTTCAAATCTAGGTAATCGATGCAGATTCGTACTTTCCCATTCTTTTTCATGACCGGGACAACATTGGCGACCCAGTCGGGATATTGTTCTTCACGGATGAAGCCGCAGGCTATCAACTTCTTGACTTCAACTTCAATAGCGTCCATCATGTCCGGGCGGAACCGGCGTTGGTGCTGCTTCACAGGCTTTGAATCGGGCAGTATGTTGAGTTTATGCGTAGCCACCTTTGGATCAAGACCTGGCATATCCTCATAATTCCACGCAAAGATGTCGATATATTCCTTTATCAGCTGGGTAATTTCTTTCCTTTCTTTTTCGGAAAGGTCGTTACTGATAAATATCGGCTTTGGTGAAAGCTCATCCCCTACGTCAATCTGGATAACTTCATCTTTAGTGGGAGGTTCTCTCTGCTCGAAGCGGAACTCCCATTGTGTATCCATCTCTGAGCCCAAGCGTCACTCTCGAATGGTTCGGATTCTTGTTCGTTTGATTCGAAGGAATCCGTCGCTACCATATTTGCTGATAATGTTTGCTCGAGAGCATGAGGTGAGCCAGAGGGCGATGAGCCGTCTTGAAAAGAGGAAGAGACATCCTCGTTCTACTTGGAAGTCGTAAGGGAGGTGGCGTACCCTAACCCGGAACGGGTTTGTTGATAGTTGGGATTGCCGAGCAGCGGTGTTCGCCTGCCTTTCCCGTAGTTGAGACCTGGTTCCATCCTTAAGTTGTAACCCATATTTTGCATGATCTTCAAGGCTTGCGGGCTATATCTGTGAACTTGCATTTCACCAAAGTCGTCATCGAAGGAATCCTCTTGTATAGTCTGTTCGTTGCGCATGCGGCCGAAGACTATTGGATGCTGACCTTTTCGGGTAGGTGGGACAATGAAGATAGAATCCTCATGTGGTCTATACGTCATGGTGACATTGGATGATGATGTCACTTCCCATATGTACGGATGATAGGAATCTATAGCTGCCAAAATTTTTTATGCTATAGGCTCTATATCGTCATGGGGAGAGGATTCTTGATTTGGAATCCGAGCGTCGATATACTGGAAAAGAGTTCCTTTATTATTATCAGAAACCACACTTCTGGTTGCATTTGTATCACTCGGCTGCTTGTTGCGCCTTAGGTTGATGATTAAGGGTGGAGGCTTCTGTCTTAGAGTGACCACTAGAGGATCACCCTCTTTTCCTGACCTGGTCTTGTTCAGGTGGATAGCCATAGTCTCTGTGGCTTTTGGACGGGTAGTCCGTCCTTTCACCTTGATTGACAGAGGTTGCTTGGTAGAAGGTTCTTCAGGCTCCTGGTGGGATTCCTTCTCTGTTTGGGCTGACACCTCTTCCGTGTAGTCTTGAGAGTATAACACGGCGTCAGAGTAGTAGGATTCTACTCCTTTAAATGGCTTTAGGTCGGCAACCTCCGTTTGTACTGTCCCTTGAGCGTCTACATATTTGAAGTATTGATGTAGAGTCGAAGGAACGATGTTGTGGTCGTAGATCTACGATCTTCCTAGCAGGATGTTGTAAGACACCTCTGAATCGATGACGTAGCATGTATCCACCGATCTGAGGTTGCCAATCTGGATCCTCAGGCGGATTTTCCCAACGGCTTACTTCTTCCGGCGTTGAAACCCACAATAGTAGTGGTGGTGTAAGCCAGTTCGCTGGTAGGAATCCTCAGCGGTCTAAGCAGACTATGAAGAATGATGCTGATTGAGGATCCCGGATCTATGTGAATCCGGTCGATCTCCATGGAACCGACGTATCCGGTGTGGTAAAGGGGTCTGTCATGCCTGTTATGTTTTAACAGCTTGTCGTCTTGAGTGAAAGTGAAGTTTGGGACCACCTCCATCACACTGTGGCATCGGGGACATGCTGCAGGTTCTTCGTCGGGGGACTTGAGTTGGGTCAAGTATGTATCCGCCTGCATCAATGCCTCACTCAGGGCTAGACGAGTGTCTTGGGAGAGCCTGAGTAGCTCGAAGATGGACAACCTGGCCGGTGTATTAGCCAGTTGGGCCAAGATGTCGAAGTTGTACGGCTTCTGTAAACCTTCGTTTTGAATGTTTTTCACAGGTTTATCGAAGCGCACTTCTTTCTGCTTCCCCTTGTCCGCTGAAGTTGGTCTTGAAGGACCGGTCTCTGGTACGACGGGCTCTGGTTCTGGAGGCTTGGCAGCTGAAGCGTCTGCAGTGCTTCTTCCTGACTCGCTCCGTAGTCCTTGAGGTAAGCCTTCCCTGAATGGGTTGCTACGGCAAAAACCTCGTCTTCGTCTGATGTCGAAGAAGTTGTAACTATATGGCAGGATTTGCATTTAGAGTTTTTCCTGGACTTAGCTTTAGTAGCATTAGTCTCTTCTTCGAGCTCCGACACCAAGTCTGGGTGAACCCAGATAATCTCACCTCTCCGGGTAGTTAGGGGTAACAGGTCGTGATTTTGACCCCTAGCCGGAGGGAGATTAACGATATTCATCGTTGTCCAGAAAATAGGTGTAACACCGTCCGGTACTTCTTGGGGAGGCAGATTGCCAAATTGCAGAGAGATCATGTTGGCCGTGACCGTCTTCTCGCTATTGCGCAGAGTGATGGCTTTAGCATCGATCAGCTCTTGGATCTTCCTTTTTAGTATGTAACACGCCTTTGTTGGGTGGTGTACGTATCTGTGGAAGATGCAGTACTTGGGGTTGTTGGCGCTGCCGGCCTCACTAGGCCACCTCTCCTCCGGAAGGGTAATTTTGCCACTTTTGACGAGACACTCCAATATACTCGGAATATCGTCGTCGTCGAAAGAGTATATCTCCACGGGCCTGGAAGTCCCAGGTTTTGTCTGCGTGGTTGACGCAGTCTTTTGTCTGGACGTATTGATCGCCAGAGCTTCTTTCCCTTTGGAACTGCGAGGATGGTCGCGGTTGCGGGATGACCTCTTGCCTCTATCAGAGGTAGAGATCATGATGCCATTGTCACGCGCCTTACAATTTTTGTCATCGACGGCTACCGCTGAGATGATGAACGAGGGCCAATCATGGAGCTGATATGGTCCTGTGAACACCGAGATCACGGGAAGAAGGTTCTTCCTGTAAATATCCACCAATGTTGAGTCTGGAACTCCTGGAGGCATTTGTAAAGTGGCTTGGCAGAAACGTTCGACGAAGGTGCGAACGTCCTCCTTTTTCCTCTGCTTGACTTCGATGAGAGAGGACATAGACATGTCCATTCCTCCCTCGTAGAATCGTGTGAAGAATAAAGTCTTGAAGTCTTCGAAGGAAGTAATGCAGTTGTCCGCCAGGTTGCGGTACCACTGGTAAGCTACTCCTGAGAGACAGCCTTTGAAGACCTGGGTGAGGAGGGCGTCATTCCCTTGTAGCAGCACAGTCATCATACTGAAATAGTTCATGTACTGACTTGGTGATGTTTTTCCCTCGAACAGGGCCATGGTCTGAGGTTTGTACCTCGGAGGAAAAGGGACCTCTTTCCAGATAGCTGGATATGGCTGGTTGATTCCCAATTTCTTGAGCTGATCTTTATGCTTCAAGGCGTCGAATTGGGCTTTCAACTCCCACACCGCTTGCATCAGATTTTCAGCTGGTAGCGAGACCACGAAATGGTGCGGAGTTGGTTGTATCGTGACTACCGTAGGAGGTAGTACATTCTCCGAGTGAGAAAGTGAAGGACCAGCTAATTCTTGATCTAGAGCAGGCTCTTGGATCGTGTTGGACGGTGGTACATCCACCCCCACACGTATCTGAGTAGGCGGGACCGATGTTCGAGCCATAGCAGCCGCCTGTTGAGTTAGCATCATTTGGTGCATGTTCTCCATTATGGATTGCATTTGCTTCAGATATGTCTCTAGTGTAGTAATGCGTTGCTCAGTGTTCCCTGATGGCGAGGCTTCCTCGTGTTCATCTCCGATGGCGTAAACTCCCATCTCCCTGGGCGTCATTGAAGGATGAGTATAGGTTGCTGTAGAAGTTGACTCTATACTCTCAGTATCTGATTCGGGAGACTGGGGACCCCCAGCATCGGTATCAGAAGGGCACGAAGTCAGTCGTTGTGACCTTGAACGAGTGTTCTGGAATACCCCAGCTTCGGTATCCCTAAGGAGCATGTTGAATCTTCTTCGGCTCGGAGTTCTAGAGGACGGACCTCTTGAGTCTGAGCTTCCCCCAGGTATATGTGAAGCCATGTTCACATATACATGCACGGGCTCTTCTTCTGGGAAAGATGGAGAGTAGCTCAGTCGGTCGAAAACTGGCCGTTTTGCTTTAGAACAGCAACAATTAATCATAATCCTGTGACTATTATAACAGTGCTCGCTAGGAGGCGTAACAGCCCTGCTGGAAGATCCCCTCTCCTTGTGTTTTTGGATTAAATAATTGCGCAGTTCAGGAGAAGTTGTAGAAGAAGAAGATGATGGCTTGTTCCTTCTGTTCCAATTGGTGGGCATGCGGACGATGGGCGTTATAGTCTTCGTTGTGCCACCCGTACACAACAGGTTGGCCATCTGGGTGGCGGATAATCCCCGGGGAAGGTGTCTTTCCGCAATTGGAGCCTTCTTTACGCCTAGGGACTTCGCCTGGCGTAATTTGGAGCTTCGCTCTGGTTGGCGTAAAGCTTAGGATGTCCTCAGGCGGCCATCAGCATGCATAATTCGGAGGGCGTGCAGATCGTTCTCTTACTGGCGTAAAGGCCGAAAAGTTGAGTATGCCGCCGCTCGCTCTCCCTTGTGGAGATCACAGGGATCATCTAGCTCTCCGTAGAGGTCAGATGTTGTTTTACGCGCGGAGCGTGTCTTATACTTCTGATTTGGCACTGAGGCTTTATCGGAAGTTTTGTTTATTCCGCCAGGGACGGGAGACTGAATTTCATGTGCAGAGCGCGGAGTATACTTCTGGGTTAGCGCTGAGGCATTGCCAGAAGTTTTGTCTATTCCGTCAGGGACGGGAGACTGAATTTCATGCGCAGAGCACGGAGTATACTTCTGGGTTAGCGCTGAGGCATTGCCAGAAGTTTTATCTATTCCGCCAGGGATGGGAGACTGAATTTCATGCGCAGAGCGCGGAGTATACTTCTGGGTTAGCGCTGAGGCATTGCCAGAAGTTTTGTCTATTTCGTCAGGGACGGGAGACTAAATTTCATGCGCAGAGCACGGAGTATACTTCTGGGTTAGCGCTGAGGTATTGCCAGAAGTTTTGTCTATTCTGCCAGGGACGGGAGACTGAATTTCACGCGCAGAGCGCGGAGTATACTTCTGGATTAGCGCTGAGGCATTGCCAGAAGTTTTGTCGGTTCTGTCAGAGACAGGCGACTGAATTTTACGCGCAGGGCGCGGAGGGAGCAACGCTACAACCACATTGGTCGGAGAGATCGGAGAGTCCACAGGAATGGCAGGGGATGTCTTGGGCATCCAGACCTTATGCAGCTTCCTGTTGTTTCGGATAGAGAGAGAGTGAGAGCTGCCCCTTGTTCGTAGCAAATTTTTGTAGGCAGACTGGTCGAACTGGACGACAAGTGTCTTCTTCACGGCTCCCACGGATACCGTATCGTGTCGAGCAATAGCTTCCTCATTAGAAGAGAAAGATGTCCCCAGCAAAGTCGCCATCTTGTTTCGGGATGTAATATAAACGAGAAAAGATTTGATGTATGCGGGAAAACGAGGTCTTGTACGAAGACCAGCAATAGCTTCTACATCGGCTACTTGGTTTGTATTATAAAAAAAAATCAAAATGTAGGGCGCGCTCCATCAGAAAGCCTTGTCGTCCATACATTATGACCTTATATAGATTAAAAATTCATGCCTCCAAAATAAAAATTCAAAGTTGGCAACAATTTGCATATATAAATAAGGTTCTCTTTTCCTGTCCGTCTCTACATCAAACAGTTATGTATGCTAGAAGGCTAGCCTAGAATGCGTCCTAACTACCTGAATGCAGCTATCTCCATGAACAAGCTAACTTCTCTAACTCAAAGCCGTGTTTCGATTTTGGTGTCCCGTAGGTCAAAACTTTTGAGGCACCAGGCCGTAACCAATATTTTAGATGCCACATTCTATCATACAGTTCTATTATTTTTGAACCACAACTGCCGCAACCAATACTTTCGAACCACAACTGCCGCTTCAGTTCGGACCTCGTATTTAGATCGTGTACATGAATATACAAGTTAGTCTATAATTCTCATGTTCCTTTCTTAGTGGCTGGCATGCATTGTAGCTAAGGAGTTCCTAGGCATTCAATCGGGCATCATCGATTGAATATTTGAATCATTAGCAATGTGGACGTAAAGATATAGGAAAGAAGGGTCTGAACCACTCACCGATTAACGAAAGTGCTGAAAGAAGGAGTCCTGCCTAGCACGATCAAACCTCAGTTATGCAGACCTGCAATAGCACGAGCATCGGGTTAGAATTCTTTTGCCTATCCTTCCTCCCAAACTCCCCAAAAACCAAAGCTCCAAGCAAGAAAGCCAACAGCAAAAACCAAGCAAATCGAAAGCAACACCAAAATAAAATCCCAAAGCGACATCAAGAAAAGCAAGCAACAAAACATGAAAACTATTGGACTCGTTTCAATAGAGGATTATCCATGAGTTGGAAAGAATCATCATAATTTGTCCGTGGCAACACGCCCAATTATATAGTGCGCATCCCGGTCGGATCTGGATTTGAGACACTACAGAAAGACTAACTTCGACCGGGTCTCATATGTCACGCCCCAAATCTCCCGCAAGCCCGATAGTCCCCGCTGAACGTGAATCACCACGTTACAGCTCTCCCGCGGGACAATCGTTCTTATCGGGACGTGATGCCGTGCAAGCCTAAGATGCGCTTGCACAAGGCCAAAGCTTTGAACAAGGATAAGTAAGCTATTCGATACTGAAGCAGCGGCACACATATTGCAGAAAAGTAAAGAACACAGTGGCATATGAAAACGGGCTCTTTTATTGATAATCAGAAGTGTTACAAGCGGCGCAAGGCCGATGTTACAGATCGCTCAAGCACTCTTCTCTCGATTACAATAACACCGTTCCATAATTTATGTCCCTCTATAGAAAAGCAGTTCCATCTCGATACGTCTTAAGGCATCGACTCCAAATTTTTGGTTTCTTGGGATGAGGCACGGCTATCGCTTCCTCGGACGAACAGGCACCTGAGAACAAGCAAACTGTTGGTGGGTCAGCACTTTATGCAAGTACTGGTGAGATAAAACAACTGAACAGAAGCTACACCCCCTGAAACCCACACTAAGTAATCATGTGGCAAAATATTGCATTACTAGTGATCTTGCTAGTTTTACTTAGGTTCATTTCATGCAGTTCAGAACTATAGTCAGATTACCTCTTTGAAAACATAACTTTGAAACAGTTTTGCATATTCAAACTATAAGCATACGAATTAGGACAGTGCTCTATCGTGTAGTGCGCAGCATGTATTGTGCACAAAATCTAACTCTTGGGGCAAAGATTTTATAGCAGACTGAACATATCGAATTGAGGCAACATATCAAATGGACTATCATACTTTTAAGCACACAAGAGGACTAGCTTATATGAATTCGGTCCCCGAGAAACTCAGGATCGGTAGCGGTAATCCAGCTAACCAATGACTAACATTCTGATACTATTAACAGCTGAGACCGTGGTTCAGCTCTCCCGCACTAATAGTCATTGTCTGACCGATGCAATGCTTAAAGCACTAACAGATAATCTCTACGATGCAGACAAAATGAATGAGCAGACTTATATAATAACTCATATTTCTTACCCCATAGTCGAACGGTTATCCCTGTAGCAGACACACAAGTTAGTCATAATTTGCATATTCATAACTTATGTATCAATCACTGGCGTCATCAATCGATAGTTATGCAAGAAGGTAAACCTAGCATGCGCCCTATCTATATGACGGTCCATGGGTCGCCCCATGATTAGCAGCAGTTGTCCAAGGTTTAGCTCTTCACTAGCACGCACGGGTGTCGGTAGCTGTCACCCGAGGTCCAGCTCTACCAACACACCCGAGTACTAGCAGCTGTGACATCATGGGTTCTGCACCACGCTAATAGACATATCGCCCCACTAGACCCCCTTATGGGCCGTATACCTCAGGGCGATCCAAAAATCTCTTCCGGACCGAGCGATTCCCAGTGCCCTAGGAATCGTTCGAGAGATAAGACCTTATGCACAAGTTATCCGAGACCAATGCAATAACATAAACACATAGTGCAAGCAAAACAATGATCAAGCAAAACATATGCGGTCTTAGCGAAACACATCTTATCGAAATAAAGCACATCTTATCATATTACTAATAGCACACCCCACTAGACCCTTGCGAGCCGTATCCTCAGGGCGCACTATTAGTCACAGCATTTACATATTCCACTTATAGCAGTTCGATATAGCAAACAGACAAGCGAAACATATTAAGGCAAGCACGATTGGTTTCATAGTTAACATGCAATAACTATCTCTTTCTTAGCATATTACAAAGGGACATATTCGAGTGATCCATTTACTTATCTTCTTAGCATAGCAGAGGTTCGTTCAATAGCTGTGTCGGTGTTTGTAAGCATACAACATTTCTATCTATCTCTTAAGCATAGCGATGATTCTATCTCATTCTGACAAGCATTCTTATTCTCTTAGTTAGGCAGCAGATTTATTTCAATGACAAGCTATGTGAGTTCCCTTATTAGCATACTGAGTCGGTTCTATCATTCTTCTTATGAAATAATCTTCTTAAGCAAACAAGCATTCAAAAACTCTGATTCATTATTAAGTCGTGCAAGAATCAGAGAATACAGTTCTGCCCACTCATATTGATTAATCGGTCGGAAACTCTCCGAGAAGACTTCCGTTCGAGCAAGCAAGGCGATATTACTTGTACATAGTGCCGAGCGGGGCACTACATACTTATCCACCAAAAAAGAGTTTCGTCCTCGAAACTCAAGGAGAAACTCATACGAAAATATACAGCAGCGATAGTCCTCATCCCTCACCTTCCTTAATCAAAACTCAGCAAAATCTAGAAATCATATATCATATCTCAAGCAATGAAAACAAATTCCATAAAACTTTCGTGCGCATCTTTAAGAATATCTATGGACTTATTGTATGGAACGTTTATTGCAGCACAACACAACTCAGAGTCGGAGGCAACAGAATGGGCAAAGAATCGAGTTGCTCTGATACCATTATGTCACTCCCCAAATCTCCCGCAAGCCCGATAGTCCCCGCTGAACGTGAATCACCACGTTACAGCTCTCCCGCGGGACAATCGTTCTTATCGGGACGTGATGCCGTGCAAGCCTAAGATGCGCTTGCACAAGGCCAAAGCTTTGAACAAGGGCAAGTAAGCTATTCGATACTGAAGCAACGTCACACATATTGCAGAAAAGTAAAAAACACAGTGGCATATGAAAACGGGCTCTTTTATTGATAATCAGAAGTATTAAAAGCGGTGCAAGGCCGAGGTTACAGATCGCTCAAGCACTCTTCTCTCGATTACAATAATACCGTTCCATACATTATGTCACTCTATACAAAAGCAGCTCCATCTTGATACGTCTCAAGGCATCGACTCCAGATTCCCGGTTCCTTGGGATGAGGCACGGCTATCACTTCCTCAGACG
This sequence comes from Iris macrosiphon, assembly GCA_036927795.1. Classification (NCBI taxonomy): domain Eukaryota; kingdom Viridiplantae; phylum Streptophyta; class Magnoliopsida; order Asparagales; family Iridaceae; genus Iris; species Iris macrosiphon. Next base: position 45,855,082 of record JAYESA010000003.1, read on the forward strand.
AACATGCACCTGAGAACAAGCAAACTGTTGGTGGGTCAGCACTTTATGCAAGTACTGGTGAGATAAAACAACTGAACAGAAGCTACACCCCTTGAAACCCACACTAAGTAATCACGTGGCAAAATATTGCATTACTAGTGATCTTGCTAGTTTTACTTAGGTTTATTTCATGCAGTTCAGAACTATAGTCAGATTACCTCTTTGAAAACATAACTTTGAAACAGTTTTGCATATTCAAACTATAAGCATACGAATTAGGACAGTGCTCTATCGTGTAGTGCACAACATGTATTGTGCACAAAATCTAACTCTTGGGGCAAAGATTTTATAGCAGACTGAACATATCGAATTGAGGCAACATATCAAATGGACTATCATACTTTTAAGCACACAAGAGGACTAGCTTATATGAATTCGGTCCCCGAGAAACTCAGGATCGGTAGCGATAATCCAGCTAACCAATGACTAACATTCTGATACTATTAGCAGCTGAGACCGAGGTTCAGCTCTCCCTTACTAATAGTCATTGTCTGACCGATGCAATGCTTGAAGCACTAACAGATAATCTCTATGATGCAGACAAAATAAATGAGCAGACTTATGTAATAACTCATATTTCTTACCCCATAGCCGAACGGTTATCCCTGCAGCAGACATACAAGTTAGTCATAATTTGTATATTCATAACTTATGTATCAATCACTGGCATCATCAATCGATAGGTATACAAGAAGGTAAACCTAGCATGCGCCCTATCAATATGACGGTCCATGGGTCACCCCATGATTAGCAGTAGTTGTCCAAGGTTCAGCTCTTCACTAGCACGCACGGGTGTCGGTAGCTGTCACCCGAGGTCCAGCTCTACCAACACACCAGAGTACTAGCAGCTGTGACATCATGGGTTCTGCACCACACTAATAGATATATCGCCCCACTAGACCCCCTTACGGGCCGTATACCTCAAGGTGATCCAAAAATCTCTTCCGGACCGAGCGATTCCCAGTACCCTAGGAATCGTTCAAGAGACAAGACCTTGTGCACAAGTTGTCCGAGACCAATGCAATGACATAAACACATAGTGCAAGCAAAACAATGATCAAGCAAAATATATGCGGTCTTAGCAAAACACATCTTATCGAAACGAAGCACATCTTATCATATTACTAATAGCACACCCCACTAGACCCTTGCGAGTCGTATCCTCAGGTCGCACTATTAGTCACAGCATTCACATATTCCACTTATAGCAGTTCGATATAGCAAACAGACAAGCGAAACATATTAAGGCAAGCACGATTGGTTTCATAGTTAACATGCAATAACTATCTCTTTCTTAGCATATTACAAAGGGATATATTCGAGTGATCCATTTACTTATCTTCTTAGCATAGCAGAGGTTCGTTCAATAGCTGTGTCGATGTTTCTAAGCATGCAACATTTTTATCTTTCTCTTAAGCATAGCGATGATTCTATCTCATTCTGACAAGCATTCTTATTCTCTTAGTTAGGCAGCAGATTCGTTTCAATAACAAGCTATGTGAGTTCCCTTATTAGCATACTGAGTCGGTTCTATCATTCTTCTTATGAAACAATCTTCTTAAGCAAACAAGCATTCAAAAACTCAGATTCATTATTAAGTCGTGCAAGAATCAGAGAATGCAGTTCTGCCCACTCACATTGATTACTCGGTCGGGAACTCTCCGAGAAGACTTCCGTTCGAGCAAGCAAGGCGATATTACTTGTACATAGTGCCGAGCGGGGCACTACATCATATGACACCAATATGGATTCTCTATACTATGTGCCTGTAAATGCTGGTTCAAAGATCTCCAAACCAACTCAAGCCATGTGTGGTTGAGGGGCTACGCAGAAAGTCCACCAAAAATATGCACCATTGATTGTCATGTGCGTTGCTGATGGAAAGTTGTATCGGGGTTGACCCATGCAGTCATGCGCCAAATGTGGGTCAACCCTTCAAGTCTTCCCAAAATTACTTAGGCGCCGCATATGCTCTTGAACCAAGTCAGGGAGCAAACACTGTGATGATAGACCCATGCTCCAAGCTTGTCTCCACGCATAACGTAGGTCCGTCTCACATTAAGTCTTTCACTAATGACCTGGGTGCAGTTTTTACGCAAGAACTAAGTTAGGCAGCAAAAATAAAGCTGACAGACCTATGTTCCCAGCTTAGCTGTATGCATAAAGTGGGTCTATCGCATAATAAGTCTTCCATAAATGATCCAGGTGCAGTCTCTGGCAAGAACTGGGTCAGGAAGCAAACGTTCACGATCACACCCATGAGCAAGGTTTTGCCGAGTGCACGAAATGGATGTGGAAGTGAAGCTTCCATCGTCTGATTTGCGTAACATGATTAGTCACAAGCACAAGATAATAGATGCGACTCCTGCACATAAAGTATCTCCTCATAGACACACTTGTGCCAGTGTCATCATCAACTGTTGATGTACTAAAATAATGATTCCTTCAACTAGACAGTCGGTTTTCTAAAGAATGCAAGTAATTGTGTTAGTACGATAGATCCTTGAAAAAAATTGCACGAAGAGTAGGAGGAACTGCCCTTCGCCTCATATTGCTCAAAATGGAGATCTCTTATAAAAAAAATCAAGAAGAAGAGTTCGTCCAACCTGCCGGCCTTGGCTAGGGGATCGAGGAATCGACACAAGGGCACCAAGATATCAGTGCCCACCGAGGGAGTATTTCATGGTACCCGCTCAAAGATAAAAGCTGGGGGTAGCAATCCTCTGGTGGTCCCCACCAATGCCTCATTCCCGGAAGATAGTAAATCTCAAGAAACAGACATTAACCTACCTTGGGGAAGCCCAGCCCACCAGAATAATGTAGCAGTCAAGGCTGGGGGTAGAAATCCTCCGGGTTCCAAAGACGGCGTGATAATGCTCACCTTCCTTAAGGACAACGAGACTCAGGTGTCATAAAGTGAAGCTTCCATAGTTCCATCCATCTCTTCCCGTATAATGCCCGCATACATGGCATGAGACGATCAAACCTCCAATGATCAATAGCGTATTGAGGCACTGGAAGCCATTATTTAAGCCATGAGTGCCACAATGCAAACTCTGACACAAACGTACTGGACCTCCGAGCAAGTATAGTCCCATAACCACCAAGAATCTCGGAGCAAGCTAGCCCAAAACCAGGAAATAATGGAGAGTCAAGTACGATCGCTCTCGCTCCTACCATCGGAGCCTTTTACACCTTGCTGCGGTTATCCACTCCCCTACAATACGACGACGTTCAAGACACAATCCGGGAAGTTAGGGAACTGCGAGCTCGCTTTGATCTGATGAGCAATCGATATGCGCTTCATAAACTCAGAATATGACAATCTTATCCTCTCGAGTAGAAAAATGTGGTGTACCCTCCTAAGTAAAATACGCACTCAATGATCCCGTTCGACGGAAAGATATCGCCTTGTCAGTTTATGAATTATTTCGATTCAACGACGGGACATCTACCGCATGACGATGCCCTCCTTACCAAAATCTTCTTCGAAAATCTGACTGGAGTAGCCTACGACTGGTTTTGTAGTCTTCCGGACAACTATATTTCATCGTTAGAACTTCGACGCCTCTTCATCGCGTAATTCTACGATGGTAGAATAAAGATGACTATGAGCTCCCTCATGGGCAAAGTTCAAAGAGAAAAGGAACTTGTTCTAGAATACATTGAATGGTTCAGGCAGGTGGCAATGAAAGTGTCCCTGGGCATCCATGATAATCATTTGATGGACACTTGCAAAAAGACTGCAGTAAAGCTGTGGATAACTTCAGTCCCATTTCAGGATTGGACAACATTCATCATAAGCACAACTGCCGTAGAGAAAAATACAAAAGACGCCCGTCTGTTAGGACTTTAGCTCCCTATCGACGACGAAAGAGGAAACCGTCACTTCAATAATATCGTCAACACCAATGGCCGTGACAACAAAGGAAAGCAAGCTCTCACTTTCAAGTATCTAAAATCCCGACCATGATCGTCAAAAGGCTGACGAAAGTGTCCAAGCCGAAGAAAACTTATTTCTTCGATGATGATGATGTCCTTAAGATTTTTTATGTACTGATGAAAGGTAACAAACTACAGCTACTCGACATCAAACGATCGGAAGAGGCAGATAAGGTGGATGACCCTAAATACTACCATTACCACCGATACATCCATCATCCAACACGAGACTGTACGTGTTGAAGAGGCATATCCAACGGCTGCTAGACTCCAAATATCTTACTCTATAGTTTGAGGACAAGACAGTCACTGCCAGCATGGTCTCCCTTCCAATTTGATAACTTTGTAGCGATAAAAGCCCAAGATCGAGTTGTCCTGATACCTAAGACAACAATAGAGGTTGTTAACCTCCCTCCAGCTCGAGCAGTCGGGCTTGTACCACTCACCACTCCATGAGACAAAGTCATGTGGGTTCACCCAGACTTCATCTCGGATCTGATACAACAAGCAGCACCTCCCGCTGCCAAAACTAAAGAAAAAAGGCCAAGTCCTGTCATACGGTCTCTCCATCGACTAATGAAGCCTTAATTGGGGTAACAGGTCAGGGTAGACCTATCTGCGATACTATGACGCGGCTCTAGATGACAGTACAACTCCAGTTATCGTAACCATGGATCCACTGGCGTCTAAGCCAGGTCCATCTCCACCTCTCGTAGAAGACAGGCAGAAGCAGAAAGAGGTTCGCTTTGACAAGCCTTTGAGAAAAGATGTAACTCAAGAGCTAGAGAAGCCTTATAACTTTGACATATTGGCACATCTTGCCAATACTCCTGCAAAGTTATCACTCTTCGAGCTCCTCTATCTCTCCAAAGAGATACGTGACTCTCTTAGTGAGACACTATAGAACGTTGATTCCTACCTCACCCAAGTCAAGCTGCCGGCCGAGGATCCCGCTACATCTCCCCACTATAACAACATGACGGAGGAAATTTCAAATATCACGTTCTCATAATAAGACATGCTACTGAAAAATAACAGTCATGATAGACCCATGTATTATACAGGGTATATCGACGCCATTAAGGTGGACCAGATGCACATTGATCTAGGGTCATCCCTCAGCATCATTTGCCGGAGTCTACTCCAGACCTTGGAAATCCCCATGCATCGGTTGACAGCGACCAATAAGGCCATCAATGGCTTCAATATCGGAAGGAGTTATCCTCTGGAAAAGATTCGCTTGAAATGTCAAATAGGCGACTTGTGAACAGAGGTGACTTGCTACGTCATCGATATGGAGGTTTCCTAAAATATTCTGCTGGGACGCCCTTGGATACATGAGTATATGATCGTGCCATCAACTCTTCATCAGTGCTTGAAGTATGTTAACAACAATGGCATCGTTAAGACAGAGTTTGTAGACATTGACCCTTTTAAAGGTGTCAAATCCTATTATTCTAACTCGTAAACTCATCCACATGGATGAGTGAGGCAATAACGTTGACGACAAAGCAGAGGTTAGTTCGGCTCAAGACGAACCTCTAAAATTTTATCCTAAAAGATGTCCTACCCACATATTTGCTCTTCTCGTAGTTAAGCTTCATGGAAAGACTCATGAGCCTTTGGTAGTCAAACTCCGGAGACAGGGACATCCATTGAACAAAGATCCTCCCGCGGTAAAAACTCCAAACCTCTGGAGTCAAACTCCGTAGGAAAGCTCTGTCACCGTCAGCTTCACTAATGGTCACCGAAGGAGATGAATTGGAAGAGTATGTCGTGGTCACCGTCAGCGTCCACTGATGCGCCTTCTTACGATGATGTAATTCCCTCAGAAATGATACGTTATTTTTACTACTAAAAATTGTGGGATTAGCAACATTTTTTAGCGACATCAAAGTAATACGTCGCTAATATTAAAGATATCAGTTACTCCAAAGAATAACATCACTATAAGTCGCAGTTTGGCGACATTTAGCGACGTTTAACGATTGGTTTTTGGAGCACATTTCCTATATTTAATATTTAGACGTAGACAAATTGGTCCTTTTTACATGATCCAGCTACTCAGTCATCTTTACATCAGTAAGGACTTAGATGATTTTAGTAGTGTTTTAGTTTTTTTCCCTTAAAGTTCTATTTGTCATTGAAGAAATTATACAATTAACTCAAGATTGGCCATTGGTGCCTATTTTGAGTCAATAATAAACTAGGGTACCTTCTTCTATACTATGCTATATACATGATAGGTTTAGATGATTAACTAAGGACCTTGAACGATGACCAATTTGGCATGTAGGCTTCATATGTACAAGGAATATAAAAGAAATCAAGGGGTTGGGGTCTTTTTTATGCACTTATTGTCTATTGACAATGAATTCAAGTGGGAGTTTTCTTTTAGGTTTATAGATGAAAGAGTGTATTCCAATTATGTCGAGATGGTTGCTGTGTCCATTTTTTTTGGGCACGATTCAAACACTTTTGCCATTTTTGAGGCGACATTATAGTGAATTTCTCAAAGGAAAAAAACATAAATATCAACTCATTGTAGTACTTCTAAACTTTATGGCGATAGTATATAAATTTATAAAAAAAATAAAGGGCCTTCAAGGTCCACAAGGCTCTCTTGCTCACGCATGATTTGGGAAGAGTTGAGATGTACAAAGCCATACCAACATATAATATGGAAATATTATTTTTGTGACTCGAACCTGTATCTTCCAAGATATAAGTAGTAAGGCTTACCTGCGCCTGACATCATATCCTTTATAAATTTATAAAAAATAAAGAACATAATTATAAACCGATCATAATATGGTTAGTGATTACGGGTATTAATTCCATGACCTCTTATAACTTCATTAATTTACCAATAGGCCGCCATTTTGTTGTTGGATTGAAAAGAAAATTAACTAAAGAATATGGTATATAAAGATTGTTAGAACAAACCAAAAACTCAAGGGAGAGGTAAACCTCCTCGGACAATGGTGTGTCCACCCCTGATGGCTGTATGGCATAGGAATTAATTGTGGGAGTTAACAAACCATGACAAACCACCAATTAAGTTTTATACCCAAGCTAAATTGATCATTTAATGAATAAGGTTATTTTGGTACTTTTTTTTAATTTATAATCTATTGAAGAGATGAGGAAATTACGGATGTATCAAGAAATGTCAAAGGCCATATGGTTTATGTTAGGAGAGCATATTCACATATTATGTTTTACTTGAATTTTTATGGATCTTTAAACAGCCAAAATATCAGGATGTAGTAGTCATATCGGATCAAATTTGAGCAGAATGTATCAAAAACTGCTGGATGTTGTTGATAAGTAAACGATGTCTTATAATTCTTCAAGTTTTTGTCATCATTCGGGTTGTCTTGGTTCATAACTTCTCAAAGTGGTTGAACCTTCTCAATGAGGCCAAATTTTGTTGAAATTTTTTGATATTTGCCAAAATTTTGACAGAATTGGCCAAAATAATGTCAGTTTGTTTTCATGTCAATGTTCTTAAAGTTTTCAAGCCTATATATTACAACAACAATTGATCTTTCGTTCCAACGTTTTATGTCAATTATTTTAAAACTTTTCTTCCATTATGCTTAGTTGAGAGCTATTTCTACTCTACCATTAGAAAACATACACACATTCTCAAATTCTTACCCCTCACCTGCATACCCTGTCACATTGCCACAACAAGCACAACAACAATAACTAATCAACCTTACCCCTGTCACATTCTCACCCCTCACTTGCATACACTCACAGCACTTGCAAACATACACACAGACACATTGGATACTCCTACACTCTTGTATCCTGAGCATAATGCACTAATGTTCACTTCTTGCACACATGAACCTGGCTACTACCAAGTACTGCACATCTAACGTTACCCCCATGATCATACAACAACCTAAACACAAGACTCTACACTCACCTTACCAAAAGATATTAAGGATCCACATAACCAAAATAACCTGAACACATGACTCTACTTTCATGTATAATTGAGTACTAGTTCTAATAGAGAGTTAACATAAGATTGGCCCAAGCAATCAAATAAAAATATCGTAAATGGTATTGAAATGAAAGGTTATAAGTTGATGAAGAGTTAAGTATCAAACAATGGAAAACTTTATAAGATATAATAGTAATGACTGATTCTTTATATGTGCCATAAATAACATAGAATATCACAGTATAGAACATGATGCTGCTGAAACTAACTATACTCAACTTCGGAACCTCCTTAGATGGAAGGGTCATTCACGTCGCTAAAATTTACACAATATTTAATATTAGACAATATTTTTATATCTGTTATCAATTATTTTCTTTGTTTTCATCTATCTTACCAGATGGCACCCATGACCCAAGCACGTGCACGTCGCTTGAGAGAGACACCTCATACGGTTAAGGAGGAAGTGATGCCTCCTACTGTTAAGGAGGAAGTGAATGTTAAGGAGGAAGAGATACCACCTGCTATTAAATTGGAAGTGGTTGTTAAGGAGGAAGTTGTGCCTCCTACTGTTGGGCAGGCACCAGCTCAGAGGGGGAGTTCCAGTCACCCAGCACCTATAGCAGAGATTGATCACATAGACGCTGTTTATGCGAAGTATTTGAGGGACTGGTATGTGCCCCAGCGTATTGGATATCTTCGAGTTTGAAACTGTTATATTTTATATACTTTTATTTTCGTTATTATGTGACTGTGATACTTTTATATTATGCTTTTTATGTGACTGTGATACTTTTATTTTGTGTGTATTATGTGACTGTGATATTTTATATACTTTTTTTGTTATTTTGTATGCAAAAAATTCAATGGAGGGTTGCTCCGGGTCTGTCTATAATATTTGTGTGTATTGTGTGACTGTCATACTTTTTATTCATATTAAATATATGTTAATTTATCAGTGTTGAGTGTTCCACCGAAGGGGTCGGTAAACCCAGAGAATTCAACGGAGGGTTGCTTCGGTTCTATTTATAATTAGAAATTCATAAACTGCAGGAAGATTAATAATTTTTAATATTTTTTTTAATTTTTACTGAAAATTTAGCGACTTTTAACTATGTTTAGCGACGTTATTATACGTCGTTGATTACATTGCTAAATACATTACTGAATATGTCGCTGAATACGTCGCTAATTTAGCGACATTTAGCAATACAAAATATGTCACTAAATTATCGGCGTTGAGTCATTAAATATCGCTAAGAAAAATATTAGCGACGTAAGTATGTCGGTAGAAAACATCGCTATAGCGACGTTTTGCGACGTATTTCCTGTTAGCGACTAGCTTAACTGCGACTTCCTTAAATGTCGCTATGTACGTCGCTAATTTATTTTAGCAACATTTTAGCCCATTTAGCGGCATTTTCAGGCATCGCTAATTTTAATTATTCTGGTAGTGTTTCTCAATAAAGGGATATCATTGAGTTACTCTATTATTGCATACTAAAATGCCATATATTCGTTAGAATATGGTTTAGGTCTACACGTGCACACATAGGTAACTATGGTTCACGCAGTACAACAAATCCTCCCTAGCCATGATCCATGCTTCATAATCCCAGCAAATAAAAGAGGCGACACACCCATTATCTTCGAAAAAAGCAAAGGTCATCAAGACTTCATTTCAGAAGAACCAGAACCGAAAAGCGGCAAAATGCAACTTCACCGTTAAATTACCCAAACCAAGCGCATCCTCCAAAAGATAGGATATGACTTGAAAAGTGACCAAGGCATGAACTATGGAACGGGGTGATATTTGCCATTGCATCACTTTTCTCCCAAGGGCAAGCCCGAGAAGTAATAATAATGAACCGATCATGGTTTGGGGAACCTTACATCTCTTACAACTTCTTAAGATTCAGAGGAAGAGGACTAATTGCAATCTCACTCTTCGCAATCATCCGCTTGGGACTGTGACACTAGCATTGGAGATATGCTCAGACGAACGTTGTCTATCAATATGGCGTCAACTGACCCAGAAGAGGATGACGAACACCAGATCGAGCTCTTTAAAATAGAACCATGGGCTCAAAAACTTAAAGCACAATAGGAATTATGGTTTGAGCTGCGAGAACCTCTCACTGAAGATGAGGTGGTGCAAGTTGATCTAGGCGATGACTCTACTCCTAAACCCATATTTATCAGCAAAAATCTCTCCACAGAAGAGCGTGAATCCCTTGTCCTGCTGGTAAGGGAATATATCAATATTTTTGTATGGAGCTATGAAGATATGCTGGGCTTGGATCCTCAAATCGTAATGGATAGGCTCAATATTCTGTTGGACGCTAAGCCAATTAAGCAACAGCAAAAGGCGGTTCTGCCCATACATTATGGACGCAATTTAGTCTGAAGTAAATAAATTGATAGCAAGTGGCTTCATTTGCAAAGAGCAACATCTGAACTAGGTAGCTAATATTGTTCCGGTCGTAAAAAATGGTAAAATCCGAGTCTGCATAGACTTTCACGATTTAAATGCTGCTTGCCCAAAGGATGAGTCCCCCTTCCAATCACGGATGTGATGATTGATAATACTTATGGTTTCGAGCGTATGCCCTTCATGGATGGATTCTCGGGCTAGAATCAGATGAAGATATTTTTAGATCACGAGAAGCCTACATTATTTCGAACACCTATAGGAATATACTATTATACAGTGGTGTGCCCTTCGGTTTGAAAGATGCATGTGCGACATACCAGTGAGCTATTACCATCATCTTTTACAAACATCTGCGCAAGACAGTCGAGTATTATGTTGATGACATTGCTGTTAAGAGCCGTCTCCAGAAAGACCATCTCCATGATCTGAGGACCGTATTCGACCTAATACGAGCATATCAACTCAAGATGAACCTAACCAAGTCTTTCCTGGGAGTCTCCAGCGATAAATTCTTGGGCTTTATCATAACTTTGAAAGGTATTCACATTGACCCTGTGAGGACCAAGGTAATCCTTGATATGCACCCTCCAAAAAATCTTCGAGAGCTTCGCGGTCTGCAATAAAGTTTAGCCTATATCAGGTGATTCATATCCTACCTCTCTGGGCGATGTCAACCATTTACTAAGCTGATGAAGAAGGGAGTCTCCTTCATTTGGACTGAAGAATGTCAATGAGCCTTTGACGATATCAAGAACAACCTCACAAAGTCTCCAGTTTTGGTGACTCCAATCATGGGAAAGCCCTTCCTACTCTATGTGCGAGCAATGGATTACTCTCTCGGTGATTTATTAGCCTAGAAGAGTGACGAAGGTCATGAGCAGCCCATCTATTACCTCAATAGGATGATGATCGATACAAAATATAGATACAAGTCTATCGAGAAGGAGTGCCTCGCCCTGCTCTTTGTTGTCTAAAAGACCCATCATTATTTGACCGAGCAAACAATCTATGTAATTTCACAGGTTAACCCCCTCAGAGTCCTCATGACTAAGCCTGGGGTACTTAAATCTCGTCTACCCACCAGAGAAATACTACTGTCACCCTATGATATGGTATTTGTCACCCAGAAGGCGATCAAGGACTAAGCATTGACTGACTTTCTGGTAGCTCATCAGGTGCCATAAACCTCTAAGCTTTACGACGAGATTTTAGACGAAGTTTTGGAATCTAACACGACGACAAGAGAGGCCGTATGGTGAATATTCTTCGACGGTACTTCAAGAACATGGCCCAAAGGCAATACCATCGCTGGAATGGGGGTAGTATTTATTTCTCCTAATGACTATGTCATCAATCGTGCTTACTCACCCACAGAGCCATGTTTCAATAATGTGGTAGAATACAACGCCCTTATTATTGGGCTCCAGCTGGCTAAACAGTTGGAAGTAGATTATCTAGAAGCCTATGGTGATTCTAAATTGATAGTCAGTCAGGTCCATGGCGAGTATGAAGTCCTACATGAGGACTTACTCCTCTACCATCAAGCGACAATTGACATAATTTCTACTTTTACAGGGTTCTTCATAGAACATCTATCGCAGCTACAAAATATCGAGGGTGACGCTCTCGTCGGTCTCGCAGCTTCCTTGGCAGTCCCGATTAAGACCCATCAATTGGTCACAGTGGTCGGGTAAGAACTAGTCTGCTCGAAGAATAACTTATGGTTGTGTCTAAGCCACTCTATGGAAACATACGTCAATATCAAAGATTGGAGGCTCTCGTTTATAGACTATATCTTCTACGGAATCCTTCCAGATAACCCAAATGAGGCCACTCTCGTCAGAAGATGCTCCCTTTAGTTCTACTATGACACAACCACTAAGCTGCTGTACCGTCGTTCATACGACAGGCTCCTGCTACGATGTCTATAGGACGCAAAAGCTAAATAAGCACTCCGTGAAGCTCACGACGGTATTTTCGATACACACCAACCCGATCCTAAGCTACAGGGTCATCTCCGATATATGGGCTACTACTGGCCAACGATGGTAGCAGATTGCATAGACTATGCATGGAAGTGCAAGATATGTCCAATCCATGCCGACTTCGTCTACTAACTCTCAAGAGTTTTTGTACCTGATCGTGGCATCCTGGGCATTTGAAGCTTGGGGTATGGACATCATCGGAATGATCAGTCCACCTTCGTCTAAGGGGCACCGCTTCATCCTGGCTATCATATATTACTTCTCCAAATGGACGAAAGTTGTTCCACTCGCAGAAGTAAAAACATCCAATATGATTAGTTTCATAAAATATCACGTCATCTATCGCTTCGGCTTGCCTCACAGGATCATTCATGACAATGGTCCCATTTTGTGAGTCACACTTTCTTCCGATTTTGTGATAAAAATTGAATCCAAAATATAGCTTCAACTGCCTACAATGCAATAGCAAACGGATTGGCAGAAGCGTTCAACAAAACGATAATTAAGCTACTTAAAAAGTTTGTTTCGTCCAACAAGTACGACTGGAACGAGAAGCTCGGTGAATGTTTATGGGCCTACCATACAACGGTCCAAAACTCAACTGGCAGCACACCATTCTCATTGGTCTTAAGGAAGCGAAGAAGTGCTTTCTTCTCTCTGGGTAGCTCTCTCCAACCAGTTAACCGTCGAAGACAACCATCATCGATGTCTAAAGAGTTAGAGGCACTTGATGAAAGACTCCACTTGGCTCAACATCATATTGAGCTATATCAAGCACGACTTTTTGGAGCCTTCAACAAAAAAGTGAAGGAAATGATATTTCAGATCGACAACCTCGTCTTAACAGTGAGAAGACCGATGGTCATGACCCACAGGTCGACAAGAAAGTTTTAAGCCAAGTGGGAGGGACCCTTCGTAGTGGAGACCATCTACCCCAATGGGGCATATAAGGGCGTAGTATAAAAAGCTCCTAGACAGACAATCTAAGTATAATTTTTGATTATGGGGCATGATGATGGAGATCGAGTGATGTAGTGACTCTTTTGCTCCGTTGACGGTCCAATATGGGAGTGAGGAAGCCCTTTTTTGTTCTCTCTTCCATGTCTATTGCTCTCCTCCTTGTGAGATAAGCTACCCTTGCTATTTATAGCCATCAGGTTGACGGGCTATATATGTCGCATATGCCTCTGTTTAGTGGCCCCATGGGGGCTCCTTCAAAAGAATACAGTTATAACTGGACCACAAACTATAAGCGTGCTGTCATATAGCCTTGGTAGGGATATATGGTTGATACAATCTCGGTGATGGGGGTGTGGTCGTTATTGACCCATTACATGTATGACCTGGTCAGCATGGACACATGGTCTGCACTAATTGCGTGAGGATCTCTTCGGTTGTGGCAAAAAAAGATCTTGCAAGTTTGAAGGCCGCATAACTTCTTGGCCGCATAGTTGTCTTGGCCGTATATGTGCTCTCGTTCGTCCTTGGTATGAAGGACATTTTATCTTTATGAGGACGAGGACACATAGAGTCAAATTCGCATGTGTGCTCTCATTTGGTCTTGGTTGGATGAATACTCTAACCGTATGCTGATAAGGTCACATGGGCATATAGCAACTTACAAGCTATCATTTGGTCTTGGTCGGATGGATACTCTGGCCGCATGATGATGAGGCCGCATGGGCATGTAGTTGCATAGGGATGGGCACGTGGTATGGCACGTCTGTCGAGGCCATCAATATATAATATGACTTTCTATCTTTTTCTGAGCAGTCGTCTCGAATCTTGAAGCGTCTCAGTATGACGAGTGATGTGTTAGAGTCTGACAGTCATCAAATGCTGTGTCAGGGGGGTTTTATTCAGCCTCCCTGGTCTGTGGTTGTTCATGCCGCATAGAGTATACTATGCAGCTTCTAGATCTTTGGTTGATCATGTCGCTTGTAGTTTCTATGCGACTTGGTTGTTTCAGGCTGTATATGGATTCTCTGCGGCTTGGTTTTATTTTTGATGGGGGGACATGACCTCTATGTGGCCTGCATAAATTTTTATGCTTACAAGACCTCCTTCAAAGTTTCTAAAATGTAAAGTTTGGAATACTTTAAAAAAGAAGCATGGGCGATCACTTTTGGCCGCATAGGGGTGACATGCCACTTAGCCATGTTGTCGCATAATTGTCTCTGACAGGTTGTTCGATAATTAAATGAGGATTTCCTTTGGTCTCTGAGTGGATCTATTGGGATTCTGTACCGTCTGAAGATAAAGTGTCCAAGCTAACGAGCCATTATTTTTTTGCTGTTACGTGGATCGAGGCAGATCAGGATTCGAACAGCCACCATTATTATCCATAGCCGAATATATGAGCCTATATAAAGGGGGTGGAGGAGAGAGAGAGGTTCTTTACAAACACTCAAGTATTTCTTCTTTCACTTTGCTGTCATGGCTCCCAAAGCATCCTTCTCCTCCGCTGTTGCCAAGATGGCCCCTAAGGGCAAGGGCAAGGGCAAGGCCAAGGCCAACGGGTAGGGCTGCACTATCGAGACTGCCCCCTCCCTGCTTCTCGACGACGTTCAGCTTTCAATTAATGATAAGCTCGCCAGAGAAGACAAAGTAGAATTCTTGAATATAGAGACACATATGCACAGTTGGACGCATGGATTCGTCTATGCGCCAACTTCTCACTGCCGTATGGGTAGCCCAGTCGTATGGTCAATCCGGCCTCATGAATAACCCTGCCGCATAGGTGGCCAAGCCGCATGACCCATCATGTCGTATGGCTTACTCGGCTGCATGGGTGACTTGAGCCGCATAGGAGGTCTATGCTACATGCCACATATCTTACTCGACCGCATAGAGGTTCTATGTCGCATTTGTTTTTGTTTTGATAATTCTAACCATGTCGCTTTGGCTTGCAGTAATTTTGCCTACTATACCCGACCGTATATTTCTACTATTTTTCCTTTCTTCCACTTTTTCACCCTTCCTACAAATTGAGCCTAAAACTTTATAACTATATTGTTTTGTTTCAATAGGGAGATGTTACAGCCCGTGCCTAGTTGATCGAATATAAGTATATGAGCGCATCCAGTCTACACTACAACATGGACGATAGTACAATGTCTAGACCACAATAGTCACCAAATGCTCACAATTATCAATCTTCTCAATTACAGTGAACTACTAGTAAGATTAATACCCAGTTACACATACACACACGATAATTACAGTGCACTATCATTTTCAGTACATCATACATGCGAGATCTCTAGAGAAAAATTTAGTTAATAACCACAAATATACATCAATCCATTAAATAATCTATCATAATCTTCTAGGTTCTCCAAATTTCATCATCCGATCCAATGTCATCTCCATGTCATCATCTAATAGTCAACTATCCAGTCAAGATTGCAATAAAGTACATCCATAAAAAAATATCACACAAAACTAAATAATCAATAAAAATGTAGTAAATGTACCAGATAATACAAAATTGAATATTGTAATTAAATAAAACCCACAATACTAGAAATAATAAGAAATAAGCTATAAATATGTACAAGATATCCTAGCATCTACGTGTATTAAAATATCTTTTTCGATATGTGGCCGACTAAGGTTTGGATTGGTCCAGCTTGAACATACGCGCAATGTATGTCAGGCTATGATTTCATACTCTTATGGTTTGACCACATATCTACTTGACATTTTCCATCTTCGATGAATCAGAAATCAATATCAATAAGATTCATAATTTGATATCATTTAATGCAGAGTCAAGATAAATAATGCAGAGTCAAGTATTTCTTTATGTCTGGATCGTGTCTTAATATGACTCAGAACTAGATAAGAAACTAAATGCATCATTTATAATGTATTGAGAGCAAGGATTATTTGCCTCTTGTCCCATTTGTTGAAGTTGTGACTATTTCCAAACCTATTAAAATACCAGATTTCAATATCATCCTATATATATTTTCTTAGAATACCTATTTTGGGTTATAAAATCCATAAGAACAATCCCTTGAGTCTTCTTGGCCAAACACTTTATTATTACAATTAGGCAAAACTCCTATTTTTATTTATTGATTATTTTTACATTATAAGTCCATTTATAATAAATCATTTAGAATATACTAAGCGCCAGTGGAACCTATTTAAATCATAATATTCCTCTTATAAAATCTATTCACAATTCTTTTACTATGGAAGCCTAATATTAATTCTCCTAAACACAAAGTAATTAATAGAATTTTATAAAAACCATGAGGGCTAAAAGATTTAATTACTTACTCTGAATTTTTTCGATCAATCCAACTATAAGCTAGCCAAAACCAATTCTCACATTTTCCAATTATTTCCATAGCCTTTAATTCAATACTTTAGCCATTTCTCTGAGTTTTAAGAGAGAGAAAATTTAAAGAAAGAAAGAGAAGTGAGTGACTCACCTAGAGAAGAGCAGTCAGCGGCTTCAGAGAGAGAGGGTCACTAGAGGATTATATTGAGGATTCTATGGAGGTGGAGACCTGCGCATGAGCTCAGGGTGAATAGAGTTTGTGATAATATTTACCTTAAGGCAAACACAAAGAAAGAAAGAGAAGATTAGAGCAATTCGGCTAGAGATCCAGGCGTTGGTGGAGATCAAACTGATGGACGTTAAGGCAACTCTTGAGGGGGTGAATAGAGTTTATAATAATATTTACCAACTAAAAATTGAAGGTTGTAACCAACTAATAAATTAATGATAGCAGATATTGAATATAGCAAATATAAAAAAGATAATGCTGAGTAAGAAATCACAATACACTGACACCGAGATTTTATACCAGTTTCTCTCGTGGAGGACTAATCCAGTCCCGAGAACTCTTACTCGGTGTTGATCTACTATTTATGAAATATGGTACACACATGCTTTTGATCCGAAGGCCACTCTAGCTTCTTACAACACGAGCTTTGATCCGATAGACTCGCGACTTCTTACAACAAAAAGCTTTTGATCCGAAGAGCTTGCTGACTTCAATAAAATTTAAACTCGAGCTTTACAACTCGAATAGACTTCTAACTGACATCACAATTGACACCAGAAGGCTAAACGAGTTTTCTTGGAAATAGGAATGTCTGTAGCTCTAGAATAGAGAATATAAAAGTGAATGGATTGATTGAAAATGAATGAAACTCTTAGCTTTTTATAGTCTAGTAGGGGGACCGAGTTCAGGCCGAGTTTGGTCCTCCAGCATTCATAAATTTGAACGTTGAGTTAAATTTGAACGTTGAGTTCCTAGTCCAGGGGTTGAATGAGTCTTTTCAAGAAACTAAAAATACTGGATCACTACCAGAAAAAGTCAAATTAGCGACGTAAAAAACGTCGCTAAATTACCAATAAACGTCGCTAATTACTTTTAGCGACGTAATTAGCAAAGTTTTACATAAGTCGCCTTTCAGCTAGTCACTGAAAGGAAAAATGTCGCTAAACGTTGCTATACCGACATTTTTTTGTGACGTAAATATGTCGCTAGATTAGTGACATGCTCATCTGTCGCTTAACGTCGCTAATTAGTGACTTATATAGTAACGTTACAACGACATCTTTAATGACCTGGCAATACTGCCATATCAGCAAGTTGCGATGTACAGCGATATTTTTAGCGACGTATAGTAACATTGTAACTTAGCAACGTGTATTAACGTCGCTACACGTTGCTAAACGTCGCTAAAAATATCGCTAATTGTACAGTGAAAAAATTAAAAAAATGAATACTAAATTGTTTCTAAACTATTATTCCTGTAATTTATTAATTCATAATCTGTATAAATAGACCCGGAGCAACTCTCCGTTGAATTTTTTGGGTTCCCCGACCCCCTTGGGTTGGACACTCAATACCGATAAATTAAAATATATTTAATATGAATAGTATAATAAATTTTGAAGAAAATAAAATATCCAGCAAATATCGTCGTAAAGAATACAGCAAATATCGTCGTAAAGAATACAAAGAATACAAATATCCAGCAAATATCTATACTACTACGGATCTGCAGGAGGATAACCAACGGCACGCATGAAGGATAAGAACAGATCATACTGCTCCCGTAAAATTGACACTGATGTCGATGGAGAAGGCAGTGACGTCGGTGGAGTCTGTGTCGATGTAGGCGCATCAGGAGGACGTATCCGCTCTAACTCTGCGAGTCGCTGGTTGTAAGAATCCATGGTAGATAACAGCCTCGTACTGCTATGAACTATTGAATCCTGCATCATCTTCAGCCTCTTGCCCATGGATAACTATGATGCCTGCAGCTCCGTCATATTGCGCTCTGTCGAGGTTCTAAGATCATTTGTCAAATCCCAGAGCTCCGTGATGCTGCGGTCAAGCTTATCGAATCGTGCGATGAGAGTCGGATCATCCGCCTGCGGCTGGGATCGGGGCTGCTCCTCCATCCTTCGCAACAACTCATCATGGAGAGACGCAATCTAACGGTCAACGGCCTCCTAGACTCTGGCCGACGACTGCGAGGGCTGTGGGGAATGCGCACTTGTCGGGGAGGCCCTAGCTGACTGCGTCACAACCATGGTTCTATAGGATCCCGTACCATAGTACGTACACTTTTGGTGACCACCAGCGGCAGTCACCCATAGGTCATCCACCGACGGAGCTGGAGCGGGCTGCGAGGAAGTACCAGCCTCTTCAGCTGTAGGTGTACTAGCAGTCGCCCGCTCACGCAGCCTAAGATACTCAGCCTAGAAAAGTTTGGATACTCGATAATTCCCTAAGTTATATTAAAATTAACACAAAGTAAAGTAATACTTACATAGGTCTGCGGGGTCCTTTCATCAATGAGATTTCTGTCCTTGCGATGGGTGGCCAAGGAGACGGTCACCATGTTTGCATCCTCACCCCTCTGTACCTATTAAAAATATATTATTTAGTACTAAAATTAAATATTTTTTCCTACTACAATTTTATCGTACTTATATTAAAATAAAATATCTTAAATAAAAAATATACCAAACGACATAAATATTCTATCATGAGAATCGAGCCACCATACCACTTTGCAGCATTCTGCCTAGCCGCCTTGGCCTTCTCGGACCTTTTCTTATAGCTCGGATAATCGAATCTTGCCCTCATCGTTGTCCACTGCTCAATCATGATCCAAACTTGGATCAGTTTTCCAGCACGATCACGAGACTTCTGGTCATCCAGAGCATCACGGATAAGCTTGGCGGTAACGGCAGGAAACATCCGCTAGATCAACTCGGCCCAGTGTGTAGGATAGAAATACGTTTGCTACAATAAATAATTTAGTAAATGAGCATCACGGATAAGTTATATAATATGCATAAATTAGAGGATTTATATAATATATTTTTACCTTGAAGTGCACAAACCAGAATGCCTTCCTCTCCTACGGAACTTTAGAGTAGTTGATCCAAGGGCCACCATAGTTGTTTCTCAGAAATAGGCCCAGGCATCTCTGAACCGATGATGGACGATATCTATATAGAGATAATTATTTAGATCAAAAAATTCAATATATGATGAATAAAGAAATATACGATATATATGATACTAAACCATCTAATTGACTTACTTTGTACCATCGGCCCAAATCTCTATCCTCGTCTCCTCCGAAGGTGCGCATGGAGGATCTTGTTGATGCTGGGAAACGTTGGCACGACCTCCTCTACATGCTCATCTGTCTCCATGGTTCCATATGTAGGACGAGCGCTGGACGAGGGAGTACTATTACGCCTGAAACTACTCGTCTCAGGAGTGATGCCACGTAACGTCGTCGCAGTCGAAGATATGACTGATCGATATACTGGAGTACTGGGCGACGATGATCCAGAACCAATAGTAGGCATTACCGGAGGAGCACTCTGTCTACCTCGGGACCTGCCGAGCCCTCCGTGTCGTCTTGTCATACCTGATAACAACATATAATGAATAAAGAAATACACAAATAGATAATATATTCTACAGTCAAAATATTATGCATACCTCACAACATTCATAGAATTGTACAATAAATAACCAGTAGTGTCACAATTCTAAATGGATAGTACATTCTACAGTCAAAATATAATACATATATTCGTCAAAATAGTACATTCTACTGTCAAAATATAGTTACATTCTACAGGCAAAATATTTTATTTTCAATCATCTGTAAAAAATTCATCTTGTTCGCCTTCCTCGTCCTCCTCTTCCTCTTCCCCCTCCTTGTCTTCACTTTTATCTACTTCGTCTTCATCTTCGGATAATTCTATATCTTCTACATTAATACTCGTGTAATGAGTAACTTTCGTTGAGTCCACATCTGTAATATTTGTTACAAGAGGTAGCTCATCCTCCTGATAAGCTATTTCGTTAATATTAAAGGTATTTCTAGCTTTAGTCTTGCATATTGCCCACCAATCCGACCTCGCTGTCCCCCGTCTAGGATAAGTTATGAAGTACACGAGCTGAGCCTGACTTGATAGGACAAATGGTTCGTAGCCTTGATATCTACGCTTGTAGTTTATATCCACAAGGCTATGCTTGTCAATTTTTCAACCTTGATCTTGAATCGGATCGAACTATTCATACTTGAATAGCATAATATTAGCAGGTTCTATGCCATAATTATATTTTAACTCCACAATCTCTCGTAAGATGTCAAATAAATTATTGCCTGGATCGACGTCTTTGTAGTTCAAAGATTTGATACACAAACAACTATTTTTCGTGGAATCAAGATCCAGAAAGCTGTCTCTGATAGGAGCATTTGTTGACTTGAACCTAAACCTATTCACACAAAAACTTGGCCATGTTTTAACGGCAGTAATCCCAGTTCTATGGCTTGTTCAGACAATACTCTAAAGTCGGTTACACAAGTTTTTTCACTCGACACAGGGTCGTCTGCCTAATTACTAGGTCATCTCACAAGGTTATAGGTACAAGTTCAACCACACAATTTATCGTATAAATTTGTCGCATGATACTCGTGCCAATTCCTAAGGCCAAACTATTGTTCATTTATACGGGATATTCTACCCAAGCTCGTTTTACTCAGATTTCTAAACAATGAGCACAGATCATTCTACTCACAATAATATGTTCGTTTGTACATGGTAGGAGTTCATTCAGTCAAATCCATGATATATCCAAGATGCATGACAAGCCTAGCAATTGTTATAGTCTATCTCCTCAAGCATGTTTGATAGAACTAATATATCCATTCTAAGTCTAGACCACCAAGCCATGATTCATTTCTAAATCATTGATCTCAATCATAAACTCTAAGTCTTTTGTAAACCCCCTCAATTTATTATATAGATAGTCGGGTATGGGATAGAAAATTTTGGTTTAGCAGCAGATGTTTGAGGTTTAGAGTAAGTTGCATATGTCTGTTATTTGTTAATTAAACCCTTGGCGTGCCATACCATTGTTGAATTATCCGGAGACCAACATCAGCCCATAAATTCTAACAGACTGTTGTACTTTTGACTTGACCCACCAATTTAGGCACTGGACTTTTCCGTCACTCAAAATCAAATCCGTTGTGCCCTAAATTAATTGCAGAACTTCCCGTATCCAAAATCCCATATTTAAATTCCGTGTTTGACACCTGTGTCGTTATCTTTAATTTTGAGACACTAACTTAACCCGTTGAGCCAGACTAACTAAAGGGTCCAAGACTGACTCCAAGCCCACACCATTTTGACATTTATGTCACTTGTAAATTTAGACCCCAAGTGCCCCCATTTAATTTAAAAGCGCGGGACATCTTTATTCTAATTAAATCGGGGATACCAACTTTGACTAATCCCATTTTAATCCCCATTTAATTCCAATACCTATTTAATTAAGTCCATGCTAAACACACATTACTCCCTCACCCTACAAAATACCAAACACCATTTTCCCTATAAATTTTCCATCATTTCATGTGTTTGTGCAATTATCCAAACTGAAGGGGCTAAATTACAAATATTGCAACATGTGGCACATCCTCATTGGTCAAGGCCAAATGGAGAGGCACCCTCTTCTTTGACCGTAGTCAACCTTTCTTCTCCCCTTCCTTTGTATAAAGAAACCCTTCTCTTCATGTAAAATCCTCACCCCACATTTGAAATGAGGAGATCTCCACCCTCCATTCATCACACAACCCCCTATAAAATGTCACCATCACCTCCCTCGTCCCCATGCCGGCCCTAATCTCCAAATACCTAGGAAACCCCATCACCCTCTCTCTCTCCTCTCTCCTCTCTCCTCTACATTGGAAACTGAGCCATCCCCTTCCATATTTATTTCTTTCTTCTTCTTCTTCCTTTCTTCTTCTTCCTGGATAGCTTACTCCAGCCAGCCTAGCTCTCGCCTAGCTGTGCAGCGCCATACCCACTCGATCACCGCCGCCCTCAACCTACTATTCTCCGGCGGCTGATCTTCTCTCCAGCCATGAGCCTTCGCGGCTCCGGCCTGATGCAACCCGCACCGAGACCCTCTGGCCAATCGAGCTTTGCGCCACCTATACCCCGGCCTCGAGCTTCGGCCTGCTGCCTATCCACCACCACTTCCTCTACTCATTTGCTCCACCGAGCTCTTCTGCCACCCTCACACGCACCTCCCCACAACCCCGATGAGCCCGCATCCAGCCTTCCACCGGCCAGCCGATCATCCCCCACTTCTCCGCACCCCCATCAACACCCCGGAGCTTCACCATTATACCATACCCCTCCAGCCATGAGCTTCGACAGTCGAACGCAGCCTTTCCGTCGACCTCGCTGCGTGCGCTCCATATCGACCACCCTATTGATCCACCACCACCGCCTGCCGTAGCTACCTCCATGACTACCCTGCTGATCAGGCCCTCACCCATACCTCTTCACACCACCACCTCCACCTCCAGCTTGTTCTCCGGCCAAGCCCCGGTCGACGCCACCTCGCCGAGGTATATCACTCCCCTCTCTTTTTGATATATGTTGCTTGGTGTTGAGTAGTTAGGGTTAATATTTATATAATTGTTTTGTGTATATCTTAGTGTAATGCCAGTAAAACTTGTGTTAATAAGGAGTAATTAAGGTTTAGTGTAGTAGTTAGGGTTTATTTAAATAAGTATAAAAAATGAATGTTTGGATACACAACGAATTAGGGTTTGAGGATAAATGGATGTGAGTTTAGGGTTTGTTCTTCATAAATTAAAATGAATTTAAATGATTTGCATGGAGGTTTGGGATTTGATTTTAATGAGATGTTATGAATATATTACATGGTGGAAAAAATGCTAAATCAATTAATAAAGATTAAATTATGGAGAAATAAGATTCTGATATTTTGAACGTTGATGAATACTGAGGAGCACGTGGTTGATTGTGGACTAGTGTGTAGTGTAAAATCACTAATCGGTAATTTAGGCACTGGAAATTAAAGATAGTTAAATTAGAATAGTACTTTGTGATTTGGTAACAATGATATGAAACGAAGGGTTAATAATCATTAATTGTATTTTGAGGATGGTTTGATGATATGGTACAAATGACTAGTTAGTTTGATGTATCGTACCAATAGTCAACTGTGGTCAACCCCCTAGTGTCTTGTCCTTATGAGTCGCAGCTGATACTGAGCATATGTATATACGTGTGTCACACCCCTGTTTGCCGTGTGATAGATTATTGATTTGATTTGTATCTCATCTCTAGGTACTACGGGACCTGAGGACTTGGACGTAGTACCGGATCTCCGTCATCAGCAGCCGGACGCAGGCAAGTGTACCTTGCCACCCTGTATTTCAAATTACAGATATTTATTGTTTCTTTATGTACATTGTGCGCGTATTTTGTTTACGATCGATATTTCGTGTCCGAATCACAACTGGGAGCAGACGTTTGTCGTAACCTCTTAGAAGGAATGTTAGATGTTCGTAACATCTCGATGTACGTACTTGAGTATATCAATACCCTAGGACACACTCATATACTATGATCGTACCAGATTCCTGTATCCTGATACTAACATCATGACCAGAGACTGGGACGACCTTAGGGTCGCGTCTGTTGAGTTATTTCTGCGTGTCCAGACTGTTAGATAGCGGTTCAGGTTCAGCGCACCATCGTTGACCGCTTGGGAAGGAGAAGACAGTTACTAGACATTTGGGCTCCTCTGTACGCGCTTATATATGTATGTGTAGTATTTATGTAGTGATCCTGTATCTAGTGTAGTGGTATCACCCGTATGACTCTTTGCCCGGAGCTGTGGTACGTCCTGTGTGTTTCCGTGTCCGGAGCTACAATTTTATTTTGGACAGCCCACGCGTCGAACATTGTCTTTAAACTGTTTCTCACTTGTTTGGTTATGAAAGATTATTCCGTTGTTGCACTTATACTTTCTGTTATACTTGGCATACTGTATTTTTGTACCTTGTTACGTCCCTCTGAGGACCTGGTCCCCTGCCAGTTTTGCAGCATAGACGATTACGAAGCATTTGGAGTTGCTGACGGAGTTCTATGTCTTGCGGGCACTGTACCAGGTGCTCATATTATTTCTACCGGCATTATGGTTACTTATTTCATATTGATTATTCATCTGCTGTTGCAGCCTAGTTTTTGTTGACTCATCTCTTATCGAGTCTATTCGAGTTTGTGTGTTATTGGACGACCGACTTTAGCACATGTAGCTCTTTCTTGTATACTATTGTACATTATGGATTGAGACATAGAGGTCTACATTTATGGGATATCTAGATAGTGTCCTTTATATTATACAGCTTATACGTATTCGAGTCAGACCAGAGTCTGGTCGAATGTGTAGCTGGCGTGTCACGTATTCCTGGTCCTACATATTTTGGGACTGGGGCATGACATCGTCTAACAAGATTCATGTATTCGTTCACAAAACCATCAAGCATAATTTACTCTAAGTTATAGATTAACTCATCCTTGAAATACTTTCGATTCACTTGTATTCCAAAATTTGTCTTATCATTTCGAAACACTAGTCAAGACGATCCATCAGTTGTCACGCTCCGATCTCCTGCAAGTTCGATCGTCCTCGTTGGACATCAGATTACCAGGCCAACGCTTCCACTGGATAATTATTATAATCCGGACGTAACGCATGTACGAGCATAGAGTTACGCTCGTACTAGACAAAAATATCGAACGTTATGGTTATCATCAAAATGATCGAGATACCTTATCATTTTACTTTGCTCCATCCAATATATATATAAAATCTATCAAGTCATGTCCGTTCATGCCGTGATTATACGTCTAGCAAAATTATCCAACTTCAATGTTACCGTTTAATAAATCCATAGTCTACTTCTGGCATTCCTCAAGCAACTAAGTTCAATACTCAAGCCAAAGTCTATCCACTTTTGATATATTCCATTCACCGAGTTTGTTTGAATAATCACGGAACATGTTCTCGTGAGTTCGATAATCCCCGCTGGACGTAAAATTATAACGCAGATGCTCCCGCGGGATAATCTTTCTCGGTCGGGACTGATTTTGAAGGTTATCTTTTTGTACTAGATTCAAGATCGTTCTTCCAAACTCCAAGTCAAATCCGTTATAGCTTAACTCTTTCATCGAACCACAATATCCATACTTAATTTTCAATTCATTTGATTCAATTCAAAATCGCACGTATGATCCATCATATTTTCTTGACCAAGATATCGATTTCTATTACCTTGATCCCCTATTCGATATAAGCCTTATTACTTATTCAAGACATACTCAATCGTCCAAACCAACTATCGTACGAGACCTATGAATTCGCTTGAATATTTCCAAAATGATCCTCAATCGCGTTCGCATTACTCGTTAGCATATTCACAAAGTCGTTCCTTAGAATTCTTGTGCGATACCTAAGCATCGCCTGATAAATCTTAGCCTCGTATATATCATGTTGATATTCATCAAAGTAAACCATATTTGATTTATATCTTCCATATACGAAATACCGTTTGAGCTATTTCCTAAAATTCAAGCACGATCTTTATATTCGCCTTAGCGATAAACTGATAACGTTTCTATCGGTTGGCATTCTAAGTATGCCTTAACTTTTCCTGAACGATATCCTAATCTCGCTTGCAAGTAGCTTGCACCAAAAAGGTTTTGGCGCGAGATAATAAACATAACTTAGCCGAAAGGTTGTGTGCATAGCTAACCGTCCGAACGATATTCTATCTCGCACACTAACCAATTGGGCAATCACGTATAGATATTTGGGTTTGCACATAACTTGCAAATTCTAGCACTAATCTATTCCCACAAAGTCTAATACATGTCGGAACAAGGGTCATCGTATTACTATCTAGTTTAAGCAATCATATCATTCACCTGCACTTTTTAAAATTATTTAGACTCATTGTTTGGAATATTCTATTGGGACATTGAGAGAGAGTATGCACATAACCTACGAACGAGCTTTCAAAACTGAGAAAATCGATACAAAATCCAAAGGCGTAAAGCCATGCACTGATACCAATATGTCATGCCCTTATCTCCCGCAGGTAATCGGCCGTCCCTGCTAGGCGCGAATCATCGCGCCAACTCTCCTGTGGGACGATCTTTCTCATTTGGACGTGATACCGCACGAGCACAAGCTGCGCCCGTGCAAGGCCATGATCAGACAGGCAAAAAATATCTAAGCCACAGAGTCGCACAGATAGTCCGAGTGCAGCGGAATAAGAAACGAACAAGCGATTGGTAACAAGTTCACAGAGTCGTCAATAGTGGAAGTATTGAATAACAAAAGTATAGAAGTAAAATAAGCTATTTATTTATATTGAACAAGAGTTATAAGCGGTGCTAGACCGAGATTATAAGTCGCTCAAGTCCTCTCTCTCTCTTGAAATAATAAAAGCGTGCCAAGTGGCTATAATTTATGGAATAAAACATAGGCAATGTTTCAATATTATGTCTTGTATATGTGCTTTAGTTCCGGACGCAACGTTCTACGGCTCCAGAACGAACTCCACGTCTTAGCCCATATGAAGGGGGTTTTCGTACGGAACAAGGTTCTCCCGCACCCTGCAAGCAATATGGTAGTTTATCAGTTCATGAATGCACTGGTGGGGAGGCTTCTCACCCTCATGACAAATCCAAACACGTTGTATAGGTTTCGAACACCATCTATTAAATTATTTTCTATTCTTGCCTGAGGATCAGTTTTATGGCATAATGTACAAGCCTACTAGTGTCGCTGTGCATCGTGCGATATAAGAGTAACACAGCGAGACTTACCAACTTACCATTTATCCTTCCTCGTCCATGGTAAACCAAGTTAAACCAAGCATGAGTACGTATAATGAATCCAAGTAACATTGCATAAGCAAACATGAGTGCCATGAGCGAGGTGTTGTTCTGGTGCACTAGTTACACAGATTATCCAGAAGTATTACAGAAGATGTTCAAGTGTTCAATTATGTATAAGTGTGTTATACTCATATCTGTTCAGGTGATTCAGATTCCATTATACGATGCAATGACTCATATGCGGATTGTCGCTAAGCGATGATGACTTATCTATGTGAATAGGAGTCGTTGGCATAGCCATAAAGGACAGGTTATTGTTAAAAGCGAGAATGTATACGACTCAAGGAACGAGGCATCACATCCATCCTGCCCGAATAGATGACTACTTAGTCTAAGGAGAGAATGGAATAAAGTATGGTTCATAAGGCGCTACACGCCATCCTGACTTGAAACAGACAAACTAACAGATGCTCCGTCCGGATCGGCCCTAGTGCCCTGAAGACCGTCCGTAGGAACTAATTTAATACCTTGTGCACAAGTTGTCCACGACATATAATTCTTGGGTCTCAGATTCACGAAATTCAATGAGATGTTAATTCTTGATTCTTGTTCAAAATGAGTATGATCCGCGAGCTGTGATTCTTACTTTACTTGACATGATGCAATCCCCTGGTTCGGGAATTACCTTGGCGACCTAACGGTCCCGGATACTTTCAGGTTCATACTTACACTGAACGACTATTATAGAGCCTTCCGATAAATTGGATGAATGTAAGGCAAGATAATGTTTACTTGGCTGTAGCATAAAATTGTGTTATAAGTATTAAAATTTGATAATGAGTACATGTTACAATGTAAGCAAACAAGCAATGCATTTATATTTGAAACATAAGCATTTATGTTAGCATGGTCTATAGTGTATTGCGAGGAGTGAAGCCGTACAGGGACATATCGAGCGACATAATCTAGGGGACGAGCAGTGTAAATAAGTGAGCATTGCACTACAGGGAGTATATAACGATTTACTTGAGGCATAACGGGGTCTACTTCCACAAAGCTAAGGTAGCATGCGAGGGTCCAAGTTATAAGCCAAGTTTTATTTCTATGTTCTAACACAAGCAATACAAGATGGAATTATTTCCTTAGCTAGGTGCGTTGTATTCTTTATTAGCATGCAGAGGGTGATTCACCTTGCGACTAGCATGTATCGTCCATATTTTAAGTGTGCTGGCTAAGCAAAGACAAGTTTATCGTAGCCACCCACCTTAGCGATGATTCACCTCGGTCGAGTGATACTCCGAGCGAGCCTTTGAATGTATAAGTCTGAACTCCTAAAGGGCACGTCTGGAAATCCTTTGCCTCAAACGAATCTTCTTGCTAAGCAAAGCAGGTTGGGTCGTTGCACCTGCGCCGTTTGATCGGCTATCTGCTTGAACGGAATGAGTCGTTACACCCCACCACCCAACTTGGTCGCGGGTCCTACCTAACGGTCGACTGTGTATTATATATAGGGAGTAAATTATGAGAATAGCCCACCATTTAACTGTTTATAAAATCATAGGTATTTTACTAATTTACCCCTCCAACAACCTAATTTTTCATTTGGGAGATATTTTTACCAAAATACTACCAATTTTATGGCAATTTTAATCCGTTTGATGGGTATTTTGGTTATTTTGATAAAATCGACCATAATACATTATATTAACTATATTTTAAGGGTATTGGAGTAATTTGGCACCCAATTTTTTTTATAAATATGGGATAATTTTTTCAAATTTGCCATAACACTTTTCTTTCCTCTCTTTCAATATTAACAAACAACCTAGTGTTAAGAGGTAATTTACTGTCATAGAAAATTATCAACCACCACAGCAATCACAAGATCAACAACCTCCACCACAACAAGGGCCTAAACTCGAAAGAAGATTAGAAGTTTGCCATCAATTTAGCGGAGTTTACATGGTATGAAGTTCTTATTGAATGCTTACATTGTAGAAAATGACTCCAATGGAAACCTAACTATGACACATGAATTCTACATAGGCATATGAAAAAGTGTATCTAGTAATCTAGTATCTTCTTGAAAAAATTTATATTTTTAATATGTATTATATTATTATTTCATAGGTCATAGTTATATTTAAACCTAATTGCGACTTATGTTTGAGTTTCAGCTTTTAATCTCTCTTTAAACTTCATTTGTTGTATTACAATTTATTTTTGAAGAGAAAAGCTGAAACACAAATATAAGTTGCATGACTTATGTAACAAAAGTAGTGTATATTAAAAAAATTATATTTACAAAGTAATGATGGACTCATTCCCTTTTAAAATTGTATATATTAAAAAATTCTTTCCGCTTCTCATATAATGTTATATCATATTTTAATTTTAATTTCATTAATAAAATTTATCTCACTTTCAACAAATGTAAAATTTTTGGAATATTTTTAATAAAATCGGGCTTACCCTGAACTAGCTCGGACCCAGCCCAGTCCGATTCGGCCCGGCCCATTCTTGACCGAATTTGGGTCAAGGCTGGGTTCAGTCCCCCACTCCTCTGGTTCGAGCCTGGCGGGCCCGACTCCATTCTGATTTAAACCCTTCCTGCCTCCACTCTGGTTCTAATCCGACATTTATCATGACTGGTCAAACCAGGTCAACACTAGGCCTGGGCCGGGCCGGGCCGACCAGACCCGACCTGACCCGATTAACACCTTGACACAAGGATAAAAAATCTGAGAGGAATATTTGGACTTTGAGAGATTATAGAAAATTATGGACGGATATATAACACTACTAAAATACTGAACATTAGTGACGAAATATTGGCGACGATTGACATCCGTCGCCTAATAGCGACGACAAAGCTACATCTTGACGACCAATGACCATTATTTAGAAATTTACTTAATTTTTGTCGTCAGGTCGTCGCGATGTCATCACCGTATTATGCGGGAATAACGCAGTAAACCTTTATGACTGATTGGCGGCAGCTACTCGATTGCGGCGACGTACTAGGACGTCGCTTGTCCATCGCCTATGACTCTGTCCTTAATTAAAAGAAAAGGTGTCCGATCAAAATTTAATATTTCGATCGACAACTCTCTCTCTCTCTATCTCACCCAACTGTCCCTCTCCCTCTCCAGTGGGCTCCTCCCCGTGGTCCCCACTCTTCGGCGTACCACTTCCCGTAGTCCCCTCTCTCCGGCGACCCCCTTTCGGTTGTCCCCTCTTCTCCGGTGATCCGCCCATTCTCCCATCTATTGTGATCTCCTCCCGTATTAACCTATCTTCGGCATTCCCCTTCTCGTGGTCCTCTCTCTGGCGACCCCCTTCCCGTGGTCCCCTCCCCTATCCCACTGTAATTTATCATCCTATCTTTGATGTGTGTGGGTGTTATTTCTGTGGCTACTCTTTTGGTTGGTGGTGGTGGTGTTCTTATTGTTGTCTAAAATTGGTATTGTCGTATCATTTGGGGATAAGTAATAGTCAGTGTATGCTTGAATCCTGATCAAAATTTATGTCCCATTAAAAAATTAGGACCCTATTTTTCAACAAAACCAAAATAAATATATGAATAAGTTTACTCTCTTTGCATACACATATAATCGTCGACTATGTCTGAAGAAATTTTATAATTGGTCTTTACGACCTTGAGGGTTGACTTCAATAAGAAGCAGAGATAATCCCTAGAGATGACATAATCCTTCTCTCAATATGTCCCTTCCCTCTATGTCCCTCCCCTCGGTAATGATGATACCACAACCCATCACTATATTTTATAGTGTGAGATGAGTCTTAGCATTACATTATATGGGTTCATCTTAATTTTGTTATATCCTTCAAATACTATATTTGATAAGAACATATACTACACTGATGTAAAAAACTTAAATGATTCATACTAATGTATGCTAGAATAAATTTTGGGTAGTGTTCTGCGCTATCGATATCCTGATTCATGTTGATAAGATGCGAAAAGGCATCATATTAAACAAGTGTCGATGTTGTAACTTTCATGGAGGTGGTGGAGAATGCAATAACTCCCCAACATGTGATGCAAAGCTTCATATTGAACAGACCAGCAAAAAAAGTTCTTCATAGGTGATGGGTCAAATGGGAGTCTTGTCGATACGAATCCTATTTACAGGATTCTGACAGAACATACCAGTTATGGAGAACTTTTTTTGTCTGATCTGTTCAATGTGAAGCTCTGTTTCACCTGTTTCTCTACTTTTTACTATGGTAGAATATGCAAAGTATTAATAACAATGCTTTTAGAATATCTATTCGATATCGTATGTACATCTAATTGCCTTTGTATATTTTTTCTTACGATACAAAAAATTTCACATCCTTCAAGCAATGGATCGTTACTTGGTTGATCGTACATGGATGTACATGCAGCAACACAAGAGCAGGATTGGTCTGAGTGACGATTTTAAGTCAGGCATTAAGTATTTTTCAAGTATGCCATGACCAAACTTGATTACATGGATGGTCCAAAAGTCAAGTGTCCATGTGCTCATTGTCAGAATAAACGTTACAAAGAAGTGGTGATTGTGAGGAAGCATCTGACCCTTAAGGGTTTTTTACGTGATTACGACCTGTGGGTATCACAAGGTAAACTTTTTGCGAAAATGCAGTCTGCTTTTGTTGTGAATGTTGTACGGATGTTGCCATCGAAGATGATGTAGACTATGTTGATTATGGAGACCATAACTTGGCACAAGATATGGTGTATGATACGGCATGGCCTAATTTTAATCTGAAGGATCCAAATCCAGATGGAAAGGAGTTCTATGATATGTTTAAGTATGCAAATACTCCTATATATCCTAGTTGTGAGACTCATTTTGTATTGTCGATAGTGATGTTCTTGTTAAACATAATTTCTGATTTTAACTTATCGCAAGCTTGCTATAATCGGATCACACAATTATCAAAGATGTGTTACCGAAAGAATCTAAAGATCTTCCTAAAAAATTCTATAAATCGAAGATGATGGTTCGATAGCTCGGACTATGGTACAAAAATATATTTTGTTGTTGTAACGAATGCGCATTGTATTATAAGGGAATGACGAGCGCTAATTTTTTTTTTATTAGCGACGGTTAGCGACGTTGAGTCGCTAATTTTGCGACGTAATTTGTGTCGCTAAACGTCGTTAATATAGCGACATATTTTTTTCCTAACGATATTTTTCAACATATTTAGCGACATTTTATTGACCTAGCAAATACTGCCATGTCAGCAATTTACCGACATTTATCGACATATTCAGTGACGTACGAATTTAGCAACATATTTAGCGACGTATAAAAACGTCGCTAAATGTCGCTCAAATTTCAGTCAAAAATAATAAAATTATAAAATGGTTTCCAAACCAATCTTCCTGCAGTTTATATAAATAGATATGGAGCAACCCTCCGTTGAATTCTCTGGGTTCGCCGACCCCTTCGGTGGAACACTCAACACCGGTAAATTAACATACATTTAAAAATAGGCAGACCCGGAGCAACCCTCCGTTGAATTTTCTGCGTAAGAAATATAAAAAAAGTGTATATGAAATATCAGTACAGTCACAATAAACACAAAATAAAAGTATCACAGTTACACAAATAGCACAATATAAAAGTTCACAGTCACACAATAACCACAATAAAAGTATATGAAATATTATAGTCTCAATCTCGAGGATATCCAATACGCTGGGATAGATACCAGTCCCTCAGATATTGCACATAATCAACGTCTAGGTGATCAATCTCCGCTATAGGTGATTGGTGACTGGAACTCCCCCTCTGAGCTGGTGCCTGCCCAACAGTAGGAGGCACCACTTCCTCCTTAACAATAGGAGATTTTACTTCCTCCTTAACAGTAGGAGGTGCCTCTTCCTCTTTAACATTCACTTCCTCCTTAACGATCATGGGTGCCATCTGGTAAGATAGATGGAAACAAATAATATAATTGATAACAGATATAAATATATATATCTATAGAGTTAATGCAAGATACTCAATGAATCCAACCATGGGTGCCATTGTGCTTACGTTCCAATTAGGTCATTTCCCATATTCTATTTGAGGATTGGTTTAAAATTTGTTCACTAGGTGATAGATATATATTATTTGAATTTCTTGTGTTGAATTAAGGCTTTGTCCAACAATGGCATTCCGGAATTTAGTTTGTTGTATCTATTATATAAATACACTCTCTCACCTTTATGGAAGTTACTATTTTGATTATTGGATAAACACACATTGGTTGTATGGTATGTTTGGGTTCATGTGTGTTATCCTAGATCATTTCTAGCATTTTTTTGAGTATTTATTTAAAATTAGTTCAGTAGGTGGTTGATGTGTCAAATTAAGGCTTTGTTCTACCATACCATTCTGTAACTTGATTTCTTTTGTCTATTATATACATACACTAACTCACCTTAATGACCTATGGTTATAGCTGCTAATATCTCTCCAAGGTTAAGATATTAATTATATCGGGAATTCCAAGTTTCTTTGAGACTTGGACATGAGGATTTGGGTTTCAACCTATTGAAGATGAAGAGAAAAAGCATCTATTGTCGGCTATTATACCGATAAAGGCATGTGTAGTCAGGGAGTTTTACCACTAGGAGCTTCTGAGAAACGTCTGCACATAGACCTTGGATCAACTCTTAGGGCAGTGCTTCGTGCATGACTTTTCGGAGGCCGGTAACACTTATTTTCTTTTCTTTTCTTATCAATTTTTGGAAAATATTATACATACATATATATATATATATTAGCAACAAGGTTATCGTCTCTGCTATTTCTTGAAGATAAAGGCGAGATCTAGGGTTCTCCTACAGGGTTCCCTCACTGACTAATTTTAATTTTTGATGTGTCCCCAAAAGGAGGCCCGAGGACTCTATTTATAGAGAATAGTGGAAACACATCTCCACTCCTAGCCGCATGCGGGACTAAAATATCAACTCCTAAAATAAGAATTGATATTCTAAATCCCACCATCAACAGAGTCTACGTGCAATCAATGCAGCCCCCACCTAACACCCACATATGCCCCACCACACCCTATGTGCACACCTTAACACATACAAAATATTATATTGAGATACCTATTTGGTGGTGTAGCTAATATGGGACTATCTTTCACTAGTCCAAAGGCAAAACACCAACACATGGGGGGGGGGGGAAGAAACACGAAGACGCTAACTGATCTCTTCGCACCATTACACCATAATCCGGGTAGCCAAAGATTGGCTAGATGGGAGGATAGGGAGGAGGGCTGGACTACGGTAGAGAGAAGGAAGAAGGGGTTTCGAGTCTCCACATCGAAGAGGACAACCAACAAAAATTAACATTGTTAGGAATATGTTTTAAAATACCAATCATTAAAAACTTACTGTAAAAGTTTGACATGGGCCTCACGAACGCAGGCCTTCAGTGCATCCAACAAATTACGATGTTCACTCTTCCACTTTGTTCATATTCGATGAGTACGTTGTGCCTCAATGAGTACGACAATAGATGCTAGCTAGCAAGGGCTAGGGTTAGTGTTAGGGTTAGGTTTAGGGTTAGGGTTTACACCCTCTCTTACAGTCTGTGTCGTGTCTGTGTCAGTATGTGTGTGTCGTGTTTGTGTTTGTGTCAGTGTCATGCATCTGTGAAAGAGAGAGAGAGAGAGAGAGAGAGAGAGAGAGAGAGAGAGAAAGAGATCGAGTTAGGGTTAGGGTTTACACCTTCTCTCACAATCTGTGTCGAGTTTGTGTCAGTGTGTGTGTCATGTCTATGTCTGTGTCGTGCATCTATGAGAGAGAGAGAGAGAGAGAGAGAGAGAGAGAGAGAGAGGGTTAGGGTTTACCTAGAGGAGGAGGAGGAGGAGGAGAAGGAGAAGGAGGAGGAGGGGGACGCCGGAGAAGGAGAAGGAGGAGAGGAGGGGAAGAGGAGATTTTCAAAAAAATTGGGGGAAGTCTGCGATTGAAGGGGGGAAACAAAAACTATTTTAATTTTTTAGCGACATCGTTTAGCGACGTCAACTAATGACGTCGCTATCAAAAAAAGTTTGTGATGTAATAGACGTCGCTAACAATGTCGCTAAATACGTCGCCAAACGTCGCTAAATAAAAAAACTCTGCGACGTTTAGCAACCATAGAGAATCTTATAGCAACTATTCTTTAAAAAAACTTAATTACTGTCGCTAAACGTCGCTATATGTCTCCAACAGCGACGTATAGCGAAGTTTATTTTTGGAGTCTCTGAAATCTTAAATATTAGCCACACAGATTGTTACAAGTCTGTTTGGCAAAATAAAAATTCATCTAAAATAAAACAATGTCCATTCAAGTACATGCATTACTTGCCGATAATAAAGCGCTTACAAAGAATATATATGTTGCTGAATAAAACAAAACACATGACATGGAATAACGAGAAACGTACAATGGATGATGAAGAATTGTCACATCCTTCTGATGGAGAGGCGTGGAAGTATTTTGACCGGTGTTATACAAATTTTGCCGCAAAGCCTAGAAATGTATGATTGGCTCTATGTTTTGATGGCTTCACT
This sequence comes from Iris macrosiphon, assembly GCA_036927795.1. Lineage (NCBI taxonomy): Eukaryota > Viridiplantae > Streptophyta > Magnoliopsida > Asparagales > Iridaceae > Iris > Iris macrosiphon. The sequence goes on from JAYESA010000003.1 coordinate 45,891,262, forward strand.
CCTTTCGGACAGTCGAGATCTCAATACTCATGTTGGTCGGTGATTCCCACCCCTTATAATCTACCACCATGGATGTGTATAAAGACTCCTTATATGTTCTTGACAGTTATCATACTCGGTCCTAGAAATCCGATGAAGAATATCGATATATATTGGTAGTCGTTGGTGGATGAGCTGAAATAACTATGGGAGTTGGGCATCACGACCTGCGATATTTCAGGAAAATATAAATTTTAGATGATAGCTTCTCTTATGTAGATTATCAATGATTTTTCTGCATATGATATATCATCGGGATGGAGTACCCATGGAACTAAGTCATGTCAAATATGCATAGAAAAGAGTGAGACATACCGTCTTAAGCATGGAGGGAAGGTCTCATTCTTTGACTGTCACCGTCAATTTCTATCTGCATTACATCCTTGGAGAAAGAACAAGGAGGCATTTAGAGCTAGAGAACAAGAACTTTCTCATCCACCTACCAGATTGTCGGGATACGATATTTGGGAAGATGTGAAGGATTTGTCGACTGTGATCGGATATGATAACTGTCAAGAACATATAAGGAGTCTTCATACACATCCATGGTGGTAGATTTGTCGCATACCCTGACGCTCCATCATTTGCATCTATGCCCCCGTCATCATCTGATGCAAATCCCGGTACCCCATAGTCGGTTCATCTACCAGATACACCGACAGTTGTATGTTAGGACTCAGAGTATCCGGACTTAGAGTATGATGCTAGTAGTCGGTATATCCCCCAATCTGGTGGTCCTCTGACACAACCAGAGTGACGGAAGGGGGAGATCAGAAAGGAGCTTTGGCCCGCGACCCCCGAGTTATAAGTAATTTTATATGTTTCATCTAATGTAGTAAATTTTATGTGTTTTATTTATTTATTCAACTAAATAATTTGTTGTTATTTCTTTGTAGGTTTTTTTCTACTGTGCTACTCCAGCACTTGGAAAAATCATTAGAGGTAACTACCACGACCCTTACCTTAGATTCTCTAATGTGCCGCCCATCATGTAGTGTATATGTCTAGACCAGATAAAGATATATTTAATCATTAATTGTTTATTGAATTTGTATGTCAAAAAATCTACTGGTGGCCCGACCATTGCGATGCGGAGATCAGAAAGACATATTGCGGCGCCTATAGCAAGAAGATGTGGGATACAAATGATAATTTACAAAAAAGGTAAATACTAGAAAGGGCATAAAACCCTAGATCCGTGATAATTTTTGGGAGAAGATGCAAAATGAACTCAATACTCCTGAGTTCAAGAAGAGGTCCGAGCAACGAAAGAATGCACTTTTGGGAGAAGATGCATACTGGTGGACCGATCCCTATCGCCATGCACCATCAAAACCTGGTAAGATAAGTTGAAGTACTTAAATATTTTTATTATATAGTTTAATAACATTAATTATCAAGATAATATATTTCCTTAATATTTCGTACATAGGTGGAGAAGCTGGCGAAAGAGGGGGGAGATCCCTCTAGTATCAGCTTCGTCGATATTTTTGAGTATACACACAAGAGAAGAAAGAACGGGAGCTACGTCGAGGAGAAGTCTAGCAAGACTGTTGTAAGTATTTTAATTTATATTATAAGTTAAGAATAATATAAGATATTATAATTTATATTACAAGTTAGAAGTCCATTAGAAAATTAAGCATGTGCCATTGGATAGGCTGCAATCTAGTCTGTATAGAGTGAGAGCGCCACTCGAGCCACTCATGATGGGGTGGAAGAGAGTGTCACTGAGTCTTCACCCGCCACCACGTTCTCTTCCATGGCCGCTTGAACGAATGACCTTTTTGTACAAACCGCTGGTGGAAGAGAAAAATGCGGACCCGTCTATGGCACCGGCTCCTTGTCGTCGCAGATGTCGGTATACTCGAGATCTCCAACGCCATTATCTTCTTCTGTGGTGCAACCTGATAGGATAGAGCAACTTGTTACGGTGATGCCCATATTGCAAGCCACAATGATGGGTATGCAATAGTCGATCAGCAGCATGCAGGCCTCCATGACGCATGGTTCTTCCAATGTTCGTGCTCCTCTCATTGTTGTCCCTGGCGCCACGACATCTGGTCCTTATGGTGCCTCTACTCCTCGCGCTTCTGCTTCTGGCCCTATTTTATCTACGGGAGCAGTGATGAGGCTCCTAAGATTATTGTCGCCGGAGGCGTTAAGTTCACTACCATCTGAATTAGTGAATAAAATTACGTCGGACGTCATCGAACGTATGCGTGACCAGGGAATGTCATGCCCTATTTCTGTGGAATCGATAGTCGTCTCTCGGGCGTGACCGCCGTGCGGGCCTAGGTTGCGTACCGCACAAGGCTAAGTATTTTATTTTCGCATAGCGAGCACATATTCAGAGTACGCAGATAAATTGAAACACAGATTTGAAGCATAAAAAAGTTCTCTTTTATTGATAATATGAACATCTATTACAAACTCTTGAACTGAGTCATAAGGTTGCCTTTATGGGCTTACAAAAGTGTTGACACAAAATAAGATAGCATTCATGTATATTATATCCCTTACTAGGTATATTCGACCTAGTTGCCTTATTTAATTCTCGATAGTCTATGCAGAGTCGCATCGAGCCATCCTTTTTCTTAACGAACAGTACCGGTGCACCCCAAGGAGAGACACTAGGTCGAATATACCCACGATCAAGTAATTCTTGTAGCTAAATTTTCAACTCTTTTAGTTCTGCCGGTGCCATTCAATACGGAGGTTTAGAAATTGGTTGGGTTCCTGGAAATGTGTCGATGGTGAACTCTGTCTCTCAATCGGGCGGCATACCGGGCAACTCGTCCGGGAACACATCAGGAAAATCTGCCACAACGGAAATGGATTCAACGTTTGGGCAATCTTGCCGAGTGTCTCGAACGGAAGCCAAGTACCCCATGCAGCCAGAGTGAATCATCCGTCGAGCAGACATCGCTGATATCACCATACAGGCATATGACGCTTCTGACTGTGGACTGCACGAATAGCAAAATTCGGTCTCGCCAGGAAGACGGAACACGACTTTCTTCTCCGCACAATCGATAGTAGCAGAACAAGTGCCAAGCCAGTCCATTCCCAGAATAATGTCGTAGTCCCCTATGTCCAGAACTATCGCATCAAGTGACAATTTTCTTCCTCCGATGCAAATGAAGCCATCTCGACAAACTGAATCGGCAGGCAAGCTCGTGCCTGATGGAGTACTGACGCTAAGCCTTAGGCCTAATGTGGTTTTAGTGAATCTATGTTCCCTAGCGAAGTTTGATGACACAAAACTGTGGGTAGCACCTGAATCATATAACACTCGTGCAGGCACATTATTGAATAGCAACATACCTGACACTACGGTGTTTGAGGCAAGCGCCTCGTCCCTCGGCAAGGCATAGACCTGGCCCCCAGTGTTCGGATGACGCTCTTGTTGTTGCGCAGCCCGATTCGCTTGGGGTCCCTGAACTAAATTTTGTTGTTCTATACGGCGCTGAGGGACTCAGTTGGGGCGATCAAGACAGTCACGAGCATAATGGCCCAGCCGACCACAGTTGAAGCATCCCTGATTTCGATATTCGCTTGCCTGGTGCCCTATAGGGTTGCATTTTGCACAACGCTACCCTTGGTTCCACCCCTGATTGTTGCCCTGGTTGCCCCCGTGATTTGGACGCTTGTTTGCATTGCTTCCTCCGGTATTACCTTGGCGCTTGTGATTAGAATGTTGCACAGCGCCCCCGGTAGTGGAAGGACATTGCGGCTCCAGGACAAGGGCATGGTTAAGGACTTCCCTTATCGTCTGATACTGCGGAGGAACTACGTGCGCGTGGATGGAAGGTCGTAGGCCGCCTTCAAATCGTCTGGCTCGGCTTGTTGCATTGGGCAGATAAGAACTGGCAAACTTTGCCAACCGGTTGAATTCTGTGGCATACTGCTTCACCGTCATCGTTCCTTGTTGCAGTCGCACGAAATCGTTCTCTTTTTGACGACGAATGGGTGGGGGGATAAATTCTTCTTCGAATGCTCCACGGAAGGTGGACCAAGGGATCGTCTCGTCGTTATCACCCGCCGAGAGCGATCTGCGGTGAACATCCCACCAATCGTGCGCGTTCATCCAAAGCTGGAGTTGGGCGCAGGCGTCTCGTTTGTCATCAGGTACTTCTAGGAGCTTAAAGTGATCTTCCAACTCGGCCAACCAATCTATTGCCACGACCGGATCCTCCGTCCCTCGGAAGGACGTATTGCAGACCTTTTTGAAGTCAGCAAAGTCGAAGGCAGTCACATCCTTCTTCTTTGCATTTTGGGGCACGATGACTTCGTCTGTTGCTGGCTCCACCGGTTCCGCTATTGTTGTTGCGGATTGGTTAGAAGCCAGGGTCTGAACAATTTGCTGCAGAGCGTCCACCTGCTTCTGCTGGATCTCAAATCGTGCCTCTAGATTTTTCTCGAAATTGTCCTCTCGGGCTTAATCCCTCTTTTGTTGCGCTTCTAACATTAGCATCATTCGTTCAACCGGATCGACAGAGGGTGCAGGCCGCTGGCTCTCAGAACTAGCCGAAGTGCCTGAAGTACTTGCATCAACTTGGCCTGTTGCTTGGGTTCGAGCCATTCCTGCTAAAACAAGTAACAAATATCAGTCTCATAGAGTATTACGGACTCACTGTATGGAACATATCTCATTTTGCACCAATTGATTCAAGAGTTAACTCGGACGGGACAGGGTCATCTAGGAAAACTTTCTGACTCGAGATCAAAGGTTCTGAAGCTTTGCTCTGATACCACTATGTCACGCCCCAATTTTGCCCAATCGATAATCGTCTCCCGGGCGTGATGCCGCGTACGCGTAGGGCGCGCGTGCACCAGGCCTAGGCATAGTAATAGTCTTTAGAACATATGCAACAGAGTACGCAAATAAGATAACACACATTGAGGCGTAGAAAAGTTTTCTTTTAATTTATAATGAACATCTGTTTACAGACTCTTGACCCAAAACGAGAAGGATGCCACTGGGGCTTACAACTTGGATACAAAATGAGATAGCCGTTCCCATACATCACATCCTTTACTAAAACTTCAAAACAATACAACATAGCCACCTGCTGGCGAAGCTATCGCCTTGCCACGGAGCAGCATATAAGGGTTGTGCCTGCTCCAAGTGCTTTGTACAAGATTCAAAAACTCACGGACGGGATGTGTCGGATACTAGACTGGTTGGAGAAGGAAGAAGCTTCAGCTCTTCGTCGCGTCGGTCGGGGTCGGGGAACCTGCTGCAACGAGGGTCAGTACTATGAAAAGTACTGGTGAGGGCGAGCTAACCCAACTAACCAAATCCAAGTTTGTTCTTATGAAACATGCAATATTATTGTGGTCTTTCTATCTTGCCTTAGTTTAATTTACATGCAAGCATTGAATATGCGGTTTATAGAACAAACGTGCTACCGATAGGTAACTTTTACCTTCCCGTCTGAACTGCCTGCATAAAACTTACCATTATTATTCCCTTCCACGAAGACACCATTAGTTAAGCAAGCAATGCAGAATTATATGTATATTGGGTCATGGCATATTATTGCCACCGTGGACAATAGCTACAGTAAGCGGTGACCCTTGCAGCTCGGGTAGCTAGCCTCGCTCCAAGGCCTCCCCTGCCTTACCCGTGCTAGTCTTGCTAGCGCAGCTATCCGAGTTCCTTCCGGAACGAAATGGCCCCAGTGCCCCAGGCGCCGTTCGCAGGAACTAAACCTTGTGCACAAGTTATCCGACCGAATTAAGCATTATACTAAGTCAATAGATAAAGCATTCAAACCACAAGAATATATACATCTACTTTAGCATAGTGCATTTGGCATAGTCTTCCTGTCCAGTAATTGTATTTCAATATAGTTTGCACAATACATTCGTACAGTTATATAGAATAAGTTCTAGATACAACTGAAGTATGAATATATAAATGCATAGCGGACAAGCACGCATCAATGAGATCGTTTGAGCATTCTATGTAACAAGCATTTCAAGTGTTTTCAAGTCTAACTCATCTTTCTCTTGACTCAGTTTTATTCTTATTATGATATCGTTGGAGCGGGATGCATCATGAGTCAATTATTATTAGAGTGAAGACTTGGTAGAAGGGTGCTAATCGAAAATAAGACACTCACAAGTTGGAGAACTAGGAGAGAAAGGACAAACTTTAAGACTCCGCTCCTGCGTCGTCTATCCGATCACCTGCACGTACCAACAGATGATCAATATCTCCTGCTTCGGTCTCCAAGGTTCGATATAAAATTGCGAGATCCTAAGAACAAAAACAATGAAATCCATCAAAACCGTTCAAGAAAATGCAAGTCATAAAACCAACAAGAACGCAACCAAGCGGCACGAAAATGGGCAAGGAAACCAGCGCAACGGAAAGGCCTCTCTTGACTCTGCCGCTGAGTCCTTCCTTGAGGCACGATCCGTTGAATATGGGACATGATTCCAAAGAAACCAATCCATAACGAGGAAAGAATCTTTATTCAATCTGTCCCGTTCGGACGGTCGTAAGTATTTTTTGGCCGCGCTCCCCGAATAGGGGGAACGGGGCATTACAACTAGTGTAGCAGAACTCGACTTCACCAGGCAGGCGGAAGACGACTCGCTTTTTTGCACATTCAATAGTTGCCGCGCACGCGCCAAGCCAATTCATTCCCAAGATGATATCGTAGTCCCGAACATCTAGAACTAAAATATCAAGCGATTGCTTCCTTCCTCCAATACAGATGTAACCACCTTGGCAGACTGGACGAACATGTATTTTCTTGTTGGAGGGGGTGCTAACACTTAAGTCTAGGTACAACGGAGTCATTCTTACATTGTTCTCCATGGCAAAATTTATGGAAATAAAACTATGCATTACACCAGAATCAAATAGAACACGAGCAAGTATGTTATTGAAAAACAAAGTACCTGACACGACGGTATCTGAAGCTAGAGCTTCTTCCCGGGTCATGGTATAGACCCGACCTTGAGCCTGGCGACGCTCTTGCTAAGGCTCAGCTCTATTGGCCTGGTTTGAAGTAGCCTGATTTTGTTGTTGAGATGGAAGGAGCGGACAGTTGTTAATCTGGTGGCTCGGATCGCCACAACGGAGGCATGTGCCTAGTCTCTTGCGATAGTCGTTTTTTAGGTGTCCCCTTTTGTTCCAGAAGGTACAACGTTGCCCCTGTTTGTCTCTTTGATGCCCGCCATGATTTGGATGCTTTGCAGCATTTTCTCTGTTATTGCCTTGGCGTTTATGATTGGAGTTATGCACAGCGCCGGTAGAAACGTGAGGATACCGCGGTTCAAAAGAAAGGGCGTGATTTAAAACTTTTCGTATTGTCTGATATTATGGAATGACAACATGTGCATGGATGGTAGGACGTAGACCTCCTTCGAATAGTCTGGCATGACTCACTGCATCGGGTAGATAGGAGCTGGCAAATTTGGCAAGTTTGTTGAATTCAGCAGAATATTGCTTAACTGTCATGCTGCCATGCCGCAGTTGTACAAACTCGTTTTCCTTCTGATGCCGTACAGGCGGGGGTATAAACTCCTCCTCAAACGTGCCACAAAAAGTGGCCCATGCGATCGCCTCCCCTCCATTATCGACTAGAAGAGAGCGTCGATGCACGTCCCACCAATCGTGCGCATTGAGGCAAAGCTGCAGTTGAGCACATGCGACGCACTTTTCTTTAGGTACTTTCAGCAGAGAGAAATAATCCTCAAGTTCGGTGAGCCAATCTAGAGCCACTATCGGATCCTCATTCCCCTTGAATGCTGTGTTGCAGACTTTCTTGAAATCGCAAAAGTCGAAGGCAGTCACTTCCCTCGTCCTTGGTGTTGGAGGGGTTTCAACTTTCAAGCACTGGCTGCTCCACCGGTGTAGCTGCTGTTGTCGCGGAATGGTTGGAGGCCAAAGTCTGAACAATCTGTTGTAGGGTATCTACCTGCTTCTGTTGGACTGAGAATCTTGCTTCTATATTGCTTTCGAACTTGGCTTGGCGAACATTATCTCTTTGTCGTTGTGCTTCCCACATTTGCATTATCTGTTCAAGCAGATCAACTCGAGATATGGCTCGTTGGCTACGTGAGCTTACCAAAGTGCCTGAACTGCTTTCCTGGGCGTGTGTCTCGCCCGGTGCTTACGCTGATGATTACGCTTGTGTCATTCCTTCCAAAGAAGGTAAATTACATCAGGATCATAACGTACTATGGACTTATTGTATGAACGCATCTCATTTTGGCCTAACGAGTTCAAGAGTTCGCACAGGGATTTATTGTTAAAGAAACTTTTCCTATGCAAAGGGTCAGAGGAACTTTGAAGCTGAGCTCTGATACCAACATGTCACGTCCCGATTCCATGGAATCGATAGTCGTCTCCCGGCCGTGACCGCCATGCGAGCCTAGGTTGGACACCGCACAAGGCTAAGTATTTTATTTTTGCATAGCGAGCACATATTTAGAGTACGCAGATAAATTGAAACACACATTTAAAGCATTAAAAAGTTCTCTTTTATTGATAATATGAACATCTATTACAAACTCTTGAACCGAGTCATAAGGTTGCCTCTATGGGCTTACAAAAGTATTGACACAAAATAAGATAGCAGTCCTGTACATTACATCCCTTACTAAAACTCAAAATATAAGACCTCCTGGAGGAATGACGGCCTTCCCACGAAGCTGCATGTTTGCTTGGGTTGCTAGCTTCTTTCTCCAAAATACTTCAAAAGGTGGCATGGATTAAGGCATGCCTACAGCTAGACTGGATCGGGGGATTGACTTCTGCTCCTCGCTTGGTTCTCCTTAGCGCGGGGAACCTGTTTCAACGAGGGTCAGTACATCAAAACGTACTGGTGAAGGCAAGCTAACCCAACTATACCAATCAACACGTTGTTTTAATGAAGCATGCATATTTATTGTGGTCTTTGTAACTTGCCTTAGTTCATTTTACAGCAAGCAATAGATATAGAAATCAATAAAATAACCCGCCATCGTTCGGTGACATTTACCTGCCCATCTGAACTACCTGCACAATACTTATCATGCCTTCCCTGCCAAGGAGACACAAGTTAGCTTTACAACAGGTTTAAATATATAAACGAGGGGATCACTGGCACATTGCCATATAGATGGGCTAGTCTAGGGACGGAATAACATGCGACACCGAGGACAGGAGACGCCATAAGCCACTCCATCCGAAGTAGGCGACTATCGTGAGTTTCATCTGGATCGGATCGGTGCCAGTGCCCCAGCGACCGTCCGCAGGAACAAAGACCTTGTGCACAAGTTGTCCGTGATCAACGTAATACACTAAGTTAGCATTTGAGGCAAATCAGGGCAATATCAGGCGCAGGACAATAACAGGGCAAGATATACTTTTGTATAGTCTTCCTGTTCAGTTTATTGCATTCAGGATAAGTTATATTCATAGCATAATTTAAAGAAGAGTATACATTCTAACTTGTTTTTATGCATATGATGAACATTCTAAACGAACAAGCATGCAAGTAAGTAACCGTTCACAAGTTTGTTGACAAGCAAATATAATCCAAGTCTATTCCCATTTTATCTTGGTATCTTTTAGTTATTACTTGGTATCGTCTGATCGGGGCAAATAAGAATGCAAGAATTATAGGTGTGAGGCTTGGAAGAAGGGCCAACTGAATCAAATACCTTTTATTGGAAGGAGGAAGGAAAGAGGTGCTTCATGAGTCCGTTCGAGCGTTTTGTACTTCTGGTTTACCTGCATTGCCACGAACAGCTGATCAATACTTTTTCCACTCCTTCTATTATCATAATTGTAGTGCAGTTCAAAGAACAAAAACAATGAAATTCATCGAAACCGTTTAAGAAAACTCAAGCAAATCCGAAAATCAACTCAAGGCACGAAAGCAACAAGAGACAGCAAAAACTAGGAAACAAAAGATACAGCGGAGAGGTCCCTCCTGGCTCTGCCACTAAATCGATCTTGGGGACACGGTCCACTGAATATGGGAATCGATTCCGAAGAGACAAATCCATAACGAGGATGAGTTCTTGTTTCAATCTATCCCGATCGAATGATACCGTAATGTATTTCTTAGCCGTACTCCCCGAATAGGGGGAACGGCGCACCACAGGGAATACCGCCAGATCGATAATTTTTTTTATATTTGATATTTATTTTTGTTATTGTAATATCAAACTTGTGGATATTGTTTACTTGTATTGTAGTACTGATGGACTTGTAGATGTTGTTTATTTACTTTCATTATTTATTTTGACATGTACTTTGAGTATTTTATTTGGACTTATATTTGGACATGTATGTGATTAATTTTATTATGTTAATTGTAAGTCCTTTCTGAATTATGTCTCGTATGTGTTTTTAGCGTGCGTTTTTGTCGTTAAAGGTCCGATTGGACGAGAATTCTACAGTGGGTTGTGCTGGGTGATTGATATATTGATAGTGCTTAACAGATTTTATAAAAATCATATATGTTGGGATATCTGTATTTAAAAGTTTTTTTTATAGTTATGTGCATATTAGCGATGGACATCCGTCGACTTATCGACTACCTGTGACGTACTTGCGACTATCTAGCGACGGATAAAACCGTCGCTAAGTAAATTTCCATCCTTGGGTGACGAATTACCGACATACAACGACAGAAAGGCGACTTTTGTCTAATAGTAAGTAATATCGTTATTCCATCACCAACTTGATTATCAGACTTTTATTCAGTATTGAAAACATAAGTAATATCGCTAAAACATTGCTAAACGATGCCACTGTTGATGCAAATTCGTCGCTATCTAGACTTCTTTATAAACTAAACTATTGTTGCACATCCGTCGCTACATAAATCCGTACTGAAGTGTCACATAGACATCAACTAAAAATATGACGCTATTACGCCAGTAATCGTCGAAAATTCAACTTGACGAAGGATATTTTTTGCGACGTGGTATTTACCGACGGTCTTTTTCTATCTAATTTTTGTCGTCAGGTAGTCGCTAATACTGAATAGCGATATTTAGACGACAGTTAAGGACGTCGTTATTTCTCTGTATTTTAGTAGTGTAATGGATATAATCTCAACTCTTATAATGAGACTTCAAAATCGCTCAAAAATAAGCCGTCTAAGCCGTTTGTAAATCCTCAACCATTTACTTAACAAAGTAATATTACGTAAAAAATTATTGAAAAAAATTAAATTTGTTATAAATAACATCTTGGGGAATCAAGGAGAATGCCTCTCACCTTAGCCAAATGAGTTAGAAGAGGTGTTTAGCTATAGTTATATAATATTATGTAGTTAAATAATTAGTAAAATTAATTAATTTTTTAATTTTTAATTATGTGAGGATATACGTACAGCTTAGACGTTTAGCCTTTTAAAACTTTTACTACAAAAAAATTGTTAAATAGGGCGTATATCAACGACAGACAATAATCCGTCCTAGAGTCAACGACGGACATTTGACGAAATCACGACTAATTTATTTATGTAAAAAATATATTATTTTTTTGTGAATAGTCCGTCACTAATCTGTCGATGTTCCTTCAGCGACGGACTAGCGATTGAAATATTCGTCGCTACGAAAACTTAAAATTCTAGAGCACATTTTATTTCCCCCATTCTCAATCTCTTTCTCTCTCTCTCTCTCTCTCTCTCCCCATTACTCTAGCTACACCCTCTCCCTTACTCCGATGGCCGCACCTCCCCTCTCCTTTTCATCCTCATTCCCCGACCCCGGCCCCCTTCTTCGCCTCCTCTCTGCCCTCCACCGTCCACCTCCTCCCCCACCTCGATCCCCCTCTACAGCCCCCCTCTCCTCGATGCCGCTCTCTGCCCCCCTTTGTGTCATGCCTCGATCTCGCTCGAGGTCATGACAATCTGCTTCATATTCTTCTGATTCCGATACTGGGGGTCGCAAGTTTCCTGAATGTGATACTAACAGTATAGACTCGATCTCCACAGAGATATATACCAATCCCTCGGTAGCATACAGAGAAATGGGGGTTTATGCTATTGGAGATGAACAAGGAGAGGCTTTCCGATCAGGAAGCACTGAGCAATGCATCACTGTATTGGAAACATCGCTGAAAGAGATGCATTCCATGATGGAGAGTATGCGCCAGATGATGGTGACTCAAGATGCAGCTGCTATAGCTTAAGCATCGATTCCTCCGACTCAACTACGTGTGGGGGTGGATATGCCACCACCCAACGCAAGTCAGGAGCCTACTCTAAATCAAGAGTCAACGGCTCCTCAACCTCTGAACCCGGAGACTGTATTGCCTCTTATTGGAGTTACAATACATTCGACCTCTCACCTCTCTGCGGTCCTTTTCCCAGTAGATGATCCGATGAAGGCAGTTCAGGAATTGAAAGCCCAATTTGATGTCTTAAAACATAAGGATCAACTCCAGAAGTTGGGAATCAACCAGCCATACCCAACTATCTGGGACGAGATCCCTTTGCCACCAAAATACAAATCACAGGCTATGGTTTTGTTTGAGGAAAAGACGTCACCTAGCCAGTACATAAATTATTTTAGCATGATGACGGTGTTGTTGTAGGGGAAGGATGCTCTCCTCACCCAAATATTTAAGGGCTGTCTGTCTGGAGTAGCCTACCAATGGTACCGCAGTCTACCCGACAATTGCATTTCTTCTTTTGAAGATTTCAAGATGCTATACTTCGCTCAATTCTACGTAGGAGGGATGGACATGTCTATGTCCTCGCTCATCGAAGTAAAGCAGAAGGAGAAGGAGAACGTTCATACTTTCATCGAACGTTTTCGTCAGGCCACTTTGCAGATGCCTCCCGGAGTTCCGGATTCAGCCTTGGTGGACATTTGCAGGAAGAACCTTCTCCCATTGATCTCAGTGTTCACGGGACTATATCAGTTCCATGATTGGCCTTGTTTATCATCTCAGCGGTGGCCACTGAAGATAATAGTCGAAAGGCGCATGACAATGGAATCATGATCTCTATCTCTGATAGAGGGAAGCGGTCATCCTCCAATAGCGATCATGCTCGTAGTTCCAAAGGAAAGGAAGCTCTGGCAATCAATACGTCCAGGCAACATACCCCAGGGACTACGCAGACAAATCTTGGGACTTCCAGGCCCAAAGAAGAATATTCTTTTGACGACGACGATATTCCGAGCATATTCTATTGTCAAGTCAAAAGTGGCAAGCTTACTCTCCCCGAGGTAAAGCGGCCAAATAAAGTCGACAGTACCAATAATCCTAAGTACTGCATTTTCCACAGGTACATATATTACCCCACAAAGGCATGTTATATACTAAAAAGAAAAATCCAGGAGTTGATCGACGCCAAGGCCATCACTCTGCGTAATAGTGAGAAGATGGTCACTGCCAACATGATCTCTCTCCAATTCGGCAATCTGCCCCCGCAAGAAGTCCCGGATGGTGTAGTTCCTATTCCACGGGCGATGATGAACATTGTTAATCTCCCTCTGACCAGGGGTCAAAATCACGACCTGGTACCCCTAACTACCAAGCGTGGGGAGATCATGTGGGTTCATCCCAATCTGGTGCCAGAAATTGAGGAAAAGTCTCAAGCTGCTAAAGCTAAGTCGAAAAAGAACTCAAGATGCAAATCATGCCATATTGTTGCAATATCCCCGACATCAGAAGAAGAGACTTTGGCTACAGGAACCCGGTCTGGCAAAGCCTACCTCAAGGACTATGGAGGGAACCAGGGGGAATCAACGGTAGACACTTCAGCTGCCAAACCTCTAGAGTTTGAACCTGTTATGCTAGAGGAAGGTCCTTCTAGACCAACTTCGACGGACAAGGACAAGTAAAAAGAAGTTCGTTTTGATAAAACTTTGAAGAACATTCAAAACAGAGGTTTAGAGAAACCATATAACTTCGATATCTTGGCCCAGTTGGCTAATACTCCAGCCAGGTTGTCCATTTTTGAGCTACTCAGACTTTCTAAAGTTACTCGTCATGCCTTGAGTGAAGCGTTAATGCAGGCGGATGTATGCTTGACTCAGCTCAAGTCCCCGGACAAAGAGCCTGTGGCATGTCCTCAATGCCATAGTGTTATAGAAGTGGTCCCTAACATCACTTTCACTCAAGAGGACATGCTGTTGAAATATAACAAGCATGACAGGCCTCTTTACTACACCGGATACGTCGGCTCCATGGAGGTAGATCGGATTCACATAGATCCGGGATCGTCGATCAGCATTATCCCTCATAGTCTGCTCAGACCATTGAGGATCCCTACAAGCGAACTGGCTTACACTACCACTACAATCGTCGGCTTTAATGCCAGAAAAAGTAAGCCGTTAGGGAAGATTCGTCTGAGGATCCAGATTGGTGACCTTAGATCAGTGGCTACATGCTATGTCATTGATTCGGAGGTATCTTACAATATTTTGTTGGGCAGACCATGGATCCATGATCACAACATTATTCCTTCAACTCTACATCAATGCTTCAAATATGTAGACGCCCAAGGAACAGTAAAAACAGAGTATGCTGACCTCAATCCTTTCAAAGGAGTTGAGTCATATTACTTTGATGCCATGTTGTAGACCCACGACTACATGACGGAGGTGTCAGGCAGGACAGAGGAGGAATCCTACCGGGAGCCAGAAGAGCCGTCTAACGAGCAACCTCTGTCAATCCAGGTGAAAGGGCGGATTACTCGTCCGAAAGTCAGGGAACCTATGACTATTCACTTGGGCAAAACCAAACCGGGAGTAGGAAGTGATCCCATAGTGATCACTCTGAACCAGAAGCCTCCACCTTTGGTCATCAACCTTAGGCGAGACAAGCAGCCGACTGATGTAAATACAACCGGGAATGTGGTTTATGACGATAATTAAGATTCTTTTTTTCAGTATACTGACGCTCAATTTCCAAATCAGGAATCCTCCCCTCATAACGATATAGAGCCTATAGCATAAAAATTCTTCGAAGCTATAGACTCCTATCATCCGTATGTGTGGGAAGTAACGTCAACATCTAATGTCATCACGACATATGGGCCACATAAAGATTCTATCTTTATTATCCCGCCTATTCGCAACAATCAGCATCCAATAGTCTTCGGTCGCATAAGGAGCAGACCGATTCTACAAGAAGACTCTCACAAGTCCGATGTTGGGAAAATGCAGGTTCACAGATATAGTCCACAGGCTTTAAAGATTATACAAAGCATGGGCTATGACCTGAAGTCAGAGCCAGGCCTCAACTATGGGAAAGGTAGGCGAATGCCGTTGTAGGGTGATCCCTACTGTCAACAAACTCATTTCGGGTTAGGATATACCGCATCTCTTGCAACTTCGAACAACTCTGAGTCAAGTGAGGATACATTTTCCTCTTCTCAAGATGGTTCGTCATCCTCCGGTTCATGTGATAAACTCGAACGAGTATTATCAGTAAATACGGTATTGACATAATCTCTCGAAGCAAAGGAACAAGAATCTGAATCGTTTGAAAATGACTCCTGGGCACAGCAAATGGATACACAATGGGAACTCCGGTTCGAGCAGAGAGAACCACCCATGAAGATGAAGTTATCCAAGTCGATGATGGGGATGAATTTCTACCAAAGCTGATATTTATCAGCAATAATCTTTCCGAAGAAGAAAGGAAATAAATGATCCAGCTGATAAGAGAATATATCGATGTCTTTGCATAGAATTATGAGGATATGATTGGTCTTGATCCAAAAGTGGCTACCCATAAACTCAACATACTGCCCAATTTAAAGCCTGTAAAGCAACACCAACGCCGGTTTCGTCCGGATATGATGGATGCCATTGAAGCTGAAATCAAGAAATTGGTAGCCTGCAGGTTCATCCGGAAAGAAAAATATCCTGATTGGGTCGCCAATGTTGTCCCGGTCATGAAGAAAATCGAGAAAGTTCACATTTGTATTGACTTCCAAGATCTCAATGCGGTTTGCCCCAAGGATGAGTTCCCTCTTCCCATCACAGACGTCATGATCGATAATAGGTGCGGTTTTGAGCGCATGTCTTTCATGGACGAATTTTCAGGATACAATCAGATTAAGATGAATCCCGAAGATAAGAAGCATACTGCCTTCCGTACACCACTGGGGGTATATTGCTACACAGTCATGCCTTTTGGATTAAAGAATGCCAGGGCTACATACCAGCGAGCTATGAGTAACATATTCTACGAGCATCTATGCAAAATGGTAGAATGTTACGTAGATAATATCGCTGTCAAAAGTTGCCTCAAGGATAATCACATCCAAGACTTAAAGACGGTGTTCGAGTTGATGCGCCAATATTAACTCAAAATGAACCCTACAAAGTCCTTTCTTGGTGTGTCCAGTGGCAAATTCCTGGGATTTGTCATTACCTTCAAAGGCATTCAAGTTGACCCGGATAAAGTAAAGGCTATCCTAGAAATATGACCATCCCGTAATCTGAGGGAACTCAGGGGATTTCAAGGTCGTCTAGCTTATATCAGGAGATTCATATCCAACCTTTTTGGGAGATGTCAACCTTTTCCCTGTCTGATGAAGAAAGGTGTATCGTTCGTATGGGACGAAGCCTGTCAGCAAGCGTTTAATGACATCAAACGCTATCTCACTAATCCTCCAGTTCTGATGCCTTCCGTTATAGGAAGACCATTTTTGCTGTATGTTCGAGCAATGGATCATTCTTTAGGGGCTCTCCTCGCACAGAAGAACAATGAGGGTCATGAATAGGCTATCTACTATTTAAGCAGAATGATGGTCGTAGCTGAACACTGGTATAACCCAGTAGAAAAAGAATGCTTGGCCCTACTGTTCGCCATTCAGAAGACTTGACATTACGTGACAGGCCAAACTATTCATATCATCTCCAGAATCAATCCTCTCCGGGTATTGATGAATAAGCCAAGTGTTCTTAATTTCTGACTCGCGACTTGGGCGATGCTATTAACACCGTATGATATGGTGTACGTCCCTTAGAAGTCCATCAAAGGTCAAGCCTTTGCTGATTTCTTAGCTGCTCATCCAATTTCGAAAACCTCCAAACTATACGAGGACATTTTCGATGAAGTTGCAGAATGTAATTTCATAATGGAAGGTGATACATGACAACTATTCTTTGATGGTGCCTCCAGGACTAGTCTCATGGGAAACGTAGTTTCAGGAGTAGGAATTGTTCTGGTGACTCTTGATAAACTCGTCAATAATCGAGCATATTCTCTTAGCGAACCGTGCTCCAATAATATGGCAGAGTACAATGCTCTACTAATCGGGCTTCAAGTCGCTAAAGAATTGGATGTTAAATATATGGAAGCTTTTGGTGATTCTCAGCTGATCGTCAACCAGGTCAGAGGAATATATGATGTCCGCAATCCAGATCTCATTCCTTATCACCAAGCAATGATCGAGATAGCCATATCTTTTAAAGGATTCTTCCTAGAGCATGTGCCTCGATCTCAAAATTTGGAAGCTGATGCTCTGGCCAGTCTAGCTGCAGATCTAGCTATTCCTATAAGAAGGCAGAATTTGGTGACCCTTCTTAACAGAGATCTATTCTGTGTAAAAAATAATTTTTACATAGAATGCAGCTACGCTGTAAACACAGTTCCTCCTAAGAGAGACTGGAGAAGTCCATTTATAGACTTCGTGGCATACAGAATCTTACCAGAGGATCCTAAAGAAGTAGTATCCATCAAAAGACGACCACTACGCTTCTATTTTGATGCTTCTTCACAAAGTCTATATCGCCGAACATACGATGGACTACTATTACGATGTCTCTCTGATGATGATGCAAAGTGGGTTATCCAAGAAGCCCATGACGGAGTATGTGGAGCACATCAACCCGGTCCTAAGTTACAGGATCATATCAGGAGGATGGGCTACTACTGGCCTACTATGATCGCAGATGCAGTGAAGTATGCAAGACAGTGCAAATCCTGTCAGGTTTATGCGGATTTTATACATCAGCCTTCTGAGTATTTACATCCTACCATTGCATCCTGGCCCTTTGAAGCATGGGGTATAGATATCATTGGTCCGATTCACCCGTCGTCTTCTAGAGGATATCGGTTCATATTGGCTATCACCGATTATTTCTCTAAATGGGTGGAGGTGATCCCTCTTCCTGAGGTTAAGACATCCAACGTGATCAGATTTATCAAGCACTATGTAATTTATCGGTTTGGGATACCTCGAAGGATAATTCATGACAACGGCCCTCAATTCATCAGCCAAGCATTTTACCGATTTTACGATAAGAATCAGATACAAAATATGGCCTCTACGGCATATAATCCTGCTGCTAATGGTTTGACGGAAGCCTTCAACAAAACCATCATCAAAGTCTTGAAGAAGTTTGTCTTTTCGAACAAAAGAGATTGGAATGAGAAGCTGGGAGAATACCTCTGGGCATACCGCACAACGGTACGAACACCGACGGGTTGTACCCTATTCTCATTAGTCTATGGGTGTGAAGCAGTTCTCCCCATTGAAATCCAAATTCCATCACTCAGAATAGCAGTGGCTAACGAGTTGACTCAAAAAAATAATGATCGATTGAGGCTTCAAGAGCTAGAAGGATTAGACGAGAAACGCCTTCAAGCTCAGCAACGCATTACGTTTTACCAGGCATGCATTTCCAGAGCTTTTAATCAAAAAGTGAAGGAAAGAGTGTTCAAAGTTGGTGAGCTAGTTTTAGCTGTGAAGAGGCCAATGATCATTACTCACAAAAGTAAGGATAAATTCCAGCCCAAATGGGATGGCCCTTACGTGGTTGAAACGACGTTTTCAAACGACGCTTACAAATTAGCCAAGCCTAATGGAGATCTGATAATGGCTCCTATCAACAGCAAGTTCCTGAAGAAGTACTACGCTTAATCTCCTTTGCTTAAACGAAGTATGGTGAAGATCTCATTCTGACGATACTACGTACAAAGACTGGTTGGGTCATATTCTATCATGTTCTTATGACCTCTGAATAGATATGTTTAACTAATTTGGAACTTCAAAACCTATCACGTCCATATTACCTCTGATAGTGTTTTGTATACAAATTTAGTTGGATCATATTCTATCATATCCATATAACCTCTGAATAGATATATCCAGCTGAAACTTACCAAAAGTACATCATGTCCATATTACCTCTGATATCACTTTCATCCTAGCCTATCATTTATGTTCAAAAAATGATGGGTCCATAAAGTCAGACGAAGCCTCTTTATTATCTCCGAGAAAAGCAAATTACAAAAGAAGCAAAAAGTACATCATTGGGGAGGAGCAGTTAAATCGCGAATCTATCGCGCCAAAGCAGCTATCCTCTCATTCCTAGAGTTCAAGATGTTAGTGCAAGCCCGTTCCAGTCATGCCTCATCATCGCTCAAGCGAGATTGTTCGGACCGAGCTTCAACAAAACCGGCATGGATGACCCCCGTATGTACCAAGTTCTGCTGAGCTGTAGCCGCTTGGCCCTTCAGCATATCATAAAATGCCGACGTCTTAAGAGCCCGCTCCCTTGCCTGAGCGAGTTTAGCTTCCAATTCTTGGACTCTCGCTTTATTTCCCTCATAATTGGCCTCGCACTTGGCTAGCTGAGGAATAACCTCCACCAAGACAGCCTGCTCTTCATCTATCTCTTGTTGTTGTTCCTTGATAGATTTGTTTAGGGATTCCATCTGCTCAGCGAGTTTCGCAGTCAAGGAGTCATACTCAGCCTGAACCATATCGTCGACGTTGCCTCGAGAAAGTTGCAAATATTCATTAATGGGTTGTTCTAAACCACTAACTATTTGCTCTAGCGCATCAGCTCTTTCAGCGTTGTTGAAATTTCTAATCGACGCTATCGTAAGATGGGAGGACGTCTACAGAGTACCAAAGCTTAGGTTCTTCTCCAGTACCATGAATATTAACTCCTTCAAAGTGAGGTAGAATATGCTAGTGTATTGTTCAACTAGCGTGGCATAGATCGGATGTACGCTGGGAGTGGCTACAATACCGATAAATCTTTCTCCAGGAATGACTGCAGATGATGTTGACACAGTCGTTGCCTCTATAGATGGCACGACAAAAGAAGAGACACCAGCAACAGTTGAAATTGCTGGCATACTCAACAAAGAAGGCACAGTCGAGATGATGGGCTCATCCTCCTCCGATGTTATTTGGACTGCTGTTGGCGAGACGACACCCAAAAATGTTGCGGATAAAGGATCAGCAGCTTCAAAGTAGGCTTCTTCGACGTTGAACACCACCGTTTCATCAACCAGATCTGCAACAAATTCAAAGGTTGCGTCAACTCCGCCCTCCCCAGAGATGTCTTCACCTGAAAAGAAGACAAGAGAACGTTAATATCAATTTGATGTTAATTTTCCTAAAAGAAACGTAAAGACAATATTTACCCATGGCCGATGGTATGTATGTTGCGTCTGCAGCCTGTATAGCTAAATCATCTCTTAATGATGCTAGACAAGCTGTCATACCTGGAGAAGAGGGTGCACCAACTGACACTTGTGGGTAGTCATCCCAGTCTTCACCCAGATCCACTCGAGGTTCATCGGGTGGAATCTCGCTGGAGATACTTACAGATGAAGGAGGGGCTAGGCCCATTATTTGTCTGGATGAAGATATGTTGATTCTTAGTATGCTTGGCCTCGAAGGCGATCTCGAAGCACTGCCAGTAGCGGTGGTAGCGACAGCAACCACAAGCAAAGAATCTCCGGCACTGCCAGCCGGAACTATGGAGGTTCCCTCTCTAAAAGGCGAAGGACCTCTAATCAAAGCATCATCCCCAACAGGGAAAACAACAGGCTCACTCCTCGAGCCCCCCTTGGTGGAAGCCCTTTTCGGACCTTTGGCTGTCTTCTTCTTGCGGGGGGAAGGCTCTTTCAGGGTTGAAGCCTTCCGTTTATTGGGGATAAGGAGAGGCTCTGCTGGCGGAGCTATTACGCCTCTCGATATTATCAATAAAAACTCGTCTGCATCAGCAGGGTCTTTACCTTCATTAGATGAAATAGACGGTACCTCCTCCCGTCTAGTGGACCTATAGGAGTGCATCCTGAAACTTTCATGCACATCAAAATCATGATGGAAGGTATTGATGGACGCATAAAACTGTGCATACGAGTGAAGAATGCGTAACTCCATAGAGAGAGGTCGCGGACACAACAAAAGTTGCGTCAGTACAACCCATGATAAAATACCGCCATCCTCTGGCTCCATCAATAACTCCACCTTTGGACTTGAAGCTGGTTATGGGATTCCCCACATGCAACTAGTCGTACCCAAATTGCCTGGCGAACCGGCTAGGCTGGTAGGGCTCCAAGTAGCAATGGTCCTTACTTCTGTACAGCAAGTGGGAAGGTCTAATGCAGACCAACCAATAAAAAGCTTGGAGAGAAAGAATGGTCCTCCCTTGACCTGCATCCTTAAGTTTCGTCCCCTGTTGATTGATATGTACAGGGAGGACGAGGTAGAAGAGCTTCCAACCATGGGCAAAATTTAAAAATTGTCGGAAATCTATGACGGTCGTCACATTCCAAAGGGAATTCTTGTAATTCAACAAGAAGTTATTTCCCGAACCGCTGGCGGGGCCGGGAGACATCACCCTGGTGCTGTGAAGGATTAACCATCCCATCAGATATAGGAATGGTAATTCCCCTCCGGGAAATCCTTCACGCTGTGTATCATCAACTAGCAGCCCATTAGTAAGGGCCCTCAGGCCAACTTGTATTCTGCATACCATGGCAGGAAGCAGGCCCAGTTTTGCGCCAAACACCAAATGCACCGCGGGCCATAAGGTGTTGCGATGAATGCGATCTGCAGATGCGATGCCAGGCACTACCCATCGGCGTAGCCAGACAGAGAGGAACCCAGCCAGTTGGCATTCCTCAATAACCAAGTTCAAATATTAAAGCCCAAGTCCATCCATTTATGATATGTTCAATATATCAAGTTCGTTCTTCTAAACTCCAAGTAAAATTCATTATCACTTATATCATTCCTAGAAATACAATATTTTTTTCCTTGTATTGATCCATGCTATCTTCCAATTATCGATACCAAGTCAAATTTATATTCCGAAGCAAAATATCCATTCTCGGGTTAACTTATTCGAGTGATAATTTATTCAAGTTTAATCCGTTTTGTTTCAATCTAAAATCGCTCGTACGATTCTTAAATTTTCAACAGGTTTTCCTCAGTTAGGATATCGATTTCCATTTCCATGAATTCCTATTCGATATAAGCCGTATAGTTGGTCCAAGCACATTCCCATATCGTTTAGTTCAACTATCACACGAGACCTCTGAATTAGTTTGGACTTTTCTAAATGATCCATCCACCACTCGAAATCGAGTAATTCCATCAAATCCTCAATCGGTGCCCGCATTATCGTTAGCTTATTCACCATCTCGTTCCTCAAATTCTAGCACGATACTCAGGTTTCGCCTGATAAAATCTAGTCTCATATATATCCTGTTGATAGTCATCTAAATAAACTATACTTGATTTGTGTCTATCAACATGAAATATCGTTTGAGCTATTTCCAAAATCCAGGCGCGATTCTCTATGTTCGCCTAGGCGATAATTTTGGAAACATTTTCTATCATTTTGTTCGAAGTCTGACTTGCCTTATTCCTGAACGATATTCAAATCTCGTTGTAACTGGCTTGCACCAAAGGGTCTTGGTGCACGATACAGAGCACAAATTAGCCGAAAGGCTGTGTGCATAGCGAACCATTCAAGCAATATTCGATTCTGTGCTAACAAGTTGGATAACTAGGTACAGGCAAATGGTTCATGCATATCATATAAATCTTAGCACGAGTCTATTCCCCAAAGGGTCTAGCACAGGTCGGCACAAAGGCCTACCAATCACAATATCGTACAAGCCATCATATCATTTCACATGCAACTTTTCAAAAGTATTTAGACTTATTGTTTGGAACATCCCATTGAGGTATTAAGAGAGTGTGTGCACATAACCCACGAACGAGCTTTCAAAACTGAGATAATTAAAACGAAGTTCAAGGGCGTATAAGCCAAGCTCTGATACCAATCTGTCATGCCCCGATCTCCCGCAAACTAATCGACCATCCCAGCTAGATGAGAATGACCGTGCCAGTGCTCCCGCTGGACGATCGCTTTAACCCATCCGGATGTGATGCCACACGAGCGTGAGCCAAGCTCGTGCAAGGCCATGATTCATTGGCTGGCGGTAAGAGATCTAAGCCACAGAGTCGCACAGATTATCCGAGTGCAGCAGAATGTATAAACGCATAAGCGAATGGTAACAAGTTCTTTGAGTCGACAGTAGCGGAAGCAAAGATTGAATAACACAACATAGAAGTAAGGCAACTCTTTTTATTCATATTGAAACAAGTGTTACAGGCGGCGTATAGCTGAGATTACAAGTCTCTCAAGCTCTCTCTCTCTGAAATATAAAAGCGTGCCAAGTGGCTACATTTGTGAAATGATGTATGTCATACCCCGGACCCGCCGCCACCTCGCCCGCCCCCGCCGGGCCGGATTATACCAGACGCGAACCACCGTGCCTCAGCGCACCAGACGCGAATCATCGTGCCTGTCCCGTAGGTGCGAGGAAGGAACGTGTGGCCCATTCGAATATATTGGGACGTGATGCCGTACGAGCCTAGAGTTGCGCCCGCACAAGGCTATATCATTTAAGTTTATTGGCTATCATCGCATCTATCGAGTAAGCAGCGGAAAGGGACATTGTTGCAATGTAATGCATTTAGCCAACTCAGTATTCGGGGCAAATCGAGGGACTTGGGTTCCTTTAAGCCAAGGGCGGTCCCCGAGTATCTCAGGATCGGCAGCTGGTTGTATAACATACCAATGACTCATTCATCTGATGCTAGAGGCAGCTGTGACTCATGGTTGCTTTCTACTAACTCTGTAGCAGCCGTGACACATGCAGTTCAGATCTCCACCAATAGACATTGTCCGACCGATGCGAATGCATGGGACACTATGAAATAAATTCTAGTATGCAAATAAGACGAACCATCAGAACAGTTATCGTTGTTGCGGGGCAATCTGACTTATCACTTGAACACATTCAGGCACAATATGGTTCTCTTGAAGCATAGACGATAGTTAACATGTTCATGCACTCTAGGCAAGCATTTTAGATTCTCGTTAGCAGACTTATCGTTTCAAAGACAAGCTAGGTGAGTTCGTTCATTAACATGCAAGGCAGGTTCTATCATTCTCTTATGAAAATATTGCAAGCAAAAACTCAGCTTATTATTAAGGCGTACAAGAATCAGAGATCGAAGTTCTGCCCACTCACCTGATACATAATGCCGACGTAGAGCGGGGCATTACATACTTACCAACCAACAAAAAGTTTTATCCTCGAAACTTCAAGGATAAACTTCTCGATATTTTGAGCAGCGATAGTACCATCCCTCGTCATACTCAATCAAAACAGTCAAGCAATTCAAGTTCAGAAAATATTTGCACTTTGAGAATATCTATGGACTTATTGTATGGAACACTCTATTGCAATAACATATCGATATAACTCAGAGTCATAGCAACGGTTTGGGCCAGAAGATCAATTTTGCTCTGATACCATCCTGTCACGCCCCAGACCCGCCCGGGCCGCCGCTCCGCCTTGCCCCACCCCCGTATGGCCGGATTACCGAGCTGAGCATAAATTACCGTGCCTCGGCGCGCCGGACGTGAATTACCGCGCCCGTCCCGCGGGTGCAAGGAATGGGATGGTTGTGGCCCGCGCGAGGTTATCGGGGACATAATGTCGTGCGGGCCTGGGGTTGCACCCGCACAAGGCCAATCATTTAAGTTGATAGTTGGCTATCATCGCATCAATCGAGTAAGCAGCGGAAAGGGACTTGTTGAAATGCAATGCATTTAGCCAACTGAGTATTCGGGACAATCGAAGCAACATGGGTTCCTTTATGCAAAGGCATTCGTTCGTTCCATACATTATGCCCCCTTATAAGATAACATTCTTGGGTAAACAATCGAAACCAGGATTCCAGGTCTTTGGGACTGTGACACGCCTATCGCTCCCTCGGACGATCCAGTACCTGCAAGCAAGTAAACTGTTGGTGGGTCAGCACTTTATATAAGTACAGGTGAGATAAAACAACTGAACAGAAACAGGCATTCACTAAAACCAAGCACTAAGTAATTATCTTATAAAACATTATATTACTAGTGATCTTTCTAGTTTTACCTAGGTTCGTTTCATGTAGTTCGCTAGCAGTGTCATATTATATTATTTGGAAACATATTTGGAAACAGAGTTTATATATTGAATATACAAGCAAGCAATCGTTCATATTTCAGGGTGTGCGCAGCGTGGTTCGTGCGACTCGAGGGTCAAATGCACAACTAGACACACAATGCACAATCTTAGGGGCAGTCTATCTATCCAAGCCAATATAATGACTTAGCTATATACAGGGTGGTCCCCGAGTATCTCAGGATCGGCAGCTGGTTGTACAACATACCAATGACACATTCATCTGATGCTAGAGGCAGCTGTGACTCATGGTTGCTTTCCACTATCTCTGTAGCAGCCGTGACACATGCAGTTCAGCTGTCCACCAATAGCCATTGTTCGATCGATACGAATGCATGGAACACTATCAAATAAACTCTAGAATGCAGATGAGACGAACCATCAGAACAGTTATCGTTGTTGTGGGGTAATCCGACTTATCATTTAAACATATTCAGGTACAATGTGGTTCTCTCAAAGCATAGGCGATAGTGAACATGTTCATACACTCTAGGCAAGCATTTCAGGATTCTCGTTAGCAGACTTATTATTTCAAAGACAAGCTAGGTGAGTTTGTTTATTAACATGCAAGACAGGTTCTATCATTCTCTTATAAAAATATTGTAAGCAAAAACTCGGTTATTATTAAGGTGTGCAAGAATCAGAGAACGAAATTTTGCCCACTCACCTGATACATAATGCCGACACGGAGTGGGGCATTACATACTTACCAACCAACAAAAAGTTTTGTCCTCGAAACCTCAAGGATAAACTTCTCGATATTTCGAGCAGCGATAGTGCCATCCCTCGCCGTACTCAATCGAAATAGTCAAGCAATTCAAGTTCAGAAAACATTTGCACTTTGAGAGTATCTATGGACTTATTATATGGAACGCTCTATTGCAATACCATATCGATATAACTCAGAGTCATAGCAATGGTTTGGGCCAGAAGATCTATTCTGCTCTGATACCATTCTGTCACGTCCCGGACCCGCCCGGGCCGCCGCTCTGCCTTGCCCCACCCCCGTATGGCCGGATTACCGACCGGGCACAAATCACCGTGCCTCGGCGTGCCGGACGCGAATAACTGCGCCCGTCCCGTGGGTGCGAGGAAGGGGATGGCTATGGCCCGCGCGAGCGTATCGGGGACGTGATGCCGTACGGGCCTGGGGTTGCGCCCGAACAAGGCCAATCGTTTAAGTTGATAGTTGGCTATCATCACATCAATCGAGTAAGCAGCAGAAAGGGACTTGTTACAATGGAATGCATTTAGCCAACTGAGTATTCGGGATAATCGAGGCAACTTGGGTTCCTTTATACAAAGGCGTTCGTTCCATACATTATGCCCCCTTATAAGATAGCCTTCTCGGGGCAATAATCGAAACCAGGATTCTGGGTCTTAGCGACTGTGGCACGCCTATCGCTCCCTCGGACGATCCAGTACCTGCAAGCAATAAACTGTTGGTGGGTTAGCACTTTATACAAGTACTGGTGAGATAAAATAACTGAACAGAAACAATCATTCACTAAAACCATGCACTAAGTAATCATGTTATAAAATATTACATTACTAGTGATCTTTCAAGTTTTATCCAGGTTCGTTTCATGTAGTTCGCTAGCAGAGTCATATTACATTGTTTGGAAACATGTTTGGGAACAGAGTTTGTATATTGAATATGCAAGCAAGCAATTGTTCATGTTTCAGGGTGTGCGTAGCGTGTCTCGTGCGACTCGAGGGTCAAATGCCCAAATAGACACACAATGCACAATCTTAGGGGCAGTCCATCTATCCAAGTCAACACAATGACTTATCTATATGCAGGGCGGTCCCCGAGTATCTCAGGATCGAAAGCTGGTTGTACAACAAACCAATGACTCATTCATCTGATGCTAGAGGCAGCTGTGACTCATGGTTGCTTTCCATTATCTCTGTAGCAGTCGTGACACATGCAGTTCAGCTCTCCAACAATAGCCATTGTCCGACCGATATAAATGTATGGAACTGTATCAAATAAACTCTAGTATGCAGCTGAGACGAACCATCAGAACAGTTATCGTTGTTGCGGGGCAATCCGACTTATCATTTGAACACATTCAGGCACAATATGGTTCTCTCGAAGCATAGACAATAGTGAACATGTTCAAGCACTCTAGGCAAACGTTTCAGGATTCTCGTTAGCAGACTTATCGTTTCAAAGACAAGCTAGGTGAGTTCGTTCATTAACATGCAAGACAGGTTCTATCATTCTCTTATGAAAATATTATAAGCAAAAACTCAGGTTATTGTTAAGGCGTGCAAGAATCAGAGATCGAAGTTTTGCCTACTCACCTGATACATAATGCCAACGCGAAGCGGGGCATTACATACTTACCAACCAATAAAAAGTTTCGTCCTCGAAACTTCAAGGATAAACTTCTCGATATTTTGAGCAGCGATAGTGCTATCCCTCGCCGTACTCAATCGAAACAGTCAGGCAATTCAAGTTCAGAAAATATTTGCACTTTGGGAATATCTATGGACTTATTGTATGGAACGCTTTATTGCAATACCATATCGATATAACTCAGAGTCATAGCAATGGTTTGGGCCAAAAGATCAATTCTGCTCTGATACTATTCTGTCACGCCCCGGACCCGCCCTGGCCGCCGCTCTGCCTTGCCCTGCCCCCGTATGGCCGGATTACCTAGCCGGGCACGAATTACCGAGCCTCGGCGTGTCGAACGCGAATTACCGCGCCCGTCTCGCGGGTGCGAGGAAGGGGATGGTTGTGGCCCGTGCGAACGTATCAGGGACGTGATGCCGTACGGGCCTGGGGTTGCGCCCGCACAAGGCCAATCGTTTAAGTTGATAGTTGGCTATCATTGCATCAATCGAGTAAGTAGCAAAAAGGGACTTATTGCAATGTAATGCATTTAGCCAACTGAGTATTCGGGACAATCGAGGCAACTTGGGTTCCTTTATACAAAGGTATTCGTTTGTTCCATACATTATGCCCCTTATACGATAGCATTCTCGGGGCAACAATCGAAACTAAGATTTTTGGTCTTAGGGACTGTGGCACGCTTATCGCTCCCTCGGACGATCCAGTACCTGCAAGCAAGTAAACTGTTGGTGGGTTAGCACTTTATACAAGTAATGGTGAGATAAAATAACTGAACAAAAATAAGCATTCACTAAAACCAAGCACTAAGTAATCATATTATAAAATATTATATTACTAGTGATCTTTTAAGTTTTACCTAGGTTCGTTTCATGCAGTTTGCTAGCAGAGTCATATTACATTGTTTGGAAACATATTTAGAAACAGAGTTTCTATATTGAATATACAAGCAAGCAATCGTTCATGTTTCAGGGTGTGCGCAGCGTATCTCGTGCGACTCGAGGGTCAAATGCATAACTAGACACAAAATGCATAATCTTAGGGGCAGTCCATCTATCCAAGCCAACACAATGACTTAGCTATATGCAGGGCAGTCCCCGAGTATCTCAGGATCGGCAGTTAGTTGTACAGCATACCAATGACTCATTCATTTGATGCTAGAGGCAGTTGTGACTCATGGTTGCTTTCTACTATCTCTGTAGCAGCTGTGACACATGCAGTTCAGCTCTTGACCAATTGCCATTGTCCGAACGTTACGAATGCATAGAAAACTATCAAATAAACTCTAGTATGCAGACGAGACGAACCATCAGAACAATTATCGTTGTTGTGGGGCAATCCGACTTATCACTTGAACACATTCAGGTACAATATGGTTCTTTCGAAGCATAGACGATCGTGAACATGTTCATACACTCTAGGCAAGCATTTCAGGATTCTCGTTAGCAGACTTATCGTTTCAAAGACAAGCTAGGTGAGTTCATTCATTAATATGCAAGTCAGGTTCTATCATTCTCTTATGAAAATATTGCAAGCAAAAACTCAGGTTATTATTAAGGCGTACAAGAATCAAAGAACGAAGTTCTACCCACTCAACTGATACATAATGCCGACGCCGAGCGGGGCATTAAACTTACCAACCAACAAAAAGTTTCGTCCTCGAAACTTCAAGGATAAACTTCTCGATATTCCGAGCAGCGATAGTGCCATCCCTTCAAAAGAAGGTAAATTACATTAGGATCATTATGTATTATGGACTCATTGCATGAACGTATCTCATTTTGGCCCCCCTATTCGGGGAGCACGGTTAAGAAATACAAGACGGTATCGTTCGATCGGGATAGATTGAAACAAGAACTCGTCCTTGTTATGGATTTGCTTCTTCGAAATCGATTGCCATATTCAGTGGACCGTGCCCCCAGGATCGACTTAGCGGCAGAGTCAGGAGGGACCTCTCCACTACATCTTCTGTTGCCTCAGATTTCGATGTCGCTTGTTGCTTTCGTACTTTGAGTTGGTTTTCGGATTTGCTTGTGTTTTCTTGAACGGTTTTGATGGATTTTATTATTTTCCTTCTTGAACTGCTTTTCAATTCTGAGTTTGGATAGAGAGGAAGAGGTATTAATCAGCTATTAATGGCAATATAGGTGAACGCGTAGTAGACGACATACAAGCAGAGTCTTGAAGCGCCTATTTCCTTCTCCCTTCCAATCAACAAAGTGAGTGGCTACCATCCCGATTAGCTAGCCCTTCTCCAAGTCTTCACACCTAAAACTTTTGCATTCTTGTAGTCCCGATCAGACGATACCAAGTAATAATTAAAAGATGTCAAGATAAAAAGGGAATAGACTTGGATTATTATGCTTTTCATTCAACTTGGGAACAATTACTCATTTGCATGCTTGTTCGTTTGGAATGTTCATCATATGCTTCAATACTACATAGAATGTAATACTTCTTCTATAAATTATGCTATGCATATAGAACACCCTTTTCTATGCGATATATTGATCAGAAAGACTATGTAAAACCGTTTATGCTATGGAACTGGTATCGTGCTAGTATTTCCTTGAATTCGTTATGAATGTTGTTTGATCACGGACAACTTGTGCACAAGGTCTTATGGTTTCCATGGACGGTCGCCGGGGCACTGGGACCGATCCGATTCGGACGGAACTTTATGTATAGTCGTATGTTATAGGGCAAGGTATTATGCAGCGGGGCTCTCCACCTGCGTTGCATATCATCTTTGTCTTGAGACTATAACCTGTCCCTTTGTGGCATCATGCCAGTGATCCCTTTGTATATTTAAACCTGTTGCAAACTAACATGTGTCTTCTTGGCAGGAAAAAACATAGTAAATATTGTGCAGGTGGTTCAGACGGAAAGGTAAAAGTCACCGAACGCTGGCAAGTTCATTTCAGTAGTTTTATTATATATTGCTGCTTATAAAGTAAACTAAGGCAAGATAGAAAGACCACAAATAATATGCATGCTTTATTAAAATAATGTGTCAATTGGTATAGTTAGTTTAGCTCGCCTTCACCAGTACATTTCGATGCGCTGACCCTCATTGAAACAGGTTCTCCATACTAAGGAGATCCGAGCGAGAAGCTAAAGTCATCTTCTCGATCCAGTCCAACTGTAGGCGCATCCTGATCGTGCCATATTTTAAAGTACTTGAAGAAAGGAGCTAGCAACTCAATACATAATGCAGCTCCGTGGGAAGGCCGTCATCCCACCCGGAGGTCTTTACATTTTGAAGATTAGTAAAGGGATATAATGTACAGGACTGCTATCTCATTTTGTGTCAACACTTTTGTAAGCCTGTGCGACAATTAGCTGACTCGTTCAAAAGTTTGTAATAGATGTTCATTTTAAATAAAATATAACTTTTCCATGTTATCTGTGTTTCAATTTAATCGCGTACTCTGAATATGTGCTCGCTATGCAAAATAACTTAGCCTTGTGCGGTGTGCATCCTAGGCCCGCACGGCGGTCACGCCCGGGGGACGACTTTCGATTCCATAGAATCAGAGCGTGGCAATATATAGGCGATATTCCAACATTATGTCTTGTATATGTATGTCATGTCCCAGTCCCAAAATACACGGAACTAGGCCACGTGGCAATAGCCAGCTATCACATCTCCAAGGATATCCTAATTTAATGGATCCTTACGAAGAGTGCTATACTGTCCTAAAATACTAACATGTCCAATATCAGTCAATCAATGGGTAAATTATTTCATCCACAATATAAACAGCAAGAAGTACTAAATAAACAGTTGGAAGATAAACACCAGTCTCAAGATATCATAGTACAACCAATAATGTCTGGTGGGGACAAACCCACTACTATGACGAAATAAAGTACTAAAATGATAGATAGAAGATAATGACTAGGGCATCGGCTGGCTAGATAATGATGCACCCAATCCTAGGCAGAAGGCCTACCAAGTGCTCACGAAAACTCTGACGGCTGCACCTCTAACTCCTCTGCGGTAGCGAACCTCGTCTCCTGTCCTGGCCCGTATACTGTGGGGTAATATGCCTCGTCCAAATCTGGAAAGGTACCAGGTCCTCAGAGGGACGTAACAAGATACATAGAAGCATGCCATATATAAATACTGAATAAAGTAAATACAATAAAGGATGTGCTAACCAATCTACGTGAATGCAATGTGAGGACAACTTTAGTACGTATGAGTAGGTATAGGCATAACGTCCATACTACTCCGATGAACGGGGAATCTGCAAGTATATATAAGTCTATACCGCTCCGATGAACGGGGAATCTGAAGAGTATAACGTCCATACCGCTCCGAAGAACGGGGAATCTGCAAGTATATATACGTCCATACCGCTCCGAAGAAGGGGAAATCTGAATAAAAGGAGTCATTAGATCCGTGGCTCCTCCAGATACTACGGATTCCAATGGGTGTATCCCATACGCCTACTAGTGGTCCTCCCCTCCCAATGTAAATACACAAATCGAATACTCGACGTGCATACCACGTATCTATATGCCAGTCTCTAATAACATAAATATAAACCTGAATTATGTACTAACCGTGATGCATGTCACATGCACCGATAGCTAGTCGAATACGCGAACCCGCATCCCAACATGAATGTCATAGTGAAACGTGTAAAGTGTCAGGTCCTGAAAGATATCAACATATCCTTCCATGGGGTGAGTCTGCTAGTGACTAGGTCAAGTATACTAAATCATCGACGTATCCGTCGATAGCACCTGAATGAATATCGGACGCACACAGTTATATAAAATAAAACAACAATATATCATACAATATATGTAGCATTAATTTAAACAGTAAAATATGGCAAGTTACTGAGTCCTCAAGCTGCGAATGCCAAAAGCCAGTTCCTGCAGTGTCTCCTGGCTGATCCAATGATCCTAAACACAATATAATATAGCAATCCAGCACCAGACACTAAACAATACATACACGACTACGACGTTGCTCTTAGTTATTGACGCAAGTTCATGGTGGATAGACTACAGGGTCGCGCGTGCACGTAGCTAAGATGCATGTGTCCTGTCCTTTGTCACTGTGTACCTTACGTAAATAAATTACTAATTTAAGGTTTACGAAACTATACTACGTCTTGTTAAATTACTCATTATTCTCCATGTATAATGTACTAAGTCTATGACTACGCCTTTAGGTGGAATACAAGTTTTCTGCACAGGTCATATGGTTAAAATAATTATTAACCATAAACTCTATTTAATCTAATTAAACATTCATACTTATACACATGGTTTACTGCAACTTAGTCGTGTCTTCATCCAACACGATGTCACGGTTGTCACGATTTACCAATCATACAACGAAGGAGGGGGTGTTTACCAATGATAGTCGATGGGTTGCTGTACCGTTGACGTCAGCCTCCGGTGCGGCGGCTCCGGCGTCGTTCGGCAACTCCGGCAGCAGCAGCAACAGAAACGACAGGGGTCGCAGCAGCGGCTATAGTCGTTTGGTCGGTGGAGGAGCAGCGCCTGGATGGAGGTTAGGCCGTGGTGGGTCTGGGTTAGTCAGCCGCGGGTGTGGGGTGGTGCTGATGGTGGTTAGGGCGATCGGGATTGGTCTGCCGCGGGTGTGGGGTGGTGCTGATGGCTGTTGGGGCGGTAGTGCCCGGTCGGGAAGGAGGGCTCGGGTTTGGTGTTTGACTAGGGTTTGGGGAAGAGTAATGAATAGTATTTTTTTCTTAGGGTTTTATGGTTGAATATGTGTATTTATATGTGGAAAAGTTTATGGGCTGGCCTCGAGGCTTGGGCCGGCCAGGACTCATGGAAGTGGGGGTTGGTCCACATGAAAGGGAGCACGTGGGCTGGGTTTGGTCCTGCTTGAGGTAG
Source organism: Iris macrosiphon (assembly GCA_036927795.1). NCBI lineage: Eukaryota > Viridiplantae > Streptophyta > Magnoliopsida > Asparagales > Iridaceae > Iris > Iris macrosiphon. The sequence continues at coordinate 45,924,816 of JAYESA010000003.1, forward strand.
AATTGGCCTTTAATTTAATTAAATTAAACAATTGCACATGGTGATTCCTAATGCATTAAAGACATATAAAACTAGATTTGGGGTGGGATATAAGAGTCGTGGGCGTAGCAGGCTTGGTGTAGGTTAATACCCTAATTTGGGTACTTGGGAATTGGATTGTGGTTGTTTCTCTATTTAAATAAATCCTACATTTGTCGAGGGGGTTTATAATGTACATCAGTTTTGGATACAGTGCTCCAAGGCTACCGAGTTAAACTCCACGCCTTAGCACGCATGAAGGAGGCATCCACACTGAACGAGGTTCTATTGTATCCTGCAAGCAATCTGGTGCATTATCAGTACATGAATGCACTGGTAGGAAGGCTACTCGCCCGTTCGACAAATCCAAACACGTAATATAGGTTACGTGCACCAACTATTTTGTTGTCTTTCTAGTTGTGCCTTAGGATCAGTTTCATGGCATATATGAAAAGCCTAACTCGTGTGGCAGTGTGTCGTGCAATATAAGAAGAAATACGACGAGACTTACCAACTTACCATTTGTCCTTCCCTGTCCAAGGCAAACCAATATTAATTCCAAATACGAGCATATATAAATATTCAGGGGCATAGCATATGCAAATACTGTGTTGAGAGCGAGATTACGCTATAGGTGCACGAGTTACTAGAAATATCAGGTGTATTTTATACGATGATCAAGTGCTCTTATGCACAAGTATTGTATACCATGATCGTACAGGTATTCAGTTATTCTTGATGCGATGCAATGACTCGCACGCGGGTAGCCGCTAAGCGAGGATGACTTATCTATATGAATATAAGGTCACTGGCATGACGCTATAATGGACGATCTAGTCTCGTGTCGGAATGGTATACAGCAAGAACGGAAGGCATTACACATATATTCCGCTCGAAGCAGGGGGCTATCAGGAGTTCCGGGTGGATCGTATCGATGCCAGTGCCCCAGCAACCGTCCGCGGAACTAAAACCTTGTTTCTAAGTTGTCCAGTGACCATGCAAGTCTCTAATCTTCAGGTCTCTGGTCAGGTACAGGAACAAGTTTGAGACAGGATATGTATATATATATATATATATGGAACAAGTTATGTGGAACAAGTTTGAGGCAGGATATATATATAAAACTTATTGAGGCAGAATTACTCTCAATGTTGAGTATTGACTCCAATAAGCCATTTTATTCAGTACAGGACAATATTGCTCCACGAGCTGGAATACTTGGATCATAGAATTTGTGCAAATTTCCTGGTTCAGGAATTGCCTTAGCGACCTAACGTTCCCGAAAACTTTCAGGTGCATAATTGCACGGAACGACTATTAGGTAGTCTTCCAAGGAACTTAGATGAATACTATACAGGACAGTGTTTCCTTGATTGTAGCAGGCATTGAAGCAAGGCTACAAGCACAAGTTAACGTATAGGTAGGCAAGCATGCATTCATAAGAAAACTTAAGCATTCACCTTGGCTCGGGACCAAAGGTAAGCCGGGGAGTAAAACCATAAGAAAACTTAACAAGCGACATTATCTAGGGTCGTGCAGTGTAGCAGTATATGAGTGCACAACGAAGAGTATAATATTCATGTCGTTCTTATTCAAGGCATAGCAGGGTCTAGTTGCACATGCAAGGGTCTACCTAAAAGCAATATTTTATTTCCATATTCTAGCATAAGCAATACAAGTTGGAATTATTCCCTTAGCTAGGTGCGTCGTATTCTTATTAGCATGCAAGGGGTGATTCACCTAGCGAATAGCATGCATTATTCCATATTTTATGTGTGTTGGCTAATCAAAGACAAGTTCACCGTAGCCACCCACCTTAGCGATGATCCGCCTCGGTCGAGTGATACTCCGAGCGAGCTTCTGAAAGCCTATGCCGAAGTCCTGAAGGGACAAGTCTGGATATCCTTTACCTCAAACGAATATTCTCGCCTGAGCTGTCATGACCCGATTCCGTAGAATCGTTGAGGCATCCCACGAATCGTGACCGCCGTACGGGCCTGGGGTTGCGCCCGCACAAGGCTTTAATGATTTTCATAGCAAGCACATATTCAGAGTACGCAGATAAATTAAAACACAGAATGAAACATGGAAAAGTTCTCTTTATTGATAATGAACATCTATTACAAACTCCTGAACGAATCAGCTAATTTGCCGCACGGGCTTACAAAAGTGTCGACTCAAAATGAGATAGCAGTCATGTACATTATATCCCTTTATAACTTCAAAATGATAAGGACCTCCAGTTCTTAATTCAATCTATCCCGATCGAACGATACTGTCTTGTGTTTCTTAGCCGCGCTCTCGGCACCGGAAGAACGGGGCGCTACATCCTACCAAACTAATTAGAAGTTTGGTCCCGAAACTTAAGAATAGAACCTACTGTTCGGGATGATGATCAAGAAGGTTCGGGCAGGAATTAATGGCATGGCCTGATCGTCTACACGCTAGGCATAACCCACGTCTCAAGCGACAGTCTTTCTTATCGTGTCCAAGCTTTTTGCAGAATTAACACGTATTGCTCCAATGCTTTATTTGCTGACCACCGTCATTTTGTCACTTTGCAGCGCTGTTTCCTCTCTCGTTTCTTTGGCGTTTGTGATTGTAGGTATGCACAGCACCGGCAGGAACGTGAGGATAGTGTGGTTCAAGCGATCGGGCGTGATTCATGACTTCACTCATTATATGATACTGATGAACGACTACATGCCCATGAATGGCAGGACGTAAACCGCCTTCAAACCTTCTAGCTCGACTTGCTGTATCAGGTAAATAGCCCCTAGCAAATTTGGAGAGTCGGTTAAATTCGAAGGAATATTGCTTAACTGTCATACTGCCCTGTCTCAGTTACACGAACTCGTTCTCCATCTGACGTTGTACTAGAGGGGGTATAAATTCCTCTTCGAACGTGGCACAAAAAGTCGTCCATGAGATCGCCTCCTCTCCGTGATCAAATTGGAGAGATCGTCGATGCACGTCCCACCAATCGTGCGCGTTGAGGCGGAGCTGTAGTTGCGCGCAGGCGACACGCTTCTCTTTGGGGACCTCTAGCAAAGCGAAGTGATCTTCAAGTTCGGCCAACCAATCTAGAGCTACGACTGGGTCCTCAGTCCCGTTGAATGGGGTATTGCAGACTTTCTTGAAGTGGCCAAAGTAAAAGGCAGTCACGTCCCTCGCCCTTGGAATTTGTGGCGTCTCTACTTCAAGCACGGGCTGTTCCACCAGAGTCGGCGCTCTTGCCGTGGAATGGTTGGAAGCCAAAGTCTTAACGATCTGTTGCAGGGCATCCACCTGCTTCTGTTGGACTGAGAATCGTTCTTCTATATTGTCTTAAAACTTGAGCTATCTCTCTTCCGCCCGCTTCTCGGCCCATTCATAGCGAGCCTCGTCCCTTTTTTGGTTTGCCTCCAACATCTGCAATATTTGCTGGATGGGATCGATGCTTGGCACGGCTAGCTGGCTCTCTGAACTTCCTGAAGTGCCCGAACTACTTCCTTGGCCTTGCCTTTCGTTCGGTGCTTGCGCTGCAGATTGCGTTGGAGCCACTCCTTCAAAAGAAGGTAAATTACATTAGGATCATAATGTATTATGGACTTATTGTATGAACGTATATCATTTTGGCCTAGCGAGTTTAAGAGTTCGTACAGGAATTTGATCGTTAAAGAAACTTTTCCAGTGCGAGGGTCTAAGGAACTTGAATCTGTGCTCTGATACCACTATGTCATGACCCAATTCCATAGAATCGTTGAGGCGTCCCCCGAATCGTGACTGCCGTGCGGGCTTGGGGTTGCGCCCGCACAAGGCTTTAATGATTTGCATAGCAAGCACATATTCAGAGTACGCAGATAAATTAAAACACAGATTGAAACATAAAAACGTTCTCTTTATTGATAATGAACATCTATTACAAACTCCTGAACGAATCAGCTAATTTGCCGCACGGGCTTACAAAAGTGTCAACTCAAAATGAGATAGCAGTCCTATACATTACATCCCTTTATAACTTCAAAATGATAAGGACCTCTAGGCTGGAGGACGGCTTTGCCAGGAAGCTGCATTGTATATAAAGTTGCAAGCTTCTTCTCTTCAGTACTCCAAAATACGGCACGATCAGGATGCACCTACAGCTGGACTAGATTCGGGAAGACGACTTCGGCTCCTCGCTCGGTTCGCCTTAGTGCGGAGAATCTGTTTCAACGAGGGTCAGTATGTCGAAATATACTGGTGAAGGCGAGCTAACCGAACTATACCAATCAACACATTATTTTAATAAAGCATGCATATTAGTGGGTTCCTATCTTGCCTTAGTTCATTTATAAGTAAGCAGCATATAGAATTTACTGAAATGAACTTGCCACCGTTCGGTAGATTTTACCTGCCCGTCTGAATTACCTGCACAATACTTACTATGCCTTCCCTGCCACGAAGACACAAGTTAGTTTGCAACAGGTTTAAATATACACGATGATCACTGGCATGGTTGCCATAGTGGACGTAGTCGAGGACAAGGATAGCATGCTACAAGAGTACACGATTGCGCTGCAAGCTATCCAGTCCCGAACACGACGACTACACACAAGTTCCGCCTGGATCGGATTGGTGCCAGTGCCCCAGCGACCGTACGCAGAACCAATACCTTGTGCACAAGTTGTCCATGATCGAACACGATTAACAAGTTAACAAGTCATGCATTTGAGGCAATACGAGTGCAAGAACACGAGTACACGACAAGCAGTATTGCATGATTTATTTTGCATAGCCTCCCTGAACAATTATGCATATACAAGATTTGATCTATACTTAGCACAGTTTATCGAACATTTGCACGAACAAGCATACTATAAGATAACAGTTCACATGTTTGATTGACAAGCATAATAACCAAGTCTATTCTCTTTTATCTTGGTTTTTTTTATTATTACTTGGTATCGTTTGATCGGGGCTAAGAAGAATGTAGATTTTTTAGATGTGAAGCTTGAAAGCAGGGCTAGCTAATCGGGTTGGTAGCCACTCACTTAGATTATTGGAAGGGAGAAGGAAAGAGGTACTTCATGACTCCACTCGCAAGCCGCCTACTGCTTGTTCACCTGCATTACGAACAGCTCGATCAATACCTCTTCCACTTTTCCAGTCTCGGAATTGAAGTGCAGTTCAATGAACTAAAACAATGAAAACCATCGAAACCGTTCAAGGAAAACAAGCAAATCCTAAAACCAACTCAAAGCACGAAAGCAACAAACGATATCGAAAACTGAGGCAATAAAAGATAACAGCGGAGAGGTCCCTCCTGACTCTGCCGCTAAGCCGATCCTTGGGGAGCGGTCCACTGAATATGGGAAACGATTCCGAAGAAACAAATCCATAACGAGGACGAGTTCTTAATTCAATCTATCCCGATCGAACGATACCTGTCATGCCCCAATCTTCCGCAAGCTCGATAGTCCCTACTGAACGTGAATCACCATGTTGCAGCTCTCCCGCAGGATAATCATTCCCATCGGGACGTGATGCCGTACGAGCCTGGAGTTGCGCTCGTACAAGGCGATGTTTTCAAACACCAAAGTTATCATCGAAACAACCAAGTTACAGTAGAAGCCGTTTAGTGTACCAAGCACACAAACAGAGTATACACAGCAAAGCTCACAAAAGGGTCCAAATGAAATGCCCCTAGGCAATGCCATAAAGGCGATGCCACGAAGACGATGAAATACTCTTGCTCTTTTCTCTAGCCCACAAAGGTACTTACAGTTCATACATCTTGTCTCGTATATCCAAGCAGCGCCACTACGCCTGCGTACCTGAAAAATTGCCCACAAACGTGGGTCAGTACACAACCGTACTGGTGAGCGGGGTAACCCAATCGCCTAAACCGACACTATGTAAAATAGTGAAAGCACACAGTTATATGGGGATCTTTCTAGTTGAATCCTAGATTCGTTTCATGGCATATGAATGACATGTTAAGGAAAGTAGTAAAACAGTTTACGCATGCAAGCATTCAATCTCAAACCAAACGACAAGCATTTATGTATATCCAACGCGTCTAACTCAATGCCATCGCTTGCACGATAACATATCGAACCATCAGTCTCGCCTCAATATTCATCCTTAACCAAAGTTTATATATTCCAATCTCAAGTGCACACTCTTACCGAGGCAAGGTGGCCGCGCCTACACGAAAGCTAAACCAACAAAAGAAAAGCAAGCCAACTTATATACTATATGAAGTCACTGGCTAAAAGCCATAAAGGACATTGATCGGACCAAGATCAATAGGGCAATCCTACCCGATCCAGGGTTGGGCAGCTACTCCCGCCTGGTGGTATCGGACTACCAGCACTGCGCCCAATTGCTTGATGCCCATTGTTTCCTCCATGGTGGAACGGTCCCGGTGCCCCGGTGCCTCATCCCGTTCCAGGAAACCAAACCCTGTGCCACGCAGGTTGTCCGTGACTATGCAGACACAGTAGGTATGACGAGAGGATCGAAACATTCTCGCCCCACCAAGCGATCCTAGACTCGTTCAACCGATATCCAACCAAATATTCATAACCATTCTTCCAACATATCCAACCAAGGAATCCAAATCTCGACCTCAATATATAGCCCAAGGCACCAAATATTAAGTGTTTCATAGGCACAATGCCTCTTCTCAACACAGAGTCCAAATTGGTGCAACACCCATGCTCGAAGCAAATCTTATGGCACAATGCCATTTCAGTGGCACAATGCCCCATTCGTGGCACGATGCCCCACCAAATGATACAACGCCCTCGCCGATGCAGTTGTTCGGTTTCAAACTACAACTGCTCGCTTTGCATGACAAAGCGACCAAGTGATACTCGCGCACGGATGCACGTTCACTCGCCTGAATTCCCGATATTCCCATTGCCTCAAAGTATCATTCCAACCGTCCAAGTATAATCCCAAGTATCCAACCGACTGCCTCAAATGTAATAATCCAACTATCGTATCCAACTATACAACACGTAAATCATTTCAAGCCACAATCCTACCAAGCCAACGACGTACACTCTATGCACGCCTCAGTGTAGTGATTCCCAATGTTTCAGCCCAAGTGTTCAAGCCTTTTACGTATTTTCCATATTATTAAGCATGAAGGAGTAGAGGAGAAGGGAAAGAGCTCACTCACAATATTTGATTCCGTTAGGCATCCTGTCTTGCCGATACGGCCAATCCCTTGATCCCATGGTCCGATGCAAGCGCGATCTACTCAACTGGTATGACCGTGCGAGCAGGTCGTGCTCTCCAAATCATCCGACCGATCGGATTAAGGAAGACGGCATTATCGCTTCCATTCAGCTATTCAGTAATATTCTGAACGAACACCTGATTTCCATCGAACCCGTTAGCCATCTGCACATTAAAACCAACTCGATTAATCCTTCTTCCTAAAATCCAACATTTTAAATGTAACCAGCATTTGATTCATTCAATCCGACTCAACGTAACGCTCCGAGCGGTTGTGGGGCGTTACATAATATACCACTTAGAATCAGGTTCGTCCACGAACCGTGCTGGTACACATTCCTATCACATGCCACAATCCAATTCCATGGATCTGCTCTAAGCAACTCATATATTCACAATTCTGATTTCGCATCCTGTTCGGCTGAACGCTCATACAATTTTCACGAATTCCCACATCCTCCTTGCAGCTCAATACAAATTCTTCGTATCGCTTAGTTTTGGATCGTACACATATTTAAGGCGTCCCTAAAATACATATATTTCAACCGAGCTTTGCGATAGCAAAATTTAAACAAGTTACAAGGGTATCTTTATGTTCGAGGCGTCCATTTGCTTTACTCCCAACTGAACCAAATCACGATTTTCATTCCAACACATTCGCTTGAGCACTATTCTCAATTATGCAGATTTTCCACCGACTTAATGAGTTCGCGTTCCAACTGAATCCATCCCACTATTTCTGAAAATCAGTACTAGCAACATCTCCAAATATATCTCGTGCACTGAACGATTATCTCAACTGATACTACCCAAGCTATACGACTTACCCAAATATTAGCTTTGCTTAGATCATCTCAGTCCAACACCTTTCCTGCCATCTCAATATCTCACAGGGTGAACATCTATATCGAGGTTCGTGTGATCCATGAAGATCTTGCCGCCACGCCAATGGGATAGTGTCGCCCCGATTTTAACGTGGACACACTCGCCACAATTCTTAGGTTGCGTATGGAATAGTTCTTCGTGCTGCTTCCACTGTCTCGAAACATAGAATATCACCTTTACCTCCTGAATGAGCACGCTTCCCAAATAAGTTCCGAGATATCTTATAAATCTGAGGCACGTCTGTCCCTTCCAGTATTCGTAAGAATTTGATCTGAACGAGCCGTTGCTTTAACTTCACGAGCTAGTTTAACAGTCGTTAATTCATATGAATGCTATTCCCTTCCAGGGCACGATGAGTCAGAGGCGATGCCATCGATAAAAATCTGTGACTCTGAATCTCATCAGTTGACTAGGCTACTTCCACCATTGCTCCGATCTTCCGGCTGTATCTTCAGCTGAAGACTATCCCAAGAGTCTCTCCAAATCCAACACTCAGTCGATAAGCCAAATCTCATTGCTCACATCTGCCCTCGACGCATTCCCAAATACACCGCCTCAAGGGTCTTTCTATGGTTCTACCATATTCATATCCGATTCAGCAAACAAGTCGCTAGGGTCAGCTGTCCCGAAGCTACGCTTGATAATTGTAATCATCACGATGGACAATTACTATAAACCATGCTATATCTCATCTGTAAACCCGAATCAAAATTCCAACCATTCCATCCGAGCAAAGTTTTCGAATCCGAGAACCGCGCTCGTTGAAACCGTCTTCCATCAATCTGCCGTTCTGTCCTGAATCCATCAATTTTCGAATTGCTATGTTCGCCTACTCACACCATCGATTTCAATGATTCTCGAAACTCAAGACTTGCTTAAATTCATGTCCTGTTTACCATCGTTGTACCATCTTTCCCAAAATTTCATTTCTGCTAAACCTGAGTCGATTTCTCGAGTAACAATATCCAAAATCTTTTAAGTTTGTGTGAATCCATCGCGTTGTCCCTCCAAACCAAATCGTGTTTCATTGCTCAACCAACAGCTCAAATATGTTGCCCAAAATCGTAGTCCGTGCTCGCTATCATTCGATTCACCCATCGCTCGTTCAAGCGTAACCCAGTTGTTCATTCCGATCTCGTCCATCTCTTAAGCCTAATAATGCTTTCATTTGCATCAGTCCGTTCTCGATTGCTCAACTCAATATTCATTTGCTCCATTTTCATTCTTTCTAACTCAGCCGACGTGCACCAACCAACTTGTATTTTCATTTCACGAGTCCGTTCAGGCAATTCCCAAAGATGTCCAACCAAAATATTTCTAATGCCTTGCTTAACACGTTTGATCCCATATACCACTTCGAATCAAGTCGCTACTCACATTACGTTTTCTTTCACGAATCCAAGATCCGTTTGAACCATCCTTCATGCGTGATCATGCCTTTCCCAATTCGAGTTTGACACAAAACTCAGGCAACGCTTGAATTATCCAACTATTTCCATCATCTGATACTTTCTCAACACGAATAATCGTGCAATGATTGTCTTCCAAATAGTCTAATCCAATACCCAACGGTTTCACACATTTGTTGTACGAGCAACTCGTTCCAACTTATCCTGATATTCCTGAGCCAAACTCAGATACGCCCAACCGATGCGCCACAGCCAAAATTCTAACTTCTATCCAACATAATCGCTAGATGAGCAACTCGTGCAAGGATTCATTCTCATCGAATGTTTCTACTCAAAACCTGTCGCATAACCAAATCTCGTATGCCAACCAACTGATCCATTGAGGCAATCAGAACTCCCCGAACGATAAGCCAAGCCAACCCAACGAAAGCCCACACTTGTTGCACAAATGCAACAATGCCAACCAACTTACTGCACGAATGCAACAACGCCTAACGAGGCTAAGCGATCCTACGAAAAAACCAACCAAGCAACACAACCGAGAATAAAATACAGCCACAACCAGCAATAAATAGACTTATTGCATGAAACATCTGATACGGAACTGAGTAGAGTCAAGAGCTAAACGACACGCGGAAGCTATTTAGAGTTTGTGATGATGCGAAGGACCAAGTCCGAAGAAATGAACCAGGCGCTCTGATACCAATCTGTCACGCCCCAATCTCCCGCAAGCTCGATAGTCCCTACTGAACGTGAATCACCACGTTGCAGCTCTCCTGCAGGACAATCGTTCCCATCGGGATGTGATGCCGTACGAGCCTGGAGTTACGCTCGTACAAGGCAATGTTTTTAAACACCAAAGTTATCATCGAAACAACCAAGTTACAGCGGAAGTCGTTTAGTGTACCAAGCACACAAACAGAGTATACGCAGCGAAGCTCACAATAGGGTCCAAATAAAATGCCCCGAGGCAATGCCACAAAGGCGATGCCACGAAGATGATGAAATACTCTTGCTCTTTTCTCTAGCCCACAAAGGTACTTATAGTTCATACATCTTGTCCCGTATATCCAAGCAGCGCCACTACGCCTGCGTACCTAAAAAATTGCCCACAAACGTGGGTCAGTACACAACCGTACTGGTGAGCGGGGTAACCCACTCGCCTAAACTGACACTAAGTAAAATAGTGAAAGCACACAGTTATATGGTGATCTTTTTAGTTGAATCCTAGATTCGTTTCATGGCATATGAATGACATGTGAAGGAAAGCAGTAAAACAGTTTACGCATGCAAGCATTCAATCTTAAACCAAACGACAAGCATTTATGTATATCCAACGCGTCTAACTCAATGCCATCGCTTGCACGATAACATATCGAACCATCAGTCTCACCTCAATATCCATCCTCAACTAAAGTTTATATATTCCAATCTCAAGTGCACACTCTTGCCGAGGCAAGGTGGCCGCGCCTACACAAAAGCCAAACCAACAAAAGAAAAGCAAGCCAACTTATATACTATATGAAGTCATTGGCTAAAATCCATAAAGGACATTGATCGGACCAAGATCAATAGGGCAATCCTACCCGAACCAAGGTTGGGCAGCTACTCCCGCCTGGTGGTATCGGACTACCAGCATTGCGCCCAATTGCGCGATGCCCATTGTTTCCTCCATGGTGGAACGGTCCCGATGCCCCGATGCCTCATCCCGTTCCAGGAAACCAAACCCTGTGCCACGCAGGTTGTCCGTGACTATGCAGACACAGTAGGTATGACGAGAGGATCGAAATATTCTTGCCCCACCAAGCGATCCTAGACTCGTTCAACCGATATCCAACCAAATATCCATAACCATTCTTCCAATATATCCAACCAAGGAATCCAAATCTCGACCTCAATATATAGCCCAAGGCACCAAATATTAAGTGTTTCATTGGCACAATGCCTCTTCTCAACACAGAGTCCAAATTGGTGCAACACACATGCTCGAAGCAAATCCCATGGCACAATGCCGTTTCAGTGGCACAATGCCCCATTCGTAGCACGATGCCCCACCAAACGACATAACGCCCTCGCCGATGCAGTTGTTCGGTTTTGAACCACAACTGCTCATTTTGCAAGACAAAGCGACCAAGTGATACTCGCACACGGATGCACGTTCGCTAGCCCGAATTCCCAATATTCCCATTGCCTCAAAGTATCATTCCAACCGTCCAAGTATAATCCCAAGTATCCAACCGACAGCCTCAAATGTAATAATCCAACTATCTCATCCAACTATACAACACGTAAATCATTTCAAGCCATAATCCTACCAAGCCAACGACGTACACTCTATGCACACCTCAGTGTAGTGATTTCCAATGTTTCAGCCCAAGTGTTCAAGCCTTTTACGTGTTTTCTATATTATTAGACATGAAGGAGTAGAGGAGAAGGGAAAGAGCCCACTCACAATGTTTGATTCCGTTAGGCATCCTGTCCTGCCGATACGGCCAATCCCTTGAACCCGTGGTCCGATGCAAGCGCGATCTACTCAACTGGTATGACCGTGCGAGCAGGCCGTGCTCTCCAAATCATCCGATCGATCAGATTAAGGAAGACGACATTATCGCTTCCATTCAGCTATTCAGTAATGTTCTGAACGAACACCTGATTTCTATCGAACCCGTTAGCCATCCACACATTAAAACAAACTCGATTAATCCTTCTTCCCAAAATCCAATATTTCAAATGTAACCAGCATTTGATTCATTCAATATGACTCAGCATAACGCTCCGAGCGGTTGCGGGACATTACAATACCGTCTTGTGTTTCTTAGCCGCGTTCTCCGCACCGGAAGAACGGGGCGCTACATGAGCAAGGTGGGTCGGGATATTGCACTTTTGCTATTTGAATCGGCAGTCCGCTTGAGCGGAACGGGGTATTATACTTCGTCAGCTTCCACTCTGTCAGATCCCCTCCTCCTCCGTCGAAGGTAATCTCTAACCTAACCCTCATTGTATTTTGGTTAATTATTAAGCATACGGGATTTACAATGCTAGACACGTAGACACGAGACATTGGATATGGACATGAGAACATAGACATAGACACAGATATGCTTTATGTTGAGTAGAGAGGAATATAGAGAGTTGGGAAAAGGATGAGATAAAATAGAAGTGAAAGGATGATGATGTTGATGATGATGATATGAATATTGGTAGGAAGAGTGAGGGAATATTTGTGAATGATGGCTAAGAATTTCTATAATATATATTTTAAAAATGTATTATCATATACTAGAGAGAGTACAATTGGTGTAAAAAGAAATACATTATTACATGATTTTGCAACCTTATTGTTTACACCCTTGCTAATTGGCCTTTATTTCATCAATTTTATTTCCTGAATTGACCGAAAAATGACTTTGAATGTTGGAATCGTCGATATCGGGTTTTGGTCTGTATCGGATCGATATCGTCGATACTACAAACTATGTTATGTTTATATAAGTTTAACTCAATATATCAATTTTTTTGTTAATGGAAACAAATAACTATTAGTAAGTTTAACTCAATAGTACGTAGTAACCCTTGTCGATTGATTTATATAAAGATAGACAAGTTTTCCTCTTTTATATGTTTTACAACCTTGCCATATGCTTTTAGACCCTTACCACTACATGCTAATTCGGGGAAGGAAATAGGTCAGTAGGATTTGATAAATATATTTTTTTACCATTTAGTTATATAGAATGTAAGTATGTAGTATGTATCTAAATATAATATATATATTTATATTATTTAGGATTTTTTTGTTTATTTAAAGAATCTAATAGCTCATTTATATTATTATTTTTTTCTTTTTCTTTTGACCCTTGTATATAATCTAATTATTCGAATATATAGGGTACTTACATAAGAATTCACGTGAAAGATAGCAAAGAGTCAATACTTAGTTGGTCGATCATGGATGTACAATCGGCATGTACAATTGGCAACATGAGAGTAGGATTGGTTTAACAGATAACTTCAATGTGGACGTTGAGGAATATCTCAAATGCGCCGGTAGTCAACCTTATTCCATGATGGAAGTTTCATCAAGTGCCCTTGTGTCAAATTTTATAATATACCATTCAAATATGTGGATCTTGTAAGGGAGCATCTACAAAAAGGATTTTATATTAAACTACAAGGAGTAGATGGCTCAAGAAGAACCTTTAACTCCTCAATATCATTACTCTTTCAATACGGAGGTATAAGAGTGTTTGCCATTAAAAGTGAGTTTGATAAATCTTCTTTTATTGAAAACAAAAAGAGTACAAAGAAATCCTAGACAGAAAATCTAAGTACAATATTTTTTATCTGGGTAATGTGACGCTGGAGATCGAGTACTGCATCGACTCTTTTACTCCGTTGATGGTCTGACGAGGGAATAAGGATACTCTCTTCTCTCTTCTCTCATGAGATTGTGTGCACATACATAGCTCGCCTAGAGGGTTATGGTGTTTGAAATAAAAAACCAGACATTGGAACGTCCAAGTTGCTCATATTTATAGCCATCATGTTGGTGGGCTATAGGTGTCGCATATGCTTCTGTTTGGTGGCCGCAGGGGGTCATTCAACAGAATACGGTTGTAACTGTAGGCGTATTTTATGGGCATGGTGCAACATATACATCCTTAACATGACGTATTTGAGTCCAGGTCGAGCTGCCACATTGACATTTGTTGCGATTCGCTATTACTGAAGATTTGGGCATTTTCGTATTTTGTTTGCATGACTTGGTTAGCTTGACACATGGTCCGCATTTAGTTGGAGAGAATCACTTCAGTTACAACAAAAATATTTTATCCCAGGGAATCCTGCCACGTTGGACACATGGAGTCTGGGACGCATGGAGTCTGGAATACATAGGGCCAAAGATGCATGGAACGCATGGAGTCTGGAACGCATGGGGCCAGAGTCGCATGGAATGCATAAAAACTTTGTCTTACATACACGTAGCCATGTATGGCTGCATAGTGACAAAAGTAATAATGACGGTGACGTGAGCACTGATACCAACTATCTGTGGCAGGATCGAGGCATTCAGAGAGTCATTTTTGTCAAGATTCTATGTCAGATATAATTTTTGTGTCAGGCCTTTATGCGGCCGGTATTGGGGCATATGGATTCTTGAGGGAGTAGTAGCGTATGGCACGGTTGGCGCATGCGGACACTAGTTATTTAGTGGCGCATGGGAACACTAGTTACATAGTGGCGCATGTCACTGATGGCACATAGGAATACTAGTTATGAAGTGGTCGGCACATGACACTAGATTATTATGGCATCGAGTGCTTGATTACTGTGGCGCATGGTCTATGATTACTGTCAGCGCATAGTAGCTGCTTTTCTGGGCCGCATGGCCATTCTACGGCCTGATTTCTTTTAGTGAATCTTGGAGCGCATGTTTGTTGGACGCATCGATCTAGATTTTTTTTGCTTCTACAAGACCCCCTTCAAAGTTTTTAAACTGATAAATTTTGGAATACTTTGAATAAGAAGCTAGAATGGAGGAGAGGACCTTGGGCCGCATCTGATAAACATGCCGCATAGGCTCGTTGCCGCATAGGCACTTCCGCCAGGCTATCAGATCATTAAATGCCGAGATTTGGCTTGATCTTCTGAGTGGATCTACATAAAATTCTGACCCATCTCTTAGCAAGGATCCCGAAGCGTCGGTTTCTCAAAGGATAAAGTTGAGTGGAAAACCCAAGAGTTGCCATCATAATTAATACTGGCAGCATAGCGCATGAATCAAGGAGTTACCCCAATCTCCTTTGCCCTATAAATAAGGGGTTTTGCCGATGAAAGAGCTTTTTCTCTCTGCTCGAGTTTCTTATCTTTTGTATTTGTCTTATTGCATGTTGAGACTTTGGATATTGTACTAGCGGTAATATAGACTTAGCACAATACCGCAGTTTGTTAAGGACGTCCCATTGGGGGACTTTGGGGGACCTATTACTTTTTGCTCACTTGGGTGCAAGTAATAAGTTCGGAGCAAAAAACTCTATCAGAGGTGATGTCACGACCCACACCCGATGTAAGGGTACTAGTCAAAAACAACGCCCAACCTACGCCGCAGAATCGGCGGTAGAACGCTGTCTAGATAGTCTATCTAACAAAATAATGAACCCCCAATAATGATAGTATACTCAATCACAGAACTAAGATAGAATGAGCACGAATCAGATAAGAATAGAATAGTCATCATACAACTCATGAGTTTAAAATAATACACCAATGAGTCTGAAGAGTAACAAAATAAGCTGGAGACAAATCCAGTACAAAAGAATACTACCATACTACAAAGCTACAACTCCAGGGTCAACTGTCTCAGTTGGGATAAGTCCCTCTTGAGCCAGGGTCTCATAATCTAAACCCACAACATCCGGGGGTCCATAATAGGTAGGGTACTCCTCAGTGTCATCTGAAAAAATATATCCAGTCAGGAAAGGAGCAGAGTACATCTCTAACAGCAGTTCTAATCCATGATAAAAACTATATAACAGTAAATAGCTATGGATAAACAAGATGCACAATAGATACAAGAGATATATAGACAATAAGAAAATACTGGAAAGAAATACAATATTGAACAATATGCCAATAAAATAATAATACTAATGACTAAGTGCGTGAGTACTAGCTTAACATGTGATCGGCTTGGGCAAGATACAATGCGGCCTGGCAAATCATACGTGCGGTGCATGATCAACACTATTCGCTTACCAATACTTTATTCAATAGGGATTTGATCACATATCTATACTAATACTCCCCACCCCCAACTGGTATAATAGATCCAACCACGGTATGATATGGCACTAGATTCCCCAAGAAGAGAGCGACTCCTCCCAAAAATCGGTGTCTGTACATGTACAAGATAACCAATAAAATAATACTTGTACCATATACCAAGGAATAACATCTCATGACGAGATCCGGATATACCAATCCGTGTAACCATAGTGTCAAGAGAAACATGTATATCTACACTAGATACAACGAACATAGAGGATATCATAAATGAGAAACTATCAGAGAATGTACTCGCCTGAAATCCAAAGAACAGTCTCACAGATGTCAGACTCGGTACCTCGAAGACCTAGATATGGAATACCACATTAATACAAGGTCCCGGAAAGAGAACAAGTCAAACTAGTCAACTTCTAGGTCAATAAATAAATTCTAAGTCAAAAGTCAACTATGGTCAACTCTAAAGTCAACTAAAGTCAAACATAGTCAAACCAAGGTCAACCTCACAAGAAATCTATATAAATAATATAGAAATAAAATACAATAATTTAGGAATCAAAATTAAATCCTAATTGATACCCACACAAAGTATACTAATAATACAAATAATGCACACTCTAATAATGTATATACAAACCCAATAAAATAATATATTATTATTAGTATTATACCTCACAAAAATACCTATATATATACATATATAAATCAAAATGCATATATATATATAAAACAAATTTAATAACTATATACTTATATATACATACATATAAACTTACAAAATTAAAATACCAAACACATGCACATATTAATGTATGTATTTTACATGGCTAGAAGCACACATAAAAATACATTCATTAATATACAAATAATTATATAATAATTATAAATAATATAATCACACATTTTAAACACATAAATATATTTTACAAACCTTTATGTATAAAATATTTTATTAACATAAGTACATATATAATTGCATGCAAGAAAGCTACATATCTATATTTATACATCATATTAAAATACATAAAAATATAGATCTATGCTACAATAAATACCATAATAAATACACTAAAATAATATATAATATCTATATATATTTACTAATTATAAATAAAGAATTTAAACCATACATCATTAGATCTATTCAAAAATCCACACAATTGGAGAGTATCACACCGTATCCCACTAGATCTAGGATACGCATGTGACACGAGTCCAACACACAACCAATTTCACCCCGAAGGATACAAACAAATCATAAATAATGTTTATGAATAAATCAAAGTGTCAAAAGTAGATCTATGTGTCCGTGTCAAAATATGACATGTTCAAAGCCCCGTGTCGAAGGGAAAACTCCCAAAATGACACGTATCACCAAATAGTTGGGATACGAACCACATGTACCAAATTATGGACACGACACTAGCCCCAAACACATAAGCTCATATCCAATTGATCTATAGGATCAATTGATACACACAACAAAATGTAAATTCGGAATTCCAATAAAATTAACACAAAAAGTACCATAACTTTCTCCATGGGTCTCCTATGAACACAAAACAAAGTCCTATGGGTAGTACATACATATAGGTTAATTTTACATGATTAAATCTCAGATTTAGAAGCTATTTAAATGGGAAAATCTGAATTATACCTATTGGGAGATGGATTCCCAATGAAACCTCCAATTGAGAAGAACTTGCTTCCAAATTGTAGATCCTTGCTCCTCTTTGTAGATCCTTGCTTCCTTCTTCTAGATCCTTGCTTCCTCCTTCTCTAATGGTGAATTAGGAAGAATTTGGAATGAATTTGGTAGGGAATTGGAATGGAAATAGAGGGAATTTGGGAGTAGGAAATTCTAGATCAAGATTTGGAATGAGAATGAGAGGAGAGAGAAATTTCCCCCCCTCTAATATAGGCCGGCCATGCCCCTTCCCCAAGCAATTGTAAAATGTCCAATGTACCCCTTGGGGCCTCTCATGAAGAAATAATTAAGGAAAGAAGCTTCTAGTCTAATCACTTAATTAATTTAATCCATCTCCTTAACCATGGGCTTTCTAAATGGGCCAAGTCTAACTATTTAATTCATGTTGGTCCATGGGTCCAATCTAAACTAGTTGGGTCTACTAAAATAAGTCCAAAATAATTAAATAACATCCAACAACAATTAAATAATACAACAAAAATTATTTACCATGCACAATATTTATTTAAATAGAAAATTACTAAAAGTTCCTTTTTCCTAAAATGTGGTAGTGACAAGTCTACCCTCCTTAAAATAATTTCGTCCTCGAAATTCAAAGATGAAAACTACCCCCAGAAAAATCACAGAACAGAACTAAAGAATCATAATTAACTAATGAACAGAACATAACTAGAAAATAACATACCTCAAGGTACAAACAAATATGGATAACGCTCTCGCATGTCATCCTCTCTCTCCCAGGTAGACTCCCCCGGAGAGTGATGCCTCCAGGCGACGCATACCAAAGGAATAGTCTGGTTCCTCAGCACCTTCTCTCTCCGATCCAGAATCTTAACTGGCTGATCTTGATAGCTAAGAGTAGGGCCCACCTCTATCTCTGAGTGATCCAATACATGACTAGGATTTGCCACGTATCGTCTCAACTGTGACACATGAAACACGTTGTGTACTCCCTCCAATGCAGGTGGCAAGTCTAGTCTATAAGCAACTGCACCGACCCTCTCTAGAATAGTGAAAGGTTCGATGAATCGCGGACTAAGCTTTCCCCCTCCACCGAAGCGAATCGTGTCTCGTGTCGAAGAAATCCTCAGAAACACCAAACCACCCACCTAGAACAAAATACCATCTTAAGAACTTAATCTATAACAAACAAGAACAAGAACAAACAAAATCTAAACTATACCTCGAACTCCAAAGGTCTCCGATGGCTATCGGCCCAATGCCGCTGTCTGTCCTGCGCCACTCGAAGTCTGTCTCTGATCAACTGAACCTTCTCTGCTGCATCCACAACCATCTCTGGCCCAAGCAAAACTCTCTCTCCAACATCGTCCCAAGACAAAGGAGTACGACACCTCCGACCATATAGAGCTTCAAAAGGTGACATCTCTATACTGGCCTGGTAACTGTTGTTGTAAGCAAACTCTACTAAATAAAGATGGTCCTCCCAAGAACCCCCAAAATCTAGTACATAAGTGCACAACATATCCTCGAGAGTCAGGATAGTCCTCTCTGACTGCCCATCTGTCTGGGGATGATATGCAGTACTAAACTTGAGCTGAGTGCCCAAACTCTCCTGCAAACTCCTCCAGAAATGAGAAGTGAAACGACTATCTCGATCTGAGACTATGCTGACGGGAACTCCATGTATCCTAATGATCTGCCTCACATACATCTCTGCCAGCTTCTCCGTAGACAAACCCACCTTGAAAGGCAAAAAGTGGGCCGACTTGGTCAACCTATCAACAATGACCCAAATCGCGTCTTTCCCTCCTGGAGATCGTGGAAGTCCGGATACAAAATCCATAGTAATGTGTTCCCACTTCCACTCTGGAATGGGTAATGGATGAAGTAACCCTCCTGGCCTCTGCCTCTCGGCTTTCACCTGCTGGCACACTAAGCATCTGGATACAAACTGTGCCACTTCCCTCTTCATGCTATACCACCACACACTCTCTCACATATCCAGATACATCTTGTTAGCACCTGGATGTATGGAATACTGAGAACGATGCGCTTCCTGCAACACCTCCTCTCGCAACTCCCCACTAGGCACACACAATCTAGCTCCATGCCTCAAAGATCCATCCTCTGCAATAGTGAAATCATCCTCCAATCCTGCTCTCACCTGAGCTCTGATACTCCTCAAAGATACGTCATCATACTGTGCTGCCTTGATCCTGTCCATCAAATCTGAGTGTATCTGCAATCCCCACATCTGCATAGCACACCCAGGAAAAATTACCTCAATGCCCAAGCTCTCCAAGTCCTCCAACAAATATCGATCCTGCGTTAAGAACATAGCTACCGGATACCTGCTCAAAGCATCGGCAACTACATTGGCTTTCCCAGGATGATATTGTAAAGAGATATCAAAATCCTTTATCAGTTCCAACCACCGACGCTGCCTCATGTTCAACTCCTTCTGCGTGAAAACGTACTTCAAGCTTTTGTGGTCTGTGAAGATCTCCACATGCTCTCCGTACAAATAATGTTTCCACAACTTCAAGGCGAATATGACAGCTGCCAACTCCAAATTATGGGTAGGATAATTCTTTTTATGAGGACGCAATTGTCTGGATGCATAGGCAATCACTTTCCCATGCTGCTGAAGAACACAACCAAAACCCTTTCCCGATGCATCACTATAAATAGTGAAACCTCCGGACCCTGATGGCAACGTCAAAATAGGAGCAGACGTCAACCTCTTCTTCAACTCTTCAAAAGCAACCTGGCAATCCTCCCTCCAAACAAACTCCACATCCTTCCTTGTGAGTCTGGTCATCGGCTCGGCAATCCTTGAAAAATCTTGCACAAACTTCCTGTAGTAGCCTGCCAATCCAAAGAAACTCCTGATCTCTGCTACCGAACTCGGAGACTTCCAAGATTCCACTGCTGAAATCTTCTTCGGATCCACTGAAATACCATCACCAGTCACAACATGCCCCAAGAATTCCACCTTGTCCAGGAAAAACTCACACTTGGACAACTTCCCATATAGCTTCTCCTTCCTCAGCACATCCAATACAATCCTCAAATGCTCCTCATGCTCCTCCGGTGTCCTCGAGTATATGAGTATGTCGTCGATGAACACCACCACGAACTTGTCAAGGTACTGGTGGAACACCTTGTTCATCAAGTTCATAAATACCGCCGGTGCATTAGTCAAACCAAACGGCATCACCATAAACTCGTACTGACTATACCGAGTTCTAAAAGCAGTCTTCGGTATGTACTCCGGCTTCACCTTCACCTGATGATAGCCTGATCTCAAATCTATCTTAGAAAATACCTTCGCACCACTCAACTGATCAAACAGATCATCAATCCGTGGAAAAGGATACTTATTCTTGATAGTGAGATTATTCAAAGCCCTGTAATCAATGCACATACGCACCGATCCATCCTTCTTCGGTACAAACAATACCGGGGCTCCCCATGGTGAAGAACTCGATCTGATTAACCCCTTATCCTGCAATTCGTCCACCTGCTTCTTCAACTCGACCAGCTCGCTGTTGTTTACTCTATAGACATATTACGAAATTAGTTCTGCACCTGGCACCAAGTCTATAGAAAATTCAACATCTCGATCTGGTGGCAATCCTGGCAATTCCTCAGGAAACACATCCAAGAATTCTGCTATCAACGGATGCGGCAACTCCTTGTCTTCCACCATAGCTCCACAAATAAGCCTTCCCCCTGCTCCGCAGCTCCTCTAGCAAACTCGAACTCTGGCTCTCCTGGCGAACCAAACAAAACTCTACCTCCTCTACAGTCTATGCTAGCACGGTGCCTACCCAACCAATCCATCCCAAGTACAATGTCGTAGCTCGAAAGTGGCATTACAAGTAGACACGCACTCAACTTTCGGCCTCCCAGAGTAAGTCTCCGATCCTTGCAAATATCATTAATATGGCACAAGATGTAAGACATCAAGGAAAGGACAGTTTAAGGGATCAAGTATCAATGTCAAAGGAGAATAGTTGAATCAAAAGAATTTTCTTAGATGTGATTGAGTATCTCAGCCTATATCCTATATCCTATTGCAGGCTCGCAGTAGTACAACTAAGTTGTCGCACTACCACGATATCACATACTTGTGAAGCTAGACATGCATGGGCCACCACCAAAAATGTGTCACGACCCGCACCCGATGTAAGGGTACTAGTCGGAAACAACGCCCAGCCTACGTCACAGAATCGGCGGTAGAACGCTGTCTAGATAGTCTATCTAACAAAATAATGAACCACCAATAATGATAGTATACTCAATCACAGAACTAAGATAGAATGAGCACAAATCAGATAAGAATAAAATAGTTATCATACAACTCATGAGTTTAAAATAATACACCAATGAGTCTGAAGAGTAACAAAATAAGCTGGAGACAAATCCAGTACAAAAGAATACTACCATACTACAAAGCTACAACTCCAGGGTCAACTGTCTCAGTTGGGATAAGTTCCTCTTGAGCCAGGGTCTCAGAATCTAAACCCACAATATCCTGGGTCCATAATAGGTAGGGTACTCCTCAGTGTCATCTGGAAAAATATATCCAGTCAGGAAAGGAGCATAGTACATCTCTAACAGCAGTTCTAATCCATGATAAAAACTATGTAACAGTAAATAGCTATGGATAAACAAGATGCACAATAGATACAAGAGATATATAGACAATAAGAAAATACTGGAAAGAAATACAATAATAAACAATATGCCAATGAAATAATAATACTAATGACTAAGTACGTGAGTACTAGCTTAACATGTGATCGGCTTGGGCAAGATACAATGTGGCCTGGCTAATCATACGTGCGGTGCATGATCAACACTATTCGCTTACCAATACTTTATTCAATAGGGATTTGATCACATATCTATACTAATACTCCCCACCCCCAACTGGTATAATAGATCCAACCACGGTATGATATGGCACTAGATTTCCCAAGAAGACAGCGACTCCTCCCGAAAATCGGTGTCTGTACATGTACAAGATAACCAATGAAATAATACTTGCACCATATACACCATATACCAAGGAATAACATCTCATGACGAGATCCGGATATACCAATCCGTATAACCATAGTGTCAAGAGAAACATGTATATCTACACTAGATACAACGAACATAGAGGATATCATAAATGAGAAACTATCAGAGAATGTACTCGCCTGAAATCCAAAAAACAGTCTCACAGATGTCTGATTCGGTACCTCAAAGACCTAGATATGGAATACCACATTAATACAAGGTCCCGGAAAGAGAACAAGTCAAACTAGTCAACTTCTAGGTCAATAAATAAATTCTAAGTCAAAAGTCAACTATGGTCAACTCTAAAGTCAACTAAAGTCAAACATGGTCAAACCAAGGTCAACCTCACAAGAAATCTATATAAATAATATAGAAATAAAATACAATAATTTAGGAATCAAAATTAAATCCCAATTGATACCCACACAAAGTATACTAATAATACAAATAATGCACACTCTAATAATGTATATACAAACCCAATAAAATAATATATTATTATTAGTATTATACCTCACAAAAACACCTATATATATACATATATAAATCAAAATGCATATATATATATAAATCAAATTTAATAACTATATACTTATATATACATACATATAAACTTACAAAATTAAAATACCAAACACATGCACATATTAATGTATGTATTTTACATGGCTAGAAGCACACATAAAAATACATTCATTAATATACAAATAATTATATAATAATTATAAATAATATAATCACACATTTTAAACACATAAATATATTTTACAAACCTTTATGTATAAAATATTTTATTAACATAAGTACATATATAATTGCATGCAAGAAAGCTACATATCTATATTTATACATCATATTAAAACACATAGAAATATAGATCTATGCTACAATAAATACCATAATAAATACACTAAAATAATATATAATATCTATATATATTTACTAATTATAAATGAAGAATTTAAACCATACATAATTAGATCTATTCAAAAATCCACACAATTGGAGAGTATCATACCGTATCCCACTAGATCTAGGATACGCATATGACACGAGTCCAACACACAACCAATTGTACCCCGAAGGATACAAACAAATTAAAAATAATATTTATGAATAAATCAAAGTGTCAAAAGTAGATCTATGTGTCCGTGTCAAAATACGACATGTTCAAAGCCCCGTGTCGGAGGGAAAACCCCCAAAATGACACGTATCACCAAATAGTTGGGATACGAACCATATGTACCAAATTATGGACAGGACACTAGCCCCAAACACATAAGCTCATGTCCAATTGATCTATAGGATCAATTGATACACACAACAAAATATAAATTCGGAATTCCAACAAAATTAACACAAAAAGCACCATAACTTTCTCCATGGGTCTCCTATGAACACAAAATAAAGTCCTATGGGTAGTACATACATATAGGTTAATTTTACATGATTAAATCTCAGATTTAGAAGCTATTTAAATAGGAAAATCTGAATTATACCTATTGGGAGATGGATTCCCAATAAAACCTCCAATTGAGAAGAACTTGCTTCCAAATTGTAGATCCTTGCTCCTCTTTGTAGATCCTTGCTTCCTTCTTCTAGATCCTTGCTTCCTCCTTCTCTAATGGTGAATTGAGAAGAATTTGGAATAAATTTGGTAGGGAATTGGAATGGGAATGGAGGGAATTTGGGAGTAGGAAATTCTAGATCTAGATTTGGAATGAGAATGAGAGGAGAGAGAAATTCCCCCCCCCTCTAATATAGGCCGGCCATGCCCCTTCCCCAAGAAATTGTAAAATGTCCAATGTACCCCTTGGGGCCTCTCATGAAGAAATAATTAAGGAAAGAAGCTTCTAGTCTAATCACTTAATTAATTTAATCCATCTCCTTAACCATGGGCTTTCTAAATGGGCCAAGTCTAACTATTTAATTAATGTTGGTCCATGGGTCCAATCTAAACTAGTTGGGTCTACTAAAATAAGTCCAAAATAATTAAATAACATTCAACAACAATTAAATAATACAACAAAAATTATTTACCATGGACAATATTTATTTAAATAGAAAATTACTAAAATACCCTTTTTCCTAAAATGTGGTAGTGACAGGAGATATGAACATGATAGAGGGTCTGCGGCCTAATTTTTTTAATCAATCTTGGGGTGCCTATTTGTTGGACGCATGTATCTTGATTTTTCATGCTTCTATAAGACCACCTTCAAAGTTTTAAAACTGATAAGTTTTAGAATACTCTTAATAAGAAGCATGGAGGAGAGGACCTTGGGCCGCATCTAAGGGACATGCCGTATAGGCTCATTGCCGCATAGGCGCTTCCACCAGGCTATCAGATCATTAAATACGGAGATTTGGCTCATTCTTCTGAGTGGATATACTTGGGAATTCTGACTCATCTCTCCGTAAGGACCCCGAAGCTTCGGTTTCTCAAAGGATAAAGTTGAGTGGAAAACCCAAGCATTGCCATCATAATTAATGTTGACAGTGCAGCACAAGAATCGAGGAGTCATGACTATCTCCTTTGCCTATAAATAAGGGGTTTTGCCCACGAAAGAGATTTTTTTCTCTTTGCTCGAGTTTCTTCTCTTTTGGCTTTGTCTTATTGCATGTTGTGGACTTTGGATATTATACTAGAGGTAATATGGACGTAGCACAATACCACAATTTGTTAAGGATTTTCCACTGGGGGACTTTAGGGGACCTATTATTTTTTGTGCACTTTAGTGCAGGTAATAAGTTCAGAACGAAAAACCCAATCTGAGGTGATATGAACGTGATAGGGGGTCTCGGCCTGAATAATTTTAGTCAATCTTGGGGTACATATTTTTTGGACACATAGATCTTGATTTTTCTTGTTTCTACAAGACCCCCTTCAAAATTTTTAAACTGATAAGTATTGGAATACTTTGAATAAGAAGCATAGAGAAGAGGGCCTTGGGCCGCATCTAAGTGACATACCGCATAGTCTCATTGCTGTATAGGCGCTTTCGCCAG
Source organism: Iris macrosiphon (assembly GCA_036927795.1). NCBI lineage: Eukaryota > Viridiplantae > Streptophyta > Magnoliopsida > Asparagales > Iridaceae > Iris > Iris macrosiphon. The sequence continues at coordinate 45,950,871 of JAYESA010000003.1, forward strand.
GCTGTCTGAACATTAAATGCCAAAATTTGGCTCGATCTTCTGAGTGGATCTACTTGGAAATTCTGACCCATCTCTCAGTAAGAATCCCGAAGCGTCAGTTTCTCAAAGGATAAAGTTGAGTGAAAAACCCAAGCCTTACTGTCATAATTAATGCTGACAGCATAGTGCAAGAATCAAGGAGTCACCACCATCTCGTTTGCCCTATAAATAAGGAATTTTGCCGACAAAAAAGAGCTTTTTCTCTCTTCTCGAGTTTCTTCTCTTTTGCCTTTATCTTATTGCATATTGTGGACTTTGGATATTGTACTAGAGATAATATGGACGTAGCACAATACTATATTTTGTTAAGGATGTCCCACTGGGGGACTTTGGGGGACCTATTACTTTTTGCTCACATGGGTGCAAGTAATAACTTCAGAGCAAAAAATCCTATAATAGGTGATATGAACGTGATAGGTTTTGTGGACTTAACACCAATGGCGTGCTTAGAGTTAAGTACGGGTGATAAGTTTAGGTGACGATCGATGTCAGAGGTATTATGGATGTGACAATTGATAGTCTTATGGAGAGGTTTTCTCGAAGGTAAGAAGGACATGGTAAACTCTATTGGAGAGGATGTGAGGACGATAACTCAGAGGTAACATCAACGTGAGCTAATAGATAGTCATACCGAGAGGTTTGGTATGATCATAGTATTTTTATAGTAGAAAAAGAAACAAGACAGAGGTAACATGGACATGGCTGTTTTCTTTCGATGGGAAAATGGACAGCTCATAGTTCAGAGGTAGTATGGACATAAAATGTTTGCTTTTGTTGAGGATATTCCACTAGGGGATCTTCCATGGACCTATTACTTCTTGCGCACTAGAGTATAAGTAATAAGTTTGAGATAAGCCCTGCCAGAAATGATATGGACGTGGCAAGTTTTGTGGCCTCATTACTTCTTGCGCACCTGAGTGCAAGTAATAAGTTTGAGACAAGCCCTACCAGAGGTGATATGGATGTGGCAGATTTTTTTGACTTAACACCGCTGGCGTACTTAGAATTAAGTATGCGTGATAAGTTTAAATGACAAAAAAATGTCAGAGGTATTTTGGATATGACAATCGATAATCTTAAAAAGAGGTTTGCTCAGCGGTAATATAGACATGGAAAACTCTACTAGGGATAATCGGTTAGGATAGTAGTTCAGAGGTAATGTGGACATGAACTAATGTTCAATGGAATTGATTATGAGTAGTATATACGAAAGTATGGATCAACCTGAAGGTAGCTCTGTTGGGGATCTTTTTGAGGATCCACTGTCTGTTGCGTATTCAGGATTCCTAAATACAGACAATGGCTTTCATCAAACTTTGTGGCAAGGGAAGTGCATATTGTGCTTACACCCTTGTTGGGGATGAACAACGAGGATTGTATAATATATATTTTGGTTGTCCAGCTGATAGTAAAAGAAGTACAAGTCTGGCTTAGACATAGTAATTTATAAGGAACTTGCCATTGTTAGGCATCATGAGCAAGTCACCATTGGGTTTTGCGAGCCAGTAGGTACCGTTGGAGAACACAGACTCCATAATAAACGGACTCTCCCATTTAGGTTAGAATTTACCAGTCGTTTTGTGGTTCATAACCATCGGTCTTCTTACTGTCAAGACGAGGTCTCCCACTTGGTAAGTTCTCTTCTTGACCCATTTGTTTAAAGCTCCCGAAAGGCGTGCTTGGTACAGCTCAATGTCCTGTTGAGCTAAGAGACGTTTCTCATCCAGAGCTTCCAAATCTTATAGCCGTCAGCGATAATTTTTGTCAACGGTCAATTGGTTAGAAAGAGCTACTCGGAGTGATAGAATTTGGATCGAGTGGGAGGACCGCTTTGCATCCATAAACCAATTAGAGACATTCATCCAGCCTTTTATTCCAGTCGCGCTTATTGGATGACATAAACTTCTTGAGTAGCTTTACGATGGTATTATTGAATTCTTCAGCCAGACCATTTATTGCTAGGTTTTAGGCAGTCGAGGCTACATTCTGGATTCTTTTTTTGTCATAAAATCTATAAAAAAATAGGACTTACAAACTGTGGACCATTATCGTGGATGATCCTCTGTGGCAAGTTGAAGCAGTATATGACGTGATGCTTGACAAAGCTGATCATGTTTGAGGTCTTGACTTCAGCAAGTGGAATAGCTTTCATCTATTTGGAGAAGTAGTCGGTGATAGTCAAGATTAGCCTATATCCCTTTGAAGAAGGTGGACTAATTAGTCCAATAATGTCCATTCTTTATGCTTTAAATGGTCAAGATGGTATCGTTGGGTGTAGAAATTTTGAGGGCTGGTGGATAAAGTTTTCGTAGATTTGGCACGCTAGGCACTTCCTCGCATAGTCAACAACCTCTGCTACTATTGTCGACCAATAGTAACCCATTCTCCGGAGATGGTCCTATAACTTGGGTTCGGGCGGATGGGCACCGTAAACCTTGTCGTGAGCCTCGGGGAGAGCCTGCTTCACTTCTGCATTCGATAGGCATTGTAGTAGAAGACTATCATAGGAATGAAGATACAATATCTTGGTTGTCGTATCGTAATAGAACCGGAGGAAACGTCTTCTGATGGAAATGGCTTCCTTTGGGTTCTCAGAGAGAATTCCATAGACTTTGTAGTCGATAAATAGGAATCACCAGTCTTGGGAGTCTGTGTTTATCTATTCTGAGTATCTCATGCATAGACAGAGATTTTTTTGGACAGACTAGTTCTTGACCAACCACTGTGATCAGCTTATGGATTTTGACCAAAACTACCAGGGAGGCAGCAAGGCCGGCCAGGGTGTCAGCCTCTATATTTTACAGTCGAGGGACGTGCTCTATGAAGAACCCTTCGAAGATGGAGATTATTCAAAATGTGACTTGATGGTAGGGAATGAAGTACTAATGTCGGACCTCATATTTGCCGTGGACTAGACTGACTATCATCTTAGAATCGACGTAGGCCTCCAGATAGTCTACTCCTACTTGTTTAGCGAGTTTGATCCCAATGACGAGGGTGTCGTACTCTGCCACATTGATGGAGCATAGCTTTGTGTGGAAGTAAGCACAATTTATGACCAGATCATGTGGAAAAATCAGTATTATCCCGACGCTAGAGACTATATCTCCTTTGGGCCATGTTCTTGAAGCACCGTCGAAGAACATTCGCCAAATGGCTTATGTGCTTTTGGTCATATTTGTGTTCGTTACTTCATCTGGTATCTCCTCGTAGAGCTTCAAGGTTTTCGGTATATGGTGGGCTGCCAGGAAATCTGCCAAATCCTGGCCTTTGACCGCCTTTTGTGGGACAAATACCATATCGTAAGGCGACAACAGTATTGCCCATATGGCTAGGCGAGACTTGAGCGCTCCGGGTTTAGTCATAAGTACCCGGAGAGGATTAACTCGCGAGATCACATGGATGGTTTATCTTGCTACGTAATGTCGGGTCTTCTGACTGGTGAAGACCAGGGCGAGGCACTCCTTCTCAATGGGGTTGTACCTGTGCTCTGTGTCGGTCCTCATTATGCTAAGATAGTTGATGGTTTGTTCGTGACCTGTATCACTTTTCTGGACTAGTAGAGCTCTGAGGGAGTGATCCATTGCCCGCACAAATAGCAAGAATGGTCTTCCCATAACGGGGGCCACCATTATTGGGGGATTTAGGAGATACTCCTTGATGTCGTCAAAGGCGCACTAGAATTCTTCATTCCAGAGAAAGGAGACACCCTTCTTCATGAGCTGAGTAAATGTTGACAACATCCAAACATGTTTGATATGAACCTTCTGATGTATGCCAGTTTTTTTGAAGGCTACAAAGTTCTCTGAGGTTCTTCGGAGGGTGCATTTCAAGGATTGCTTTAGTCTTGTCAGGGTCTACGTGGATAGACAAAACTCATAAATTTGCTGCGGGAGACTCCCAAGAAGGATTTGGTAGGGTTCATATTGAGCTGGTGTGAACGTATGAGGTCGAACACAGTCTTCAAGTCTCAGAGATGATCATCTTTAGAGTGACTCTTGCTAGTAATTTCATCAACGGAATACTCTACTGTCTTGCATAAATATTCACGAAAGATGGTGCTCATAGCTCGCTGGTATGTATCACTTGTGTTCTTCAGACCGAAGGGCATGATTGTGTAGCAGTACACTCATATCGGCGTTCGGAACGATGTATGCTTCTCGTCATCAGAAAATATCTTGATTTGATTGTAGCTGGAGAATCCATCTAGGAGGGGCATGCATTCGAAGCTACAAGTGTCGTCGATCATTATATCTGTGATCGAAAGGTAAAACTTATCCTTAGGGCTGTTTGGTGATAAACGAAAGAAATTGAAACTGGGTTTATACGAAACCCTTTCTTTGTTTACAAACATGAAAAAGAAGTACAATTAATCCTATACGAGGATGTTAAGTACAAAAATTTGATCCTAGGGAAATATTGCTATAGGAGTCTGATCTGTAGTCAATCACTTTGTCCCTTGGACCACATGATGACGAAGAAGTACTGTAGAAGAAGAAGAAGCTTCAAAGGTTGCAAGAAAGGTTGAACTCTCGTTGCCAAAGCTCTCTAAATGTGCTCTCTTGACCTTGACCTCTGTACCTTGCTTTTTTCTGACCCTTGTCTCCTTGAATTTAACCCCCGGACCTCTATGACCGGAGGTCTCTATTTATAGAGTTCGATCACAGTAACTGACCAGTCGGTGTAGAAACCGAACAGTATAGAGAGTTGCACCTTTTACGCGACGGTTATAATAACCGCTGCCCACGTATGAATGATCTCCTGAATCGGCATATGATTTGTGTCCCATTATGAGGTAATACGTATAATCACTCATCGAAGATCATGACATGCAAGCCACATAGGTAACTGCCCCTTGCATAGAGAAGGTTGGCATAAAAGCCAAATAACTGTCACGTTGGCGTAAAAGCCAAATAGTTATCTTGTTGGCATAGAAGCCAAGTAGCTGTCTAGTTGGCGTAAATGCCAAATAGCTGTCTTATTGGCGTAGAAGCCAAATAGCTGTCTGGTTGGCGTAAACGCCAAATAGCTGTCTTGTTGGCGTAGAAGCGAAATAGCTGTCTTGCTGGCGTAAAAGCCAAGTTCTGCTTAAAGTTTGATGCTGCATAACCAACATAAAGATAGCCAATCATCCTTCCTTGACTGAGGTCTTGAGCATATTCTGGGCTAAATAGCCTTATCACGCACCTTTGTAAATATAGCCTGAGTTGGCGTATTTCGAGGAGATAGCATACGGCGTACTTCTATAGTTAAAAATAGCCAGGTCGGCGTATTTCGAGGAGATAGCATACGGCGTACTCCTATAGCTGAAAATAGCTTGGTTGGCGTAATATGTAAGGATGGTGATGTGAACGTATTAGCCCTAATTATAGCTCTACCAGTCAATAAAAGTAGAACCAAATCTCGTGCATTAAATACAAAGATCTGCCCCCATCTTGCGCATTAACTGCAAAGATGTGCCTCGAGTTATGTACGAAGAACAGCTTTTGACGTGGCATCCGATTTTGTCTAATCTTGAGCATAAAAGCTCATCTCTGCCTATATAGAATAGGCAGCGTATTCCTTGAATGCATAAACAATGTCTTATATCAAGGATTATGTCACTAAACGATAGTCTGGGGCTCTGTGTAGAATCATTATTACAACCGTCCTCTCGATCGTCATGCAGTACCCTTTGTCAGGAGTCAGGTTCACTGCTTCGTCTGACAGGTTCATTCGAGGAATACGAAGAGTTCCTCGTACAACTTCCCGTTGCATTAAAAGCAGACAGGTTTTACGCCGAAGTGGCGATGTAGCAACCTTTTTATGCCAAAGCAGTCTGGAAGTACTGCTTTACGCGGGTTATTCTGGAGCTCTGTTTTACGTTGAATAGTGTTGAAGCTATGTTGTATGCCAATGGCTCTGAAGTTATATTTTATGCCATACAGTGTTGGAGCTCTGTTTTACGCGGACTTCATGCATGTTGGGAGTTTTACGCGTATAATTTCCCAGCGTATTTTTTATGCTTCTACAAGACCCCCTTCAAAGTTTTTAAATTCCTCGTAATTTGAAACTCTTTGAATGAAGCATGAAACGGTCAAATTTGACTCGTTCTGCGAGGCTGATTTCTCGACGAATTTTTAGGAATTTGTTGGGATTTGTTATGTTCTCTTCTGCCTATATAAAGGCAAGTGAGTGAACCTATTTTTCCTACACTTCATTCAACAAAAAGAGAGAGTTGCCGAGATTCTTCGGGCTGACTTGAGAAAGAAGAAGATTATGTTCTTCTAGCATGTAAGGAGCCATAAAAAGAGGCATCTTCGAGCAAATATCCTCTGCAATGATGGATCATGGAAGGATATCATAGCTTTCTTTGCTCGGGATGATCAACAATTTCATATGGTCATTCATCCAAGAGAGAGAAAAGGTCTCATTTGGCCACACAGCTTGCAAGCTGTATTCTCTCCCATTATGGCGCTGGAACGAAGGTAGACAGTTTGGCCCTGTCTTCCAGTATTGTTTTGGGTCTGAATCCCTAACACAATTCTAGGGCGTGTCTACCATGGCTTATGGAGGGTGGGATTGAGTAATTAATATATGCCATTTGTGTATCCTCCCACCATTAATTATTTTCTTGTTCATCGGTCACAGAAGCCGATGAACTGCCATAGAAGACGAAAAAGATCTATACCATTATGAGAACCTGGCACAACAGATTCCCGTTGTGATCTTAAATGAGAATGAGAAACCCCTTGTAGAAAAAGGATTTCCATCATATGTAATAATGAAGATAAAAAATCCTTTGTAAACTGGATTTTCATCATATGTAATCATGATTAATAGACCTGTCTTCTTTTATACGTCTGATGATTTGCTATATTTGCTTTGAGAAAGTCTGAATAATTTTACGCTGACTCTGATAAAAGATTATCTGATCACATTCCATCTTTTATATGTAATGGAAGACGCGTAGAAAGATCCTTAGCATTAAGTTGTCTTTGAAGATCCAAACTGTCATGCTGTTTTGGACGAGGAGTCGCGTAGAATTTCTGAACTGTTACTTCTCTGATACGAAGAATTTTCTGTTCAGACCATCATCTTTAATAATGGTTTCCCGAAAATCTCTTAAAATAGGGCGAGAAATGTCTGTCGAACAGACCATACTTGAACTTTTGTAAAAGATTCTGACTGGACTTTCGATGAACCTCCAATGGCCCAAGAAGAAAAGTCATCTTCAATGCTGACTTCTGTGAGTTTTAGGTACTTAGAATGTTTTGTAGCCAAAAAGGAGCATTTTCTGCATAAACCCTTGTAATTGGCCATCTGTAGCTTTTGAGCGTAGAATCGTAGATTTGTAGCCTCTGAGCGTAAAAAGCTTCCGAGCGTGAAATCATAGATTTTTAGCCTCTGAGCGTAAAATCGTACGTTTGTAGCCTCTAAGCATAAAAGCTCCAGAGCGTAAAAGCATCTGAGCGTAAAATAATAGATTTATAGCCTATGTGCGTAAAATCGTAGATTTGTTGCCTCTGAGCGTAAAATCATAGATCTGCTCTACGCGTAAAATCTGGATCCACTAACTGTCCGTCGCCTTTTTTTAAATGATAGGCTGACATGGTCCCAAATCATAACTGAATATTAAATATCGGATTTGGTTAGGGATCCGAAGAGTTATTTGAACTCTATAAATAGCCCAAGGTCTTGAGAGAGAAACTCTTTATCTGTTTTCGCAAAACCCTTGCTTTCCAAAAACCTTTCTTCTTCGTGTGCTTTTTGTGAACTCAGATTCGCCATGGCACCTAAACAGGCTTCCACTGCTAAGGGAAAGAAGGTCTCTTCCTCTTCTCGCTCCTCTGCTCAAGCACGAGCAACTCCCATTAGGCTGAGCGAGCCCCGATCTGAACGAAGTGCTCCGCCGTCGAGCTGTGCTCCGGACGTCACAATTAAAAGGACTTCGAGGGAAAATAGAGGACCTTCCGCACACGTTGTACGTGTATGCGAACCAATACGCCCATATTTCTAATGTGTCAACGTAAAAACTCCATCTTTTTGCAGTCTGGCATAAAAACTCAAAATGTCAAAATTTGGCGTATACTTCAAACTTTGGGTTTTACGCGCTGGATGAAAATTCTGGCGTAAAAACTCAAACTGTCGAAATTTGGCTTATACTTCAAACTTTGGGGTTTACGCGCTGGATGAAAATTCTGGCATAAAAACTCAAATTTTGGCAGTCTGGCATAAAAACTAAGACTGTTAGATTTTGGCGTATACTGCCAACCTTGAGTTTTACGCACCGAAAATAGGTTCCAGCGTAAAAGCTCAAGTTGTTGTAGTCTTGGCGAAAAAGCTCAGACTGTTAATCTTTGGCGTAGACTGCAAGAGTGTAACGTCTAGTATAAAAATTGACTTATTTTCTTGCATTTTGTAGTGGACATATAGATCCCTCATTTGGCTGAGGTGATGGGCTCTGCTGCCGGGATGCTGAACTCAAACTATTTGGAGAACTTGTCCCATGTGACATTCTCCATCTCTGGAGCCAACTATCCTGAAGAAAGGGGAACTCTGATCTTGTCCCAGGGAGAACGAATGCTGCTGAGTATGATCAGTGGGGAGCCCCTGACATATATAGATGGGACGGAGTATAAGAAACCGGGTTTCTTATTCGGGGATGTTATCGACAAACAATCCCAGACTAAGCCCAAGAAGGAGGATTGGGTATTTACTACTGAGGGCACGGTCATGTATCGGTCCAGGATGCCAAGTGATTACCCTATCTCGGCTTTTTTTCATGCCACACATCCTAGGAAGATGATGTGGACCCTGACCCCAGATCTTCACGGCCGATCGGGAAAGATCTTATACAACAAGGGATACGACCGGGGGGCCTACATGAGCCGTCCTTCTGGCCCTGTTATGCCCTTTAGGGGATTACTGCGGGGTAGTGTCCCGAGTAAGGACACTTCGCTGATCCAGCCGGTCTAGATATCGACCTTCTGCAATGACTTTATGGGGCAGGGAGGAATGTACCCCAAGGTCAACCCTCGGACCAGTGGATGGCTTAGTCCGGGGAATCTTCGACGGGCCAGTTTAACTGCCTGGGCCCTGAAGCACTTTCAGGAGGAGCTAGAAAGTATTGATTTATTCGCGGCCGTGAGTGCCACAAGTGTTGGGCTGTCTGTCAACCCCAACTTGTTCTTAGCCTTGATGGAGCGATACAACTCACTCACTGGGACTTTTGCCACTCCGCTGGGTGAGTTGGGCTTAGCCCTTCATGAGATGGCAGAGATTTCAAAGCTGCCAATGGGGGACGCTCCTTATGAAGAGTACGTCCCTACAAACAAGGAGCTGATGGATACAAACCCTCGGGCAGTGGTAGTATATCAAGAGATAATGAGCCACTATCTTGCCTGTACCACCTTTTACAAGGAGCCCTCTGATTTGGCTCACATCAACAAGTGGGCAACCTACCTCTTCTTCCACCAGGCCAGAAATGCTAAGCCGAACAAGTTGGTAGATAGCCGAGATAAGCCCTTGAACCTCCTGAGTATGCTCAGCGCCAACACGGTCGATGACCTTATTGAAGATGCAGGGGCTTCGGATTATATTCTCGATGAGGAGATAGGGGGTTATCCTGCGGGTACTAAAGCCTTCAGTTATATGAGGCATTGTCGCAAGCCTCTATTAAGGAAAGCTCAATTAGATGGCTTCCTCTCTGTCTGGCTATGTCGATGGGTAGTGCCTGGCATCGAATCTGCGGATCGTATCCATCGCAACACCTTATGTCCCGCAGTGTGTTTGGTGTTCGGAGCAAGACTGGGCCTGCTTCCTGCTATGGTATGTAGAATACAAGCAGGCCTGAGGGCCCTTACTGATGGGCTGTTCGCAGATGAGATGCAACGTGAAGGATTTCCCATAGTGGAATTACCCTTCTTATACCTGATGGGATGGTTAATCCTTCACAACACCAGGGTGATGTCTTCCGGCTCTACCAGCAATTCGGAAAATAACTTCTTGTTGAATTATAAGAATTCTCCTTGGAATGTGGCGACCGTCATAGATTGCCGACGGGCGTTAAACGTTGCCCACGGCTGGAAGCTCTTCTATACCGTCCCCCCGTACATATCAAAATTTTGCGTATACTTCAAACTTTGGGTTTTATGCGCTGGATAAAAATTCTGGTGTAAAAACTCAAATTTTGGCAGTCTGGCGTAAAAACTCAGACTGTTAGATTTTGGCGTATACTGCCAACCTTGAGTTTTATGCACCGAAAATAGGTTCCAATGCAAAAGCTCAAGTTTTTGGAGTCTTGGCGAAAAAGCTCAGACTGTTAATCTTTGGCGTAAACTGCAATAGTGTAATGTCTAGTGTAAAAATTGACTTATTTTCTTGCATTTTCTAGTAGACTTGTAGATCCCTCCTTTGGCTGAGGTGATGGGCTCTGCTGCCGGGATGCTGAACTCAAACTATTTGGAGGACTTGTCCCATGTGACATTCCCCATCTCTGGAGCCAACTATCCTGAAGAAAGGGGAACTCTAATCTCGTCCCAGGGAGAACGAATGCTGCTGAGTATGATCAGTGGGAAGCCCCTGACATATATAGATGGGACAGAGTATAAGAAACCGGGTTTCTTATTCGGGGATGTTATCGATAATCAATCCCAAACCAAGCCCAAGAAGGAGGATTGGGTGTTTAGTGCTGAGGGCACGGTCATGTATCTGCCCAGGATGCCCAGAGATTACCCTATCTCGGCCTTCTTCTAAGCCACACATCCTAGGAAGATGATGTGGACTCTGACTCTAGATCTTCACGGCCGACCGGGGAAGATCTTATACAACAAGGGATACGACCGGGGGCCTATACGAGCCGTCCTTCAGGCCCTGTTATGCCCTTTAGGGCATTACTGCCGGGTAGTATCTCGAGTGAGGACACTTCGCTGATCCAGCCGGTTCAGATATCGACCTTCTGTAATAACTTTATGGGGTAGGGAGGAATGTACCCCAAGGTCAACCCTCGGACCAGTAGATGGCTTAGCCCGGGGAATCTTTGATGGGCCAGTTTAACTGCCTGGGCCCTGAAGCACTTCTAGGTGGAGCTGGAAAGTATTGGTTTGTTTGCGGCCGTGAGTGCCATAAGTGTTGGGCCGCCTGTCAACCCCAACTTGTTCTTAGCCTTGATGGAGCGATACAACTCGCTCACTGGAACTTTTGCCACTCCGCTGGGTGAGTTGGGCTTAGCCCGTCATGAGATGGCAGAGATTTCAAAGCTGCCAATGGGGGACGCTCCTTATGAAGAGTATGTCCCTACAAACAGGGAGCTGAGGGATACAAACCCTCGGGCAGTGGCAGTGTATCAAGAGCTGATGAGCCACTATCTTGCTTGCACCACCTTCTATAAGGAGCCCTCTGATTTGGCTCACATCAACAAGTGGGCAACAAGGGCTTATCTCGGCTATCTACCGAGAATCAAATTTTTGTACTTAACATCCTCGTATAGGATTAATTGTACTTCTTTTTCTTGGTTGAAAATAAAGAAAGGGTTTCGTATAAACCCAGTTTTAATTTCTTTCATTTATCATCAAACACAAAATGGCGACTATGCTGCTGAGTATGATCAGTGGGGAGCCCCTGACATATATAGATGGGACGGAGTATAAGAAACCGATTTTCTTATTCGGTGAAGTTATCGACAAACAATCCCAGACTAAGCCCAAGAAGGAGGATTGGGTGTTTACTGCTGAGGGCACGGTCATGTATCTGTCCAGGATGCCCAGAGATTACCCTGTATCGGCCTTCTTCCATGCCACACATCCTAGGAATATATATGGACTCTGACTCCAGATCTTTATGGCCGACCGGGGAAGATCTTATACAATAAGGGATATGACCGGGGGGCCTATATGAGCCGTCCTTCAGGCCCTGTTATGCCCTTTAAGGGATTTCTGCCGGGTAGTGTCCCGAGTGAGGACACTTGGCTGATCCAGCCGATTCAGATATCGACCTTCTACAATGTCTTTATGGGGCAGGGAGGAATGTACCCCAAGGTCAACCCTCGGACCAGTAGATGGCTTAGCCCGGGGAATCTTTGATGGGCCAGTTTAACTGCCTGGGCCCTGAAGCACTTCTAGGTGGAGCTGGAAAGTATTGGTTTGTTCGCGGCCGTGAGTGCCACAAGTGTTGGACTGTCTGTCAACCCCAACTTGTTCTTAGCCTTGATGGAGCGATACAACTCGCTCACTAGGACTTTTGCCACTCCTCTGGGTGAGTTGGGCTTAGCCCTTCATGAGATGGCAGAGATTTCAAAGCTGCCAATGGGGATGCTCCTTATGAAGAGTACGTCCCTATAAACAGGGAGCTGAGGGATACATAGCCTAGGGCAGTGGCAGTGTATCAAGAGCTGATGAGCCACTATCTTGCCTGCACCACCTTCTACAAGGAGCTATCTAATTTGGCTCACATCAACAAGTGGGCAACCTACCTCTTCTTCTACCAGGCCAGAAATGCTAAGCCGAACAAGGTGGTAGATAGCCGAGATAAGCCCTTAAACCTCCTGAGTATGCTCTGCACCAACATGGTCATGACCTTATTGAAGATGCAGGGGCTTCGGATTATATTCTAGATAAGGAGATAGGGGGTTATCCTGCGGGCACTAAAGCCTTCAGTTATATTAGGCATTATCGCAAGCCTTTGTCAAGGAAAGCTCAATTGGCTAGCTTCATCTCTGTCTGGCTACGTCGATGGGTAGTGCCTAGCATCGCGTGTGCGGATTGCATCCATCGCCACACCTTATGGCCCATAGTGCGTTTGGTGTTCGGAGCAAGACTGGGCCTGCTTCCTGCTATGGTATATAGAATACAAGCAGGCCTGAGGGCCCTTACTGATGGGCTGCTCGCAGATGAGACGCAGCGTAAAGGATTTCCCAGAGTGGAATTACCCTTCCTATACCTGATGGGATGGTTAATCCTTCACAACACTAGGGTAATGTCTCCCGGCTCTGCCAGCAATTCGGGAAATAACTTCTTGTTGAATTAGAAGAATTCTTCTTGGAATGTGGCGACCGTCATAGATTGTCGGTGGGCGTTAAACGTTGCCCACGGCTGGAATCTCTTCTGTACCGTCCCCCCCGTGCATATCAATCAATAGGGGATAAAACTTAAGGATGGGGGTCAAGGGAGGACCATTCTTTCTCCTGAAGCCTTTTACTGGTTGGTCTGCATTAGACCTTCCCATTTGCTGTACAGAAGTGAGGACCACTGTTACTTGGAGCCTTATCTGCCCTGTCGGTTCGCCAGGCAGTTTGGGTACGACCAGTTGCATGTGGGGAATCCCATCACCAGCTTCAAGTCCAAAGGTGGACTTATTGATGGAGCCAGAGGATGACGGCACTTCATCACGGGCTGTACTGGTGTGACTTTTGCTGTACAAATAATAGGAATAATCCCTCCTTCGTCTGTAAGTATTTCCAGCGAGATTCCACCCGATGAACCTTGAGTGGATCTTGGTGACGACTGGGAAGACTATCCTCCAACGTCAGTTGGTGCACCCTCTTCTCCAGTTATGACAGCTCGCTTAGCATCATTAAGAAATGATTTAGCTATACAGACTGCGGACGCGACATATATACCATCGGCCATGGGTAAATGTTGTCTTTACGCCTCTTTTAGGAAAATTAACATCAAGTTGATATTAACTTTCTCATATCTTCTTTTCAGGCGAAGACATCTTTGGGGAGGGCGGAGTTGACGCAACCTTTGACTTTTTTGGGGATCCTGCCAATGAAACGGCGGTGTTTGATTCCGAAGAGACATGCTTTAAAGTTGTGGATCCTTCATCCATAATATTTTTGGGTGTTGTCTCGCCAACAGCAGTTCAAATATCATCAGAGGAGGATGAGCCCGTCATCACGACTGCGCCTCTTTCGTTGAGTATGCCAGCAACTTCAACCGTTACTGGTTTCCCTTCTTTTGTAGCACCATCTGTAAAGGCAACGACTATGGCGACATCCTCCACAGTCATTCCTGAAAGGCGATTTCCCGGTATCACAGCCACACCCAGCGTGCATCCGATCTTTGATATGCTGGTTGAATAATATACCAGCCTATTCTACCGCAGTTTGAAGGAGTTGATTTCCATGGTGCTGGAGAAGAACCTGAGCTTTGATACTCTGCTGACGTCCTCCCAGCTTGCAATATCGCCGATCAGAAATTTCAACGACGCTGGACGAGCTGATGCGCTAGAGCAAATAGTTAATAGTTTAGAACAACTCATTAACAAATATTTGCAACTATCTCGAGGCAGCATCGATGATATGGTTCAGGCCGAGTACGACTCCTTGACTGCGAAACTTGCTGAGCAGATGGAATGCTTAAACAAATTCATCCAGGAACAGCAACAAGAGATGGATGAAGAGCAGGCTGTCTTGGCGTAGGTTATTCCTCAGCTAACGAAGTACGAGGCCAAATGTGAGGGAAATAAAGCAAGGGTTCGCAACTTGGAAGCTAAACTCGCTCAGGCAAAGGAGCGGGCTCTCAAGACGTCGGCAGCTCGAGATGTGCTGAAGGGCCAAGCGACTACAGCTCAGCAGAACTTGGTACATGCGGGCGTCATCCGTGCCGGTTTTGTTGAAGCTCGGTCCGAACTATCCCTCCTGAGCGATGATGAGGCACGACTGGAGCGAGCTCGTGTTAATATCTTGAACTCCAGGAATGGGAGGATGGCTGCTTTGGCGCAACAGATTCGCGACTTAACTGCTCCTCCCTAATGATGTACTTTTTGCTTCTTTTGTAATTTGCTTTTCCCGGAGATAATAAAGAGGCTTTATCTGATTTTGTGGACCCATCATTTTTTAATATAAATGATAGGCTAGGGTGAAAGTGATATCAGAGGTAATATGGACGTGATATACTTTCGGTAAGCTTCAGCTGGATATATCTATTCAGAGGTTATATGGACATGATAGAATATGATCTAACTAAATTTGTATGCAAAACACTATCAGAGGTAATATGGACGTGATAAGTTTTGAAGTTCCAAATTAGTTAAACATATATATTCAGAGGTCATAAGAACATGATAGAATATGCTCCAACCAGTCTTTGTACGTAGTATCGTCAGAATGATATCTTCACCATACTCTGTTTAAGCAAGGGAGATTAAGCATAGTACTTCTTCAAGAATTTGCCATTGATAGGAGCCATTATCAGATCTCCATTAGACTTGGATAATCTGTAAGCGCTGTTTGAAAACGTCGTTTCAATCACATAAGGGCCCTCCCATTTGGGCTAGAATTTACCCTTACTCTTGTGCGTAATGATCATTGGCCTCTTCGCCGCTAAAACTAGCTCGCCAACTTTGAACACTCTTTCCTTCACTTTTTGATTAAAAGCTCTAAAAATGCGTGCCTGGTAGAATGCAATTCGTTGTTGAGCTTGAAGGCATTTCTCGTCTAATCCTTCTAGCTCTTGAAGCCGTAGTTGATCATTATTTTCCTGAGTCAACTCATTAGCCACTGCTATTCTGAATGATAGAATTTGGATTTCAAAGGGAAGAACTGCTTCACACCCGTAGACTAATAAGAATAGGGTACAACCCGTCGATGTTCGTACCGTTGTGCGGTATGCCCAGAGGCATTCTTCCAGCTTCTTATTCCAATCTCTTTTGTTCGAAGAGATGAACTTCTTCAAGAGTTTGATGATGGTTTTGTTGAAGGCTTCTGCCAAACCATTAACAGCCGGATTATATGCCGTAGAGGCCATATTTTGTATTCGATTCTTATCGTAAAATCGGTGAAACGCTTGGCTGATGAATTGAGGACCATTGTCATGAATTATCCTTCGGGGTATCCCAAAGCGATAAATGACATGGTGTTTGATAAAGTTGATCACGTTGGATGTCTTTACCTCAGCAAGGGGGATCGCCTCCGCCCATTTAGAGAAATAATCGGGGATAGCCAATATGAACCGCTGTCCTCTAGAAGATGATGGGTGAATCAGACCAATGATATCCATACCCCATGCTTCAAAGGTCCATGATGCAATGGTAGGATGTAAATACTCAGAAGGCTGATGTATAAAATCTGCATGAACCTGACAGGCTTTGCACTGTCTTGCATAATTCATTGTATCTGCAATCATAGTAGGCCAGTAGTAGCCCATCCTCCTAATACGATCCTGTAACTTAGGACCGGGTTGATGTGCTCCACATATTCTGTCATGAGCTTCACGGATAACCCGCTTTGTATCATCATCGGAGAGACATCGTAGTAGTAGGCCATCGTATGTTCGGTGATATAGACTTTGTGAAGGAGCAAAAATAGAAGCGTATTGATCGTCTTTTGATAGATACTGCTTCTTTAGGATCCTCTGGTAAGATTCTGTATGCCAAGAAATCTATAAACGGACTTCTCCAGTCCCTCTTAGGAGGAACCATGTTTACGGTGTAGCTGCATTCTATGTGAAAGTTATTTTTCACACAGAATAGATCTCTGTTGAGAAGGATCACCGAATTCTGCCTTCTTATAGGAATGGCTAGATCTGTAGCTAGACTGGCCAGAGTATCAGCTTCCAAATTTTGAGATCGAGGCACATGTTCTAGGAAGAATCCTTTAAAAGACATGGCTATCTCGATCGTTGCTTGGTGATAAGGAATGAGGTCTGGATTGCGGACTTCATATACTCCTCTGACCTGATTGACGATCAGTTAGGAATCACCAAAAGCTTCTAGGTATTGAACGTCCAATTCTTTAGCGACTTAAAGCCCGTTTAGTAGAGCATTATACTCTGCCATATTATTAGAGCATGGTTCGCTAAGAGAATATGCTCGATAGATGACGAGTTTATCAGGAGTTACCAAGATAATTCCTACTCCTGAAACCACATTTCCCTTAGGACCGGTCCTGGAGGCACCATCGAAGAATAGCTGCCATGTATCACCTTCCATTGCCGAATTATATTCTGCAGCTTCGTCGGGGATGTCCTCGTATAGTTTGGAGGTTTCCAGAATTAGATGAGCAGCTAAGAAATCAGCCAAGGCCTGACCCTTTATTGAATTCTGAGGGACGTACACCATATCATACGGTGTTAATAATATCGCCCAAGTCGCGAGTTAAGAATTAAGACGCTCGGCTTGTTCATCAGTACCCGAAGAGGATTGATTCTGGAGATGATATAAATAGTTTGGCCTGTGACGTAATGTTGCGTCTTCTTAATGGCAAACAGTAGGTCCAAGCATTCTTTTTCCACTAGATTGTACCGATGTTCAGCTCCAATCATCATCCTGCTTAGGTAGTAGATAGCATGTTCATGACCTTCATTTTTCTTCTGTACGAGGAGAGCTCCTAAAGAATGAACCATTGCTCGAACATACAGAAAAAATAGTCTTCCTATGACGGAAGGCACCAGAACTGGAGGATTAGTGAGATAGTGTTTGATATCATTAAATGCTTGCTGGCAGGCTTCGTCCTACACGAATGACACACCTTTCTTCATCAGGCGGAAAAAAGGTTGACATCTCCCAGAAAGGTTGGATATGAATCTCCTGATATAAGCTAGACGACCTTGAAATCTTCTGAGTTCTCTCAGATTACGGGGAGGTCGCATCTCTAGGATAGCCTTTACTTTATCAGGGTCAACTTGAATGCCTTTAGCGATAATGACAAATCCCAGGAATTTACCACTGGATACACCGAGAAAGGACTTTGTAGGGTTCATTTTGAGTTGATGTTGGCACATCAACTCGAACACTGTCTTCAAGTCTTGGATGTGAGTACCCTTGAGGCAGCTTTTGGCAGCGATGTTGTCTACGTAACATTCTACTATTTTGTGTAGATGCTCACGGAATATGTTACTCATAGCCCGCTGATATGTAGCCCCGGCATTCTTCAATCCAAAAGTCATAACTGTGTAGCAATATACCCCCAGTAGCATGCGAAAGACAGTATGCTTCTCAACTTCAGGGTACATCTTAATCTGATTGTATCCTGAGAATCCTTCCATGAAAGACATGCGCTCAAAACCACATGTATTGTCGATCATGACGTCTGTGATGGGAAGAGGGAACTCATCCTTGGGGCAGGCCGCATTGAGATCTCGGAAGTCAATGCAAATGCGAACTTTTCCACTTTTCTTCATGACCGGGACAACATTGGCGACCCAATCAGGATGTTGTTTTTCCCGGATAAACCCGCAGGCTACCAACTTCTTGATTTCAGCTTCAATGGGCGTTGGTGCTGCTTTACAGGCTTTAAATTGAGCAGTATGTTGAGCTTTTGGGTAGCCACTTTTGGATTAAGACTTGGCATATCCTCATAATTCCACGTAAAGACGTCGATATATTCTTTTATCAGTTGGATTATCTCTTTATTTTTTTCTTCGGAAAGATTGTTACTGATAAATATCGGCTTTGGTCAAAATTCATCCCCAACATCGACCTGGATAACTTTATCTTTAGTGGGCGGTTCTCTCTGCTCGAACCAAAGTGCCCATTGTGTATCCATTTGCTGTGCCCAGGAGTCATTTTCAAAGGATTCAGATTCTTGTTCCTATGCTTCGAGAGAATTTGTCAATAACGTATTTGCTGACAATACTCATTTAGGATCGGGACATGAACCGGAGGACGACGAACCATCCTGAGAAGAGGAAATGGTATCCTCACTTGACTCAAAAGTTGCAAGAGACGTGGTATACCCTAACCCGAAGTGAGTTCGTTAAAAATAGGGATCACCATGCAACGATATTCGCCTGCCTTTCCCATAGTTGAGACCTGGCTCTGACTTCAAGTCATAACCCATGCTTTGCATAATCTTCAAAGCATGTGGGCTATATCTGTGAACCTGTATTTTCCCAACATCGGACTCGTGAGAAGCTTCTTGTATAATCGGTCTGTTCTGTATGAGACCAAAGACTATTGGATGCTGATTGTAGCGAGTAGACGGGATAATAAAGATGGAATCTTTATGTGGCCCGTACGTCGTGATGAAATTAGTTGTTGACGCTACCTCCCACATGTACTGATGATAGGAGTCTATAGCTTCCAGGAATTTTTGTGCTATAGGCTCTATATCATTATGAGGGAAGGATTCCTGATTTGAAAATTGAGCATCAGAATACTGGAAAAAAGGATCCTTATTATCGTCAGAAACCATATTCCTTATTGTATTTACATCAGGCGGCTGCGTGCTGTGCCAAAGGTTGATGACCAAAGGTGGAGGCTTCTGGTTTAGAGTGATCACTAGTGGATTACCTCCTCCTCCTAATTTGGTTGTGTTCAAGTGGATAGCCATGGGTTCCATGACTTTCGGACGGGTAGTCCGCCCTTTCACCTGGATTGACAGAGGTTGCCCAGTATATGGCTCTCCTGGCTCCCAGTGGGATTCCTCCTCCGTCTTGCCTGACACCTCCTTTATGTAGTCTTGGGTGTACAACATGGCATCGGAATAGTAGGACTCAACTCCTTTGAACGGGTTAAGATCAGCAAACTCCGTTCTTACTGTCCCTTGCATGTCTAAATATTTGAAGCATTGATGTAGAGTCGAAGGAACAATATTGTGCTCGTGGATCCATGGTTTGCCCAATAAAATATTATAGGACACCTCCGAATTAATCACGTAGCAGGTAGCCACTGATTTAAGGTCACCAATCTGGATCCTCAGACGAATATTCCCCAATGGCTTGCTTTTCCTGTCGTTAAAGCCCACGATTGTAGTAGTGGTGTAAGCTAGTTCGCTTGTAGGAATCCTCAATGGCCTGAGCAGACTATGAGGGATAATACTGATCGACGATCCTGGATCTATGTGAATTCGGTCTACCTCCATTGAACCAACGTATCCGGTGGAATAGTGGGGCCTGTCATGCTTGTTATGTTTCAATAATATGTCCTCTTGAGTGAAAGTGATGTTAGGGACCACTACCATCACACTATGGCATTTAGGACATGCCACAGGCTCTTTGTCGGGGGACTTAAGCTGATTCAAGCATACATCCGCCTGCATTAAAGCTTTACTCAAGGCTTGACGAGTGTCTTTGGAAAGCCTGAGTAGGTCGAAAATGGATAGTCTGGATGGAGTATTAGCCAATTGGGCCAGGATATCGAAGTTATATGGTTTCTCCAAACCTTTGTTTTGAATATTCTTCAAAGGTTTATCAAAACGAACTTCTTTCTGCTTTCCCTTATCCGCCGAAGTTGGTCTAGAAGGACCTGCCTCTGGTACGACAGGTTCAAGTTCTGGAGGTTTGGCAGCCGAGATGTATGTTGTCGCTTCTTCCTGATTTCCTCCAAAGTCCTTGACGTAGGCTTTCCCTGAACGGGTTCCGGTAGCCAAAGCCTCATCTTCTGATGCCGGGGATATTGTAACCATATGACATGGTTTATATCTTGAGTTTATTTTAGACTTATCCTTAGCAGCTTGAGTCTCTTCTTCAATCTCAGACACCAGATCAGGATGAACCCACATAATCTCACCACGCTGAGTAGTTAGGGGTACCAGGTCATGGTTTTGACCCCTGGTCGATGGAAGATTAACAATGTTTATCATCGTCCGGGGAATAGGTACTACACCATCCGGGACTTCTTGAGGGGGCAGATTGCCGAATTGGAGAGAGATCATGTTGGCGATGACCATCTTCTCGCTATTACGCATAGTGATGGCCTTGGCGTCGATCAACTCCTGGATTTTCCTCTTTAGTACATAACATGCCTTCGTGGGATGATGTATATACCTGTGGAAAATACAGTACTTAGGGTTATTGGTACTGCCGACTTCATTAGGCCGCTTTACCTCGGGGAGGGTGAGCTTGCCACTTTTGACTAGACAGTCGAATATGCTCGGAATATCGTCGTCGTCAAAAGAATATTCTTTTTCAGGCCTGGAAGTCCCAGGATTCGTCTGCGTAGTCCTAAAAGTATGTTGCCTGGATGTGTTGATCGCCAGAGCTTCCTTTCCTTTGGAACCACGAGGATGGCCGCTATTGGAGGATGACCGCTTCCCTCTTTCAGAGGTAGAGATCATGATTCTATTGTCACGTGCCTTCCGACTGTTGTCTTCAGCGGCCACCGTTGAGATAATAAACGAGGGCCAATCATGGAACTGATATTGTCCTGTGAACACCGAGATCAGTGGAAGAAGGTTCTTTCTGCAAATATCCACCAAGGCTGAATCTGGAACTCTGGGAGGCATCTCCAAAGTGGCCTGACGAAAATGTTCAATAAAAGTATGAACGTTCTCTTTCTCCTTCTGTTTCACTTCGATGAGTGAGGACATAGACATGTCCATCCCTCCTTCATAGAATAGAGCGAAAAACAGAGTCTTAAAGTCTTCAAAAGAAGAAATGCAGTTGTCTCCAAGACTACGATACCATTTGTAGGCCACTCCAGACAGACAACCCTTAAGTACTCGAGTGAGAAGGACGTCCTTCCCTTGCAACATCACCATCATCATGCTGAAGTAGTTCATGTACTGGCTCAGTGACGTCTTTCTCTCAAACAAAACCATAGCCTATAGTTTGTATTTTGGTGGGAAAGGGGATCTCGT
Organism: Iris macrosiphon; assembly: GCA_036927795.1. Classification (NCBI taxonomy): domain Eukaryota; kingdom Viridiplantae; phylum Streptophyta; class Magnoliopsida; order Asparagales; family Iridaceae; genus Iris; species Iris macrosiphon. The sequence continues at coordinate 45,972,409 of JAYESA010000003.1, forward strand.
CCCAGATGGCTGGGTAAGGCTGGTTGATTCCCAATTTCTTGAGCTGATCCTTATGCTTCAAGGTATCAAATTGTGCTTTCAACTCCCGATCTGCCTGTATTGGATCTTCAGCTGGGAAGGGGACCGCAGAGAGGTAAGAGGTTGGTTGTATTATAACTCCAACAGGAGGCAATACATTCCTCTAGGTTTGGAGGTGGAGGAGCCGTTGACTCTTGATTTGGAGCAGGCTCCTGGCTTGTGTTGGATGGTGGCATATCCACCCCCACACGCAGTTGAGTTGGAGGAACTGATGCTTGAGCTATAGCCGCTGCATGCTGAGTCACCATCATCTGGTGCATATTTTCCATCATGGAATGCATCTCTTTCAGCGATGCTTCCAATACAGCGATACGTTGCTCAGTACTCCCTGATGGGGAAGCCTCTTCATGTTCATCTCCAATGGCATAAACTCCTATTTCTTTGGGTGCTACTGAGGGATTAGTATAGACCTCTGTGGAGATTGAGTCTATACTGTCAATATCACATTCAGGAAACTGGCGACTCCCAGTGTCGGAATCGGAGGAATATGAAGCCGATTATTACGACCTCGAGCGAGTATTCCGAAAGACACCTGCTTCAATATTCTCAAAGATTCTGTCAAATCTCCTTTGGCTTGGAGTTCTAGAAGGATGACGTCTTGAACTTGACCTTCCTCTAGGAATGTGTGAAGCCATGTTTACTGATGCGAATGTCGGATCATCTTCCTATAGAGGGAAAGAGTAGTTTAACCGGTCGAAAACTGACTGTTTTGCCCTAGAGCAGCAGTAGTTAACTACAACTGTATGACTATTACAACAGTGCTCGCTAGGAGATGTAATAGACCTATTAGAAGATCCCCTGTCTTTGCGCTTCTGGATCAAGAAATTACACAAATAAGGAGGATTAACAGGAGAAGAAGAAGAAGAAGGCTTATTTTGCCTTTTTATATCAGTTGGGGTATGGAGATTGGGAACCATAACTCTTTTCCTGCCATATGAATTCAGTAGTTCAGCCATGTGAGTAGTGTATGATCCGTCATCCGTCTGAGGAGCGTATGTTCCCGTGAACCGGGTCTTCTTTACGCTGAGGGGCTTGTCCTGGCATAATCTGGAGCTTTGCACGGGTTAGCGTAAAACTGAGGAAGTCCTCAATCGGCCCACAGCATTTCGCGTAATCTGGAGAGCGAATAAATTCTTCTCTTGATGGCATAAAAGCCTAGAGGTCGAGAGGGTTGCCACTTGTTTTCCCTTGCGGTGTTTGAAGGGGTCATCTGCCTCATCGTAGATGGGAGATAAAGTTTTACGCACGGGGCGCATTTGGAATTTCTGAATTGTCGCTGAGGCATTGTCAGAAATTTTATCTGCCACGTCACAGACGGAAGACAAAGTTTTATGCGTAAGGCACGGTGTACACTTCTGGATTAGCACTGAGGCATTGCCAGAAGCTTTGTCTGTCACGTCATAAACGGGAGACAGAGTTTTACGCGCAGGACGCGGTGTAGACTTCTGGATTGGTACTGAGGCCTTGCCAGAAGCTTTGTCTGCCACATCACAGACGGGAGACAGAGTTTTACACGCAGGGCATGGTATAGACTTCTGGATTGGCACTGAGGCATTGCCAGAAGCTTTGTCTACCACGTCACACATGGAACACAAAATTTTACGCGCCGGGCGTATAGGTTGCGATGTCACAACCTTGTTGGACGGAGAGAGAGCCTGCAGGAAGGGTAGAGGATGTCCGGGGCATCCATACTTTACGCAACTTCCTGTTGTCGTTGACAGAGAGGGAACGAGAGCCACCCCCTGCGCGAAGCATATCTTCATAAGCAGATTGGTCGAATTGGACGACCAGAGTCTTCTTCGTTGATCCGACGGATACAGCATCGTGTTGAGCAATAGATTTCTCGTCAGATGAGAAAGTACTCCCAGCAAAGTTGCCATCTTGTGTTTGATGATAAACGAAAGAAATTAAAACTTGGTTTATACGAAACCCTTTCTTTGTTTACAAACAAGAAAAAGAAGTATAATTAATCCTATACGAGGATGTTAAGTACAAAAATTTGATTCTGGGAAGATATTGCTATAGGAGTCTGATCTACGGTCGATCACTTTATCCCTTGGACCACACGATGACGAAGAAGTACTGTAGAAGTAAAAGAAAAAGCTTCAAAGGTTGCAGGAAAGGTTGAACTCTCGTTGCCAAAGCTCTCTATATGTGCTCTCTTGACCTTGACCTCTGTATTTGACCCTTGCTTTTTTTTTACCCTTGTCTCCTTGAATTTGACCCCCGAACCTCTGTGACCGGAGGTCTCTATTTATAGAATTCGGTCACAGTAACTGACCAGTCGGTGTAGAAACCGAACAGTGGAGAGAGCTGCACCTTTTACGTGACGGTTATAATAACTGCTACCCACGTATGAATGATCTCCTGAATTGGCGTGTGACACGTGTTCCATTATGAGGTAATGCATATAATCGCTCATCAAAGATCACGGAATGCAAGCCACGTAGGTAACTGCCCCTCACGTAGAGAAGGTTGGCATAAAAGCCAAATAACTGTCACGTTGGCGTAAAAGCCAAATAGTTATCTTGTTGGCGTAGAAGCCAAGTAGCTGTCTGGTTGGCGTAAAAGCTAAATAGCTGTCTTGTTGGCGTAGAAGCCAAATAGCTGTCTGGTTGGCATAAAAGCCAAATAGATATCTTGTTGGCGTAGAAGCCAAATAGCTGTCTTGCTGGCGTAAAAGCCAAGTTCTGCGTAAAGCTTGATGCTGCATGGATAGGTAACCAGCGTAAAGATAGCCAATTATCCTTCCTTGACTGAGGTCTTGAGCATATTCTGGGCCAAATAGCCTTATCACGCACCTTTGTAAATATAGCCTGAGTTGGCGTATTTCGAGGAGATAGCATACGGTGTACTCCTATGTTGAAAATAGCCAGGTCATCGTATTTCGAGGAGATAGCATACGGCGTACTCCTATAGCTGAAAATTGCCTGGTTGGCATAATATGCAGGGATGGTGATGTGAGCATATTAGCCCTAATTATAGCTCTTCCAATCATTGAAAGTAGAACCAAATCTCGTGCATTAAATGCAGATATCTGCTCCTATCTTGCGCATTAACTGCAAAGACGTGCCTCGAGTTCTGTACGAAGAACAGTTTTTGATGTGGCATCCAGTTTTGTCTTATCTTAAGCATAAAAGCCTATCTTGGCCTGTATAGAATAGGCAGCGTATTCCTTGAATGCATAAACAACGTCTTATATCAAGGATTATGTCACTAAACGACAGTCTGGGGCTCTGTGCAGAATTATTATTACAGCCGTCCTCTCGATCGTCATGTAGTACTCTTTGTCAGGAGTCAGGTTCACTGCTTCGTCTGACAGGTTCATTCGAGGAATACGAAGAGTTCCTCGTACAACTTCCCGCTGCATTAAAAGCAGACAGGTTTTACACCGAAGTGGCGATGTAGCAACCTTTTTATGCCAAAGCAGTCTGGAAGTACTTCTTTATGCGGGTTATTCTGGAGCTCTGTTTTACGCTGAACAACGTTGAAGCTCTGTTGTACGCCAATGGCTCTGAAGTCATATTTTATGCCACACAGTGCTGGAGCTCTATTTTATGCGGGCTTCATGCATGTTGGGGGTTTTACGCGTATAATTTCCCAGCATATTTTTCATGCTTCTACAAGGGCATACCGCATTTAGATCACGGAAGTCAATGCAGACCGGATCTTTCCATTCTTTTTGAGGACCGGTACGATGTTAGCTACCCAATCCGGATATTGTTCTTTACGGAAGAAGCTATTAGCTATCAGTTTATTTACTTCAGCCTCGATGGCGTTCATGATGTTCGGCCGAAATAGCCATTGCTGTTGCTTGACCGACTTAGCATTTAGCAAGATATTGAGCTTGTGGAACACAATTTGGGGTTCCAGTCCCAGCATGTCTTCATAACTCCAGGCAAAGACATTGATGTATTCCCTGACGAGCTGTAGTAGAGATTCCTTATTCTTATTGGATAGACTTTTGCTGATAAAGATAGGTTTAGGGGAGGATTCGTCATCCAGATCGATTTGTATGACTTCATCCTCGGTGGGTGGTTCATGTTGCTCAAACCGCATCTTCCTCTGTGCATCTAGGAATTGTGCCCACGGTTCTACTTCGATAAGTTCAGGTGGATCTTTGTCGTTTCCTTCAAGGTCAGCTGACACTATGTTGGCAGACAATATTTGTTTGAGCATCTCCCAGATATTGACATCGGAGTCCCAAGTGGAAGATTCTGAAGAGTGATAGTGTAACTCATCTTCTTCATCCAAGCCTTTGGGGGTTGTGGGAGGCGTGACATATCCTAAGCCATGCTTGGTCTTATGGTAGTAATCCTCAGACTTTCCTACCAGAGCCTGCAGATACAGAGGAAGTCGTTGGTCTTTGTCGTAGTTCAAACCCTCGACGGATTTTAGATCGTATCCCATCTTTTGGATGAGGTGCTTGGTTTGAGAGTTGTACCGGTGAAGTAGCATTTTACCGGTATCGAGTTCTGGCTCCAGTTCCTCTGGGATAGAGGATTGGGGACTTTTACTTTGCCAAAGATGATGAGTTTTTATCCCCTCTTCTTTGCTGGAACTATGAAGTAGAAGTTTTGACTGGGAGAATTTGGCTTACTGCTTAGGTGGTAGTCACCTGTGTATGCAGGTGAAAGCCTAGACCATGCTCCCTAGAATAAAATGTGCTGAGATGTGCAACATTCGAGTAGTCCAAAGATAGCCCTTTATTCATAAAATAAGGTATCTTATCCTCAGGAATTACATTATCACGAGAAAGGACGTTACCATGAACGACTACCTACTCTTCCAGTTCATCCTTTTCGAGATGTACCCCCAGTTCGAGCGACAACTTTGGAGGTCTCCAGTACAGCTTTACCACTAGAGTTTTGGAAGTCATAGCAGGTACCGAATCTTCCTTCAATGGTCGACTCGGTCTACGAAGGCGAACAACCAGAGGTTCGGGTGCTTTCTTATACAGTTTTACTATGAGGGGAGGGGCTGTATCGAAAGTGTGTTCTTTAAGACATATTCTCAAGGGCTTGTCTGATGTTGTCATAGTCTCTGCCTGTCACTCTCACTTTTTCATTCAAGGATAGTTTAGTAATTGACATGGGTAATTTAATTTTAGGGTTAATTATATTTAATAATTGTGCATGCATGCATAATTTATTTAATTATTATATTATTAATATTTGCTAATAGTATATTTGTTGTAGACTTGTGTAGTGGACCTAACCTATTTATTAGAATGTATGAACCAACATTTTTATTAAGTTAGATTGAGCCCATGAATTAGGCCAATGGATTAGGAGGTTGGATTAATTAGAGAAACCATTAGACTAGAACCTTCCATTCCTAATAAATTTCTTCATGAGAGGCCCCAAGGCGTAATTAGGATATTTTATATTGCAAAGGGAGAGGGGTACATGGTCGGCCACCTATAGAGGAGAGAGAATGCATTTTATTTCACCAATTCTTAAATTCTTAGATCTACAAATTTTCTCCATTCCCTCATCAATTCTTCACTAATTCTTCACCAATTTCTTCCCTAATTCTTCATTGAGGCTTCTACATCAAGGATCTACAAGAAAGGAGCAAGGAGGAGGAGGCCAAGATCTACAAGGAGATGAGCTACTTGGCACTTGGAGACTTTTTATTGGGAATCCATCATCCAATAGGTACATTTCAGTTTTTCCCCTTCTAATAGACTCTAGATCTGAGATTTAACCATGAGATACTAACCCACATGCATAGGCTACCCATAGAAATTAGTTTTAGGTTCATCGGAGACCAACGGTGGAAGTTATGTCCAATTTGGTGCCAATTTTGGAGAAATTCTGAGATTGGCACATGTAGTACTTGTCATTGGGTCTATTAGATCTAAATGACATTTGATTGCTTGTTTGTGACTAGTGTCGTATCCACAATTGGATACGTGTTGGCCGTATCTCGTCAATTTGACGAAACGGATTAATTTTGGGGGTTTTTCTCCGATATGGGACCTTGTGCATATCACACTATGACACGGACAGGTAGATACTCTAAATACTATACGTATTATTCATAATTAGTGTTTTAGATTTGCTCATTTCCTTCAGGATGCGTTTGGTTGTGTGTTGGAGCCGTATCGCAAGCGTATCATAGAAAAAGTATGATACGGGTGCGGTGCACTCCACGTGTTTGTTGTTTGGTACTTTTTACTATACGTGCATGTATAATTATAGGTATATATGATAATTAAGTGATATGTATATACATATAATAGTATAATTGAGTATATAATAGTATAATTGAGTCTATGTATATGTGTGTGTCTATGTGTGTGTCTATATATATATATATATATATATATATATATATATATATATATATATATATATGTATATGTCTTGGGTTATATATATGTATTTATATATATATATATATGTGTGTGTGTGTGTGTGTGTCTGTGTGTGTGTGTGTATGATTATATACATAGGTTTGTATGTGTATATGTAAATGCATAGAGGGTTGAGTATAGTGTAAGTGTGCTAGGTGTTGTGTTTGTGCTTGTATATGTAAATATCAGTGAGTGAGGGTCTCAGGTAGCACCACAGCCAATGGAGGAGAGGTGAGCAGCACCTTGTGCACAGTAGCGTGCATAAGAGGGTTCTGTGCACTCAGTGGCAGCTCACTGTAGTAGGGCAGTTGTGCACAACAAAATGTACAGAGCAGTCGGGAACTGGAGAAGGCTCTGCAGCCTACAGCAACAGTAGGAACTGAGTAGTCGAGAATCCATATAATGAATCACTGAGTAGCTGTGCAGCAGTGCTCAGAGAGAGGAGAAGCCATCAGCAAGAGTGTGCATTGCACACAGCAGCGTGCACAAAGTGCAGTAGCTACAACTAGCTACTTAGGGGCTGCTGTGCACTCGGACAGCCAATTGCTCGAGTATCAGTGCAAGAGGAAGGCTAGCAGTGGTAGCGTAAAGGATATAGAGCAGTTCACTGTGCTGTATCAGTTTTCGTATCATTAAGGTTTTAAGGTATTGGGTATTTGAGGTTTTGGTTTAGTTAGTTAGGTTGGTTTAGTAGTGTATTGATAATGATACTCCTAGACTATGGTATCCATAGTATCTATGTTTGATATTAGTATATATAACTACTAGTCTAAATAGTTAATAGTATATTAATAGCTATGCTTAGCATATAATTTAGTTATATATAAGTATATTACATATGGATGTGTGTGTGTAGTGTATTATAGTTAGTTTCTATGTATTATTGATATCCATTATAATAGTTAGTATATGTTAGCTCATAGTTAGAATATTAGTTTAGGTCTATATATATGTTTTAGCTTTTTGTAGAGGTTTGGGTTACCACGGAATACCAAGGTATTGAGTTTCGGTATCGAGATAGGTGCGATACGCATTGGTGCAAAGCCAAGGTATCATATTTCAATTGAATTATTATAGTATTATAATAATTGATTTGAATATATATATAAAATACTATTTTCCTATTCGAAAACTTGAGTATCTTAGGATTCGGCTCTTTGAGTGCTTATTGTTTCTTAGCTTAGCTAGCATAGCATAGTTTCATAGTGTATCGACTTAGTGACTTAGCATTAGACTCTTGCAACCTAGATTTTATTGGTTTGACTTAGAAATGGAATATCGACCTAGAATTGCATCAACTTCTCTTATTTTTATTCTTGAACCTTGTATTGATACAACGTATCGTATATAGGTTGTGTGACACCAGCTTGGGCATCGAGAGACACGCCTTGCTCAGGACTTCAGGCGAGTATATTTCTCTGATAGTTTTTAATTTATAATATTGTATATATGCATGTTCTAGAATTATATACTTGATTCCGACACAGTGATTTCACGGACTGGTACTATATGGATCCCGTCAGGAGATGTTATTCCCTACCATGTTCAGCGGGTACTCGTCTATATTGTATCTCATCGTGTATATTAGATATTGATGATACTTTATGTTCACACACTGCTCGTGTTCAGTGTGCTTATTAATGTACACCCACCCTCGTGTTCGGTGGTTATAATATTCGTGTACATCCACTGTTTGTATTTAGTGGTTATATTTCGTGTTCCTAGCATGTCGTGATTGGATCCATCGATATTAGTTGGGGGTGGGAGAGTAGGAGTTGATTATATGATCAAATCCATTATTACATCGTGTACATTCTGGTTACATACCTCACTTATAATCGTCTTACCTGATCATATTCACCCAACCCGATCATATAATGAACTTGTATTCTGAGGCACATTAGTTAGTTTAAATTTTAGTTATTTTATCATATTATAATATTTATATTGTTGATCTATATTCTCGTACATTACCTGTATATCTATTGTTCATCATTCATATGTTTAGTGATATTGTATTTTATTTCTATTATCTGTTTTATATGCTAGATTATGCTATTGAAACTGCTTTCTGATGTATATACTTCGCTCCAATCCTGACTGGTGTAGAAGCATGAAAAATACGCTGGGAAGAGCTACGCAGCCTCTTGATGCAGAGCAGCGTAAACGGAGGCCTTCAGAGCCATCAAGCGTGCAACAGAGCTTTCTTCGCTAAAACACGGCATGAAGTATAAAGCTCAAAGGACCATCCACGTAAGTGCAGTACGTCCAGGCCGCTCCAGCGTAAGACAGAGTTCTTCATCGCCTCCATGGCGTAAAACTCAACCGCTCTCAAAGCAGCGTTAATGCGTACGAGGAATGCTTCGTCTTCCCCGAAATAAACCTGTCAAGTCACGCAGTGAATCTGACCTCTGACTCCTGACAAAAAGTGCTGCACGACTACCCAGACGACGGCTGAAAACCATGGCAGACCCCTCGGGACGCGTCCCACAGTATGATGGCGGATCTCGGCATTTAATGCAGAGGATTTGGTTAAAGCATCACCAAACCGTCGTTTACTGGAGTCCCCTCAGCATAAACCGCTCTTTTGCGTACAAGGGAATACGCCGCCCTATTTTACACAGGCAAACATGAGCTGTTTTACGCTCCGTAGCAGGCAAACCGCCTGCCACGTCAAAAGTTGCACCTCATACGGGACTCGAGGCACGTCTCCACGTCTAATTGCACAGAGCGGTGACAGTTTCTCTCAAGGCACGTCTCTGCGACGGGTGCACAGAAGGGCTGCAGACCTTCAAAATATGCCTCCGCATTTAATGCATAAGATGGTGGCAAATCTCTGCAAGAGATTCGATTATATCTCCAAAAGCCGTAAATCCGGCTAAAGACGTCCATATCAGCACGGTACGCGGCGGCTTCTACGCCCCTTCAGGATCTGTGCCCACGTGGCTCCTACGCCCATTCTAGCACAGTACGCAGTGGCTTCAACGCCCATTCAGGATCTGTGCTCACTCAGTCTCTACGACCACTCGGCTTCTATGCCTGCTCGGCTTCTATGCCTACTCGGCTTCTATGCCTGTTCGGCTTCTATGCCTGCTCGGCTTCTATGCCTACTCGGCTTCTATGCCTATTCGGCTTCTATGCCTACTTGGCTTCTATGCCATGGTGACAGACATTTGGCTTCTATGCCAACCTCTGCTACACAATGGATACCTACCTACGTGGCTTTTACGTCATGATCTTAGTAGCAATTGAATGCGTTGTGTCCCCTTAGTTGGACCCGCGTCACATGCTTATTCAAAAGATCATCTATACGTAGGCATTGATTACTTTAACCGTTGTGTAAAAGGGTGCTGTACTTTCCACTCCTCGATTGTTACACCGATGGAGTGGTCACTGTCACCAAAACTCTATAAATAGAGACCCCTATCAATGGGGAACAGGGTCGACAATTTGGAAGATCGAACCAGGTCGGAGAATTGATATATATATATATAGAGAGAGAGAGAGCACCCGAAGCTCAGGCAAAGAGTAGGGATCGACGACTTCAGCATCGTGCATCCACCCTCTTCTGCAACCTTCGAAGCTGCTTCCTGTCTCCTACGGCACTTCTTCAACATCGTGTGGTCCAAGGGCTAAAGTGATCGACCGCAGATCATATACCTATAGCAATATCTACCCAGATTAAATAAATTATACTCCTACATCCTCGTATAGGATTATATTGTACAAGTTTGTTTGTAAACAAAAGAAGGCGGGTTCTGTGTAAACCCCCATATCGAATATATTCCTATTCTTTTCGTTTAAATAACCACAAACAAGATGGCGACTCTGCTGGGGATATCTTTCTCTTCTGACGAGTAAGCAATTGCTCAACACGATACGGTATCCGTGGGATCCGTAAAGAAGACACTGGTCGTCCAATTCGACCAGACTGCCTACGAAGACATGCTTCGGACTGGGGGTGGCTCTCACTCTCTCTCCGTCCAAGACAACAGGAAGCTGCGCAAGGTGTGGATGCCCAAGACATCCTCTACCATTCCTGTGGACTCTCCGATCTCTCCGATCTCTCCGACCAATGAGGTGGTAGCATCGCTCCCTCCGTGCCCTGCACGTAAAAGTCAGTCTCCCGCTACGCGCGGTACAGACAAAACTTCGGGCAAAGCCTCAGCGCTGACCCAGAAGTATCTACTGTGCTTTACGTGCAGAAATCAGTCTCCCGCTACGCGCGGTACAGACAAAACTTCGGGCAAAGCCTCAGTGCTGACCCAGAAGTATCCACTGCGCTTTATGCGTAGGAATCAGTCTCCCGCTATGCGCAGTACAGACAAAACTTCGGGCAAAGCCTCACCACTAACCCAGAAGTATCCACTGCGCTCTACGCATAGGAATCAGTCTCCCGCTACGCGCGGTACAGACAAAACTTTCGATGGTGCCTCAACGCCAAATCGGAATTATAGATCACGCTCCACGCACAAAACAACATCTGACATCTATGATAAACCAGATGAGCGCTATGATCTCCGCGAGGGGAAGCAAACAGGCGAATACTCAGCTTCTCGGCTTTTACGCCAGCAAGAGAACAATCTGCCTACTCTCCGGATTACGCGAGAAGCCGAGGGCCGGCTGAGGACCTCTCCAGCTTTACGCTAGACTGAGCGAATTTCCAGGTTACGCCAGATACAGTCTCACAACGTAAAACAAGCTCAGATTACAGAAAGACACCCTCCCAGGGGATTATCCGCCGCCCAGATGGCCAACCTGTTGTATACAAGTGGTATAGGGAAAACTGGGGTGCCCAGTCTCCGCGTACCCGCTGATGGGAATAGAAGATACAAGCCTTCGTCTTCCTCTTCGGCAAATCCTCCTGACCTGCGTACCCGTCTCTCCCAAAAAGACAAAGACAGGAGCCGTAAACAGGTTTTAGGACCCCTAACGATCAAACAGGGAGAGATCGTATGGGAAGATGCATCAACATCCAATGTCATCATGATATATGAACTATACGAAGATGATGCCTTTATTGTCCCTCCTACCCACAGCGATCAGCATCCAATAATCTTCAAACACAAGCAGAACGGTCCGGTTGAACAGGAAGAATTCTGCGAGCCTGAGAGTGGGAAAATGCAAATCCACAAGTATAGCCCACAAGCTTTGAAGATTATACAGAACATGGGTTATGAGATGAAATCAAAGCAAGGCCTCAACTATGGAAAGGGTAGACGAACACCGTTGCAGGTAATTCTCGCCATCAACAAGCTCGTTTCGGATTGGGATATGCTGCTAATGCCAAGACTTCAAAGTCTAAACCTGTACGACCAGAGACAATTCCTGCTAAGTCAGTTTCTACAACCAGGGACCACAGCGTGTCTAGGGGTAACTCGCCTCGACGAAACAAAGCAGCGTCCAAGGCTAGGGGCAGAATGTCCACAGGATCCGAAGATAGCGCAACAACCGCTATCTTCCCGGAAGACCATGAAACTCAGATATCAAAAGCCCCATGACCAAAAGGAACTTTCTCCTTCAAAGAAGATGACATAATTGAAATCTTCAATATATTAAGGAAGGAACGTAAGCTCCAGCTACCCGACATCAGACATCCTGATAGAGCTGGCGACGTGGATCACCCAGATTATTGTCTCTTCCACCGATACACTCATCACCCCACAAAGGCATGCTATGTACTAAAAAGAAAAATTCAGGAGACGATCGATGCCAAGGTCATCACTTTGAATCTGTGAACAAGGGCACGGGCCGTACCAATTGGATTCCTATTCCTTTCTCTCATAAAGATTTGGTCCCATCAAAAATTGCCATGTCCATATTACCTCTGAGCAGATATATGCCTCCCTCCCCGATGGAGTCACAATCACAAAGTTTATCACGTTCATATTACCTCTGAATAAAATTTCGACCATCAATTATCATGTCCATATTACCTCTGATATCGATTGTCATCTACACTTAACATTCGTACTTAAATTCTAAAGTACGCCAGTAATGTTAAGTCCACAAAAACTGTCATGTCCATATTACCTCTGAGCAGATATGTGCCTCCCTCCCCGATGGAGTCACAATCACAAAGTTTGTCATATTCATATTACCTCTGAATAAACTTTCGACCATCAATTATCATGTCCATATTACCTCTGATATCGATTGTCATCTACACTTAACATTCGTACTTAAATTCTAAAGTACGCCAGTAATGTTAAGTCGACAAAAACTGCCATGTCCATATTACCTCTGATCAGATATGTGCCTCCCTCCCCGATGGAGTCACAATCATAAAGTTTGTCACGTTCATATTACCTCTAAATAAACTTTCGACCATCAATTATCATGTCCATATTACCTCTGATATCGATTGTCATCTACACTTAATATTCGTACTTAAATTCTAAAGTATGCCAGTAATGTTAAATCCACAAAAACTGCCATGTCCATATTACCTCTGAGCAGATATGTGCCTCCCTCCCCGATGGAGTCACAATCACAAAGTTTGTCATGTTCATATTACCTCTGAATAAACTTTCAACCATCAATTATCATGTCCATATTACCTCTGATATCGATTGTCGTCTACACTTAACATTCGTACTTAAATTCTAAAGTACGCCAGTAATGTTAAGTCCACAAAAACTGCCATGTCCATATCATCTCTGAGCAAGAATATAATCCACGCCCCGTGACGAGGTAGGACCCATAGCACAAAAATTCTTGGAAGCTATAAACTCCTACCATCCATATGTCTGGGAAGCAGCGCCATCGTCCAACATCGTCACGACGTATGGACCCCATGAGAATTCTATCTTCGTTGTCCCGCCTAGCTGCAGCAGTCAGCGCCCCATATTCTTCGGTCGCATGCGCAGTCAACCGGCCAGCCTGGAAGACCCTTTCGATGACGATACTGAGAAAATACAGATTCACCGATACTGCCCGCAGGCATTAAGGATCATGCAAAACATGGGCTATGACTTGAAGCGGAAGCCAGGCCTCAACTACGGAAGAGGCAGACGAACGCCGCCGTGCGGCAACCCCCGCTATCGTCAAACTTGTTTCGGGTTAGGGTATGCCACCTCCCTTACGACTTCCAAGTCGGATGAGGACATCTTTTTCTCCTCCCAGGATGGCCCGTCACCCCCTGACTCACCTGATGCTCTCGGACAAACGGTATCAGTAAATATGGTGGTGACAGATCCCTCAGAAGCAGATGAACAGGATTCTGAGCCGTTTGAGAATGACTCTTGGGCTCAACAAATAGATATGCAGTGGGAATTCTGCTTCGAGCAAAGAGAACCTCCCACCAAAGACGAAGTTATCCAAATCGATGTTGGGGGTGAACTTTCACCAAAACCAATATTTATCAGTGACAATCTTCCCCCAGCTGAAAGGGAAGAAATCATACAGCTGATAAAGGAATACATCGACGTCTTTGCATGGGATTATGGGGACATGCCGGGCCTTGACCCAAAGGTGGCTACTCATAAGCTCAATATATTGACCGATTCAAAGCCTATGAAGCAGCGCCAACGCCGGTTCCGCCCGGACATGATGGACGCCATTGAAGCTGAAGTCAAGAAGCTGATAGCCTATGGTTTCATCCGGGAAGAACAACATCCCGACTGGGTCACCAATGTTGTCCCGGTCATAAAAAAAATAGGAAGGTACGTATCTGCATCGATTATCGAGATCTGAATGCGGCCTGCCCCAAGGATGAATTCCCTCTTCCCATCATGGACATCATGATCGACAACACCTGCGGCTTTGAACGCATGTCTTTCATGGACGGGTTCTCAGGGTACAATCAGATCAAGATGCATCCTGAAGACGAGAAGCACACTGCCTTCCGCACCCCATTGGGAGTATATTGCTACACGGTCATGCCCTTCGGATTGAAGAACGCCGGGGCTACATACCAACGGGCTATGAGCAGCATATTCCATGAGCATTTACGCAAAAGAGTAGAATGTTACGTGGACGACATAGCTGTCAAGAGCCGCCTCAAGGATGATCACATTCAAGACTTGAGGACGGTATTCGAGTTAATGCGCAAACATCAACTCAAGATGAACCCTATGAAGTCCTTTCTGGGTGTATCTAGTGGTAAATTACTGGGATTTGTCATCACCGCCAAAGGCATCCAGGTGGACCCTGACAAAGTCCAGGCCATCGTAGAAATGCGACCGCCCCGCAATCTGAGGGAACTCCGGGGATTTCAAGGCCGTCTGGCTTATATCCGGAGGTTCATATCCAACCTCTCGGGAAGATGTCAGCCCTTTTTGCATCTCATGAAGAAAGGTGTATCCTTCGTGTGGGACGAAACCTGTCAGCAAGCATTCGGGGATATCAAACGCTACCTCACCAGTCCGCCAGTTCTGGTGCCTCCCGTTATGGGAAAACCATTCTTGCTATACGTCCGAGCAATGGATCATTCGCTAGGAATACTTCTCGCACAGAAGAACGATGTAGGGCATAAACAGGCTTATCTACTACCTCAGCAGGATGATGGTCGGAGCCGAACACCGGTACAACCCAGTGGAGAAAGAGTGCTTGGCTCTGATATTCACTATCCAAAAGATGCGGCACTACGTCACCGGCCAGACTATCCACATCATCTCCAGGATTAACCCTCTTCGAGTACTGATGAGCAAGCCGAGCGTTCTTAATTCCAGACTCGCAACTTGGGCGATGCTGTTAACACCATATGACATGGTATATGTACTGCAGAAGTCCATCAAAGGCCAAGCGCTGGCCGACTTCCTAGCCGCTCATCCGATCCCGGAGACCTCCAAATTATACGAAGACATTCCCGACGAAGTTGCAGAATATAATTCCGCAATGGAAGGTGACGCATGGCAACTATTCTTCGACGGCGCCTCCAGAACCGGTCCTAAGGGAAACATCATTTCGGGAGTAAGAGTCATCCTGGTCGCCCCTGATCAGCTCATCATCTACCGAGCATATTCTCTTAGCGAGCCCTGCTCCAACAATGTGGCGGAGTACAACGCTCTACTAATAGGGCTCCAAGTTGCTAAAGAGCTGGGGGTAGAGTCCCTAGAAGCTTTTGGTGATTCTCTGTTTATCGTCAATCAAGTCATAGGAATATATGAAATCCGGAATCCAGACCTCATCCCCTATCACCAAGCGACGGTCGAGATAGCCATGACATTCAAAGGATTCTTCCTAAAGCATGTCCTCGATCCCAGAATCTGGAAGCTGATGCCCTAGCCAGTCTAGCGGCGGATTTAGCTACTCCTATAAGAAGTCAGAATTCGGTGATCCTTCTTAACAGAGATTTATTCTGCGTGAAGAACAACCTCCACATAGAACGCAGCTATGCTGTAAACACAAGATCCCCCTGGAAGAGACTGGAGGAGTCCCTTCATAGATTTCGTCGCATACGGAATCTTGCCAGAAGACCCCAGAGAAGCAGTATCCGTCAAGAGACGATCATTACGCTTCTACTTCGATGCATCTTCACAATGCCTATATCGTCGGACTTACGACGGACTGCTATTAAGATGTCTCTCAGACGATGAAGCACAGCAGGTTATCCGGGAAGCTCCCGACGGCGTATGCGGAGCGCATCAGCCCGGTCCTAAGCTACAGGATCGTATCAGGAGAATGGGCTATTACTGGCCTACTATGATCACAGACGCGATCAGCTATGCAAGACAATGTAGAGCCTGTCAGGTTCATGCAGACTTTATATACCAACTGTCTGAACATCTACATCCTACGGTTGCATCCTGGCCCTTCGAAGCATGGGGTATGGATATCATTAGTCCCATTCACCCGTCTTCCTCCAGAGGCCACCGGTTCATACTGGCCATCACAGATTACTTCTCCAAATGGGCAGAGACGATCCCTCTGGCTGAGGTAAAGGCGTCTGACGTAATCAGCTTTATCAAGCACCACGTTATTTATCGCTTCGGGGTACCCCGGAGGATAATTCACGACAATGGGCCTCAATTCATCAGCCAAGCGTTTCATCGGTTTTGCGATAAAAATCGGATACACAATATTGCCTCTACGGCATAATATCCAGCTGCTAATGGTTTGGCGGAAGCTTTCAACAAAACTATTATCAAACTCCTGAAGAAATTCGTCTCTTCAAACAAAAGAGACTGGAACGAGAAGCTAGGCGAATGTCTCTGGGCATATCGCACAACGGTACGAACACCGACAGGTTGTACCCCCTTTTCACTGGTCTACGGGAGCGAAGCAGTTCTTCTCATCGAAATCCAGATCCCGTCGCTCAGGATAGCCGTGACTAGTGAGCTGACTCGAGAAAAGAATGACCTGTTAAGGCTCCAAGAGCTGGAAGGATTAGACGAGAAATGCCTCCAAGCTCAACAGCGCATCGCGCTCTACCAAGCACGCATTTCCAAAGCCTTCAATCGTAAGGTAAAGAAAAGAGTGTTCAAAGTCGGCGAGCTAGTCCTAGCCGTAAGAAGGCCGATGATTCTTACTCACAGAAGCAAAGGCAAATTCCAGCCCAAGTGGGAAGGCCCTTATGTGATCGAGACAACATTCTCGAATGGAGCTTACAGGTTAGCCCAGCCTAATAGAGACCTGTTAATGGCTCCTATAACGGTAAATTCCTGAAAAGGTACTATGCTTAAACTCCCTTGCTTGGGTTGAATATAGCAAGGATCTCATATTCTGACAAAACTACTACCAAAACAAAACTAGTTGGGTCATATCCTATCATGTCTGTACGACCTCTGAATAGATATGTCCTGCTAAGAAGTTTATCGAGAGTCTATCATGTCCATACTACCTCTGATATTGCTCTCGCCTAAAAAACTGTCATTTATATTCCAAAATGACGGGTCCATAAAAGTCAGAAAAGAGTCACCTTTATTTATTCCCAAAAGGGAGGCAGAATTACATCTGGGCAAGCAAAAAGGGAAATGATACATCATAATGACGGAGTAGCCAGATTGCGAATTAGCCGCTCCAGTGCAACTATCCTCTCATTCCTAAGAACCAAGGCATCGGAGCGAGCCTGCTCCAGCCGTGCCTCGGGAGTGTTCGTAAGGGTCAGATCAGCCTTTGCCCGAAGACAGCCCGCTCGAGCAGCTTCTGCATGGTCCAAATCCTGTCGTACTGCGTTCAGACGACCAGCTGCTACCTCTAGACCCACCAACGATTGTGAAGCCCATACCTCAGCCTGAGCAAGTTTCTTCTTCAGCTTGGAGGCCCTCGCCGCATTCCCTTCATGCTCGGTGCGACACTACGTCTTAACGGCAAGAGCCTCTTCCATGACAGCTTTTCTCCTATCCATCTCCAGCTTATGCTTCTGGATGGAGTTGTCCAGGCTTTCCAGCTTTGTAGCAAGCTTTGCAGTCATGAGGTCGAACCGAGCCTGGATGTCAGCATCGAGGCTGCCCCGAGTCAGCTGTAAGTATTCGGTAATGGGTTGCTCTAACCCATTAACCACCGCCTCCAGAGCGTCAGCTGCCCCAGGATCGCCGAGCTCCCTGATGACCACGATCGAAGCAAGAGAAGCCTTCTTCAGGCGCTCAAAATCTAGACCCTTCGCTAACACCATTGATATCATCGTTTTCAAACCGGTGTAGAAAAGGCTGGTATGTTGCTCGGTCAACGCAACTAGATCCGACTGGACACCAGAATTGGCCGCAATATCAGCAAGTCCCTCTCCCGGGACAATTGCAGACGAGGTGGCCACAGCCGTCGCATCGGCGCATGGCACGACCGAAGAAGGTGCGGCAACGGCGGTCGAAGTCCTCGCCACACTCACAAGAGGCAGGGTCACGACGACGGGTTCATCCTCCTCTTGAGGTGAAATGACTCCGGGCGTACTGGTCCCCGAAGCCACTTCCTCATCAAAGTCGAGCGCCTCCGTATCATCGTCAGGAGCCCGAGCGGAGCCAGAATGCGCTTCAACGCTATACTCCCCGTGGGCGCTATCCCCTAAAAAGAGGGCAAGACAGCTAATATCAGCATGATGATAATTCTTCTAAAAGGCGACATGAAGATGACATTTACCCGGAGCCAACGGCATATACGACGCATCTGCACCAGAGGTAGCTAAACCACGCCTTAATAACGCAATGCAAATTGTCATGCCTGGAGAAGGAGGTGGGCCGACTGACATCACCGAGAGTTCTGCCAAGCCCTCACTAAGACGCGGTCGAGATTCATTAGCTGGAATCTCGCCAGGAACGCTCGCTGACACAACGGGAGTTTTACCCGTTGCTGACCTCGGGAAAGATTCTCCCATCTGCCTCGGCCACACAGGCAAACTCGCTCCGCTACCTGGAGCAGCAGCCACGACAGCGACTTCTAGCAAGGATTCTCCGGCGCCGCCGGACGGAACTGTAGAAGGTCCCTCTCTAAAAGGCGAGGAACCTCCAGCCAAAGAATCATCCCTGATATAGGAAGAGGCAGGCTCACTCCCGGGAGCCTCAACACCAAGAATGCGAAGAGGACGAGCGACCGTCTCCTTCCTCCTCTTACGAAGAGAAACTTCCTTCGGAGCAGAAGCCCGTCGCTTCCTAGAAGAGACTACCAAAGCCCCCGCAGGCGGAGGCACTTCACACCTCGGCACCAACACCAGAGGCTCATCCGGAGTACCAGATTCCTCACCCTCGTCCGAAGAAACCGAGGGGACGTCAACTCTTCCCCCAGGCTTGGGAGAAGGCACCCTGAAGCTTCCACGCGTGTCGAAATCACGATGGAAGGTATTAATCGCCACGTAGAACTGGGCGTAAGAATGGAGAATGCGGAGCTCCGTGGAGGCTGTAACGACCGGCACGATAAAGCTTGCCCCCGTACAGCCCGTGATGAAATATCGCCACCCTCTAGCTCCATTAATGAGTCCGCCCCTAGACCTGAAGCTGGTGACGGCATTACCTACATGCAACTGATCGTACCCAAACTGCCTGGCGAACCGACTAGGCAAGTAGGGCTCGAAGAAGCAGTGATCTTCGCTCTTGTACAGCAGATGGGAGGGCCTAATACAGACCAACCAGTTAAAAGCTTCCGGGGAAAGGTCGGTCTTCTCTCCACCTGAATCCTCAAGCCGCACCCCTGATTGATTGCGATGTACGGAGGGGACAATAAAGAGGATCTTCCAGCCCTGGCCGAGGTTCAACACCAACCGACAGTCTAAGACTGTGTTCACATTCCAGGAGGAATCCTTGCAATTCAGCAAGAATATACCACCCGAACTGCTACCGGAGCCAAGAGACATCAGCCGGGGATTGTGAAGGATTAACCATCCCATCAAGTATAGATATGGTAATTCCACCCTGGGAAAACTCTCACGCCGAGCTTCGTCGGCGAGCAACCCATCAGTTATGGCTCTCAGGCCAGCCTGTATACGGTACACTATGGCGGGAAGCAAGCCCAGTCTTGCCCCAAACACCAGGCGCACTGTCGGCCACAGGATGTTCCGGTGAATACGGTCCGCAGACGCTGTGCCGGGCACTACTACTCGACGCAGCCATGTGGAAAGGAAACCAGCCAACTGGGCTTCCTTAGACCGAGGCCGGCGACAATGCCTCAAGTAACTACAGGTCTTAGTACCTTCGGGGTACTTTCCTACCCCCTCGACTAGAATCTGATCCGGAGCTGTGGCCTCCTCCATAAGACCCTCGACGATCTGGGCGCTAAGCACGCCCAAAAAATTCACGGGCTCATTTTTGCCCCCCGAGGCTTTCTCCGACTTGGCAGCCCTAGCTCGGTGAAAGAAGAGGTAGGACATCCACTTGGTGGTGTGAGCCAAATCAGAAGGCTCGTTATAAAAAGCAGTGCACGCGAAGTATTGATACATCAGCTCCTGATATACTTCCGCCACCCGAGGGTCCAAATCCCCCAACTCCCGGTTGGTGGGAACGTACTCTTCATAGGGGGTATCCCCCATCGGCAGTCTCGAGACAACTGCCATCTCATGGAGTGCCAATCCCAACTCCCCCAGTGGAGTGGCAAAGGTCCCAGTGAGCGAAATGTACCGCTCCATCAGCGCCAGGAACAAGTTAGGGTTCGGAGGCAACCCGACGCTCGTCTCACTCACAGCGGCATATAGTCCAATAACCTCCAGCTCTCTCCGGAATTGCTTCAAGGCCCAGTCAACCAGGCATGTCCATCGGGAGTTGGTTGGGGCAATCCACCCATTATACGAGGGATTCTCCTTGGGATATACCCCGCCTCGTCCCATGATGTCGTTGGAGAAGGTCAGCAATTGGACAAGCTGGATCACCGAGCTGTCTTCACTCGGGACACTACCCGGGCACAGTCCCCGGAACAACGTCACAAAGCCGGAAGGGCGACTGACAAACGACCCCCGATCAGCTCCTTTGAGATGAAAGATCTTCCCCGGCTTACCGTGAAGATCAGGAGTCAGCATCCACGATATCTTCCTGGGATGCGTCGCATGGAAGAAGGCCGAGATAGGATAATCCCTCGGTATCGTTGGCAAATACAAAACCAAATTTGTCACGACCCGCACCCGAAATTTGGGCATGAGTCGTGTGTACGTCCAGCCTACGCCGCAGCATCGGCGGTAGAACGCTGTCTAGGTCTCAACATAATATATATCCTGTCAATAGTCTCAACTCCGTACGGAGGACAATGATAATAATCTACAGTTCTATAATATACTCAATCACAAGCTATAAGAAATAATGGGCACGATGAGAATGGAAAAGAGTTCTATATAAACCAACCACAATAAGTCCAACTCAAGTCCTGGGTCTAAATGAACTCACAAAGTCACAAAATAATAAATACAACTCAGTCTCAGTCTAAAATAATAAATACAGAAAAATGATCTCTAAATACAGGCAGGTAGGACCTCCTCTAGGATAGGCAACTCCTCTAGTCCTGGGCCGTAGTGAGTGGAGCAAAAGTTCTCCAGGTCCTCTGAAAAATGTTATCCAGTCAGGATTGGAGTGAAGCACAAACACTAACAGCAGTTTCATTAAGTTGACAAAAACTATAAACAGTGTAAGAGATACAAGATGAGAATAAATGCAGGAATATAGAATACTGGAGAAATAAAATAGGCAATAGAGCATCTAGCAATGAACAATAAATAGTGAATGCTAGAACAATAAGTAGTGAATGCTAGAACAAGTGAATCTGAATAAAGAATAGACATCTAGCTAAGTGTTTAAATTATCAGTTTATTATGTGATTGGCTTGGGACTAGATCAGGCTGGTTATATATGATTAACTATGATTCTTGTAGGTCAGGCTAACCGTATGGTTAGCTATGATGCATGTAGTGGTCAGGCTAATCATATATAACAGCTATGATGCATGTAAATGGTCAGGCCGCACCCGACGTGAGAAGTGGGGTGAGCTATGATGCATGTAAATGTTTGGATATGATCACATAATCTACTAATAGTTCCCCATCCCCCAGCTAGCACGATGGATTCCAATCATGACTCCTCATGATGGAGATCTAGGGTGCTAACCCGTGTATCCATAGTGTCGGAATCAAGTATGTACTACAACTGAATTTATAGAAGTAATCAACAAAAATAAAAACTGTCAAAGAATGTACTCGCCTGTGGTCCTGAGTAAAGTGTGAGGATCGATGTCCAAAGCGGGATCACAATGACCTAATTATGGAAATTTAATGTCAAAATAATGAATTAAAGGAATAAGCATGATTAACTAATTAAATACGAGGTTTCTAGGTCGTACTAAGGTTTAGGGTTCATAATTTCTTATGTGGTAGGTTTTCTCCAAGATGATACTAGTCATACTAAACCTAGTGGTCAATATTAGGTTAACTTGTTACTCTAGGCTTCCTATTAATACTAAGCAATATTTACCTACTAGGCATTTAGTATAGATGTAACTCCTATTTAGGTTATAAGGTATTATTAACTCTATCTAACCCTTACCTAAACTAGTATTCCAAATGCAACATTAACTCAGAACCACTATGCATTAACTAGGATACCAAGTACTGATACACACACAGTTCTATGCAGTCACCACTGCATAGCAGGGGACTGAACATTCCTACAGTCACACCAAAAATCCTGATACTCTAATCCCCCTCTCCCTTATGCTGTGCTGATACACCACACTCACTGGAAGACTGAAACAGTCCCCTAATGTATGATACACACCACAACTGTAGCCACTGTTCAATATTGAACTGACTGAGTGTACAAACACATACTGCACACAGCTCCTTCCCCTGCACACTGCCCTCTCTTCTCACAGAATCTGATACACACTCTTAGGCACTGCACAGTTCACTGATACACACTGCTATTGCAAATACCTACACACACAGGAAGGCACATGTTTACTGATACCACATAATTCCTACTCTAAACTGAACTACACTGAACTGAAATGAACCTGGGACACACACACATATGCACACTGAACTGAATTTACTGCCCACACACAGACACACATAAGTCATATACTGATACTGGTATACATTGATACACCTAATTCACAGACACTGATACACACACACACAACTGCTACAACCATCACAGGGACTCACCTACTGATATACACAGTCCTATTTCTAACTACTACATAGGAATCAACACACAAACTTATCTAACCAACACAGGTTCTGAAATCCGAAGGGAACCTAGGGTACACACACTAAATTCTGATTCACTAATTCTGCACACAGACACTGGTTCCATTGAGACACTTACACACAGATTCATACACAGGAAAATCACTCACAGGCACTCACTCACTGCTTAGATACTGATATACACTACATATTTCTTACACACATACACAGCACTCTAAGAACACAGTCCTGAACACAAGACACACTGCTCACTCTCACTCACTGAATTCTCACTCACTAGTTTACACAGATTACACATGTTTAACTTACTGATACAGTGTAGATACTGACCTCACTGCACAAATGCCCAGGTTCATACAGATACTGAGACACTCTCATACACAGACACACTCTCAGTACCTGGATACTGATACATAGGTACAACACTGCCACACATTAACATAGTAAACTTCTCACTGAACCTGGGATATTCCCAACACCACACTCTCAGTAAATTCACTGATACTGATGTACTCACTCACACAGGTTCTGAACATACACACACACAGGTCCTCAGACATAGGTTCACACCCCTACACATAGTGAGTTCTAGGATACACACATATAGGTTGACACACAGTCACATACATAAGTATTTACTCACTGCACGACCATACAGGCACTAGTCCCTCACTCTCAGCCCATACAGAATTCTGTTTACTGATGCTGATACTCCCTAGATTCAACCCAATGCACACTTAAGGACTGAACTACTGATACTCTAACAGTAGAACATAGGGACCTAACCCAATAACTAACCTTTCTCCCTCAACTAAACCTTGTTGTCCAGGCCTGTTGTTTCTGGACAGAACTTCAACTGCAGGAGCTAAACCATCTATATGCTGCAAGTATGCAGCACTTGCTATCACTCCTCGGGCATATCCTGTAGTACCCATCACTGCATCACTCACACACATACATATATTACTGAGACACTAATTCACACATCTAACACAGAAATTCTAACATGTATACTGATACATACTCAAGAGAACCCAAATACACAACCATAACCCATATGCACAAAAATACACTGCACAGAAATTGACCCCGACTGTGCACAGCTACTCACAGTGGAATACCCACAGTTCACTTCTTCCCCAAATCACACAACTCATTTTCAATACATATGCAATATATGTGTGTATATATATATATAAATATATTAAAACTTGCAGTATTAGAATAAATTAGATAGGTAAATCCCTAAGGGCAATCCTACAAACACCTAGGGGACTGAAATCGGGTTTCACATTACGATCCCATGAATACCCAAAACTAAAACCCTAAATCGAAATCATATCTATATGTAAATGAGGGAACCATGCAAGAATGGATATTCCTAAAACTAGGGCTCACGAATTAGGAAAACAAACGTATGCACACCAAAACCCTAGAATTTGAGATCCACACAGTGAAGGGGTTTCCTAAAGGCCAACTACAACAAAAATCAGAATTAAAATGGGTTAGAATCGGATTTTACCTATAGGGAGAGGGTTTTCCTATGAAGGTTCTTCTTCCCCAAGGTTCCTTGACCCAAGCTCCTTGTTTCCCTTGCTTTGGAGGAGGAAGATGGAATCCCTAGGGTTAGATTCCGAATTTGGGGTGGGGGAAATGGTTTTTCTTTAATGGAGGCTAGGGTTTCTTTCTTCATGAAGGAGAAAAGGGTTGAGGGTGGCTCCCTTTTATATTAAAAACTAGGTTAGGATTTCAAATGCATAGGTTTAGGTTAAACTCCCATGTTAGGTCATGCAGAACTCAATTAACTCAGGTTTAGTCATTCTAGGGTTTGAGGTTCAACCCTAAAATTGGAATTCTAGGGTTTCTCTAGAATTTGGTTTTTTTTTCAAATTAGGGTTAGTCATTAGGTTAGTCCTAATGAGTTCTAGGGTTTGACCTAAACCAACACAACTAACAACATATAAATAGTTTTAAAAAAACTCAGCAGATTAATTAAATACATAATTATTCAAAATAGTGAAATTACACAAATGCCCTAATCTGGAAATGTGGTAGTGAAAAAATTTCCGGCAGGAAAAACCCAGGGCTCCCTCTTGGGCCTCGTCTGGGACTGTTTGTCAATCATGTCCCCAAAGAGGAAAGCCGGCTTTATGTACTGCTCCCCGTCTACGTAGGTCAGGGGCTCACCATTAATCATGCTCAACAGCGTCCGCTCGCCCTGAACCGATATCAGAAACCCCCTTCCCTCAGGATACTAGGGTCCGGAGATGGGAAATGCCACGTGGGACAGATCCTCCAGGTAGTTCGAGTGCAGCATCCCAGCAGCGGAGCCCATCACCTCGGCCAGTGGAGACTCACCCAAATCAACTGCAAAAGTGCAAGGAAAAGATGTCACTACAAGTCTTGCATGAACATGCAGACCGAAGAAACGATAGTCTGTGCTCTACGCGGGGTTATGAAAATCTGGCTATTTTACGCCGGCAGTCCTCCCGACAAGCGTAAAACTCAAATTTTACGATATACACCAATTTTCGATAGCCAGAGCTTTTACGCTCAGAGCTACGAAAATATGGAGTCTTTACACTGGCACATTAGAAATGTGGGCGTAAAAGATGAAAACGCCTCCGTGCATCAACTTCCTCCAAAGAGGCTATCAGCACAGAAGATGACCTAGCGCGGTCACGTTCAACGTGTGCGAAGGATTTTTTGTCATTTTTTGTCACCCCAAAGGCTCTACCTCTAAGGCCGGGTGCGCTACTCGTCGGCGGGATACTTTGCTCGGAAGGAAGTTCGCCTTGCCCGACCAGAGACTCCCTCGCTGGGACAGAGGAATGAGAGGAAGAACCTATGCTCTTTTCCTTAGCGGAGGAGGTTTGTTTCGGCGCCATTTTTGAAGACTCGGAGTGCTCGGAGAAGGAACGAAGAAAAACTCGGAACAGTCGAAAGCTCTATTTCGCAGAAGACAAATAAAAAGTTTTTTTCTCAAAAAACTTGGGATATATATAGTCCGGGTCGACTCCTCGAATCCTCGGACGAACTCCTCGAGACCCTAACCAAATCTCGCAAATTAAATAAGGGGTTATGATTGGATGCTACGTCAGCCCACTACCCTTGGAAGACGGACAGTCAGCAAATTCGAAAGGTTTTTTCGTGCAAAACGATTCAGCGGGTTCTACGCTAAAGGAGCTTTATACGCTCGACAGCTACGGATCTACGGTTTTTACGCTCGCAAGCTACAAGTCTATGGTTTTACGCCCGGATTCCTTTGTGCTCGGTAGCTTTTATGCTCGAGAGGCCACAAACCTACGACTTTACGCTCAGCAGATACCAAATCGACGATCTCACGCTCGGTGGCGCTCAGTTTATGCTCAGAGGCAATAGATCCGCAAACTTCACGCTCGAAGAAATTTTCTTTTCAGGAGCTACAAATCTCCAGTCCTACGCTAAAGGAGCTTTCTACGCTCGACGGCTACGAATCTACAGCTTTACGTTCGACAGCTATAAGTCTATAGTTTTTGCCCGGATGCCTTTGTGCTTGATAGCTTTTATGCTCGAGAGGCAACAAACCTACGACTTTACGCATAGGAACCATAAGTCTACGATTTCACGCTCGATGGTGTTCTACGCTCACAGGCTACAGATCTCCAGTCCTACGCTAAAGAAGCTTTCTACGCTCGACGGCTACGAATCTACAGCTTTACGTTCGACAGCTATAAGTCTATGGTTTTTGCCCGGATGCCTTTGTGCTCGGTAGCTTTTATGCTCGAGAGGCAACAAACCTACGACTTTACGCACAGGAACCACAAGTCTACGATTCTGCGCTCGATGGTATTTTTTGCCCAGAGGTTACAGACTGATGATTTTGCGCTCCACGACTTTCCGCATATTCGAAATAGTTCCCAAGGCGGTCGATTGCAAAGAGTTCACACAGAAGATACTCGTTCTTGACCCAAAGCATCCCAAGTACCCGAAGCATACAAGAGTTCAAACATTGAGAAATTACTCTTCTCGGGTCAATTGGAGGTTCATCCAGACTCCAGTCTGAACGTCTCGTCTACCAAGATGGCAAACTCAGTTTTGACAGCCATTCCTCGACCCTGTCCCAAGGGATTTTCGAGAAGTCACTCTTGAAGACGAAGTCTGAACAAAAATTCTATTCATCAGAAGTTCAGAGCTCTATGCGGTTCCTCAGTCCTAGCAACAGGACAGTTCTAAAATATTCAAAATGCTCTACAGCGTTCTATGGACTATTCGCTACGCGTAAAGGACAGGACCTAGCACTCTTTCTACAGAGTCGGCGTAAAGATTCAGACGTGTTGAAGCTACACATATTCAGACTTCACAGCAACGTATGGCAAAATGATCATATGTAGAAGCAAGACGATTTTATTAAAGATCAAAATCATGATTACATATGAGGAAAATCCAACCTACAAGGGTTTTCTTTTCATGATTACATCTGAGGGAAACTCCGTCGACAAGAGGGTTTCCCCGTCATCGTCCGAAGACTACACCGAGAAGCCTCTCTGACAGGGTCTCGCACTGGTGATGGTCTTCCTTTTCTTCCAAGAAGATGATCGGTGGCAGGAGGTTACAAAAATGTGCAGATGACCCATCCTCCTAAAGAAGGAAAGCAGGGCAAATCTGCTCTCCTACAGACCACCGCCACTCGAGCCAGTCTGTCTGCCTCTCGTCACCGGAGGCAACAGGAGAAGACACCGCTTGCAAGCAGTGTGGTCAAATACGACCCTTCCTCTCTCCTGGGGCAACGCCATATAAAGTTGCTGATTATCCCGAGCAAGGGAGGCTAAGATATCCTTCCATGATCCATCGTTGCAGTGGACATTTGCACGAAGATGCCGTCTTTTTCGGCTCCCTACATACTGGAAGAACATGATCTTCTTCTTCCTCAGGTCGACCCGACGAACTCTGGCGATCATCTCTGCATGGTGATGGGAATGTGGTGAGAACAGGTTCACCCCCCCAGCCTTTTTATAGGCAAAAGAGATCACAGCGGTCCCCAATAAATCTGCCATAAAGTCCGTATCGACCGTTTCAGCGCTCTATTCAGAAACGTTTCGAGTTACGAGGGACCGTTCATGCTTCATTCAAAGCATTTCAAATTCCGAGGAATTTAAAAGCTTTGAAGGGGGTCTTGTAGAAGCATGAAAAATACGCTGGGAAGAGCTACGCAGCCTCTTGATGCAGAGCAGCGTAAACGGAGGCCTTCAGAGCCATCAAGCGTGCAACAGAGCTTTCTCCGCTAAAACACGACATGAAGTATAAAGCTCAAAGGACCATCCGCGTAAGTGCAGTACGTCCAGGCCGCTCCAACGTAAGACAGAGTTCTTCATCGCCTCCATGGCGTAAAACTCAACCGCTCTCAAAGCAGCGTTAATGCAAACGAGGAACGCTTCGTCTTCCCCGAAATGAACCTGTTAAGTCACGCAGTGAATTTGACCTCTGACTCCTGACAAAAAGTACTGCACGACTACCCAGACGACGGCTGGAAACGATGGCAGACCCCTCGGGACGCGCCCCACAGTATGATGGCGGATCTCGGCATTTAATACAGAGGATTTGGTTAAAGCATCACCAAACCGTCGTTTACTGGAGTCCCCTCAGCATAAACTGCTCTTTTGCGTACAAGGGAATACGCCGCCCTGTTTTACACAGGCAAACATGAGCTGTTTTACGCTCCGCAGCAGACAAATCGCCTGCCACGTCAAAAGCTGCACCTCGTACGGGACTCGAGGCATGTCTCCACGTCTAATTGCACAGAGCGATGACAGTTTCTCTCAAGGCACGTCTCTGCGACGGGTGCACAGAAGGGCTGCAGACCTTCAAAATACGCCTCTACATTTAATGCATAAGATGGTGGCAAATCTCTGCAAGAGATTCGATTATATCTCCAAAAGCCGTAAATCCGGCTAAAGACATCCACATCAGCACGGTACACGGCGGCTTCTACGCCCCTTCAGGATCTGTGCCCACGCGACTCCTACGCCCATTCTAGCACAGTACGCAGCGGCTTCTATGCCCATTCAGGATCTATGCTCACTCAGTCTCTACGACCACTCGGCTTCTATGACTGCTCGGCTTCTATGCCTACTCGGCTTCTTTGTTTGTTCGGCTTCTATGCCTGCTCGGCTTCTATGCCTACTCGGCTTCTATGCCTGTTCGGCTTCTATGCCTATTCGGCTTCTATGCCTACTTGGCTTTTATGCCATGGTGACAGACATTTGGCTTCTATGCCAACCTCTGCTACACAATGGATACCTACCTACGTGGCTTTTACGCCGTGGTCTTAGTAGCAATTGTACGCGTTGTGTCCCCTTAGTTGGACCCGCGTTACACGCTCATTCAAAAGATCATCTATACGTAGGCATTGGTTACTTTAACCGTTGTGTAAAAAGGTGTTGTACTTTCCACTCCTAGGTTATTACACCGATGGAGTGGTCACTGTCACCAAAACTCTATAAATAGAGACCCCTATCAATGGGGAACAGGATCGACAATTTGGAAGATCGAACCAGGTCAGAGAATTAATATATATATATATATATATATATAGAGAGAGAGAGAGAGAGAGAGAGATCACCCGGAGCTCCAGGCAAAGAGTAGGGATCGACGACTTCAGCATCGTGCATCCACCCTCTTCTGCAGCCTTCGAAGCTGCTTCCTGTCTCCTACGGAACTTCTTCAATATCGTGTGGTCCAAGGGCTAAAGTGATCGACCACAGATCAGACACCTATAGCAATATCTACCCAGATTAAATAAATTATACTCCCACATCCTCGTATAGGATTATATTGTACAAGTTTGTTTGTAAACAAAAGAAGGCGGGTTCCGTGTAAACCCTCATATCGAATATATTCCTATTCTTTTCGTTTAAATAACCACAAACAACTGGATATATTTTTTTTTAGATGACTGGCTTTTAGAGCAGTGTCCCACATTCTATGGGCCACAGGACGGCGTACCTTTAGAGGATACTTCTATTGACCAGGAGGACAGTTACAGAGCCCAAGAAGGTCTAGTTATGTTTGTGTTGGATTATGTTAGACTATTATTTTGGGTGGATTCACATCTTGTATATTATTTCAGATTATGGATTGTATCTTTACTCTTTCCTTTGCTACTTTATTCGTGCATTATTCTTCCTTAGTTGTTTTGTGATTGAGTTTGGATATACTTGTGATATACCATATTGCTCCTCCGTTTAGAGTTGAGATGATAGACAGGTACCATATTATATTGTTGAGATGTTAGATAGTTCAAAATAACCCAGACAGCGTTATACCGTCAATTCTGTGGTGTAGGCTGAGCATAACCACGTACTCGTACCCGAATATCTGGGTGCGGATCGTGACACTGCCTCATCGTCGATGTTATTATCACCTTCATCTTGGTGAACTTGTTTGTTGAGGATCGAGTCAGAGTAATAAGCCTCAACCCCTTTGAATGGATCCACGTCGGCAAATTATGTCTTGACGACCCCATGAACATCTACGTAGTTCAAGCACTAGTACAAGGTTGACGGTATGAATCATGTAGGATACGTCTATGTTTATAACGTCCCAATAAGACGTTGTAGGATACATTTACGTCTATGACGTAGCAGGTGACCTCTGTTTTCAAATTGTTGATCTGATATTTCAAGTGAATCTTGCCCAGAGGGTAGCTTCTTCCTGCATTGAAGACACTAATGGAAGTATTGGTTGCTGCTAGACGATGTATCAGGATGCTCAAGGTCTGAAGCAGACTCTAAGGGATTGTGTTGATTGACGAACAGGTGTCGATGTACATTCGGTCCACCTTGATGGTGCCGATGTACCCTATGTAATACAGAGGACAATCGTGCCGATTATTCTATAGCAATATGTCTTGTGGCAAGAACGTGATATTGGGTATCGCCTCCATCATATTATTGTAGTGGGGGCATACTGCAGGATCCTCAGCTAGCAGCTTGACCTACGCCAGGTAGGTATTGGCATTCTGCAATGCCTTACGCAGAACAACCCAAGTGACTTTGGATAGTAAGAGAAGCTCGAATAGGACAACTTTGTTGGAGTTTTGGCCAATTGTACCAAGATATCAAAGTTGTAGGGCTTCTTCATCCCCTGAGTGGTATCTTTGCACAGCAGTTTGTCGGAGCTAGTTTCTTTCTGCTTAGACTTGTCCACTGCTGGAGGCTGGAATGGACCCGAATCAGATACAGCGATTGGGAGAGCACCATCGTCAGGAAAGTCGTTGGTATGCCAGGCCTGACCTCGTTGTTCCTGTTTTAGCTTCTTCGGAAGGGATAGAAATCGTGTAGCAGAATTTGGACTTCTTACCCTTGGACTTGGTGGCAGAAGGTGTTGTCTATTGTATCAAGTCTGGAGTAAGATCTGGATGGACCCACATGACATCCCCACATGATGTGGTGAGAGGTATCAGCCCGGCTATTTGGTCACAAGCTGGCGGAAGATTGATAACCTCCATATTTGCCCTGGGGATCGGGACTACTCTATCTTGGGCTTCTGTTGCCAAGAAGTTACCGAACTGGAGAGATACCATATTAGCGACAAATATTTTGTCATCAAAATCTAAGTTGAGGATCTTGGTGTCGAGTAGACGCTGGATGTACCGCTTCAATATGTAGCAGTGCCGTATCGTATGGTGGACGTATCGATGGTAGTGGCAGTACTTCAGATTATTCACATCGACTGCCTCAACAGTACACTTGATATTGGGGAGTTGAAGCTTATTTTCCTTCATTAACGCGTCAAAGATTTCTATGATGTCATCATATTCGAAGGAATAAGTTTCCTTCGGTTTTGGACCTTCAGCGGGCTTTTGCTCAGGCTTCTTAGTTATATTGGCGACAAGAGACTGCTTTCCCTTGCCATCCTGGGAGTTAGTGTCGATGTTGTTATTGTTGTAAGGATGTTTTCCCCTATCATCAGCGACGGGGATCTATATTCCCAAGAGGCGGAAGTCCTTTACTTTCTTCTCAGCACCGACAATATTTATGATGAACGTCGTCCTGTCTTTAAACTGAGCGCCACCCATTCAGAGTCTAACCGTGGAAAGGAGATTTCTTCGGCATATGTCCCTCAGCGTGGACTCAGGGTTAGCGGAGGGTAACTTTAGCGCCGCTTGCCTGTACCGCTCGATGTATTCTTATACAGACTCTTTCTTCCTTTGCGTGATATCCATTAAATGGATATTGTCATGTCATTTACCCCATAGTAGAACAGAGCAAGAAAAAGACTTTTGAGGTCATCAAACGATGAAATACAATTATCCTAGAGGCTGCAGAACCAATCAAAAGCTATTCTAGACATTGCCCCGACAAAGAGCTTGGTTAAGAGGGCATCGTTGTGAGGCAGATTCTCCATTGCCATCTGGAAGTAACTCATTAATTGATGAAGAGATGTCTTCCCATCAAACGGAGTAAAGTTAAAGGGCTTGTACTTTGACGGGTACAGTATATCTCTTCACTCGAGGGGATACGATTGTCGGATCTCGAGATCGTACATGAGTCCTAATTGTCTATTGAATCTAGGCAAGCCTGGAGTTATCGCACCTCCCGTATTGCTTCTCGGGCTTCATCGACTGCAGAAAGGGATGATCCGGGCAGAAAAAGATTACCGCTAGTGGGTGAAGTAGTTGCATCTCAATTCCCATTTGTCCCTGGGTCCAGGCTTGATTGACAGAGGCCCTTACTATATTCTCCTTGATCTCCAGCACTGTCTAAGTCAAGGCTTGCATTTATGCGCTCATGGTTTGCATCAGGGCCTCGAGGGTTTCGAGGGGCTGTCGATCGTTGGGACCCTCGTAATTATCCCCTGCCATGTATGTTGTTCTCACATGGTAATAAATGGATGGGATGGTGGAAGTCACACTTTTCTCCTCAAATACTTACTTTGAATAGTCATCAGGAAAAATTGGTAGTGCCCCATCTTCTTCGGACTCGAAGAAAATACTACCCCCAACGTAGAAAGTTGCGTCCTCTTGACGAGGGTGGCTACCCCCAAGGATCTCAGCATATGTCCTTGGGAATTGCCATCTTCTCAGAATATCGGATTGTCATAGAGGTCCGGGGGATTACAGCCCCCTGCTTGCCTAGCCACCTGGCGTCCTAAGGAAGAACTATCCCCAGTAGCTGACAGGTTCTGCTTTGGGCGGGTACCCAGGAAAACATGTTTCGCAATTTTGCTGTATGTCCTCCTTAGATCCATTCTTTTGACTCGTTGGTCGAGGGCGACAGACTAGAGGTGATGGACTTTTGACCTTCCATCATGGAGGGGGCTATCTATACAGAATAACATGAGGTGAGGGTAACTCCTCTGCCTCTAGTGCTTATACTTGTTCTCCAGATTACAGTCGGGTGGATACCTTTGGTTGCAGCCGTTGTAATGCCGACTGCATGTTTGTGGGTTCTGATACTTTGTTGTAGTAGATGATGATAATGCTGGCACAACGATGCCCTGGGAAGGATATTTTTAATACCGTAGTTGACTCCATTGCTTTGCACTTGTAATTGATCACGTTGTGCAAATCAAGCGAGGGCTGATTCTTATAAGCCGGGCACATGGGTGCATAGGTGTTGACTATGCTTCTTGACCTGGGGTTCGTGTAGGAACTTTTCCCAGGTTGCTGATGGAAGACCCTTTAGATTGACCATATCCAATTGCCATTGCGGGCTGGATGCATCGGTCATTTTGTACAACTTTTTATTAGGGGCACGCATAGTTAGCGACGCTTGCTGACGGTTGATCGAATGAGAAATTACTTGAGCTTGGCGAGCTCGTATTGCCCTAGACTACTTTGTCCTAATACGGGATGTTGCATAGTATAAAGAGTCTAAGTTGACATCTTTGCCTTTCTCAATATGGCGCATAGATTCAGCGCTGCATGAGATTCAGTCGAAGACAGAACTTCTGTTGTTGTCCTGGCAGCATGTTGTTATCTGGCTATGGCTACCGACTGGTGCCGTATAGTCTTCCTTATGCGGCTTTTGACGTGCTTGCATGGAACGTGTCTTAGCGCTCAAACTCCTGGCATCGTAGTATTTTTTTTGTCAAACGAGGCTGCTATATGAGGGGCGTTAGTTCGTGTGGACGCATGATGTGCATTCCATGTGACAGGCAGAAAGATGGGGAGCATATGCTCCATAATTAGGTGAGGTACAGCTGCCTTTGTAACCCATATCCTACAGATTTTCGTTAGCTTTGCCAGCCTTGGAGAAGTGCATTGTGTGGACGTATGATGTGAGTCCCCTGCAACAGAAAGAAAGACGGAGAGTGCATGCTCCGTAATTGAGTGAGGCGTAATAGACTTTGTAACCCATGTCCTGCGAGTCTTCTTAGGCTCTGGCAGCCTTGGAGAAGTGCCACCCTCAGAGAGCATTTTCTCAAAGGTTTGCTGGTCGAAGCGTACAAACAGCATCCCCTGGGTCGAACCCAGCTT
Organism: Iris macrosiphon; assembly: GCA_036927795.1. Classification (NCBI taxonomy): domain Eukaryota; kingdom Viridiplantae; phylum Streptophyta; class Magnoliopsida; order Asparagales; family Iridaceae; genus Iris; species Iris macrosiphon. Next base: position 46,006,864 of record JAYESA010000003.1, read on the forward strand.
GACGGCAATGGTAGGAAAGAGCCGCTCGATCAACTCAGCCCGGTACGGAGGATAAAAATACGTTTGCTACAATAAATAATTTAGTAAGTTAGCATCACGGATAAGTTATATAATATGCATAAATTAGAGGATTTATTTAATATACTTTTACCTGGAAGTGCGCAAACTAGAATGCCTTCCTCTCCTCCGGAGCCTCAGAGTAGTTGATCCAAGGGCCACCGTAGTTGTTCCTCATAAATTGGCCCAGGCGTCTCTGAACCGACGATGGACGATATCTATACAGAGATAATAATTTAGAATACTGAAAAAGTTAATATACGATGAATAAAGAGAAACACAAATATATACTAAACCATCTAATTGACTTACTTTGTACCGTCGGCCCAAATCTCTGTCCTCGTATCCTCTGGAGGTGCGCATGGAGGATCTTACTGATGCTGGGACAACGTGGGCACGACCTCCTCGACATACTCATCTGTCCCCATGGTTCTGTCAGCAGAAGGAACGTTGGACGAGGGTATACTATCACGTCAGGAACTACTCGTCCCAACAGTCGGAGATGTGAGTGATCGATATACTCGAGTACTGGGCGACGATGATCCGGAACCAACAGTAGGCAGTACCGGAGGAGCACTCTGTCTACCTCGGGACCTGCCAAATCCTTCGCGTTATCCTGTCATATCTGATAACAACATATGATGAATATAGAGAAACACAAATATATAGTACATTCTACAGTCGAAATGTGATACATATATCAAAGCATTCTACAGTCAAAATATAATACATATATTCGTTAATGGGTACATCTACTTCGTCAATTTTCTAACCTCGATCTACATTCTACAGTCAAAATATAGTTACATTCTACATGCAATATATTTTATTTTCAATCATCTTCAAAAAATTTATCTTATTCGCCTTCCTCGTCCCCCTCTTCCTCTTCCTCGTCTTCACTTTCATCTACTTCATCTTCCTCTTCGGATAATTCTACATCTTCTACATTATTACTCGTGTAATGAGTAACTTTCGTTGAGTCCACATCTATAGTATTTGTTACAAGAGGTAGATCGTCCTCTTGATAAGCTATTTCGTCAATGTCAAAGGTATTTCTAGCTTTAGTCTTGCATACTGCCCACCAATCCGACCTCGCTGTCCCCCGTCTAGGATAAGTTGTGAAGTACACGAGCTGAGCTTGACTTGATAGGACAAATGGTTCGTAGCCTTGATATCTACGCTTGTAGTTTATATCCACAATGCCATTGTTGTCAATTTTCCAACCTTGATCTTAAATCGGATCGAACCATTCACACCTGAATAGCACGATATTAGCAGGTTCTATGCCATAATTATATGTCAACTCTACAATCTCTCATAAGATACCAAAAAAATCATTGCCCGGATTGACGTCTTTGTAGTTCGAAGATTTGATACACAAACAACTATTTTTCGTGGAATCAAGATCCAGAAAGCTGTCTCTGATAGGAGCATTTGTTGACTTGAACCTGAACCCATTCACACAGAAACTTGGCCATATTTTTATGGCAGTAATTGGTCCCTTGGCTAGAGTTCTAATAGATTCAGTCTCGGGTGTTATTAGACGATCGACCTAAATACCAAAGTAGCGATAGTAAGTTATTTGTTTTGCAAGTGCATAAATAAAAAGTAATTACCAAGAATCTTACATATGCGCTCAACCAAGAAGGAAAATGGCATCTCATATCTTGTTCTATTTCTTCGTCTGTTATGTAGGGTCTAACCGACCTCAACTCATCATTATATGTGCTGAAAAAAATGAAGCAACTGCTGATTAGTAACATAATAGTATCTTATACTATTATATTGAGATGATGTAAACGTGAACGTATTAATTACTTACCCCTCTAGCTTCTCCACTTCATCCTCGTCGCAATTGAGTAATATATACAATTGAGCAGCCCTTAGCTCATCGTCATTGAAATATCTCTTCTTCATTTTTCCCGAAGGCTTTCCGGACGCATTGAATACTTTGAGTATTGCATCATTAGATTCCTGATATGCGTCATCATTTTTTGGAGCTTTCGTCCTATTAGTAGCAACATGCGGTTTGAAATACGTCGAGCAAAAGTTTGTAATCTCCTCGAGAACATAAGCTTCACAAATAGAGCCCTCAACCCGTGCCTTGTTTTTCACCTTTCTCTTTAGGTGATTCAGATGCCGCTCGAAGGGGTACATCCATCGATAACCGACAGGACCACCAACACGTGCCTCATAGGAAAGATGAATTGGCAAATGCTCCATAGAGTGGAAGAATCCAGGAGGAAACACCTTCTCGAGCTTACATAGTGTTACCATAATGTCCTTCTCTTGCTTTTCTAGAAGATCGACGAGCAACTTAGTACAACAAAGATCTCTGAAGAATATGCTCAGCTCTGTCAATGGGTCCCAAATGACCTACGTTAAAAATTCTCGAAATGCAATTAGAATTAACCTCTCCATGAATACGTGACAATAATGGCTCTTCATACCCACCAGTTTGTTCTCCTTGAGGTCGACACATCTTCTCAAGTTTGACACGTACCCGTCTGGAAAATTTAGACCCTGAATTAACCTTTCCATGAATACGTGATAATAGTGGCTCTTCATACCCACCAGTTTATCCTCTTTCTCAAGTGAGAAAACTGACTTAGGTTGCTTTAACTTTCCATTCCCCTCCTCTATCAAATGCAATACAGGACGTCTATATATTTCTTCTAAGTCCAACCTGGCCTTCAAATTATCTTTCGTCTTTCCCTTTACCTCCATTACAGTATTAATTATGTTATCAAACACATTCTACTCGATATGCATGACATCAAGGTTATGTCTGATCAGATTGGTGCTCCAATATGGCAAATCCCAGAATAAACTCCTCTTCGTCCAGTTATGGGTGCGACCAAATCCGTCACACTTGTACCCCTTAGCAGGCTCTTCGATAGCACTTGGTAAATCTTTTACCTCTTCCCATATCGTGCATCCGGGCCACCTTGGCGGTAGATTGGACTTCTCCACAACTCCCGCACGAAAAGCATTCTGGTTCCTCCGGTACGGATGATGCTTCGGCAAAAATTATCGATGACAATCGAAGAAGCACGGTTTGCCTCCGTGTTTCAAACGGAAAGCCTGAGTACGGTCCATGAAATACGGACATGAGAGACAACCATGGGTGCTCCATCCCGATAACATTCCATAGGCCAAAAAGTCGTTGATGGTCCACATAAGTGCTGCCCTCATTTAAAAATTTTGCTTTCTAGAAACATCGTATGTGTTTGCACCTACTTCCCACAGCTGATTCAACTCATCTATCAAAGGCTGTAAATACACATTGATGTTCCTCTTCGGATTGTTCGAACCCGGGATAATAACGGTTAGGAACATATATGGAGTCTTCATGCACATCCAAGGCGGTAGATTGTACGGAGTGACGATCACAGGCCAACACGAATACTGGGAGCCTGAAAGTCCGAATGAGGTAAAACCGTCAGAGGAGAGCCCCAATCTGACATTATGTGCTTCCTCGGCAAAATATGCATACTCTCGATCAAAGTGCTTCCATGCTTCTCCATCGGATGGATGATCCAATACTCCTTCGATCTGTTTTCGCCTGTGCCAACTCATGTTTTCTGCAGTCTCCTTAACCATAAATAACCGATGCAACCACGGCGTCAAAGGCAAGTAGTGCATCGAATCAGTAGGCTTCCTTGCAACCGACAGACTTTCCTCTAACAGTGGCCTTGTAGCGATCAGCACCACAGAATCTGCACGCATCTTCATCCTTGTCGTCTTTGTAGTACAACATGCACCCATTGCGACATGCATCAATTTTCTCATATCCCATCCAAAGCGATCTCACCATCCTCTAAGATCGATAGAAGTCTTTAAGCAACTTTGCACCCTCGGGCAAGATCTCTATAATCAAATCGAGCAGACGATTATAGCATTCTTGCGACATGTTAAAATCGAACTTGATGCTCAATAATCTTGTAACCACCTCCAATGATGAATGATCCTCATAACCAGGATATAGTGGAGTCCTTGCATTCTCCAGCAACTCCATAAACTTTACAGCATCGGCATTCGGTGCCTCCTTAGCTGCATCATAATTGTCCTGATTAAAACTAGGTCCCGCCGTATCATAATTATCCGGATTGAAACTAGGCCCCGCCGTATCATAAACCATGTTCACCAATCAGTCGTCGTAAGCATCATGGTCGTGGACATCCATATACGGCTCCACATAGGGCTACGACTCCGATGCTAGAGATACAAGTTCTCCGTACGCGGTCCACTAATAGTAATTCGGCGTGAAGCCCTTCGAGTATAAATGATATGTAACTTCCACTTCTGGATGATATTTCCTGTTGCGACATCTCACACACGGACACTTAATTTTGGTACCGTCCATGTATGAGGGAAAGCCTTGGCGAACTGCAGGAACTGTTGTACACCCTCAATGAATTTATCCCGCACACCGCATATGACATCAGGATGACGGTTGTACATCCACGAACGATGACGCAGATAGTAATTCATATCCATTTCTAGATACTTCTACAAAAATGACAGTATGTATTATATAAATTATTACATACAGTAGTTTATCACCTAACTTCATAACTTAACCGTACTATAAAAATTATAACTGATATAATACATACTTTCCTTTATCAAAGTCTAAAATAAGCAATATTCAAAACAACTGACCATTTATCAAAGTCTAAAATAAGCAATACTTTTATTTCATAACTGATATAATACATATTTTCATTTATCAAAGTCCAAGAGCCCTTGAAATGATAAACAGGGTTAACTAGTTCATGGTGATGTTTCTAAGCCACTTCTAGATCCATACTAGTTTATACTAGTCAATACTAGGTTAATACCTTGCTACACTATGTCTTCTAGGTCGTACTAGGATATTCTGCTTTGAAATTAAGTACTCTACTATCCACAGGGTTAACTGACCATTTGTGCTCTAATTGAACCGCACTGCACTGATCACTCTTGCCAATTAAATCCCTGATACCACAGTATCAGTTAAGGGTTGTATTGGCATGCAACAAGTGACCGGTGAACACCTACCCAATACTTGTCTATACCTTAACCCAAACACATGCCTGCAGACCCTAATAAGTCTGTAACCTCTGATACTTTGCACTTATTCTGCAGTGGCTAAATCTTTCCTTCACTTAGTTGTTTCCAACTGCCCTTAGCTACTGCCATGGCTCACAGCAGTGCTTGTTGCTGCCTTGCCATTGCTCAAGCATGCATGTCTTTGATGCTGCTCAAGTGTGCACCAACACTCTCCCACTGCAGAAGATGACAGAAACCAATCCCCTCCTCACAGTGCCAACCCGACACCACTGGAACACATTGCCAGCTTACCTAATGCACTAGGCCAAACTGAATTGAGTTTAGTTCCTGAAGCCTCATAGTTCAGTAGTGACACCCACACACAACTCGACTCTTCTACCCTCTTCCACATCAAGCACAGCTAGAAGACACTATGAACACCAACATAGATAACAGTAGCTATATACCTATATATATATATATATCGAGATACACCTATATATGCATACACTCTCTCATATGCAAATAGATAATACACAAATTTACATATACATATCATATGATACTCTAAGGCATAAATAGATACACACACACACAACCACTAGTCCAATTCATAAACATTTGATGTGCAACACCAAGATACTCTAGGGTACATCCTCCATACACCACACCACCATGATACCAACCCTTAATTCAAATGGACACATCCAATAGATCAAATATTGTATGTGTGTCAGTGTGTATGTGTGTGTCGTGCCTGTGTCAGTGTCAGTGTCTGTGTGATTGTGTGAGTGTGTGTGTGTGTGTCTGCATCTGTGTGTGTGTGTCGTGTGTGTCGTATGTGTTTGTCAGTGTCTGTGTACGAGTATCGTGTCTGTGTGCGTGTGTCGTGTCTGTATGCATGTGTCATGTCTGTGTGCGTGTGTCGTGTCTGTCAAGTGTGTCTTGTGTCAGTGTCATATGAGAGAGAGAGAGAGATTACCTAGAGCTCGAGGAGGAGGAGGGGGATGCCGGAGTAGCCGCAGCCGTGGAGAGCCGGTCGCCAGAGAGGGGGGCGGGGGAAATCGAAAACTTTCAAATTTTTTGACAGATGGGGGAAAAGAAAACTGAGCCCTAATTAAACAAAATTTAGCGACGTTTAGCAACGTCATATAAAAATGTTGCTAAAATAAACATGAGCGACGTCAAAGACGACGCTAAATACGTTGCTAAATATTTTTGATACATACGCGCTAATGACGACGCTAAATGCCGCTAAATCAGATATATTAGCGACGTTTAGCGACCTTAACTAAACTTATAGCGACTAATCTTTTAAAATCTTAATAAAAGTCGCTAAACATCGCTAAATGTCGCCACTTAGCGACGTCTAGCGACATTTTTTATGGAGTCGCTAATTTAGCGACGTTTTTACTTGGAGTCACTAAAATACGTGGCTAATCCCACTTTTTCTAGTAGTTATCATAATATAACTCATGAGTCTAAAATAATACATCAATGAGTCTGAAAGAAATAACAAAATAAGCTGGAGACAAATCCAGTACAAAAGAATACTAAGAAGATACCAAACCCGGGTCAACTATCTCAGTTGGGATAAGTTCCTCCTGAGCCAGGGTCTCAGACTCTAGACCCACAATATCCTAAGGTCCATAATAGGTAGGGTACCACTCCTCAGTGTCATCTAAGAAAATATATCCTGTCAGGAAAGGAGCAGAGTACATCTCTAACAGCAGTTCTAATCAATGATAAAAATTATGTAACAATAAATAGATGTGAATATACCAGATGCACAATAGATACGAGAGATATATATACAATAAGGAAATATTGGAATAAATACAATAACGAACAATATGCCAATGAACAAGAATACTAATGACTAAGTGTGTGAGTACTAGCTTTAGCATGTGATCGGCTTGGTAACATGATACAATATATGGCCTGGCTAATCATATGTGCGATGTATGATTAACACTATTCAATAACAGTACTTGATACAATAGGGGTATTGATCACATATCTACACTAAATTACTCTCCACATTCGACTGGAATAATATATCCAACCACGGTATGCTATGGCACAAGATTCTCCAAGAAGATAGCGATTCTTCCCGAGAATCAGTGTATTTACATGTACAAGATAATCAATAAAATAATACTTGTACCATATACACCATATACTAAGGAATAACATCTCATGACGAGATCCGGATATACCAATCCGTATAACCATAGTGTCAAAAGAACATGGATATCTACACTAGATACAATGAACATAGAGGATATCATAAATAAGAAACTATCAGAGAATGTACTCGCCTGAAGTCTAATAAATAGTCTCACAAATGTCTGATACGGTGCCTCAAAGACATAGATATGGAATACAACATCAATACAAGGTTCCGAAAAGAAAATAAGTTAAACTAGTCAACTTCTAGGCCAATAAGTCAATTCTAAGTCAAAAGTCAAACTAATTCAACTTTGGTCAACTATAGTCAAACTATGGTTAACTATGGTCAACTACGATCAACTACCTATTTCTAGTTAGCACAAGTCTAACACAACAAATTGGGTTTAAGATACTAAAGTCTAGGTCACCAAAACCATATCTTAATATTAGGATACCGTATCTCCGGATACGTGAATCCATAGGTAAAACATCAATATATATATCAAATAATTATTAATAATATAGAATCCAAATTACAACATTAAATAGGTACCGTGGTTTTGAACCAACTTGGTATCCCAACAATAATTCATAAACTTGATACCCAGACCCAATATCTTGGGTATCCCAATTACCTTGGTTTCCTCAAGGTAATACCCAATACCTTGTTATATTAACTACCTGTAATATATATATATATATATATACACTATACTAATTAATATATATATACTATAATGTAATTAGTAATTTAAGAATACATTTACATATATATTAAATACCAATATATATATAAATCTATAACTATATAAGTATATATATATAATCTGCCAACTGTCACTAAAAATAGTTCTGAAATCCTGATACTCTGATAAGCTGCCCCTTTAGTGACGGTTCTGTCCATTGTTAAATCTGTTGTCGCTGCTGCTGCTGATTGTTCCCACTATTGCTGCTACATTGGCGACGGTTCGCAGCCGTCGCCAAACTGCTGTCGCCGCTGCTGCTAGTGTTTCCGCTGCTGCTGCTGCTTTGGTGACGGCGATTGTCACCATTTATTCCTGTCGCTATAGTATATATATATATATATATATATATATATATATATATATATATATATATATATATATATATAAATACAATATATATATATATATATATATAATACATATATATAATACATATATATATATATATATAACCCACATAGTATGTATGTATGTATATCTATATACATAATTACTACAATAACTATACATACAGCCTCCCTAGTATTATGTACATAATAACTATATAGTAACATACATACAGATACATATTAATATATATAGATAACTATACATATATGTATATGTATATATAATCATATAACATACATATATAAATATAATTATAACAATATATAAATATCCATTTAAACATACATATATGTATATATACAATATATATACTTGCACAATAATAAATAGTTATAATATAGTAATATAGTATCATATATATACATAGTTATAACTATATAGATTACATAATAAACACATATAATAATAACATACATATACATAGTAACAACATATATATATATATATATATATATATATATATATATACCTATGTAGAAGAAATAACTATATACAATATATATACACATATAGTACATACATAATACATAGATCTAACACACAATAATATATAAATATTGTCACAACAATATACATACATATATATATATATATATATATATATATACATAACACCATGAAATAAGAAAACCAAAGAATTAGATCTATAATTAAATTGTACACACATGGAACGTATCACCCCTTACCCCACTTGATCTAGGATACGCATGCGACACGAGTCCACCACACATCCAAACGTACCCCGAAGGACACAAATAAGTCATATATATTATTTATGAGCAATACGAAGAGTCAAATATAGATCTATGTGTCCGTGTCAAAATATGACATGTACAAAGTCCCGTGTCGGAGGAAAAATCCTCAAATCAATACGTATCACTAAATTATTGGAATACGACCTATACGTACCCAATTATGGATATGACACTAGCCCCAAACACACAAACACATGCCAAATTGATCTATAGGACCAATTGACACACACAACAATTGTCAATCTCGGAATTTCCCTAAAATTGACACAAAAAGTACCATAACTTTCTCAATATGCCTCCTATGAACACAAAACAAAATCCTATGGGTAGCCTATGCATATGGGTTGATTTTCTATGGTTAGATCTCAGATTTAGAACCTAATTAAAGGAAGAAACTGAATTATACCTATTCGGAGATGGATTCCTAATGTAACCTCCAATTGAGTTGAAATTGGCTCTAACTTGTAGATCCTTGCTCATCTTTGTAGATCCTTGCTTCCTCCTTCTAGATCCTTTCTTCTTAAACTTCCAATGGTGATTTGGGAAGGAATTAGAATAAAATTTGATAGAAAAATAAAGTAAAAATGAAGGAATTTGGTTGAGAGTAATTCTAGATCTAGTTTTGAAATGAAAAGAAGAGAGAGAATTTTCTCGCTCTTTTAAATATAGGCCGGCCCCTTTTCCCTCCATCAAGTTATTAGGAAATATCCAATATACCCCTTGGGGCTTCTCATGAAGAAATAATTAAGGAAAGAATCTTCTAGTCTAATGGTTTAATTAATTTAATCCATCTTCTAAACAATGGACTTTCTAAATGGCTATATTCTATCAATTAATTCATGTTAGTCCATGGATCTAAACTAAACTAGTTAGGTCCACTAATACAAGTCCAAAATAAATAAATAACATCTAATAATAATTAATAATATCATATATAATTATTTATCATGCACAATATTTAATTAAATATGAAATTACTAAAATACCCTTTCCTAGAAAATATGGTAGTGACAAGTCAACCCTTCTTAAAATAATTTCGTCCTCGAAATTCAAAGACAAAAACTACCACAAAAAATAATAGAACAGAACTAAAGAATCATAACTAACTATTAAAGAACATAACAATGAACAGAACATAACTAGGAAATAACATACCTCAAGGCACAAATAAATATGGATAACGCTCTCATATTTTATCCTCTGTCTTCCAGGTAGACTCTCCTGGAGATTGATGCCTCCATGCGACGCACACCAAAAGAATAGTCTGGTTCCTTAGCATCTTCTCTCTAATCCAGAATCTCAACTGGCTGTTCTGGATAGCTAAGAGTAGGGCCCACCTCTATTTCTGAGTGATCCAACACATGACTAGGATCTTCCATGTATCGTCTTAACTGTGACACATGAAATACGTTGTACACTTCCTCCAATGCAGGTGGTAAGTCTAGTCTATAAGCAACTGCACCGACCCTTTCTAGAATAGTGAAAGGTCCGATGAATCATGGACTAAGCTTCCCGCCTCCACCGAAGCAAATCGTACCTCGTATCGGAGAAATCCTCAGAAATACCAAACCACCCACCTAGAATAAACACCTTAAGAACTTAATCTATAACAAACAACCAAGAACAAGCACAAAACAAAATCTAAACTATACCTCGAACTCCAAAGGTCTCCGGTGGCTATCGGTCCAATACCGCTGTCTGTCATGCGCCACTCGAAGTCTATCTCTGATCAACTGAACCTTATCTGTTGCATCCACAACCATCTCTGGCCCAAGCAAAACTCTCTCTCCAATATCATCCCAAGATAAGGGAGTACGACACCTTCGATCGTACAGAGCTTCAAAAGGTGACATCTCTATGCTAGCCTGATAACTGTTGTTGTAAGCAAACTCTACCAAATGGAGATAGTCCTCCCAAGAACCCCCGAAATCTAGTACACAAGTACACAATATATTCTCGGAAGTCTGAATAGTCCTCTCTGACTGTCCATCTGTCTGGGGATAATATGTAGTACTGAACTTGAGTTGAGTGCCCAAACTCTCCTACAAACTCCTCCAGAAATGAGAAGTAAAACAACTATCCCGATCTGAGACTATATTGACGGAAACTCCATGTATCCTATAATCTGTCTCATATACATCTCTGCCAGCTTCTCCGTAGACAAACCCACCTTGAAAGGCAAAAAGTGGGCTGACTTGGTCAACCTATCAATGATGACCCAAATCGCGTCTTTCCCTCCTGGAGATCGTGGAAGTTCGGACACAAAATCCATAGTAATATGCTCTCACTCTCACTCTGGAATGGGTAATGGCTGAAGTAAACCTTCTGGCCTCTGCCTCTCGGCTTTCACCTGTTGGCACAGTAAGCAGCTTGATACAAACTGTGCCAATTTCCTCTTCATGCCATACCACCACACTCTCTCTCGCATATCCCGATACATCTTGTTGGCACCTGGATGCATGAAATACTAAGAGCGATGCGCTTCCTGCAATACTTCCTCACTTAGCTCCCCACTAGGCATACATAATCTAACTCCATGCCTCAAAGATCCATCCTAAGCAATGGTGAAATCATCCTCCAATCCTACTCTTACCTGAGCTCTGATATTTCTCAGGGATGCATCCTCATACTGTGCTTCCTTGATCCTGTCCATCAAATTTGAATGTATTTGTAATCCCCATATCTTCATAGCACAACCAAGAACTATCACCTCAATGCCCAAGCTCTCCAAGTCCTCTAACAAATATTGATCCTGTGTCACGAACATAGCTACCAGATACCTGCTCAAAGCATCGGCAACTACATTAGCTTTCCCAGGATGATATTGCAAAGATATATCAAAATCCTTCATCAGCTCCAACCACCGACGCTGTCTCATGTTCAACTCCTTCTGCATGAAAATGTACTTCAAGCTCTTGTGGTCTGTGAAGATCTCCACATGCTCTCCGTACAAATAATGTTTCCAAAACTTTAGGGCAAATATGATTGCTGCCAACTCCAAATTATGGGTAGGATAGTTCTTTTCATGAGGACACAATTTCCTGGATGTATAGGCAATCACTTTCCCATTCTGCTGAAGAACATAACCCAAACCTTTCTCCGATGCATCACTATAAATAATAAAACCTCCAGACACTGATGTCAATGTCAAAATAAGAGCAGACGTCAACATCTTCTTCAAATCCTTAAAAGTAATCTGACAATTCTTCGTCCAAACAAACTCTACATCCTTCCTGGTGAGTCTGGTCATCGGCTCGACAATCCTCAAAAAATCTTGCACAAACTTCCTGTAGTAACCTGCCAATCCCAAGAAACTCCTGACCTCTGCTACCGAACTCGGGATCTTCCAAGATTCTACTGCTGCGATCTTCTTTGGATCCACTGAAATAACATCACCAGTCACAACATGCCCCAATAACTCTACCTTGTCCAAGAAAACTCACACTTGGACAACTTTCCATACAACTTCTCCTTCCTCAGCACATCCAACACAATCCTCAAATACTTCTCATGCTCCTCCGGTGTCTTCGAGTATATGAGTATGTCGTCGATGAACACCACCATAAACTTGTCAAGGTATTGATGGAACACCTTATTCATTAAGTTCATAAATACCGCTGGTGCATTAGTCTACCCAAACGGTATCACCATAAACTCGTACTGACCATATCGAGTTCTAAAAGCAGTCTTCGGTATGTCCACCGGCTTCATCTTTACCTGATCATAGCCTGATCTCAAATCTATCTTAGAAAATACCTTCGCACCACTCAATTGATTAAACAGATCACCAATCTGTGGCAAAGGATACTTATTCTTGATAGTGAGATTATTCAAAGCCCTGTAATCAATGCACATGCGCACCGATCCATCCTTCTTTAGTACAAACAATACCAGGGCTCCCCACGGTGAAGAACTCGATCTGATAAACCACTTATCTTGTAATTCGTCCACCTGCTTCTTCAGCTCGACCAGTTCGTTATTGTTTACTCTATAGACATGCTGCAAAATTAGTTTTGCACCTGGCACCAAGTCTATAGAGAATTTAATATCTTGATCTAGCGGCAACCCTGGCAATTCTTCAGAAAACACATTCAAGAACTCTGATATCAACAGATGCGGCAACTTCTTATCTTCCACCATAGCTCCACAAATAATGCCTTCTCCTTGCTCTGTAGCTCCTCTAGCAAACTCGAACTCTGGCACTCCTGGCGAACCAAATAAAACTCTACCTCCTCTACAATCTATGCTAGCATGGTACCTACTCAACCAATCCATCCCGAGTACAATGTTGTAGCTCGGAAGTGGTATTATAAGTAGACACGCACTTAACTCCCGGACTCCCATTGTAACTCTCTGATCCTTATAAATATTATTAACTAGGATAATGCCTCCCCCGTTCATGATCTTGCAAGTCCTAAGCAAAGACTCAGCTACCAAACCATGCTTCAGAGCAAAAAAAATAGATACAACTATGGGAAGCACCACTATCAAACAAAACTAAAGCTGGAATTGAATTAATATGGCATATGATATAAGACACTCAAGGAAAGAACAGTTTAAGAGATCAAGTATCAATATCAAAGGAGAATAGTTGAATCAAGAGAATTTTCCTAGATGTGATTGAGTATCTCAGCCTATATCCTATCGCAGGCTCGTAGTAGTACAACTAAATCATCGCACTACCACGCCATCGCATAACTTGCGAAGATTGGACCTGCAAAGACTACCACTAAAAATATGTCATGACCCGCACCCGGTATAAGGGTACAAGTCGGAAACAATGCCCAGTCTACGCCACAGAATCGGCGGTAGAACGCTGTCTGGGTAATCTATCTAACAATATAATGAACCACCAACAATAACAATATACTCAATCACAAAACTAGATAAAAATAAGCACGAATTAGATAAAGAATAGAATAGTCATAATATAACTCATGAGTCTAAAATAATACATCAATGAGTCTGAAAGAAATAACAAAATAAGCTGGAGACAAATTCAGTACAAAAGAATACTAAGAAGCTACCAAACCCGGGTCAACTATCTTAGCTGGGATAAGTCCCTCCTGAGCCAGGGTCTCAGACTCTAGACCCACAACATCCTAAGGTCTATAATAGGTATGGTACCACTCCTTAGTGTCATCTGGAAAAATATATCCATTCAGGGAAGGAGCAGAGTACATCTCTAACAGCAGTTCTAATCAATGATAAAAACTATCTAACAGTAAATAGATGTGAATATACAAGATGCACAATAGATACGAGAGATATTTATACAATAAGGAAATACTGGAATAAATACAATAATGAACAATATACCAATGAACAAGAATACTAATGACTAAGTATGTGAGTACTAGCTTTAGCATGTGATCGGCTTGGGAACATGATACAATATATATGGCCTGGCTAATCATACGTGGGTGTATGATTAACTCTATTCAATAACAGTACTTGATACAATAGGGGTATTGATCACATATCTACACTAAAGTACTCTCCACCCTCGACTGGTATAATAGATCCAATCACGGTATGCTATGGCACGAGATTTCCCAAGAAGATAGCGACTCTTCCCGAGAATCAGTATATGTACATGTACAAGATAACCAATGAAACAATACTTGCACCATATACACCATATACCAAGGAATAACATCTTATGACGAGATCCAGATATACCAATCTGTGTAACCATAGTGTCAAGAGAACATGGATATCTACACAAGATACAATGAACATAGAGGATATCATAAATGAGAAACTATCAGAGAATGTACTCGCCTGAAGTCCAATGAATAGTCTCACAGATGTTTGACACGGTACCTCGAAGACCTAGATATGGAATACAATATCAATACAAGGTTTCGGGAAGAAAATAAGTTAAACTAGTCAACTTCTAGGTCAATAAGTCAATTCTAAGTCAAAAGTCAAACTAAGTCAACTATGGTCAACTATAGTCAAACTATGGTCAACTATGGTCAACTACCTATTTCTATGTAGCATAAGTCTAACACAACAAATTGGGTTCAAGATACCAAAATCTAGGTCACCAAAACCATATCTTAATATTAGGATACCGTATCTCCGAATACGTGAATCTATAGGTAAAATATCAATATATATATATCAAATAATTATTAATAATATAGAATCCAAATTAAAATATTAAATAGGCACCGTCGTTTTCAGCCAACTTGGTATCCCAACAATAATTCACAAACTTGATACCCAAACCCAATATCTTGGGTATCCCCAATTACATTGGTTTCCTCAAGGTAATACCCAATACCTTGTTATATTAACTACCTGTAATATATATATACACACTATACTAATTTTTATATATATACTATAATATAATTAGTAATTTAAGAATACATTTACATATATATTAAATCCCAATATATATATAAATATCTATCTATAACTTTATAAGTACATATATAATCTGCCAACTGTCACTAAAAACAGTTATGAAATCCGGATACTCTGATACGCTGCCCCTTTAGTGATGGTTCTGTCCGTTGCTAAATCTGTTGTCGTAGCTACTGCTGACTGTTCCCACTGCTGCTGCTGCTTTGGCGACGATTCGCAGCCGTCGCCAAACTGCTGTCGCCGCTGCTGCTAGTGTTCCCGCTGCTGCTGCTGCTTTGGTGACGGTGGCTGTCACCATTTGTTGCTGTTTATATATATATATATATATAACAATATATAAATATCCATTTAAACATACATATATATATATATATATATATATATATATATATATATATATACAATATATATACTTAGACAATAATACATAGTTTCAATATAGTATCATATATATGCATAGTTATAACTATATAGAATACATAATAAACACATATAATAATAACATACATATATATAGTAACAACATATATACATATTATATCATATATACTATATATATATATACTACAATATATACCTATGTAGAAGAAATAACTACAAACAATATATATACACATATAGTACATACATAATACATAGATCTAAGATACAATAATACATAAATATTGTCACAACAATATACATATATATATATATATATATATATATATACATATATATATATATACATATATATATATATATATATATATATATATATATACAATATATAATTACATATCACCATGAAATAAGAACACCAAAGAATTAGATCTATAATTAAATTGCACACACATGGAACGTATCACCCCGTATCCAACTAGATCTACGATACGCATGCGACACGAGTCCACCACACATTCAAACATACCCCGAAGGACACGAACAAGTCATATATATTATTTATGAATAATACGAAGAATCAAATATAGATCTATGTGTCCGTGTCAAAATATGACATGTACAAAGTCCCGTGTCGGAGGAAAAAACCCCAAATTAACACGTATCACCAAATTGTTGGGATACGACCTACACGTACCCAATTGTGGATACGACACTACACCAAACACACAAGCACATGCCAAATTAATCTATAGGACCAATTGACACACATAACAATTGTCAATCTCAGAATTCCCCCAAAATTGACACAAAAAGTACCATAACTTTCTCAATATGCCTCCTATGAACACAAAACCAAATCCTTTGGGTAGCCTATGCATATGGGTTAATTTTTCATGGTTAGATCTCATAATTAGAACCTAATTAAAGGGAAAAACTAAATTATACCTTAAAGGGGAAAACTAAATTATACCTATTCGGAGATGGATTCCCAATGTAACCTCCAATTGAGTTGAAATTGGCTCTAACTTGTAGATCCTTGCTCCTCTTTGTAGATCCTTACTTTCTTCTTCTAGATCCTTACTTCTCAAGCCTCCAATGGTGATTTGGAAAGGAATTAGAATAAAATTTGGTAGAAAAATGAAGTAGGAATGAAGAAATTTGGTTGAGGGAAATTCTAGATCTAGTTTTGAAATGAAAAGAGGAGAGATAATTTTTCCCCTCTTTTAAATATAGGTCAGCCCCTTTCCACTCGCTCAAGTTATTAGAAAATGTCCAATATACCCCTTGGGGCCTCTTATGAAGAAATAATTAAGGAGGGAAGCTTCTAGTCTAATGGTTTAATTAATTTAATCCATCTCCTTAACAATGGGCTTTCTAAATGGGCTAAATTCTATCAATTAATTCATGTTGGTCCATGGGTCTAAACTAAACTAGTTAGGTCCACTAATATAAGTTCAAAATAAATAACTAACATCTAACAATAATTAATAATACCACAAATAATTATTTATCATGCACAATATTTAATTAAATATAAAAATACTAAAATACCCTTTCCTAGAAAATGTGGTAGTGACAGCTTACTATCTCGCTGTCCAAAGAGACTTCAGCCATGGAACCCCCAGTGGCAACGGTTGGAGGAGCAGCCTCCATGCCAGAAGGACCTGTAACAACAGAAACCTCCTCAATCACAGTCTCGGTAGGGGCACGACAGGGTGTTCCTCGCCTCCAAAAGAGCGATGGAGAGATTTATATCTTTTTCTAATAAGCTTGCTACCCCCTTTCATCTTCTACACCTTCCTCATATGCCACGTCCACTATCTACAAGGGAGAGGTAGCACCTGCAGATCAAGAACAACCGGTAATCAGCTTCACCCAAATAATAGAGAGTTGAAGCCAAAAAATCTGATCTCCCGTGAAGTTGTAAAATGATATACCGTAGGGAGGCGGCTTAGGTTGCGGCTCATCCAGCGTCATCATAGCCTTTTCCATGACATCTAGATCATCCAAAGAGATATTTTCCAGAGGGGTGTAAGGCTCCCCCAAGGCCGCGTCTAGCCCCTGAGCTCCCAAAGTCTCGGGTACATGTTCTGAGATGCCTACGTCGGACTCCGGAGTGGTCTCCTCTTCGGGTTTAGCGTAAGAAACCGTCGAAGCAGCCGCCCGCCGAGGACGGTCATTTCTCCCTTGTGTCTGCAAACAGTCAAACATGCCAGAAGAAAGATATTTATAAAGAGGACCAGAAAGAATCAAACTAACGGGTTCTACAGGTACTGCTATAGCATCCAAAGAGGGGTCTGCTTCAAAAAACCTCGATGCAAAGGGTCCTACCTCCTCGCTCCTGGTCCCCATCGTAGAGGACTCCGACTTCGCCGCAGGTCCTGTCTCAGGGACAACCTCAGTCTTTGCCTTCTTGGAATAACGGACATGGTGTATCCCGACCTTTGCCTTACGCTTAGCAGGAGAAGGGTTATCAGAAGGAGTTGTTGCCTCCTCTGTAGAGGGGTCCAGTTCCACAAGCAGAGGCTGGACAACACTCTTGCCTTTCTTGGACGTCCGGCGCACTCTCACTTCCGGAGGCATCAGCATGGTACCATCGATGTAGCTCCTCTCTGGGACAAAGTTAGCAGGAAAGACGTTGGGCATGTAATAGTACTTCATTATTGTATACAGCATCCTTGGCACTACCCCGGCCATGGGAAATCACAATCGGGCTTGGGTGCCTGTAGTGCTGTAATAACTCCATGCTCGGATCCCATCAAGCAAGATATCACTGAATCCGAGGGAAGCACTTGGGTGACCCAACAGGAGATGAGAGTAGCCAAACTGGCGTGCAAACCAGATTGGTAGATAAGGCTCTACAAAAATCTCAACTCGGTTATGGTATACCAAGTGAGAGGGACAAATAGCTTAGAGCCAACAAAAAAGTCTCTCAGACAAGTTTCGAGGTACCCCCCCCGGTATCTTGATAGACTATATCCCTCTCCTCGTCCGTGAACTCCGGCTCGGATGTAAAGAAACTCCAACTATTCATAAAGGAGAGCTCCCTCCTACCAGCGGGGACTATGTCGAGTTTCTACTACATCCCTCAATATTTGCGGATCACGACGTCGGCCGCCACCATATACACGTTAGTCCCAAGGCTCATCAGGGACCTATGACGTAGGAGGAGCAAACGCATTAAATAATGATAAGGGAGCTCGATCCGATTGAAATATCCCTTGATCGAATGTTCCTTAAACTTCTGGGAGAAGTTGTGGAGCCACCGATGGATGCAGCATACCAAGGCTGGTAAAAGGGACAGCTTATGGCCGAAAGCCAACTTTACGGCAGAAAGGATGGGAGGGCAACTTATCATATCTATAGTCCTAGACCTGCCCGGGATGACGTAGTTGTGCAACCAGAGCATCAAGTATCCTGCCAGCACAGCCTTGGCGGATAACTAGTGCATGTCCATGTAAAAGTAGTTGAGTTCTTTTGCGAGATTACCCAGTTCTTCTGCGGGTTCGTCTTCTTCATCCGTGGAACCCTCGACTTCCTCTTCCTCGACACTAGCCATTTCTAGTTGCGCCTAAATTAGATTGGCCACCTTATGTACAGTTTGTGACATCCGGACGTGGACTATGCTAGACTCCTTCAGGTCCGAAAAAAGATAGCGAGTTCAAGCAGTGATATGGGAAGAATACCCCTCAAAGGACTTTTTCTTTTTAGACAGCCGCTGACAAATGCTAGGATGGTACAATAATTCTCGGGGAATAGGAGCCCTTCTTGGCAACCTGATAGAGAAAGGTGCTCGATGAATATATACTTAGGTTCGGCCTCAGTTCACTGCCGATGACGACGGGCTTCTGTCCAAGCAAGGAGTAGGAGGGTGACTCCTTTGCGCTATAAAATTCTCTTTTGCTATGCCCGATCCCAAATCGTATATTGCCCATAGGGGCCCCTTCAGCTTAGGGGTCAAGTCCAAGTCCATTTATCGCGAACCCACCATCACATTCAAGTCTGACAAAGCCAAGTGACGGCCGAAGGAAGTGTCACGTCCCGATTCCGTGGAATCGTTGGGGCATCCCCCGAGCGTGACCGCCGTGGGGGCCTGAGTTACGCCCGCACAAGGCTAGAGTAGTTTACAATACAAGCACATATTCAGAGTACGCAAATAAATTAAAACACAGATTAAAATATGGAAAAGTTCTATTTTATTGATAATGAACATCTATTAAAAACTCTTGAACGAGTTAGTTAATTTGCCGCACGAGCTTATAAAAGTGTTAACACAAAATGAGATAGCAGTCCTGTACATTACATCCCTTTACTAAACTTTAAAATGATAAAGACCTCTGGGCTGGATGACAGCCTTCCCACGGAGCTACATTGTGTATTAAGTTGCAAGCTCCTTTCTTCAAGTACTTTAAAATATGGCGCGATTAGGATGCGTCCACAGCTAGACTGGATCGGGAAAGACGACTTTGGCTCCTCGCTTGGCTCTCCTTAGTACGGGAAACCTGTTTCAACGAGGGTCAGTACATCGAAATGTACTGGTGACCCAGCTATACCAATCAACACGTTGTTTATATAAAATAAGCATATTATTTGTGGTCTTTCTATCTTGCCTTAGTTCATTTATAAGTAAGCAGCATATAGAATTTACTGAAATGAACTTGCAACCGTTCCGTGACTTTTACTTGCCTGTCTAAACCACCTGCACAATACTTACCATGCCTTCCCTGCCACGATGACACAAGTTAGTTTACAACAGGTTTAAATACAGACGAGGATCATTGGCTTGATTGCCATAATAGACTAGTCAAGGACAAGGATAGTATGTAACGAGAACACACGATGTGTTACAAGCTATCCAGTCAACACACAATTGACTACACACGAAGTTCCGTCCGGATCAGATCGGTGCTAGTGCCCCAGCGGCCGTCCGCAGAACTTATACCCTTGTGCACAAGTTGTCCATGATCGAACACACGATATTTACTTAAATTATTACTTCATGCAGTTGAGGCAACATGAGTACAAGACAACCAGTAATGTATTTTTTATTTTGCATAGCCTCCCTGAATAATTATGCACATACAAGGTGGGTTCCATACTTAGCACAATTTATAGAAGAAGATGCATTCTAACTAAAATTGAAGTATGTATAAAATATTTGAAACGAACAAGCATACAATAAGAAAATAGTTCACGTGTTGGATTGACAAGCATAATAATCCAAGTATATTTCCATTTTATCTTGACATCTTTTAGTTATTACTGGTATCGCCTGATCGGGGCAAAGAAGAATGCAAGATTTAGGTGTGAAGACTAGAAAGAAGGGATAGCTAATCGGGATGGTAGCCACTCACTTAGTTGTGTTGAAGGGAGAAGGAAAGAGGCACTTCAAAACTCCACTCGTAAGCCGCCTACTGCTCGTTAACCTGCATCCACGAACCGCTTGATCAATACCTCTTCCACTCTTTCCAATCTCGGAATTAAAGTACAGTTCAATGAATGAAAACAATAAAATTCATCAAAACCGTTCAAGAAATCTTAAGCAAATCTGAAAATCAACTCAAAGCACGAAAGCAACAAGCGACATCAAAATCTGAGGCAACAAAGATACAGCAGAGAGGTCCCTTCTGACTCTGCCGCTAAGTCGATCCCGGGGGCACTGTCTACTGAATATGGGAATTTATTCCGAAGAAACAAATCCATAACGAGGACGAGTTTTTATTTTAATCTATCACGATCGAACGATACCATCATGCATTTCTTAGCCGCGCTCCTCGAATAGGAGAAACGGGGTACCATATCTGTAGAAGCATAAAAAATACGCTAGATAGCTCAACATGGTGATGCAGGGCAGCGTAAGCAGGGGACCCCAGGGCCATCAAGAGTGCAACGGAGCTTTTCTGCTGAGCACGGCATAAAATATGATGGGACCATCCGCATAAAACGCAGTATGTCCAGGCCGCTTCAGCGTAGACGGGGTGCTTCATCCCCTCCATGGCGTAAAACTCATCCGCTTTCATAGCAGCGTTAAAGCGTACGAGGAAAGCTTCGTCTTTCCCAAAATAAACCTGTCAAGTCACGCAGTGAACCTGACATCTGACTCCTGACAAAAAGTGCTGCACGGCTACCCAGACGACGGCTGGAAAGATGGCAGACCACTCGGGATGCGCCCCACAGTATGGTGGCGGATCTCTGCATTTAATGCAGAGAATTTAATTAAATATCACCGAATCGTCGTTTACTGACATCCCCTCAGCGGAGACTGCTTTTACGCATACAAGGGGATACGCTGCCTTGTTTTACACAGGCAAATGTGAACTATTTACGCTCCGCGGAAGACAAATAGACTACCACGTCAAAAGCTGCTCTTCGTACAGGGCTCGAGGCACGTCTCTGCACCTAATACTGAGAACGGTGGCAGGCCCTCGGAATACGTCTCTGCAATTAATGATGATGGCAAATCTCTGTATTTAATGCGAGAAATTTGATTATATCTCTAAGAGGCGTGATTTCGGCTAAAGACGTCCATATCACCTCGGCCCCTACGCCCATTCAGCTTTTGTGAC
Organism: Iris macrosiphon; assembly: GCA_036927795.1. Lineage (NCBI taxonomy): Eukaryota > Viridiplantae > Streptophyta > Magnoliopsida > Asparagales > Iridaceae > Iris > Iris macrosiphon. The sequence continues at coordinate 46,029,346 of JAYESA010000003.1, forward strand.
AGCTCGGCCTCTACGACCACTCTGGCATGTTACGCAGCGGCTTCTACGCCCATTCAGCTTTTGTGCCCGCTCAGCTTCTACGCCTTATCAGCTTCTATGCTCGTTCGGCTTCTATGCTCATTCGGCCTTCTGTGCTTATTCGGCTTCTATGCCATCAGGCTTCTACGCCTACTCGGCTTCTATGCCTACTTGGCTTCTACGCCATGGTGACAGATATTGGCTTCTATGCCAACCTTTTCTACACGAGGGATACCTACCTACGTGGCTTCTACGCCATGATCTTAGTAGCGATTATACGTATTTTGTCCCTTAGTTGGACCCGCGTCACACGCTCATTCAAAAGATCATCTATACGCAAGCTTTGGTTATTTTAACCGTTGTGTAAAAGGGTGTTGTACTTTCTACTACTCGATTTCCACACCGATTGAGTGGTCACTGTCACCAAAACTCTATAAATAGAGACCGCTATCAACAGAGGAACAGGTCGAAAAATCGAACAAAGGTCGAGACTTTAAAAATCGAGCAAGGTCAAAACATTGGATATTGAGGAGAGATCGGAGAGTCTTTGGGAGAGAGAGAGAGAAACATCCAAAGCTCAGGCGAAGAGTAGCGATCGACGACATTGGCCTCGTGCATCCATCCTCTTTCGCCACCTAGGAAGCTGCTTTTCATCTTCCACGGCACTTATTCACCATCGTGTAGTCCAAGGGCTAAAGTGATCGACTGCAGATCAGACACCTATAGCAATCATCTACCCAGATTAAATAAATTATACTCCTACATCCTCATATAGGATCAAATTATAAAAGTTTGTTTGTAAACCAAAGAAGGCGGATTTCGTGCAAACCTCGCATTATATATATTTCGTTCTTTCGTTTAATACCACAAACAAGATGGCGACTCTGCTGGGGACATCTTTCTCTTCTGATGAGGAAGCGATTGCTCAACACGATACGGTATCCGTGGGATCCGTGAAGAAGGCACTGGTCGTCCAGTTCGACCAGTCTGCCTACGAAGACATGCTTCAGACGGTGGTAGCTCTCACTCTCCCTCTGAAAACAACAGAAAGCTGCGCAAGGTCTGGATGCCCAAGACATCCTCTAACATTCCTGTGGACTCTCCGATCTCTACGATCTCTCCGACCAATGAGGTTGTAGCATTGCTTCCTCCGTGCCCTGCACATAAAATTCAGTCTCCTGCTACGCACGGTACAGACAAAACTTTGGGCAAAGCCTCAGCGCTAACCCAGAGGTGTCCACTGCGCTCTACGCATAGAAACCAGTCTACCGCTACGCGCGGTACAGACCAAACTTCGGGCAAAACCTCAGCGCTGACCCAGAAGTATCCACTACGCTCTACGCGTAGGAACCAGTCTCCCGCTACGCGCGGTATAGACAAAACTTCGGGCAAAGCCTCAGCGCTAACCCAGAAGTATCCACTGCGCTCTACGCGTAGAAACCAGTCTCCCGCTACGCGCGATACAGACAATCTTTGGCTATCGATTATCATATTCATATTATCTCTGATATCGACTGTCATCTACACTTAACACCCGTACTTAGTCATAAGTATGCCAGAGTGTTGAGTCCACAAAAACTGCCATGTCCATATTACCTCTGAGCAGACGTGTACCTCCATCTCCAAAGGAGTCACGATAAAAAGTTTGTCAAGTTCATATTACCTCTGAATAAACTTTCGGCTATCCACTATCTTCTGATATAGGTTGCCATCTACACTTAACACCCGTACTTAGTCCTAAGTACGCCAGTGGTGTTGAGTCCACAAAAACTGCCATGTCCATATTACCTCTGAGCAGATGTATGCCTCTATCCCCGATAGAGTCACAACCCAGGGAGTTTGTCATGTTCATATTACCTCTGAACAAACCTTCCTAAATTTGGCTATCGATTATCATGTTCATATTACCTCTGATATCGATTGTCATCTCAACTTAGCACCCGTACTTAACTCTAAGTACGCCAGTAGTGTTGAGTCCACAAAAACTGCCATGTCCATATTACCTCTGAGCAGATGTATGCCTCTATCCCCGATAGAGTCACAACCCAGGGAGTTTGTCATGTTCATATTACCTTTGAACAAACCTTCCTAAATTTGGCTATCGATTATCATGTTCATATTACCTCTGATATCGATTGTCATCTCAACTTAGCACCCGTACTTAACTCTAAGTACGCCAGTGGTGTTGAGTCCACAAAAACTGCCATGTCCATATTACCTCTGAGCAGACGTATACCTCCATCTCCAAAGGAGTCGTGATCAAAAGTTTGTCATGTTCATATTACCTCTGAATAAACTTTCGGCTATCCGCTATCTTCTGATATAGGTTACCATCTACACTTAACACCCGTACTTAGTCCTAAGTACGCCAGTGGTGTTGAGTCCACAAAAACTGCCATGTCCATATTTACCTCTGAGCAAATGTATGCCTCTATCCCCGATAGAGTCACAACCCAGGGAATTTGTCATGTTCATATTACCTCTGAACAAACCTTCCTAAATTCGGCTATCGATTATCATGTTCATATTACCTCTGATATCGATTGTCATCTCAACTTAGCACCCGTACTTAACTCTAAGTACGCTAGTGGTGGTGAGTCCACAAAAACTGCCATGTCCATATTTACCTCTGAGCAGATGTATGCCTCTACCCCCGATAGAGTCACAACCCAGGGAGTTTGTCATGTTCATATTACCTCTGAACAAACCTTCCTAAATTCGGCTATCGATTATCATGTTCGTATTACCTCTGATATCGATTGTCATCTCAACTTAGCACCCGTACTTAACTCTAAGTACGCCAGTGGTATTGAGTCCACAAAAACTGCCATATCCATATTACCTCTGAGCAGATGTATGCCTCTATCCCCGATAGAGTCACAACCCAGGTAGTTTTTCATGTTCATATTACCTCTGAACAAACCTTCCTAAATTCGGCAATCGATTATCATGTTCATATTACCTTTGATATTGATTGTCATCTCAACTTAGCACCCGTACTTAACTCTAAGTACGCCAGTGGTGTTGAGTCCACAAAAATTGCCATGTCCATATTACCTCTGGCAGGGCTTGTCCCCAAACCTATTATTTGTACTCTCGTACGCAACAAATGATAGGTCCACAAAAAAATTCTTCTATGGAATGCCCGCAATGGAAAGTAGTACATGGCAACTGTTCTTCGACGGCGCCTCCAGGACTGGTCCCAAAGGAAACGTGGTTTCAGGGGTAGGAATCGTCCTGGTTACTCCCGATAAACTCGTCATCTATCGAGTATACTCTCTAAATGAGCACTGTTCCAACAATGTGGCGGAGTACAACGCTCTACTAATCGGGCTCCAAGTCGCTAAAGAGCTGGGGGTCGAATCTCTGGAAGCTTTTGGTGATTCTCTGCTTATCGTCAATCAAGTCAGGGGAATATATGAAGTCCGAAATCCAGACCTCATCCCCTATCACCAAGCAACGGTCGAGATAGACGTGACATTCAAGGGGTTCTTCCTAGAGCATGTAACTCGATCTCAGAATCTGAAAGCCGATGCCCTAGCCAGTCTAGCTGCAGATTTAGCTACTCCTATAAGAAGGCAGAATTCGACAATCCTTCTTAACAGAGATCTATTTTGTATGAAGAATAACTCTCACATTGAACATAGTTACGCTGTGAACATCGATGCTCCTACGAGAAATTGGAGAAGTCCCTTTGTAGATTTTGTGGCATACGGAATCTTGCCGGAGGACCCTAAAGAAGCAGCATCCGTCAAAAGACGATCGTTACGCTTCTACTTTAATGCATCTTCACAAAACCCACATCGCCGGACCTACGACGGACTGCTATTGAGATGTCTCTCTAATGACGAAGCACAGCAGATTATCTGCGAAGCTCACGACGGCATATGCGGGACGCATCAACCCGGTCCTAAGCTACAGGATCGTATTAGGAGAATGGGCTATTACTGGCCCACTATGATCACAGACGCAATCAAGTATGCCAAATGATGCAAGGCCTATCAGGTCCATGCAGACTTCATACACCAGCCGTCTGAACATCTACATCCTACGGTTGCATCCTAGCCTTTCGAAGCATGGGGTATGGACATCATTGGTCCTATTCACCCATCTTCTTTCGGAGGTCACCAGTTCATACTGGCCATCACGGATTGCTTCTCCAAATGGGCAGAGGCGATCCCTCTCGCTGAAGTAAAAATATCCAATGTGATCAGCTTCATCAAGCACCACGTCATTTATCGCTTTGGGATTCCCCGAAGGGTAATCCATGACAATGGGTCCTACGTCAGCCTATTATTCAGAGAAGACGGATAGTCAGCAAATTCGAAAAGTTTTTTTCGCGCAAAGCAGGTCAGCAGTTCTTACGCTAAGGAGCTTTCTACGCTCGACAGCAACAGATCTACGGTTTCACGCTCGCAAGCTATAAGTCTATGGTTTTATGCCCGGATGCCTTTGTGCTCGGTAGCTTTTATGCTCGAGAGGCCACAATCCTACGACTTCATGCCAACAGATAACAAATCGATGATTTCACGCTAAGTGGCGCTTAGTTTACGCTCAGAAGCAACAGATCCGCGACTTCACGCTCGGAAAAAAAAATTCTTTTCAGAAGCTACAAATCTACAGTTCTACGCTAAGGAGCTTTTTACGCTTGACAGCTACTAATCTACGGCTTTACGTTCGACGGCTACAAGTCGAATTTTATGCCCAGATGCTTTTGTGCTCAGTAGCTTTTATGTTCGAGAGGCTACAAACCTACGAATTCACGCTCAGGAACTATAAATCTATGATTTCACGCTCGATGGTGTTTAGTTTATGCTCAGAAGCTGCAGACTAATGATTTTACGCTCCATTCAGAAACGTTTCGAGTTACGAGGAGCGACTCATGCTTCATTCAAAGCATTCCAAATTCCGAAGAAATTTGAAAGCTTTGAAGGGGGTCTTGTAGAAGCATGAAAAATACGCTGGATAGCTCTACACAACATGGTGATGCAGGACAGCGTAAGCAGGGGACCCCAGGGCCATCAAGAGTGCAACGGAGCTTTTTCGCTGAGCACGGCATAAAATATGATGGGACCATCCGCGTAAAACACAGTATGTCCAGGCCGCTTCAGCGTAGACGGGGTGCTTCATCCCTTCCATGGCATAAAACTTATCCGCTTTCATAGCAGCGTTAAAGCGTACGAGGAACGCTTTGTCTTCCCCGAAATAAACCTGTCAGTCACGCAGTGAACCTAACATCTGACTCCTGACAAAAAGTGCTGCACGGCTACCCAGACGACGGCTGGAAAGATGGCAGACCACTCGGGACGCGCCCCATAGTATGATTGCGAATCTCTGTATTTAATGCAGAGAATTTGATTAAATATCACCGAACCATCGTTTACTGACATCCCCTCAGCGGAGACTGCTTTTACGCATACAAGGGGATATGCTGCCTTGTTTTACACAGGCAAATGCGAACTATTTACGCTCCGCGGAAGACAAACAAACTGCCATGTCAAAAGCTGCTCTTCGTACAGGGCTTGAGGCACGTCTCTGCACCTAATGCTGAGAATGGTGGCAGGCCCTCGGAACACGTCTCTGTAATTAATGATAATGGCGGATCTCTGCATTTAATGCGAGAGATTTGATTATATCTCCAAGAGCCGTGATTTTGGCTAAAGACGTCCACATCACCTCGGCCTCTACGCCCATTCAGCTTTTGTAACTGCTCGGCCTCTACGACCACTCTGGCACGTTACGCAGCGGCTTCTACGCCCATTCAGCTTCTGTACCCGCTCGGCTTCTATGCCTCATCAGCTTCTATGCTCGTTCGGCTTCTATGCTTATTCGGCCTTCTGTGCTTATTCGGCTTCTATGCCATCAGGCTTCTACACCTACTCGGCTTCTATGCCTACTTGGCTTTTACGCCATGGTGACAGACATTGGCTTCTATGCCAACCTCTTCTACACGAGGGATACCTACCTACGTGGCTTCTACGCCGTGATCTTAGTTGCGATTATACGCGTTTTGTCCCTTAGTTGGACCCGCGTCACACGTTCATTCAAAAGATCATCTATACGCAGGCTTTGGTTATTTTAACCATTGTGTAAAAGGATGCTGTACTTTCCACTACTCGGTTTCCATACCGATTGAGTGGTCACTGTCACCAAAACTCTATAAATAGAGACCTCTATCAATAGAGGAACAGGTCGGAAAATCAAACAAAGGTCGAGACTTTAAAAATCGAGCAAGGTCGAAACATTGGAGATTGAGGAGAGATCGGAGAGTCTTTGGGAGAGAGAGAGAGAAACATCCAGAGCTCAGGCGAAGAGTAGCGATCGACGACATTGTCCTCGTGCATCCATCCTCTTTTGCCACCGAGGAAGCTGCTTTCCGTCTTCCACGGCACTTCTTCACCATCGTGTAGTCCAAGGGATAAAGTGATCGACTGCAGATCAGACACCTATAGCAATCATCTACCCAGATTAAATAAATTGTACTCCTACATCCTCGTATAGGATCAAATTGTACAAGTTTGTTTGTAAACCAAAGAAGGCGGATTTCGTGCAAACCTCGTATTATATACATTTCGTTCTTTCGTTTAATACCACAAACAACATCCTACCCAACTAATTGGAAGTTTCGTCTACAAAACTTAGGAAAAGAACCTACCGTTAGGGATTATTTTGTTGTGGGCGATGATCAGGAAGGTTGGGACAATAACTAATGGTATGACTTGGATCACCACAAGCGAGGCATAACCCAAGTCTCTTGCGACATTGATTGACGGTGTGCCCTCGTTTATTGCAGAAGGGACAAATTTGGTTAGAATTTCCCCTCTGCTGACCATCGTGGTTTGGGCACTTTGTAGCAGTATTTCCTCTCTCGTTGCCTTGGCGTTTGTGATTGTAGGTATGCAAGCACCGGTAGAAATGTGAGGATACTGCAGTTCAAAAGAAATGGCATGATTCATGACTTCCCGTATTGTCTGATACTGCAGAACGACTATATGTGCATGGATGGCAAGGCGTAGACCACCTTCAAACCTTCTAGCTCGACTAGTTGTATCAGGTAAATAGGCGCTAGCAAATTTGGAGAGTCGGTTGAATTCGGCGGAATACTGTTTGACTGTCATGCTGCCTTGTCGCAGTTGCACGAACTCATTTTCCTTCTGACGACGCACGAGAGGGGGTATAAACTCCTCTTCAAATGCGGCACGAAAAGTCGTCCACGAGATCGTCTCCTCTCCATTGTCAAATTGAAGAGATCGTCGATGCACGTTCCACCAATCGTTCTAATCGAGGCGGAGCTGAAGTTGCGCGCATGCGATACATTTTTCTTCGGGGACCTCTAGCAGAGCGAAGTGGTCTTCAAGTTCGGCCAACCAATCTAAAGCAATGATTGGGTCCTCAGTCTTGTTGAATGGAGTATTGCAGACTTTTTTGAAGTGGCCAAAGTCGAAGGCAGTCACATCCTTCGTCCTTGGAATTGGCGGCGTCTCAACTTCAAGCATGGGCTGCTCCACCGGAGTCGCTGCTGTTGCTGCGGAATGGTTGGAGGCAAAGTCTGCACGATCTGTTGTAGGGTATCTACCTGCTTCTTTTGGACTGAGAAGCGAGCTTCTATATTATCTTAAAACTTGAGCTGACTCTCCTCCGCTCGCTTCTCGGCCCGTTTGTAGCGAGCTTCATCCCTTTGTTGGTTTGCCTCCAACATCCGCATCAGTTGTTGGATGGGATCGACGCGAGACATGGCCCGTTGGCTCCCTGAACTTTCCGAAGTGCCCGAACTACTTTCTTGGCCTTGCGTTTCGTCTGGTGCTTGCGCTGAGGATTGCGCTAGTGCCATTCCTTCAAAAGAAGGTACATTACATTAGGATCATAATATATTATGGACTCATTGCATGAACGTATCTCATTTTGGCCTAACGAGTTCAAGAGTTTGCACAGGGATTGATCGTTAAAGAACTTTTCCAGTTCGAGGGTCAAGGAACTTGAATCTGTGCTTTGATACCAACATGTCATGCCCCAATTTCGTAGAATCATTGGGGCATCCCCCGAGCGTGACTGTCGTGCGGGCTTGGGTTGCGCCCGCATAAGGCTAGAGTAGTTTACAAAACGAGCACATATTCAGAGTACGCAGATAAATTAAAACACAGATTGAAACATAGAAAAGTTCTTTTTTATTGATAATGAACATCTATTACAAACTCTTGAACGAGTCAGCTAATTTGTCGCACGGGCTTACAAAAGTGTTAACACAAAATAAGATAGCAGTCATGTATATTACATCCCTTTATTAAACTTCAAAATGATAAAGACCTCCGGGCTGGATGACGGCCTTCCCACGGAGCTGCATTGTGTACTGAGTTGCAAGCTCCTTTCTTCAAGTACTTCAAAATATGGCACGATCATGATGCACCCACAACTGGACTGGATCGGGAAAGACGACTTTGGCTCCTCGCTCGGCTCTTCTTAGTGCGAAAAACCTGTATCAACGAGGGTCAGTACATCAAAATATACTAGTGAAGGCGAGCTAACCCAACTATACCAATCAACACGTTGTTTATATGAAGCATGCATATTATTTGTGGTCTTTCTATCTTGACTTAGTTTATTTACAAGTAAGTAGCATATAGAATTTACTAAAATAAACTTGCCATCGTTTGGTGACTTTTACATGCCCGTCTGAACCACCTGCATAATACTTACCATGCCTTCCCTGCCACGAAGACACAAGTTAGTTTGTAACAGGTTTAAATAGACACGAGGATTACTGGCTTGATTGCCATAATGGACTAGTCAAGGACAAGGATAGCATGTAACGAGAACACACGATGCGTTGCAAGCTATCCAGTCCGCACACGATTGACTACACACGAAGTTTCGCCCGGATCAGATCGGTGCCAGTGCCCCTGCGATCGTCCGCAGAACTTATACCCTTGTGCACAAGTTGTCCATGATCGAACACACGATGTTTACTTAAATTATAACTTCATGCAGTTGAGGCAACACGAGTATAAGACAAGCAGTAATGCATGATTCATTTTGTATAGCCTCCCTGAATAATTATGCGCATACAAGGTGGGTTCCATACTTAGCACAATTTATAGAAGAAGATGCATTCTAACTAAAATTGAAGCATGTATAGAATATTTAAAACGAACAAGCATACAATAAGATAACAGTTCATGTGTTGGATTGACAAGCATAATAATCCAAGTATATTCCCATTTTATCTTGACATCTTTTAGTTATTACTGGTATCGCCTGATCGGGAAAAAGAAGAATGCAAGATTTAGGTGTGAAGACTAGGAAGAAGAAATAGCTAATCGGGATGGTAGCCACTCACTTAGTTGGTTAGAAGGGAGAAGAAAAGAGGCGCTTCAAGACTCCGCTCGTAAGCTGCCTACTGCTCATTCACCTGCATCCACGAATAGCTTGACCAATACCTCTTCCACTCTTTCCAATCTCAGAATTGAAGTGCAGGTCAATGAAAGAAAAAATAAAATCCATCGAAACCGTTCAAGAAATCTCAAGCAAATTCGAAAACCAACTCAAAGCACGAAAGCAACAAGCGACATCAAAATTCGAGGCAACAAAGATACAGCAGAGAGGTCCCTCCTGACTCTGCCGCTAAGTTGATCCCGGGGTCACAGTCCACTGAATATGGAAATCAATTCCGAAGAAACAAATCCATAATGAGGGCTAGTTCTCCCTGATCGGCGCCACCTAAGAAGAATCCAGCATGTCCCCAAATAGGAAGTACGACTTCTTAAAGAAATGCTTCACATCCTTAGCAGGGATCTCCCCTGCGTTTAACTGACTCAACAGAAAAGATGGCATCTTCTCAGCAATTTTTTGTTGGCGTTCAGGCAGAAGATCTTTGTCAAACTGCCTCCTGACGGCTCCATATAAGTCTCCAAAGTTCAAGTTCAAGGGCAGCAGGTGTTGCCCAAGGACCAATTCACCGGAGGGTATAGTGGGCAAAATCACTGCAAGCCAAAGAGATATGTTCACAATTATCAAAGAAAAATACAAATGCGGTATAGAACCTCTATGCGGTCGAGTAAGACATACGACATATAGCATAGATCTCCTATGCGGCTTAAGTCACCCATGCAGCCGAGTAAGCCATGCAGCATGATGGGTCATGTGGCTTGGCTACCTATGCTGCAGGATTATTCATATGGCCGGATTGACCATGCAGCTGGGCTACCCATGCGGTAGTGAGAAGTTAGCGTATAGACGAATCCATGCGTCCACCGTGCGTATGTGTCTCTGTGTTTAAGAATTTTACTTTATCTTCTCCGGCGAGCTTACCCTTAATCGACGGCTGAACGTCATTAGGAAGCAGGGAGGGGGCAGCCACGACAGCGCATCTTTGTCCCTTGGCCTTAGCCTTGCCCTTGGGGGCCTTCTTGGCAGCAGCAGCGGAGGAGGATGCTTTGGGAGCCATGACAGCAAGGTGAAAGAAGAAATACTTGAGGGTTTGTAAAAACCTCTCTCTCTCCTCCACCCCTTTTATATAGGCTCGGATATGCGACTATGGATAATAATGACGGTTGTTCGAATCCCTATCTTCCTCGATCTACGTAACAGTAAGAAACGACGGTGACTCTTTGTTAGTTGGGACACTTTATCTTCAGACAACACAGAATCCCAAGAGATCCGCTCAGAGATCGAAGCAAATCCTCATTTAATGATCGAACAGCCTGTCAGAGACAACTATGCAGCAACATTGCTATGCGACATACCACCCCTATGCAGCCAAAAGTGGTCTACCATACTTTTTATTCAATGTATGCCAAACTAGACATTTTAGAACCTTAGAAGGGGGTCTTATAAAAGCATAAAAAATTATGCAGGACACATAAAGGTCATGTCCCCCATCAAAAATAAAACCAAGCTGCAAAAAAACCATATGCGTCCTGAAATAACTAAGCTGCAGAGAATCCATATACGACCTAAAACAACCAAGTCGCAGAGAAGCTACAAGCGGCCTGATCAACCAAAGATCTATAAGCCGCATAGTATACTCTATGCGGCCTGAACAACCACAGACCAGGGAGGCTGAATAAAACCCCCCTGATGCAGCATTCGATGACTGTTAGACTCTGACTCATCGCTTGTCACACAGAGACGCTTCAAGATTCGAGACGGTGGCTTAGGAAAAAATAGAAAGTCGCAACACACATTGATGGCCTCGACAGACGTGCCATGCTACGTGCCCATCCCTATGCAACTACATGCACATGTGGTCTCGTTATCATGCGGTCAGAGTGTCCATCCGACCAAGGCCAGATGAGAGCTTGCATGCGGTTATATGCCCATGCGGCCTCATTAACATACGGCTAGAGTGAACATCCGACCAAGGCCAAACAATAGCACACATGTGGCCTCGACTCTATGTGTCCTCGTCTTCATGAAGCCAAAGTGTCCTTCATACCAAGGGCATACAAGAGCATAAATACGGCCAGGACGACTATACGTCCAAGAAGTTATGCTGCCTTCAAACATGCAAGATCTTTTTCGTCGCAACCGAAGAGATCCTCATGCAATTAGTGCAGACCAGATGTCCAGCTGACCAGGTCATGCATGTAATGGGTCACTAACGACCACACCTCCTTCACCGAGATTGTATCAACCGCATATCCCAACCAAGTCTAGGTGGCAACACGCTCGCAGTTTGTGGTCCAGTTACAACCGTATTCTGTTAATGAAGCCCACATGTGGCTACTAAACAGAGACATATGCGACATCTATAGCCTGTTAGCCTGATGGCTATAAATAGCAAGGGTAGCTTATCTCACAGGGAGGCGAGCAACAGGCACAGAAGAGGGAACAGAAAAGAGCTTCCTCACTCCCACATCGGACCGTCAACGGAGTAAAAGAGTTACTACAGCATTCGATCACCATCGTCACGCCCAGAATCAAAAATTGTACTTAGATTGTCTGTCTAGGATATTTTTGTACTTTCTTTAGTTTGTTGTTAAAACAATCCCAATTTAATAGCGAACAACAGTTATTATTTATTTCATCATTGATCACACTAGTATTTATTTGTTTTACCACACCATCCATTACTTTATGATGTCTTGATGTCACTATTTTTAATTTTTTATATACATTATTTATTGTCTGATTTATCTATGGCGGGACGAGGATGAGCATGACAACTGGTTCATAACGGATCTTCTTCCCAACATCCTCTATCCACTACTCCAGCTACTCCGGATGCAGGTCGCATACGACCATCAGAGGATGAGTTCATAGATGCCGAGGATGGTTTATCCCCGTCATATACACGTTCATCGGTATGGGAAGCTACTCCATCTCCTGGGCATTCATCAGCTTCTACCCCTGCTGCGACTACTGCGACTACTTGTACACTGGCTACTTCACTAGTTGCTCCTACTGGAGCAAATTTATATCCAGGCCTCTTGGTGGACCACGGAGTATATGTCCGTCATCCAAGATTTGCAGATCTCCATACTCTACCGGAGAGGCCAGCCAATATTGATCGTCCCGAGTTGTGGGACGATGGAGCGACGTTAGTACTTATTATCAATTTACACATTAATTTTTTTATTCTTCTTTATTCTAATTGTATATTTTTTACTTATTTCAGGTTCTTCCCGGCCAAGGCTGGTACTGATCTGGGGGACATCATCCGGGAGAACTTTCATGGACCTTATATCAACTTCTGTGGTGTCCCGCTGGATCGACGATTCATTTGGCTGGATATGATACGGATATGTATAAAAAAAATATTTAGAATAATATATAATTTTTTGATTACAATGCTAAAAAATATTTTTCTAATTTGCAGAAGTTGTACTGGTAGACGGATCATAGAGATACCTTGATCCGAAAGTGCTACAAGATCGTCGCCGGCAAAAGGTTCAGGAATATGATCAATGATCATAAGGCATTGGCATCACATTCAGGGGATCTTCGCAAGAATTGGCTCAAGGAGGAGTTCTGGGAGAAGATGGAGGCCCTGGCCTATAAGACCAAGTGTGAGAAGGCGAGAGCAGCCCTTACTAAGGGTGGTTTCCACACGGGTGGATCCATTCCGACCGTCGAGCATTTTCGACGGATGGTCAGTGTTATAATTTTTTGCTAGATCAATTTTTGGAATTCTTATTTTTTATTAATTAATTACTTAATTTTTACAGTGCGAGCATGCCATCAGAGCCGAAGGAGACCCAAAGACCGTCGACTTTCTCACAATCTTTCAGTGGACACACAAAAGGAAGAAGGATGGGAAGCTCGTAGATGAACAAGCAGCAACAGCATACGTAAGTTGTGTTTATAAAATTTTATCAATAAAATTAAATTACATTCTTTTTATAATTTAACTATATTTGCTTACACTAAAAATCTAACCTTAACTTTAATATTATTACCTATGATATCTAAGAAACTTAACTCTAAACCTAACCTACGATATCTAAACTTAACTCTAAACCTAACCTTAGTTGTAGCCAATAAAAAATTTAATCCTAACCTATGATATCTAAACCTATTTACATAAATAAATATAGGAGACGTATGAGACATTGGGGGTGGGGCTGAGAGCAGTATGCCGACTGAGAGAACGATCGGTGGGTACAAGCTGTCGGGAGAGGAAAAGATGGCAGCATGTACGAAACTGGATCGTTGGCATCCCCGTCGTCGGTTCTTTCTAGAGGTCCTCAGATCACTCCTCTAGCTTCATTAGAGCCCGGCCCGGGCGTTCCTTCTGGTGCAATGCTTTTGGAGAATATCATGATGACTCTGTTAGAGGTACAAAGACAGGTTAGATAGCTAGCAGAGTCTCGTGATCCTGTAGCTCCTGTTCCTTCGATGGCTCCTCCAGCTCTATCTCTGACTTCTTCTGCTTTCCCGTCTGTCATTCCTGAGGATCTACAACAGATCATCACTACGGTTATGACGCAACACATGACTAGACGACAGCCGTCGTCGCCTCTGTCTCCACCTCCACCGTCGACTTAATGTATTTTTTTTTTTTTTGATAATTTGATAGTTGTTGTATAACTTTATATATTTGGATTATGATAGTTTATGATGATTTAGGGCTATGCACTTGTATTTGATACGTTCTATTGTATTTGATGTGTTTGAATCTCTGATTGATTTTGTATAATGTAACAGGTATATACTCAGCAGAAAGTAAGTGATTCTATTCGAGCAAAAATATTTATGTTTAGCAACGGACTAGCGACTGATTAGTGACAGAATACTAAAAAATTCTAGGTCAGTGACGGATCCGCGATATTTAAGCGACAGACTAGCGACAGAAAGTTTCGTCGTTAGATATGTTTGGTATCAAAAAAATGTGGCAAATATGTATCAGAAATAGTCGCTAATTCCGTCGCTATGTTCGTCATTGTCAGCGACGACTTAGCGACATAAATTCAGCCGGTGACCTAAAAAATATGGTAAAAATGGACTCGCAGTTTTCGTCGCCAATTCGTCGCTAAGTCGTTACCAACTAAAATGACATAAATAATATGTCTGTCGATGTGTTTCCGTCACTAATCTGTCTATATGGCGACGGATTAGCGAAAAAAATTTGGCAGCGACACTTAAATTACTAACGCCACAATTCCGTCACTAATCCGTCGCTAAATTGAAATAGCGAAGAAAATATAGGTATTTTAGCGACGAAAATTTTTGTCGCTAAAAACTCTGTTTTTTTGTATTATTTTTTATAAAGAGTAGAGATATATCCATAAAAATATAATAAAAATATTTAATCTATTTTACAATAATATTAGAAAATTTTCCTTTACGTGCACATTTACTAGTTATATATAGACTTGAAAGAATATTTAATTAATTGAGAATTTTTACATGAGTGATTAACTCACAAATTAATCCAATCACAATTGGATCTTATCGATGAGATTATTTAATGTACTCACAATAATTATTTGTTTCCATGAATAAAAAGATTTGATGACATGAACATATATTAATAATGCTTCTTTGTTTACATAATTATGTATAACATACATTATTGTTATACATAATTTTTAAAATTTGTCGTGTTTTAAAAATTGGTTCAATCTGGCTGGTTCAGTGCATAATTTGGAGTGAGGTACAGTTAACCATTCGATAGGACTGGATGGTTCAATCAATTATACTATTCATCACCCAAATAATTTTGATGATGTTATCTCCCATTATGTAGTATCTGGCTTGACAAATTTTAATCCAAAAAAAATTTCACCCAATCTTTTTTAATGTTGACGTTAATTTTAATGTTAATATTGATGTTAATATTAATTAAACATTAAGTATTAATCTTAACATTAATTTTAATTTTTATGTCAATTTTAATTTTAATGTTAAAATTTATCATGTTAGTTGCTATGTCAGATGTCAGATAATGGAAGGTAGCATCGTCTAAAAAAAATTGGATGATGAATATCATTTTTATGGTTCGATACACGGGCTGTATTTATGGGTTTTCTGTATTTATGGATTTTCAGTTACGTTTCAAATTGTGAAAGTTTGATTGATATTTTTCTCTTCTTGATAAAGCTAGATAATTATAAATTTTCGAGACATGTTGAACCCAGCAATATGAGAATGACAAAAAAGGACTCTGCAAACCTAGGAAAACAACCTATTAACTACAACATAGTCGAAGACTCCTAACTCAAGAGAGAAACCCAGAAATGAAGACTATAACAGGCGGTTATTATATTTTTCTGATAACAAGACCAAAAAAAAAAAAAACTAATTAAGAAAGCAGCAAAGCAACCTGAAATAAAATTAACCTGAAACCAAAAAGAGGGGTGGGGGGGGGGGGGGGGGGGGAAGAACGTTCTAAGCAAAGATTACAAGAGAGGCCATGGATGGTCTTTCATTAATAAAATGGAAAATGCATCCAGGAAGTGCCAAAGTTCATGTAGGGTTGCTGCATTATATTTTCCTCCATGCCACGTCCAGTGCTGCTTCTCCCAAAGAACATCTGTCCATTGGTTGCGGTAGCGGTAGCGGTAGGAGTAGCAGCGGTAGGAGTAGGCATCAAGCGGCCCCAGTTGGTTTGCTGCGCCGGCACCGGATGCTCCGTCACCACTGCGTTCTCCCTCGTACTTGCGTCTGCTGCCGCCGCCGCCTTCGTCTCGGTGAGCCTCCTCTGCTCTATCATCTTCCCCTTGTTGTCGATGAACTGATGGAGGGACAACGCCGTGTCCATGCTAAGACCGCTGAGGCTCCTTCCCGCTAACCCATCATGCATAAGGTGAGCCATCTCAAGCTGATGGGTCTCGCTCATTATCCTACGCAGCTTCGCTTGCTGCTTCGCCAGCCGTTCGCGTAGGTACCCTTCCTGTAGCAGTACTTGTGTTAAATCATTATAAATGTCTATGATTTGGAAATTAATGGAAGTGGTGGCATGGAAATACGTCGGGAACAAATTAAAAAAAATAAAATAAAAATAATCATACCAGATTGAGCATATTTTTTGACTGCTGCTCCGGAGGCATGTCCTTGAAGCGCTGCAGCACAAGCCCCGTCTCGTGGCCGTTAGGCCAGACCTCAAGTTGGCGCGTCTCTGGCTCGTAGATGACGGCGCACGCCTTCACGTTGCAGAGTGTGGAGAGCTCTTGGACCATCTTGAGGAGCCCCCCACGACGCTTCTTGAAGGAGGCACGACGGTCGAAACGCTTCTCAATGTAGGCAATGGTGGTCATTTTTCTAGCCATCTCTCCCTCCTCTTCTTCTTCCTTCTTCTTCTTCAATTTAGGCTAGGGTGACAATTTTACCCCATGTAAACTACGCGTTTGGTTCGTGAGAAATTATGGCATTTCTGGACAAGTATAGGATATGAAACTTATTTCCATATTTGATCTAGGTCATAAAAGTTTATTTTCGGAAATTGTAAATATGCGAATAAATAATTTAACATAAAACATGGAAATCCTATTCCTTTAAAATAGGTGGGCATATTTATTTATTTATTTCAGACAAAATTTTGTTGAGTTTTTTTTTTTTTTTTCTATACTATTTTCAATTTTTACACTTTTTTTTACCTTTTCCTTTATTAAATTTTTTTTGTTTCTTTTTAGTTTATAGTTTATAGTTTTTTTGTTCTTTTTATGTTTTAAGATATTTTTAAGTACTTTTTATCTTTTTCCATTTTAAGAATGATTTTAAGTTTTTTTTTTCAATCTTTTTTATTTTTTCAAGAATTTTTTTTGTTCATTTTTTGTTTTTTTTTCATTTTTTGTTCTTTTATCCTTTTACATTTTTTTCTCGGAAATATTTATATAGTCATCAAATATAGAAATATAATTTTTCAAAAAATTTAATTACCATAAATTTGATCTACGAAAATATAAAATTTTTGGCTATACAATATTTTATTTTAAATTTTTTACATGGGACATTTCCAGATCTACTCGCGTGAAGGTGTCCCAAGTATCAAAGATCGGAAAGAAAATTTTGAATTTTGAGTAGATTGAAGATTCATTGTGGATGGATAATGGATATAATTATATGTAGACCTGAAATAAAATTTAATTAATAGACATTTTACATGCGTGATTAACTCTCACATTAATCCAATCATAACTGAGCGATGAAATTTATTTATATATTTACAGTAATTATTTGTTGAGAAAATTTGAGTTGCACCCCACTTTATTTATTATTATTCAAGCTACTTTACCATAATGTACGATATCTCCCACTTTTCACTGAATTCGTTTATAAATGACGGTCAACTCCTTTGACAAAATATTTAGCACAAAAATACCCCCTTGTCATCATTTTCATCCTCCAAGCTACGTCCACCCGACGTCTACCATCAAGGTCCAGCTCAGCGGCCAAATGCGCCGCACCATCGACCCCCTCTCGGCCCCTCAGCGTCACGCGCTCGGCCCCCGCAGCGAGCTCGCCCCCCACAACACTGTGCGCACCCCCATCGAGCATCCCCACGCAGTGCCCTCGCCCCCTGCCGCGCAGCGCGCCCACCATCGACCCCCACGCGCGTGCCCCTGTTGCTATCGCAGCCAACTGCTTGCTCTTGGCCGACAGGAGAAGGGGGGGGGACGCGAGAGAGAGGGGGAGAGGGGGGAGGGGAGAGAAGGGGGGACTCCGGCTGTCCGCGGATGGGATGGGGGAAGATGGGATGGCGCTGGCGACGGGAAGGAGATGAGCGCGCGGGGAAGAAGAGAATGAGGGATATTTTGGTCAGAAATGTTTGGTCAAAGGGGTTGATTATGAATCGTGGACAATTTTCGTCAAAAGTGAAAGTATTATACATTATGGTAAAGCAATCGAGTGTACCTTGAATTAGAATAAATAAAGTAGGGTACAACTTAAATTTTCTTTTATTTGTTTCCAGGAATAGAGAAGATTTGATGACATCAACATATATTCTATTATGCATCTCAAACAATATATATATATATATATATATATATATATATATATATATATATATATATATATATATATATATATATATATATTCTATTATATTAAAGCTTCTTTGATTATATACTAATTACTGTCTACAAAATAGCGATAGATAGACTTTGCATTATTGTTACACATTAATTTTTACAAGATTTTATGACGTGTTTTAAAAATTGGTTCAATCTGCTCAATACATAGGTTGTATTTATGGGGTTATCGGCTATATTTCAAATTGGGAATGATTTTCTTAAAAAAAAAATTATGAAAGTTTTATTGATAATTTTTATCTTTTCAATAAATGAAGTCCCAAAGTTTGGTTAGTAAAGGAATTGAAAAGTGAGAATTTGAAGCTTGGTCCTGTCCGCTTCCAAAAGCTGATTGCATTCCACATCCTCTTTATTTGTGAGAAATTGGTATAAAAGTGGATGGAAATTGGATTTTATTGACAATTCTAGTATTTACTTAAAAACACCAATTACCAAAACATAACTAATCAACAATTAATTTATATTTAATAATGTTCTAAAAATCGATTTTAGGTGGCACATAGTCGCTAGGCGTCCAGTGTTGGCTTAGTTCAAGTCTATTGTCTGGTGCTAAACATATGTCCGATTTTTAAGAACTATTTAGCAATTTTTTTATCCTTTTTGGTGGAGCACATAAAACTAGGCATTATGCAGCTAGTGCTCGTTCGAATAGAGCCTATTAATTTTTATACTAATAATTAGATGACCACGAATACGACACGGTAAATAATGACACAATGGAGATGACGTATATTTTGGACTAAGTTTGTTTCGATTATCTAATTATTAGTGATTAATTAATAAATAATTGAGATAATTTAATTATTTTATTATATAATTAGATTAATTATTTATTTAATAAATAATTTAATCAATCATAACTACTACTACTACTACTACTACTACTACTACTACTACTACTACAATTATTATTATTATTATTATTGTTATTATTATTATAATTATTATTATTATTATATATTTTTTAATTTTTTTACTTGTTCATTTTTTATCCTTTCGAAACACATTTGTTCACTACTAGAAAAGCAAGAAATGCAAGAATTAATACATTTTTTATTCTGCAAGAATTCATACATCCAAAGAAGAAGATCGGATTTTAGGTTAGACTCAAATGCATGAGACAGAAAGTGCAAACATTCAATGTTTTTCGAAACCAATTGGACAAAATCTCTAAAAAACATATTTTAATATAAAATACAGAGAGTTAAATCATTTTGACAATATTGAAATTGGCCCAAGTTATTAAATAAAACCCAATACAGCACAACTAGATTGTTTATAAAATTCTTTCACTTAAAACCACATAATATGTGTTAAAATCTCATAGTTACCTTTATAGAATCAACAGATTTAATAGGAAACCGGCCCTATTGATAGAAGAATAATAATTGTATAATAACTGTAATTAAAATTTTATTTAGAGAATGTTAGGATTAAGTAAGTCATTTGCTAACTAAATCTATCTATCTATCTATCTATCTATCTATCTATCTGCTCTTATAATGAGACTTGAAAACGGCTCAAATTTGAATCATCTAAGCCGTTTGTAAATACTCCACCAACTATTAAAAATTAATATTAAGCAAAACATTTGTTGAAATAAATTAAATTTGTTAAAAATAACACAATAGAAAATCGAACATAACCAACCTAGAATAATGCCTCCAACCTTAACCACATGAGCTAAATGATAAGTTTGGCTACAACTGTATAATATTACGTAGTTAAACAATTAGGTAAAAAAAAATTTAATTACGTGAGGGTATACGTATGACTTAGACGGCTAGCATTTTCAAATTTTTTTTTAAAATAATAGAGATATATCCATAACAAATTATAATTAAAATATAACTAATCTACAAAAAATAATTAAAATATAAACATATATAACAAATTTTAGTTCAAGTATATTTATATAATTTTACAATAATATCAAAAAATATTATTGTACGTGCAACGCACTTGAATTTACTAGTAGTTATTAATGGCTACGCTTCACCACATTTTCACACGTCAATTTAATTAATTCGGTAGTTAGTTAGTTGGCTATAACTATCTATTTCTAAAAAATTCATAATTATAATTAGAGGGGTATGAACCTAGTTAAATAAAGAGCTAGGTTAATTAACATGTATTCTTGGACACTTGAGGCCCAAGTTTCTAAGCCTATATATACCTCCTCCAATTTGTTTCTTAATTCATTCAAACATTACCTCACCCAAACCCAAGCTCAAATCAGTTCTTTCTAAACCAAAATGTTTGTACTTATGTTGCATGACCACGAATACGACATGTCACGATAAATAATGACACAATGGATATGACGTATATTTTGGACTAAGTTTGTTTCGATTATCTAATTATTAGATTAATTAGCAAATAATTAAGATAATTTAGTTATTTTATTATATAATTAGATTATTTAATTATTTATAAAAAATAGTCAATCATAAATATTATTTATCTTTATTTATCATAATAATAATAATTATTATATACTATCTACTATTTTTACTTGTTAAATTTTTTATCATATCCAAACGCATTTGTTCACTACTAGAAAAACAAGAAATTCAAGAATTCATACATTTTTTTATTCTGCAAGAATTCATACATCCAAAGAGGAAGCCTGAATTTTAGGTTGGCTCAAGCGCATGAGACATTAAGTGCAAGCATTACTTTCCACCTCACTTTTCAAAGTGAACCAAACAGTTACAAGAAATGGGATGTTGCCCACTTCTAGTTGAAAGTGTAACTCTTCTAACCCTTGAATCCTAAATCAAATTTAAATTTTGTTTTTTGAAACAAATTTGACTAAATATTAAAAAAATCTTTTAATATTAAATACAGAGAGTTAAGTTATTTTGATAATATTAAAATTGGTCCGAATTATTAAATAAAACCCAATACATGTCAATTAGATTGTTTATAAAATTCTTTCACTTAAAACCACATAATATGTGTTAAAAGTCTAAAGTTTCTTTTACAGAATCAACATATATAATAGGAATCCGGCCATACTGAGAGAAGAATAATACTTGTATAATAACTATAATTGAAATTTTATTTATAGAAGGTTAGAATTAAGTAAGTTATTTAGCTAATTAAATAGTTATTAATGGCTATGCTTCTCCAAAATTTTCACAAGTGAATTTAATTAATTAGGTAGGTAGTTAGTGGGTTATAAGTATCTATTTCTAGAAAATTCCATATTAGTTAGAGGGGATTGAACCTAGCTATGTTAATTAATATGTATTCGTTGGCTATACTTGAGGCCAATGTTTCCAAGCCTATATATGTAACGCCCCGTCCTGCTCAGTTCAACAAGATGATTTATTGGCGCAGCGCCACTCGAATTTGGCTTTTCAGGAGACGTGCTCGGAGTCCCGCTCGGCCGAGGCAGAATCCTCGTTCATGTGGGTTGCTTCGATAAACCTTTCTTTGCCTTACCTTCACACTTAATAAAATGGACGCTACATGCTAGTTCGCTATGCAATAACTTGATACATGCTAATAAAATAGACGAATCCACATAGATAAGTGAATAATTTCACTATGTATCATGCTATCTTAGAACATGGATTATAACTTGATAAAATAGATAGAAAACTTGTTCTAATGCTTAGACGTATACTATATATTGCTAATCAGACTTGTGTAAAGTAGAATTTCTTGATGTTGCCACTCAAATTATCTGACTTGTTGTCACAGAAACAGATTTTTATATTATTGCCATACCTCATCATATATATTATAACACTATTTGAGTATTTCGTTGAATGTGGTTCATTTAGATTAGACAGGAAAACTACCAAGTAGTCGTTCTGATTCAAAGATGGAAGCATGGAAAGGTCTTGGGACCGTTAGGTTGTCGAGGCAGTCCTTGGACTGCGAGCTACATAGAGATGGAAGTCTAAGATAAGCAAATGGCTCAAGGAGTATGGTAAAGTTGGAGTAAAGATTTATTATTGTAAACTCCCTCACCCAAAATAGGTATTTTGTGTATATTTTATATTATTATATTTATTATAGATGTTGAATTTATTTAGAGTATTCTCTTAGTTAATTAGAAAATAAATTTTTTAGTATATTTATTTATATAAATATTTATTTAGAATTATTTTTAGGCTATTTTAGATTATTGGGATTTTTTCCATAATTTTTAGTTAATTAAAAACTAGTAACACTAATTTTCTAGGACTTTGAAGAATTTATTTTATGTTCAAACTTAACTAAAAATATCCCAAAATTTTATTTTAGGTTCTAAATAGTCACATATATTTTCTAGAATTGTTTGAGAATTTTCTGAGTATTTATTGGGAGTAATTAGGCTAATAACTAATTTTTAGGACTTGTAGAATTTATTGTGCAATCCCAGGAATATAGAATGGACCCACGTTATTTCTAGGGTTTATAATATTATTATATATTTTCTGGAATTATTTCAGAATTTTTGGAATAATTTTATTATTTATTTTTAGTTATATGGGTAAAACTAATATTTAGAGCTTCTCCTAATTATAGTAGAAAACCTATGAATATAAAATTATCCCAAGTATTAGGGTTTCTAGATTCAAAATATATTTTCCGTAATTTTTCCATATTTTTATGATTATTTTTAATATTTATTTGGAGTTATTTAGATTTAAAACGACTTAAATAATATTTTGATAAAGGCAAATCAAAAATAAATAATATAAATAAAACCATCCAATCAGATTCTGACACGTGTTAGCCTATAGATATCCATTCAGCCGCAGGTACATCTCTATATATATAATATGATAACCCTAATTATACAATTATTTAGAGAGAGAGATTTTGGAGAATTGCCATCTAGGGTTCCTTCATCTTCCAGAAGCCATTGCGCATAGCTCCGGACTCCAAACGAGGCCTAGTTTCTTGTATTAGAAATATATTAAGGTTAGCTTTCTGATTATATAAATTGTTTTTCAAAATTATTAGTATTAAATTCTGGAAAATTCGTAGAGCACAGCATGTCCGAAAATAGACGTGTTTCGATGTTTTCGCAATTTCGGGAGAACCCGGAATCAGAATCATGAAACGTTTAAAGTTTCGGAAAGCTAATGTCGAGATCATCAACATATATTTTTCCAAGAATTTATTTCAAAGTATTTACATACTGTTAATTTTATAGAACTTCTAGGTTAGAATTTAACCATCGGTGCACAATAAAAAATTTGTATGTGCCATAATTCTCAAACGAATTTGAATTCGGACGAGCCATAAATTTTAGCATATTTTTGACGCTGAAATCTACAGGAAATCATGCATGAATGTTGAGTTTGTGTTGGTTGACTTTTTGGTCAACGGATCGCCTCGATTTGCGTGCCATGAGTCTCGAGTTGATAAAATTCAGTTCTTTGGAAAAAATTAGGTTTTAACAATAAAATTAGATTATAATAAGATTAAAATACTATTTTAGGTTATTTTATTCAGAATTAAAATAGATTAAATGGAGGAACCTATTTACCCACTTTTGTAACCTAACTTGTTTAATTTATGTGACGGGTAGATCGGACGACGCCTTGAGTTGGGACTTCATCCTTTTCAGACCAGGAAAGATATCTTGCCAAATTATTTACATTATTTTGCATGCTTAGTATATTTTTGTATATTTATTGCATTTCTGTATAGTTCTTGCATGTGTAGTTTTTCTTCAGTCATTACTATGTATTAGATATGTTGACACACACATGGCACCTATCATTAGGCGTATGGGCTTTTAACCACTCTGGTAAACAGTAGTATATAGTTCGCACTACGGGTGTGTGTCGCGCTGGTCGCTACCCCTGCGGTATGTCGATTTCTGGAGTCTCATTGGTCGCTACCCCCGCGGTATGTCGATTTCTAATGTCCATTGACGTGTGTGTGAGTTGTGAGGTAGATCGAGTAGCCTACCCTTGCCCATACATCGAAAAATTATCCTCATTTGCATTCATATAGATGTCTTGTACAGCGTACTTATTTATTTTCAAATAATATGCATGTTTACTGTATTCAAGTTGGCTCTCTTTTCTGTATATTGTTACGTCCCTCTGAGGACCTGGTCCTCTGTCAGGTGTATCTGTTCTTGTGTATTTGCAGGAGCGCAGATTTGGGTGGTTATATATGTTTCGTGGATGTCCTCTCTTCGAGCCCATGATTGCTAGCTGGTATTCTTATATGGTGTTGTTGTGTTATACTTATTTTGTATTTGCTCTTACATTCGAGTTGGTAGTGGATTTATTTCCATCCAACTATCATCCTTAGTTACTTATGTTGAGATCTAGTTATATAGATGTTGGTTATTCATTTATATTAATTTTCTGTGGATGAGATTTAGAATGTACCCTGTGACTTGTGACATATGTTTATACCACTTGTGGATTTTATATTCATATTACAGCGTATGTATGGGTTTGGTTTCCTTATATTGGAGTTGCCATATCCATACGGTTGGCATGCTTACGTGTTCTTAGTCCTACGTATTTTGGGACTGCGGCGTGACAATTATCAATGCAGGGTCACAAACAACTTATGCACAAGGTTTGGTTCTCGACCGATATATGGGACATAAGAATTGTGTCTGCCTGGGAGAACGGCGCTAGCTGAAGTCCTAGTACGGGGGCTAGCAGAAGTCCTAGCACAGGATGAGTCAGGACGTCCAGTAAGGCTAGTTACCAAACTGGAAAGACAATCATCTCATCCAAAGTCTAAGATGGCTTGTGGTGCCAGTGACCCTCATATAGATTAAGTTGGTTTGCTAGCGACAATCCGTGAGCAGGTTATTTAGTTGTGGAAGGAATAGTACACTGCATAATACATATTTTTGAGCCTCACACATCTTTCATTGAGAAACGTTCGAGACACTTTGAGTTTACAAATATGTTCCTTTTTTCATTATATATATGTTAGAATATCGTTGATGTAACTTTTGGCAGGTAAGGACGTAAGGTAAGAGTTGGTAAGTTGAACCCATATTCCTCATATATTTCGTGACACTTCCATGCCTGTAACACATACATTTTCTTGTCATATGCCATGAAACTGGTACTAAGGTAAGGTTATAAAAACAACATATTAATTGTGTGCACTCACTTAGATGAACGTACCGGTTTTATAGAGTGGGTGAGAGGCCTCCCCACCAGTGCATTTTTATGTATTGGCATCCCACCAGACCTCTACAGGTGAGGGAGTTCTCCTTGAGAGCGCTAAGGCGTTGGAGCACATTCTGGTGCCTTGGAGCGTTGTGGCCGGAGATGGAATTTTTTATATACGGGATATAGTATATGGAACATCATCCATTATATTCATCCTCAAGTTGTAAGTCTTATGGCATGATCCACTATATTGAGAGAGAGAGAGAGAGAGAGAGAGAGAGCTTGAGCGATTCTATACTTGGCCTAGCACCATTTGTAACTCTATTTCGTTATCAATAAAGAGAATCGTTCTTTATATATTTGTATTGATTCAACTTTTATGCTTGTTATCTCTGCCGTGAAAACTCTGTAACTTAGTATTCAATCGGTCGTTTAATGCTTATTGTGCGAGCGAAACTTAGGGTCGCACGACATCATGCCTGGAATACGACTATCGATTCTAAGAAATCAGGACGTAACAACATATACCCGCTAATTTGTTTATTAATTCATCAGAAATTTTCTACAGAGAAATATATTTTAGCAAAATTAGCGAAAGAGAACAAAGTTTATGAAAATTTGAAGTAGAGAACAAAAATGCATGTATTAAGTACGTTCTCGATAAAAAAATACGTAAAGAACAAGAATGCATACAAAAAATATGTTTTTAAATAAAATTTTATCTTTTAACTATGGCCGCACCTACTAAATGTGTTTTCATGTTTTATATTTTTTTTTACAAAAGAAAAAAATATAGTTAAAAAATAAAACAAAAAAATCAAATCGAAAAACGCACATAATATGTGCGGTTTCAAATATATACTTTTTTTATAAAAAGAAGAACTCTGGAAAAAAGAAAAAAAGTTGAAAACGCACCTACTAGGTGCGGGCGGTTGAACTCGAAAAAAAGAAAAAAAGTAAAAGAAAAGAAAATGTGAAAACGCATCAGGTGCGGTTTGAAAAAAAAAATTTCTTTTAAAACGCACTAAAAAAGAACTTTGGAAAAAAGATCGTTTTTTTGGTTTATTTGAAAACGGATCATATATGGGTTTTCAAAAAAAAAAAAATTAAAATTTGGAAACGCACATGGTATGTGCATTTTAGAATTTTTTGCATTATAGTCTCTTATAATTCATTATTTGCAATTTCAGTCAAAGTAGGAAATAAAATTATTTTATTTATCCTAGTTTCTTTTATAAACTTCAATGAAATCAAAATAAATAAATAAAAGTTTTTTTTCGATATTTAATTTTTTTTAGATGAAAAAAATTTAAAATAATTCATGATTACTTTTAAAACAAATAGCTCTTGTTACCCTTGAATCCTAAATTAAATTTGAAATTTGTTTTTCGAAAACAATTAGACTAAAACTCTAAAAATATTTAATATTAAATACAGAGAGTTGAATCATTTTGATAATATTGAAATTGGCCCGAATTATTAAATAAATCCAATATAGTCCAACTAGATTGTTTATAAAATTCTTTCACTTAAAACCACATAATATATGTTAAAAGCCCATGGTTACTTTTTTAGAATCAACAAATTTAATAAAAAATCGACCCTATTATGAGAAGGATAATAATTGTATAATAACTATAATTGAAATTTTATTTAGAGAAGGTTAGGATTAAGTAAGTCATTTAGCTAATTAAATAGTTATTAATGGCTACGCTTCTCTATATTTTTCATATGTGAATTTAATTAATTAGGTAGGTAGGTAATTAGTTTGTTATAACTATTTATTTCAAAAAAAAATTCTAATTTAGTTAGAGAAGGATGAACCTAGTTAAATAAAGAGCTAGGTTAATTAACATATATTCTTGGACTAAACTTGAGGCCCAAGTTTTCAACCCTATATGTACCCTTCAATTTGTTTATTTATTCATTCAAAAATTATCTCAGTCCAAATCATATTCTTTCTAAACAAAAAAATTGTTTCCTAGTTGTGTTCGATATAGCATCCAACCATTCCTTATGTCACATAAGATTTCTGTGTCCATTGTCCAGTGTCAAAACATAAACTCTCATGTCCAGCCGTGTCAAACTCGGGTCTGGCCCAAGAGTGTCATATCAACCATATTCTGTGCCCAGTTCATGACAATACCACAAATACAATCTTCTCTTGTGTCCGACATAGGAACACAACAACCAAAACCATATGAACCAAATTTCAAACCCTGTGCCCCCGGTTTCGACCTCGAGGACACAAACACATCCTAAACCCTAACATCGACACTCGAAGCCTTACCCTGGCTGAGTTGCCTCCGTCGGATTCAACCAACTTGATCTTCGCTGTCATCCGAATCTCTGGCCGAACTAACTCTGAACTTCTTTTGCCAAGTCACTCGACACGATCTCGAGTACAAGTGTCGTCCAAATCTGGTTCACCATGTGCTCATGCGTCGGTCTCCAATACAACTTTTTATCTGGATCATGGAACTATGGGTCAAATACAACTAGATTCACAGGTATGCAAGATTTTGGAATATTAGTAAGAATGCGTCCTATATTCATCTATTTGGTCTCTTATTGCCCTTGAAAATGATATCAAAATATTCCAAATTCAATTGACTCTGTGTTTAGTAGCAATATCAGTTCTTTTTAGCTATCTTTCTATAGATCTCTATTATATTCAATAAAAAGTTGGTAATAAAACAATTTAAACTCTGTTATTTCTTGATCATGTCATATTTTCTTAAATTTTAAAGGCAAAATTTTTGTAAGTAGGGTAGATTTATAATCCCTGAAATCTGAATCAAATTTGAAATCTTTTTTTTTTCAAAATATGCCAAAAGGATTAAATCTCTAAAAATCTTTTAATACAAAATATAGAGAGTTAATTATTTTAATAATATTGGAATTTA
Source organism: Iris macrosiphon (assembly GCA_036927795.1). Classification (NCBI taxonomy): domain Eukaryota; kingdom Viridiplantae; phylum Streptophyta; class Magnoliopsida; order Asparagales; family Iridaceae; genus Iris; species Iris macrosiphon. Next base: position 46,057,843 of record JAYESA010000003.1, read on the forward strand.
CTCTAATTATAAAATGAAACCCAACACATGCCAACTAGATTGTTTATAAAATTCTTTTACTTAAAACCACATAATGTGTTAAAAGTCTATAGTTATTTTTTTAATGGAATAAACATATTTAATAGGAAACTGGCCCTATAGATAGAAGAATAGTAATTTTATAATAATTGTTATTAAAATTTTATTTAGAGAAGATTAGTATTAAGTAAGTCCTTTAGCTAAATAAATAGTTATTAATGTCTAAGCTTCTCTACTTTTTTCACGTGTGGATTTAACTAATTAGTTAGAGGGGGGATGAACCTAATTAAATAAAAAGGCTAGGTTAATTAACATGTATTCTTAGGCTAAACATGAGGTTGAGGTTTCCAAGCCTATATCTACCCCTCCCATTTGTTTATTAATTAATTCAAAAATATTCTTAGTCAAAACCCAAGTCTACATCTACCCCTCCCATTTATACTATTCATGTGTCTAATGTCCAATATCAAAAAATAAATTCTCGTGCCCAGCCGTATCGACCTTGTGTTTGGCCAAGGAGTGTCGTATCCACCACATTATGTGCCCAGTTCATTACAATAGCACAAATCCAGCCCTCTCTTGTGTCCGACATAGGAACTTAACAACCAATACCACACAAACCAAATTTTCAACCATGTATCCCCGGGTCCGACACCGAGGAAACAGACACATCCTAAACCTTAAATATCAATACTATAAGCCGCACCCTGGCCGAGTCGCCTCTGCAAGATTCAACCAACTTGTGTTAGCCCAATGTTTAAATTTTATGTTTGAATATGGTTAATCGGTTAAGTTTAGCATTATGATAACCATGCAATCACTAAAGTAACTTATACTTCAACTCCGCATTGTCCAAATATTCATTAATGCCCGGTTTTGAGAAGTAGCCGCCCCCCTGAAAGGAAGGAGGCGCTTATCATATTTGCTTATGTATGTTGTTTTGTTCGTCGAACATATACTTGCTGAAAGCAATAAGTAGGACCATTATGGACATATGCAACAAAAAATGATGATGAGCCAAAGACGACGTTATACCAGAAGATTTCTCTGAACCGTCAACGACATCTCCGGATACTCGCGAAGCTCCCAAAAGTTATTCAGATTTCCAAATCTATTTATCTTTAGACAACTACCTTCAAAAAAAAAAATGTGTCTTCAAGTCTGCTCAAATTTTAGAGGATTAGAATCATTAAGTGCTCCTAATTTTATATCTTATTCTATATTTTCTATTTTATTTTATAGGACCGTATGTACATCGGGTTCGCAGTTGGCACTAGGAGATCAAACCCCATGTTAAACAAAAACCTAAACCAACTCAAACCCAACCAAATCCTGGACCCAACATTATGGAATTATGGTGACCGAACTCGCGCTGAACTCGCTCCTAGGACCCACTACTAGAATAAGCGAGATTAGCGACATTTTTAGCGAGGGCAACAGAAAATATCGCTAATATAATATAAATTAGCGACTCCATGTAAAAACGTCGCTAGACGTCACTAATTGGCGACATTTAGCGACGTTTAGCGACTTTTATTTAGTTTTTAAAAGATTAGTCGCTATAAGTTCAATTAAGGTCGCTAAACGTCGCTAATATGTTTCATTTAGCGACGTTTAGCGACGTATTTAGCGACGTATACCTTTTAGACATTTAGTGACGTCATTAGCGATGTTAAAGACGTCGCTAACTTAGCGACGTCCTTATTGGCGTCGCTAAAACGTCACTAAATTTGTTTCATTTAGGGCTGACCCCCCCTCCATTTCCTTCGATCTTTCCCTCTCCCTCTCCCAAATTAGAAACCCCCCTCCGCCACCTCCTTCCTCTGGCTGCCTTCCTGTCACGCCCCAGTCCCAAAATACATAGGACTAGGACACGTAAGCATGCCAGCCGCCTGTATATATGGCAGCTCCAATATATGAAAACCATAATACATGCGTACGCTGTATAATGAACAATAATTCACAAGTGGTAAAACTATCACAAGTTACAGGGTATAATCTAAATCTCATCCACAGAAATTAAATATAAATGAATAACCAATAACCATGTAACTAGATCTCAATATAAATTATCTAAAGAATGACAGTCGGATGAAAACAAATCCACTACCGAATAGAATATAAAATGAACAAGATAAACCCTATATAAATACAACATCTAATCATCCCGAGGCTCGAAGAGAAGACCTCCTCGAAATATAAGTAGCCTGTCCGAATCTGCGCTCCCTCGAATACTCATGAATATCTACACCTGGAAAGGGACCAGGTCCTCAGAGGGACATAGCAAGATACATAGAAGTATGCCATAAAGTAAATACTGAATAAATAAATAGGGTGTGCTAACCATCTAAGTGAATGCAATTTGAGGACAACTTAGTACGTATTTGAAAGTGTAGGCTAGACATATGCTGACGTAATTCACCAATCGTCGTGACTGGGTAGTATATGCCACATATGCCCCCATTCGAGGGCACTCTGCAATAGTCCATCTCCGAGGAGCATGGTATCTGAAATAGTATAACGTCCAACGTTCTATAGAGTGTGGTATCTGCAAAAATAATAAGTGACGCCAACACTCTAAAGAACGTGGTATCTGCAATATATATACGTTCATATCACTCCGTCGAGTGCGGTATCTGTATAGAAGGAGTGGGTGTCCCATACGCCTACTAGTCGTTATCCCCGCCCAATATAGATATACAAGTCGTGGACACGACGTTGATATCTCGTACTATGATGCAAGTCACTATAGAAATAAATAACTAGCTAAATATCGTTACACGTGTTGCTCACACTGATGGCCAGTCGCGCATAAGGCACGCGTCCCTACATAAACTCACTCTGTAACGTGTAATGATACGTGTCAAGGCCTGAGGATTCATACCAATAACTCCACAACTTTAGGTGGGTCCACTAGACACTAGGTCAGACACAAGTCCTAACGTCAACGTCTTCGTTGACTACACCTGAGTCTACTCGGACGCGCACATTTATATAATATTAAAATAAATAAACATGTACCTAAAAATAACTGAATTTAAAAAGTATAACAAGGCAAGGTATACTTGCCTGGCAAGAGAGCTGCAAAATGTATCGTCCAGATGTCAAATGCCAAAAGTCAGAAACTATAGCCTCAGAATGAACGTCTTCGGATGCTGAAATAAATATCATCAATGTTCCCAGAATAAGCAAAATAGCTAGAAAATACTATCCTTTAGCCCAATTTAGACACAGGGGCAAAACGGTAATTTCGATCAAATCGGGGTCCACTAGTGGCCCACTATGCACCGAAAAGCGTGCCAAGGGAAAAGGTCTCTAAAAGGGACAAACTATAGGTCAAACAAACTCTAAATGTCAGTACAAACTCAACGGAATATCCAGATGTCGATTCCGATGAGCCGAACACAATTTTGCCCAAAAAGTCAACTGTGGGACCCGCCAATTGGTGACTTGGTCAACTATCTCAGAATTGTGTGAAAATTTGGTCACAGGACCGGCGCGATACCACGAGTCCAGTGGCACAAGGTTCGTCGCATTCTGACGAGTGTGCACAAAATGCGCACGGCTTTTGTAAAAGTTGTGACACTGGAAATTTGTTGTGGATACATGCTGATTCCGACGCACACACGCGTTCAAATCAGTTTTCGCGAATTCCTACACGACCGGGTATACTGCGCGCACCTTTTGGTATACTTGGTACACAGCAGGGCGGTCCCGTTTGGCGGGGCGCACTCCATTTCATAATTTTTGGAATTTTGAAAAAAATAAGTTTTCTGATTTTTTTACCTGATTTATTTTAACATACAGTAACAAATAAAATATTACATTTAACAGAAAATAAACTAGGTTAGGTGGTCTTCACATACCAACAAGAAAAACTGGATTCGGATCTCTGTGGTGGAAGATACAAATCCGAGAACATGGGTGGTTGCAACATAATTTCTGAAATTTAGAAAGTGGTCATTTTTTCTCGACTTGACGTCAATTTTTACCTAGGTTGGCACGCTGTTCGAGATAAATTAACATACAAATATGGAAGGGGGATATGTGAGGATCATACCGGTGAAGTCGGGGTCGAGTTTGGTCAAGCAAGGAGACAGAAAATGGGACATGAACACAGGTACGCTGTTCATCAGTTTCTGTCTCACGTGCGCGGCGTCGCAATGTGCGGTCGGCTCCGGCGCATGGTGGTGGGCCTTGGGTGGTCGGCGGCGAGCTCCGGTGGCGCGACGGCGGCGTCGAGGTGGAGAGGGAGGATTAGGGTTAGGTATTTGGGGTTTGAGTGTGTACATATAGGGAGAGAGAGAGAGTCGGCGGGGGGGGGGGGGTTTATACGCGGGGTGGGGGGTGCAGTGGTATATAATACCACTGCTGCTGCCGTTGTTTTTCTTATTCTTCTTCTTTCTTTCTTTCTTTCTTACTTTCCTTCTTTACTTCTAACTTTCATATAGGTTGCTACTGCTGATGTTTTCTAAGTGGAATGGTTTTGGGTTCGGGCGGGTTTGGGGTTATGGGTTTGGGTTTGGATCCATTAAGGATCCAAACCCATTATCCTTTTCTTTTTCTTTTTCTTTTTCTTTTTCTTTTTCTTTTTCTTTTTCTTTTTTCTTTATCTAAATAACTAATATATATATATATATATATATATATATATATAATTATATATATACATATATATAGTTATAAAATTTTAAAAATATATATTTGTGCACACCATTAAGCTAGCAACTATCCACAGGGTCTCCTACATGGAATAAATTAGAGAAAATTTATAATGGCTCCAAAAATCTCCTAGATGCACAAATACTTCAAATAAAAATTAAATAAAATCTATTTTCTCTATTTAGCACATAATTACTACAAATAAAATAAATAATTAAAATAAATAATAATAAAAATAAAAATAACTAATACGGTTTATTAAAAATTGGGGTTTCATAATCTACCCAACTTATAAAAATTTCGTCCTCGAAATTAAAACTAAGCCACAGTAGAAAGTCAAGGACGGCATAAGATATAAATTTAACAAAATAATCTCATACCTTGGTCAACGAATAGGTTCGGAAAATGCTTGCGCATGTCGTCCTCGCGCTCTCAAGTAGATTTTCCTGACGCACCATGCTTCCATTCCACACAGACCAAAGGAATAGACGGGTTCCTCAATACTTTCTCTCGACGATCAAGGATTCTCACGGATTACTGTTGGTATGACAAGCTTGACCGAATGGTGATCTTTGAATGGTCGAGAATATGACTGCTGTCTGTCACATATCGCCTGAGTTGCGACACATGGAATACATCAAGTACTCCCTCAAGTGAAGGTGGACGCAAGTTGATATGCCACTACTCCCACTCTTTCTAGCACGTCAATGGTCTAATATACCTTGGACTCCACTTATCGTGCCCTCCGAATCGAATGGTGCCTATGGTAGGTGATATCCTCAAGAAGACATGATCGCCCTCCTTGAACTCCAAGGGACGACGAGGACGGTCTGCCCACTGCTTCTGTCTGTCTTGCGCTGCTCGCAAGTGTCCTTGTATCTTCTTAACTGTCTCTACGGTATTGACCACCAATTTCGATCCCAGAATCTGACGTTCTCCCACGTCACTTCAACACACAGGAGACCTGTACTTTCTTCCATATAATGCTTCAAACGGAGCCATCTAAATACTCGCTTGATAGCTATTGTTGTAAGAAAACTCCACAAGATGTAGGTGGTCCTTCCATGATCCTCCAAGTCTAACATACAAGCCCTCAATATATCTTTCAATGTCTGAATAGTACACTCTGACTGCCCATATGTCTGCGGTTGATAAGATGTACTGATCTTTAGACGAGTTCCAAGACCTTCTTGCAAGCTCCTTCAAAAGTGCGATATGAAATACGAATCCCTGTCTAATACAATGCTGACTGGTATGCTGTGCATTTTTACGATCTGCCTCATATATAAGTCAGCTAAAGCTTCTGTAGACTGACCAACTCTAAAAGGTAAGAAATATGCTGACTTGGTGAGTCGGTTCACTATTATCTATACTACATCTCTTCCACTTGGACTCTTGAAAAAATACGTGACGAAGTCCATAGTGATGTGCTCCCACTTCTACTTCTGAAATTGGAAGTGGTTGCAATAGTCCTGCTATTCTCTGGTGCTCCGCCTTTACTTGCTGACATACCAGGCATTTAGCTACAAAGCGAGCTATCTCTTTTTTCATATTCATGCCACCAAAAGTGCTGCCGTAAGTTACGATACATCTTGGTGCCTCCAGGATGAATATAATGTATCAAACTATGAGCTTCTGTCATCAGCTCCTGTCAAATCTCTCCGTTTGGAACATAAAGACGATCACCACATCATAATATTCCATCTGCTCTCGAAAAATTACTTCAATGCCAAGCTCTTACAAGTCCTCCAATAATTCTCTCTGTGCTATCAAGAAATAAGCTGCTGGCCTCCAATTTAACGCGTTTGCTATAACGTTAGCCTTGCCTGGGTGATAATGTATCTATATCTCAAAATCTTTCATCAATTCCAGTCATCGGCATTGCCTCATATTTAACTCCTTCTGCGCGAAGACATACTTGAGACCTTTGTGGTCTGTATATATCTCCACTCGTTCCCCATAAGTAATGTCTCCATAGCTTCAGAGCAAATACAACGGCTACAAGTTCCAAGTCATGAGTTGGATAATTCTTCTCATGCACTCGTAACTGTCTAGATGCATATGGAATCACCTTGTCATCCTGCATCAATACGCATCCCAACTTTTTCTTGATAATTCACTGTAGATCACATAACCTCCTGATTCTGAAGGAATAGTCAATACTGGTGCTGTGGTCAGTCGCTTCTTCAATTTCTCTAAAGCGGCTTGATACTCGTCGGTCCATATGAATTCTTGATCCTTACAAGTTAACCGGATCATAGGTACTGCTATTCATTCAGGAGTCAGTCAATTGTCCATCCAGGTGAAATCTATTTAGACCCCTGATAGCAAAATAATACATTCCTCATCGAAATACTTGAGTTCTGAACTTGACCAAAGTTACTAGGCAAAAAAATTTATGCTGCCATAGTGATGCATATATCAGAAAGGTAATAAAATGTAGGTAGGTAGTGAAGGGTCATTCTAAAGGTAGCACAGTTTTAAACTGAATCAAATCTAATAATAGAGTTTGGAAATTTTCCAAAGAAATAAACAGAAATGGCTTACAGAAATAATATACTTTTCGTACTTATATTAAGCACGAGGTTTCGTCTTTCCGAAATAAGAAAAGACGGAAAACAATAATCAAGAGTTCAATGGGGAGGTAATAGATTAGAAGTGCGAGGATCAAGGCATTTAAAGAATTCAGTAAGAATTGTCAAGGCAGTTGTGGATTGAAATCCTATTTTGGTAATTCCTATTCACATGGTCGTATCAGTACAGTTATGTAACTGATATGATATACTCAGACATATCTAGAGGGCAAGTACATTCGTCTACTAATCACTATATATCTCAATCCACGTAAAGAAGTTATGCGAATGGCGAACCAAGTGCACTATGGTTTATCAGACCGTAATACACTGATTCTGAAATATATTAGTGTAGTACTCAAATAATACATATATCATGAATAAGCTTGATAAAGAATAAGCTTGCAAAACTAGGCTATAATAGCAGCATAAGTCAAGGTAGTACAGCAAATTTAAGTATGCTAGATTATGATGAGAGAAATTACAAAATAATTCAAGTTCATAAAAAGATAAGACTTTACAAAATCTACAGGTGTTATACTAACGACTTACTAACTCCTGGTCTAAGTCGTTAGTCGACCAAATAGGGGTATGGGCCTCTAAGTTCAACAGTCTTAATAAACAATATAGTCTTATGCTAGTATACAGTTAATGTCATTCAGTTATACTAAAATAATGAGTCAAGAGGACTAGGTGTTACTAGGTTGTGAGGCATATTATCCAACTTAAATTAATAAACTAATACTGTAACTGTCTTTAGGAATTTCTATAAAATAACCTGGTCCTAGTAAATGAAGTAGAACTCTTATTAAGGTACACAAGGAAAATATCTTTGTACTCATTACGGTCTTCTATTGCATTATAATGGTCATCTTAAATCTTAATCGTAGTGATTATAGAACAAGTGTCTATAGTAAGAAAGAAAAAGTTACTGGCCTCAAGGGAAAAGGGGATATAACTCGTATCGAGGTGTGGCACGAGTTACACGATTTAAAATGAAGGGATAATCATTAGGTCATAATCTACAAGAATAACTTAAACTATCAAGTTCTAACTACGTATCACCTAATTTAAAATTCAAGAGTAACCACTGTAATCCTAGCAAACTATATATCCTTAACATAAGAAAAAATTATTTGGCCAAAATCAGAAAGTTTAGGTGGTACGAATCGAAAGATGAGGAAAAGAAGAACCTAATTTAGTTGTCGCACAAAAGCAAGCGCTAAGGGTTCAGAGGAACAAGTTATAAAACTAAATAGAAGACTCTAGATAATGTTATGGTTTCTTGAGGGAAGGTGGTTGCTAATTTCTATGTTCGAGGTATGACCAAGGGAATATTCTATCCATTCCTCTTGGCTTACTAAGGCATTGCTCGGCTATTATAAGACAAGGTGCTAAAGTTGTACCTCTATAGCACTATGTTACCATAAAAAGTTAGGTTCAGTCATAATGTTTAACCTTGGATTTCTATTGGCTCCTCAATACTAGGGTCAAACACTATGGTCAAATTTCAAACTAATCCTAGTAGTGTTTATACTACTCTCAAGTCATACGTAATTACATCAAGGGATAATGGTAAATTAATCTATAGGTAAGTGATGCTAGGGTTCATTAGGTAATACGGAAGGCTAGGATTCATTAAGTATCCTAAACTTAGTGATGTGTCAATGCCCTAGTTGTATTCTTAATATAAATGTTATCCTAAGTGTCATCCTATCAACAGGGATTCCTCTATTCTAGCAAGGGCTATACTCAAGGAATTATTAGGGAAGCATATGAATCAAGCAAGATACGATTATTCAAATAGAATGGATTGGAAGGAAGATGAGTCATAGTCAAATATGGATGAGATCCTATATTCTAATCCTAAGTGCAGGCTTGCTCGATAAAGTAACGTAACCGAGATCATATACTCTGACCTGCATAGGCCACCACTAAAAATATGTCACGCCCCAGTACTAAAATACGTAGGACTAGGACAAATAAGCATGCCAGCCACCTGTATATATAGCAACTCCAATATATGGAAACCATAATACATGCGTACGCTGTATAATGAATAATAATTCATAAGTGGTAAAACTATCACAAGTCACAGGGTATAATCTAAATCTCATCCACATAAATCAAATATAAATGAATAACCAATAGTCATGTAACTAGATCTTAATATAAAGTATCTAAAGAATGACAGTCGGATGGAAACAAATCCACTGCCGAAATAGAATATAAAATGAACAAGATAAACCCTATATAAATACAACATCTAATCATCATGAGGCTCGAAGAGAAGACCTCCTCGGAATATAAGTAGCCTGTCCGGATCTGCGCTCCCGCGAATACTCATGAACATCTACACCTGGAAAGGGACCAGGTCCTTAGAGGGACATAGCAAGATACATAGAAGCATGCCATAAAGTAAATACTGAATAAATAAATGGGGTATGCTAACCATCTAAGTGAATGCAATTTGAGGATAACTTAGTACGTATGGGAAAGTGTAGGCTAGACATATGCTGACGTAATTCACCAATCGTCGTGACTGGCTAGTATACGCCACATATGCCCCCATTCGAGGGCACTCTGCAATCGTCCATCTCCGAGGAGCATAGTATCTGAAATAGTATAACGTTCAACGTTCTATAGAGTGTGGTATCTGCAAAAATAATAAGTGACGCCCAACACTCTAAAGAACGTGGTATCTGTAATATATATATACGTCCGTATCACTCCGTCGAGTGCGGTATCTGTATAGAAGGAGTGGGTGTCCTATATGCCTACTAGTCGTTATCCCCGCCCAATGTAGATATACAAGTTGTGAACACGACGTAGACATCTCGTACTATGATACAAGTCACTATAAAAATAAACAACTAGCTAAATATCGTTACACGTGTTGCTCACACTGATGGCCAGTCGCGCATGAGGCACGCGTTCCTACATGAACTCACTCTGTGATATGTAATGATATGTGTCAAGGCCTGAGGAGTCATACCAATAACCCCACAACTTTAGGTGGGTCCAGTAGATACTAGGTCAGACAAAAGTCCTAACGTCAACGTCTTCGTTGACTACATCCGAGTCTGCTCGAACGCGCATATTTATATAATATTAAAATAAATAAATATGTAACTAAAAATAACTGAATTTAAACAGTATAATAAGGCAAGGTATTCTTGCCTGGCAAGAGAGCTACAAAATGTAACGTCCAGATGTTAAATGCCAAAAGTCAGAAACTTTGACCTCAGAATAAACGTCTTCGAATGCTGAAATAAATATCACCAACGTTCCCAGAATAAGCAAAATAGTTAGAAAATACTATCCTTTCGTCCAATTTGGACACAGGGGCAAAACGGTAATTTTGGTCAAATCGGAGTCCACTAGTGGCCCACTTTGTATCGAAAAGCGTGCCAAGGATAAAGGTCTCTAAACGGAATAAATTATAGGTCAAACAAACTCTAAATGCCAGTACGAACTCAACGGTATGTCCAGATATGGTTTTCGATGAGCCGAACACAATTTTGCCCAAAAAGTCAACTATGAGGCCCGCCAATTTACGACTTGGTCAACTGTCTCAGAATTACGTAAAAATTTGGTCACAGGACCGGTGCGATACCACGAGTCCAGTGGCATAAGTTTTGTCGCATTTTGACCAGTGTACACAAAATGCGTATGGCTTTTGTAAAAGTTATGACATTAGAAATTTGCTGCGGATACATGCTGATTCCGACGCGCACACGCGTCCAAATCAGTTTCTGCTAATTCCTACATGACCGGGTATACTGCGCGCACATTTTGGTACACTTGGTACATAACGGGGTGGTCCCGTTTGGCGGGGCATGCTCCGTTTCACAATTTTTGGAATTTTGAAAAAAGTAAGTTTTCTGATTTTTTTACCTGATTTATTTTAACATACAACAACAAATAAAATATTGCATTTAACAGAAAATAAACTAGGTTAGGTGGTCTTCACATACCAACAAGAAAAACCGAATTCGGATCTCTGTGGTGGGAGATATGAATTCGAGAATATGGGTGATTGCAACATAATTTATGGAATTTAGAAAGTGGTCATTTGTCCTCGACTTGACATCGATTTTTACCTAGGTTGGCATGCTGTTTGAGATAAACTAACATACAAATATGGAAGGGGGATAGGTGAGGATCATACCGGTGAAGACAGGGTCGAGTTTGGTCGAGCGTGGAGACAAAAAATGGGACATGAACACAGGTACGCTGTTCATCAGTTTCTGTCTCGCGTGCGCGGCGTCGCGGTGTGCGTTCGGCTCCGGCGCATGTCGGCGAGCCTGGGGTGGTCAACGGCGGGCTCCGGTGGCACGACGGCGGCGTCGAGGTAGAGAGGGAGGATTAGGGTTAGGGCTTTGGGGTTTGAGTGTGTACATATAGGGAGAGAGAGAGTCGGCGGGGGGGGGGGGGTTGTACGCCGGGTGGGGGGTGTGTAGTAGTATATAATACTACTGTTGCTGCCGCTGTTTTTCTTATTCTTCTTCTTTCTTTCTTTCTTTCTTTCTTTCTTACTTACTTTCCTTCTTTACTTCTAACTTTCATATAGTTTGCCACTGCTGCTATTTTCTAAGTGGAATGATTTTGGGTTCGGGCGGGTTTGGGTTTGGATTCATTAAGGATCCAAACCCATTGTCCTTTTCTTTTTCTTTTTCTTTTTCTTTATCTAAATAACTAATATATACACACACACATATATATATATATATATATATATATATATATATATATATATATATATATATACATATATATACCTATAAAATTCTAGAAAAATATATTTATGCACACCATTAAGCTAGCAACTGTCCACAAGGTCTCCTACTTGGAATAAATTAGGGAAAATTTATAATGGCTCCAAAAATCTCCTAGATGCACAAACACCTCAAATAAAAATTAAATAAAATTTATTTTCTCTATTTAGCACATAATTACTATAAATAAAATAAATAATTAAAATAAAATAATAATAAAATAACTAATACGGTTTATTAAAAATTAGGGTTTCACACTTCCTTCCTCCGACGACCCCCCTCCGACCGCATCCTCCCCCTCCGGCTCCCATCCTCCCTCCGGCGTCCCCTCCTTCCTTCCGGTGACCCCCCTCTAGCCGCGTCCTCCCCCCTCCGCCGTTAGCTCCTCCTTCCTCCGGCTCTCCTTCTCCCTCCGGCACCCTTCCTCCGGCTTCCCTCTTTGGTAAGCTCCTATCTCTCTGTCTCCTTTGTCTGTCTCTATCTTTCTCTCTAACACGATACAATACGACACGACATGACACAACACAATACAACACAATATGACATGACATGACATGACACACACTAACCCTAACCCTAACTCGAACACACACACACACACACACACACACGCACACGGACACACACTAACCCTAACCCTAACCCTAACCCTGCTTGTTGTGCATTGCTGCTGCAGTTGCTTTTCTTGCTGCTGTAGTTGCTCCCTTTGTTGTTGCTGTGCATTCCCATGTTGCTGCTGCTCTTCACTGCAGTGCACAAGAGTGCACTGTGACTCCCTCTTGGCCTGCACAAGACTCCCACATCTCACACTCAATTCCTGGCCTGCCTAACACTCCAACACTGCAGTACACAACCTGTGCATACTATGCACTTATACACGGGGAAGATATCATTGGTGATGTAGGAAAACTAGGGTTTGGTGCAGTAACATTTGGATTGAGCACGAGTTGCTTGAAATCCTGGAGTTGTTCTCTGGTTATGAGAAAATTGGTAATATGTTGCAGTTTGGCAAGGATTTTGATGAAAAATTGTTGTACTGGGGTTGTTTGATTTATTTGAGGAATGGATTGAGCTACTTTAGTAGGGATCATACCAAATTATGGTAGATTTGGTACCATTCCAGCTGGATTTATACCAAATTATGGTATATTTGGTATGTTTAGAGGGGATTGAGGTGTTGCCATGGGTGGAGCATATGGTGGAAACTCATAACCTCTTCTTGACAAAGCCAATTCCTCTAACAACCTATCAAATTTTTATGGTTCAAGTGATGAATTTTACCTTCCAACGCAAGTATCCTCCCATTTGCATCAGGTAGGTATTGATTCTTTGGAGAGATCCAGCTCTGGAGCTATGGTTGCTCGAGTCATGCTCTCTACTAGTTTCAAGAGCATGATCCAAAGGCTCTGTTACCAATTGATACCAAATTGATGGATCCTCTTCCCATTTGGTCAGGAATTGGAGGAGAACAATCACACTTAGCCAAGAAAACTGAATAAATTATAAAGAAACAAAGAACTAAATTAGGAAAGAACTAGGGTTTTTATTCAAACCATATGTATACACACACACACACACACATAGGATATTGTGTATCAAGTTAGAGCGGTTCTTACCTTCCTCCAGAGCATCACACTGTATGTAATGATTTATAGGATACATACTATTATTTTTACAGAAGTATCTAGAAATGGATATGAATTACTATCTGCATCATCGTTCGTGGATGTACAACTGTCATTCTGATGACATGTGTGATGTGCATGATGAATTCATTGAGAGTATACAGCAGTTCCTATAGTTCGCCAAGGCGTTCCCTTAGTACATGGACGGTACCAAAATTAAGTGTCCGTGTGTGACATATCGCAACTTAAAATATCATCCAGAAGTGGAAGTCATATATTATTTGTACTCGAAGGGCTTCACACCGAATTACTATCAGTAGACCGCGCACGGATAACTTGTGTCTCTAGCATCAGAGTCGGAGCCTTATGTGGAGCCGTATATAGATGTCTACGACCATGCTGCTTACGACGACGAGTAGGTGAACATGGTTTTTGATGCGACGGGACCTAGTTTCAATCTGGACAATTATGATGCAGCTGAGGAGGCACCGAATGCCGATGCTGCAAAGTTTATGGAGTTGCTGGAGAATGCAAGAACTCTATTATATCCTGGTTGTGAGAATCATTCAATATTGGAGATGGTTATAAGATTATTGAACATCAAGTCCAATTTTAATATGTCGCAAGAATGCTATAATCGACTGATCGATTTGATTATAGAGATCTTGCCAAAGGGTGCAAAGTTACCTAAAGACTTCTATCGATCTAAGAGGATGGTGATATCGCTCTGGATAGGATACTAGAAAATTGATGCATGTTGCAACGGGTGCATGTTGTACTACAAAGATGATAAGGATGAAGATGCGTGCAGATTCTGTGGTGCTGATCACTATAAGGCCACAGGTAGAGAAAAGTTTGTCGGTGCAAGGAAGCCTACCGATTCGATGCACTAATTGCCTTTGACGCTGTGGTTGCAGCGGTTGTTTATGGTTAAGAAGACTACAGAAAATATGAGTTAGCACAGGCAAAAATATATCGAAGGAGTATTGGATCATCCATCCGATGGAGAAGCATGGAAGCACTTTGATTAAGAGTATCCAGATTTTGTTTTGGATCCGCGTAATATCAGATGGGGCTCTCCTCTAACGGTTTTACCCTATTCGGACTTTCGGGCTCCCAGTATTCATGTTGGCATATGATCGTCACTCTGTACAATCTATGAAGAACAAACGGTGGATTCAAGGTCTAAAGTTTCCAGATGGGTACGTGTCGAACTTGAGAAGATGCATCGACCTCAAGGAGAAAAAACTAGCGGGTATGAAGAGCCACGATTGTCACGTATTCATGGAGAGGTTAATTCCGATTGTATTTCGGAAATTTTTACCGCAGGTCATTTGGGATCCATTAACAGAGCTCAGGATATTCTTCAGAGATCTTTGTTCTACTAAGTTGTTCGTCGATCGTCTAGAAAAGCAAGAGAATGACATTGCGGTAATACTATGTAAGCTCGAGTAGGTGTTTCCTCTGGATTCTTCGACTCTATGGAGCATTTGCCAATTCATCTTTCCTATGAGGCACATATTGGTGGTCCTGTTGGTTATCGGTGGATGTACCCTTTCGAACAGCATCTGAATCACCTAAAGAGAAAGGTGAAAAATATGGCACGGGTTGAGGGCTATATTTATGAAGCTTATGTTCTCGAGGAGATTACAAACTTTTGCTCGACGTATTTCAAAACTCATATTGCTACTAATAGAACGAAAGCTCCAAGAAACGACGAAGGATATCAGGAATCTAATGATGCAATACTCAAAGTATTTAATGCGTCCGAAAAGCCTTCAGAGAAAATAAAGAAGAGATATTGAATGACGATGAGCTAAGGGCTGCTCAGTTGTATATATTTCTCAATGCGACAAGGATGAAGTGGAGAAGCTAGAGGGATAAGTAATTAATACGTCCACATTTACATTATCTTAATATAATAGTATAAGCTACTATTATGCTACTAATCAACAATTTCTTTTTTTTAGCACATATAATGATGAGTTGAGGTCGGTTAGACCCTACATAATAGACGAAGAAGTAGAACAAGAAATGAGATGTCATTTTTCTTCTTGGTTGAGCGCATATGTAAGGTGCTTGGTAATTACTTTTTATTTCTGCACTTGCAAAATAAATAACTTACTATCGCTACTTTGGTATTTAGGTCGATCGTCTAATAACATCCGAGACTGAATCTATTAGAACTCTAGCCAAGGACCAATTACTGCCGTTAAAATATGGGCAAGTTTTTGTGTGAATGGGTTTAGGTTCAAGTCAAAAAATGCTCCTATCAGAGACAGCTTTCTGGATCTTGATTCCACGAAAAATAGTTGTTTGTGTATCAAATCTTCGAACTACAAAGACGTCGATCCAGGCAATAATTTCTTTGACATTTTACGAGAGATTGTGAAGTTAAAATATAATTATGGCATAGAACCTGCTAATATCATGCTATTCAAGTGTGAATAGTTCGATCCGATTCAAGATCAAGGTTGGAAAATTGACAAGCATGGCCTTGTGGATATAAACTATAAGCGTAGATATCAAGGCTATGAACCATTTGTCCTATCAAGTCAGGCTCAGCTCGTGTACTTCATAACTTATCCTTGACGGGGGACAGCGAGGTCGGATTGGTGGGCAATATGCAAGACTAAAGCTAGAAATACCTTTGATATTAACGAAATAGCTTATCAGGAGGATGAGCTACCTCTTATAACAAATATTGTAGATGTGGACTCAACAAAAGTTACTCATTACACGAGTATTAATGTAGAAGATATAAAATTATCCGAAGTGGAAGACGAAGATAAAGATGAAGTAGATGAAAGTGAAGACGAGGAGGGGGAAGAGGAAGAGGAGGACAAGGAAGGCGAACAAGATAAATTTTCTACAGATGATTGAAAATAAAATATTTTTCCTGTAGAATGTAACTATATTTTGACAGTAGAATGTACTATTTTGACGAATATATGTATTATATTTTGACTGTAGAATGTATTATCCATTTAGAATTGTGACACCACTGGTTATTTATTGTACAATTCTATGAATGTTGTGAGATATGCATAATATTTTGACTGTAGAATATACTATCTATTTGTGTATTTCTTTATTTATTATATGTTGTTATCAGGTATGACAAGATGACACGGAGGGTTCGACAGGTCCCGAGGTAGACAAAGTACTCCTCCGGTAATGCCTACTATTGGTTCTGGATCATCGTCGCCCAATACTCCAGTATATCGATCAGTCACATCTCCGACTGCGACGACGTTACGTGGCATCACTCCTGAGACGAGTAGTTTTAGGCATAATAGTACTCCCTCGTCCAGCGTTCCTCCTACATATGGAACCATAGAGAAAATTAGCATGTAAAGGAGGTTGTGTCGACGTTGTCCCAGCATCAACAAGATCCTCCATGCGCACCTTCGGAGGAGACGAGGATAGAGATTTGGGCCGATGGTACAAAGTAAGTCAATTAGATGGTTTAGCATCATATATATCGTGTATTTATTTATTCATCATATATTGAATTTTTTGATCTAAATAATTATCTCTGTATAGATATCGTCCATCGTTGGTTCAGAGACGCCTGGGCCTATTTTTGAGGAACAACTATGGTAGCCCTTGGATCAACTACTCTAAAGCTCCATAGGAGAGGAAGGTATTCTGGTTTGCGCACTTCAAGGTAAAAATATATTATATAAATCCTCTAATTTATGCATATTATATAACTTATCCGTGATGCTCACTTACTAAATTATTTATTGTAGCAAACGTATTTCTATCCTCCATACTAGGCCGAGTTGATCTAGCGGATATTTTCTGCCGTTACCGCCAAGCTTATCCGTGATGCTCTGGATGACCAGAAGTCTCGTGATCGTGCTGGAAAATTGATCCAAGGTTGGATCATGCTTGAGTAGTGGATAACGATGAGGGCTAGATTCGATGATCAGAGCTATAAGAAAAGGTCTGAGAAGGCCAAGGCGGCTAGGCAGAATGCTGCAAAGTGGTATGGTGGCCCGATTCTGATAACAAAATATTTCTGTCGTTTGGTATATTTTTTATTTAAGATATATTATTTTAATATAAGTATGATAAAATGGTAGTAGAAAAAAATATTTAATTTTAGCACTAAATAATATATTTTTAATAGGTAAAGAGGGGTGAGGATGCAAACATGGTGACCGTCTTTTTGGCCACCCATCGCAAGGACGAAAATCTCATTGATGAGAGGACCTCGCAGACCTATGTAAGTATTACTTTACTTTGTGTTCATTTTAATATAACTTAGGCAATTATCGAGTATCCAAACTTTTCTAGGCCGAGTATTTTAGGCTCGTGAGCGGGCGACTGCTAGTACACCTACAGCTGGAGAGGCTGGTACTTCATCGCAGCCTGCTCCAGCTCCGTTGGTGCATGACCTGTGGGTGACTGCCGCTGGTGGTCTCCAGAGGTGTACGTACTACGGTACGGGATCCTATAGCACCCTGGTTGCGACGCAGTCATCTAGGGCCTCCCCGATAAGTGCGCATTCCCCACAGCCCTCGCAGTCGTCGGCTAGAGTCTAGGAGGCCGTTGACCGTCAGATTGTGTCTCTCCGTGATGAGTTTTTGCGAAGGATGGAGGAGCAGCCCCGGTCCCAACCATAGGCGGATGATACGACGCTCATCGTACGATTCGATATGCTCGACCGCAGCATCACGGAGCTCCGGGATTTGAAAAATGATCTTAGAGCCTCGACAGAGCGCAATATGACGGAGCTGCAGGCATCATAGTTATCCATGGGCGAGAGGCTGAAGATGATGCAGGATTCAATAGTTTATAGTAGTACGAGGCTGTTATCTACCATGGATTCTTACAACCAGCGACTCACAAAGTAGAGCGGATACGTCCTCCTAATGCGCCTACATCGACACACACTCCACCGACGTCACTGTCTTCTCCATCGACATCGGTGTCAATTTCACGGGAGCAGTATGATATGTTCTTATCCTTCATGCATGCCGGTGGTCATCCTCCTGCAAATCTGTAGTAGTATAGATATTTGCTGGATATTTGTATTCTTTAAGACGATATTTGCTGAATTCTTTACGACGATATTTGCTGGATATATTATTTTCTTCAAATTTTATTATACTATTCTTATTAAATATATTTTAATTTACCGGTATTGAGTGTCTAACCCAAGGGGGTCGGGAAACCAGAAAATTCAACGGAGGGTTGCTCCGGGTCTATTTGTACAGATTATGAATTAATAAATTACAGGAATAATAGTTTAGAAACAATTCAGAATTTTTTTTATTTATTTTTTCACTATACAATTAGCGATATTTTTAGCGACGTTTAGCAACGTGTAGCGACGTTAATACACGTCGCTAATTACGTCGCTAAGTTGCAATGTTACAACACGTCGCTAAAAATATCGCTGTACGTCGTAACTTGCTGATATGGCAGTATTGCCAGGTCATTAAAGATGTTGTAACGTCGCTATATAAGTCACTAATTAGCGACGTTAAGCGACAGATGAGCATGTCACTAATCTAGCGACATATTTATGTCGCTAAAAAATGTCGATATAGCAACGTTTAGCGACATTTTTCCTTTCAGCAACTAGTTGAAAGGCGACTTATGTAAAACTTTGCTAATTACGTCGCTAAAAGTAATTAGCAACGTTTATTGGTCATTTAGCGACATTTTTTACGTCGCTAATTTGACTTTTTCTGGTAGTGATCCAGTATTTTTAGTTTCTTGAAAAGACTCATTCAACCCCTGGACTAGGAATTCAACGTTCAAATTTAACTCAACGTTCAAATTTATGAATGATGGAGTACCAAACTCGGCCTGAACTCGGTCCCCCTACTAGATTATAAAAAGCTAAGAGTTTCATTCATTTTCAATCAATCCATTCACTTTTATATTATCTATTCTGGAGCTACAGACATTCCTATTTCCAAGAAAACTCGTTTAGCCTTCTGGTGTCAATTGTGATGTCAGTTAGAAGTCTATTCGAGTTGTAAAGCTCGAGTTTAAATTTTATTGAAGTCAGCAAGCTCTTCGGATCAAAAGCTTTTTGTTGTAAGAAGTCGCGAGTCTTTCGGATCAAAGCTCGTGTTGTAAGAAGCTGGAGTGGCCTTCGGATCAAAAGCGTGTGTGTACCATATTTCATAAACAGTAGATCAACACCGAGTAAGAGTTCTCGGGACTGGATTAGTCCTCCACGAGAGAAACTGGTATAAAATCTCGGTGTCAGCGTATTGTGATTTCTTACTCAGCATTATCTTTTTTATATTTGCTATATTCAATATCTGCTATCATTAATTTATTAGTTGGTTACAACCTTCAATTTTTAGTTGGTAAATATTATCATAAACTCTATTCACCCCCTCAAGAGTTGCCTTAACGTCCATCAGTTTGATCTCCACCAACGCCTGGATCTCTAGCCGAATTACTCTAAGCTTCTCTTTCTTTCTTTGTGTTTGCCTTAAGGTAAAGATTATCACAAACTCTATTCACCCTGAGCTCATGCGCAGGTCTCCACCTCCATAGAATCCTCAATATAATCCTCTGGTGACCCTCTCTCTCTGAAGCCGCTGACTGCTCTTCTCTAGGTGAGTCACTCACTTCTCTTTCTTTCTTTAAATTTTCTCTCTCTTAAAACTCAGAGAAATAGCTAAAGTATTGAATTAAAGGCTATGGAAATAATTGGAAAATGTGAGAATTGGTTTGGGCTAGCTTATAGTTGGATTGATCGAAAAAATTCAGAGTAAGTAATTAAATCTTTTAGCCCTCATGGTTTTTATAAAATTCTATTAATTACTTTGTGTTTAGGAGAATTAATATTAGGCTTCCATAGTAAAAGAATTGTGAATAGATTTTATAAGAGGAATATTATGATTTAAATAGGTTACACTGGCGCTTAGTATATTCTAAATGATTTATTATAAATGGACTTATAATGTAAAAATAATCAATAAATAAAAATAGGAGTTTTGCCTAATTCTAATAATAAAGTGTTTGGCCAAGAAGACTCAAGGGATTGTTCTTATGGATTTTATAACCCAAAATAGGAATTCTAAGAAAATATATATAGGATGATATTGAAATCTGGTATTTTAATAGGTTTGGAAATAGTCACAACTTCAACAAATGGGACAAGAGGCAAATAATCCTTGCTCTCAATACATTATAAATGATGCATTTAGTTTCTTATCTATTTCTGAGTCATATTAAGACACGATCCAGACATGAAGAAATACTTGACTCTGCATTATTTATCTTGACTCTGCATCAAATGATATCAAATTATGAATCTTATTGATATTGATTTCTGATTCATCGAAGATGGAAAATGTCAAGTAGATATGTGGTCAAACCATAAGATTATGAAATCATAGCCTGACATACATTGCGCGTATGTTCAAGCCGGAGCAATCCAAACCTTAGTTGGCCACATATCGAAAAAGATATTTTAATATACGTAGATGCTAGGATATCTTGTACATATTTATAGCTTATTTCTTATTATTTCTAGTATTATCGGTTTTATTTAATTACAACATTCAATGTTGTATTATCTGGTTCATTTACTACATTTTTATTGATTATTTAGTATTGTGTGATATTTTTTTATGGATGTACTTTATTCCAATCTTGACTGTATAGTTGACTATTAGATGATGACATGGAGATGACGTTGGATCGGATGATGAAATTTGGAGAACCTAGAAGATTATGATAGATTATTTAATGGATTGATGTATATTTGTGGTTATTAACTAAATTTTTCTCTAGAGATCTCGCATGTATGATGTACTAAAGATGATAGTGGTCTGTAATTATCGTGTGTGTATGTGTAACTGGGTATTAATCTTACTAGTAGTTCACTGTAATTGAGAAGATTAATAATTGTGAGCATTTGGTGACTATTGTGGTATAGACATTGTACTATCATCCATGTTGTAGTGTAGACTGGATGCGCTCATATACTTATGTTCGATCAACTAGGCACGGGTTGTAACATCTCCCTATTGAAACAAAATAATATAGTTATAAAGTTTTAGGCTCAATTTGTAGGAAGGGTGAAAAAGTGGAAGAAAGGAAAAATAGTATAAATATACGATCGGGTATAGTAGGCAAAATTACTGCAAGCCAAAGCGACATGGTCAGAATTATCAAAACAAAAAACAAATACGACATAGAACCTCTATGTGGTCGAGTAAGATATGTGCCATGTAGCATAGACCTCCTATGCGGCTCAAGTCACCGATGCAGCCGAGTAAGCCATGCGACATGATGGGTCATGCGGCTTGGCCACCTATGCGGTAGGGTTATTCATGCGGCCGGATTGACCATGCGACTGGGCTACCCATACGGCAGTGAGAAGTTGGCGCATAGACGAATCCATGCGTCCAACTGTGCATATGTGTCTCTGTGTTCAAGAATTCTACTTCGTCTTCTCTGGCGAGCTTACCATTAATCGATAGTTGAACGTCGTCGAGAAGCAGGGACGGGGCAGTCTCGATAGTGTAGCCCTACCCGTTGGCCTTGGCCTTGCCCTTGCCCTTGGGGGCCTTCTTGGCAACAGCGGAGGAGAAGGATGCTTTGGGAGCCATGACAGCAAAGTGAAAGAAGAAATACTTGAGGGTTTTTAAAGAACCTCTCTCTCTCCTCCACCCCCTTTATTTAGGCTCATATATTCGGCTATGGATAATAATGGTGGCTGTTCGAATCCTGATCTGCCTCGATCCACGTAACAGCAAAAAATGATGGTTCATTAGCTTGGACACTTTATCTTCAGACAATGCAGAATCCCAATAGATCCACTCAGAGACCAAAGGAAATCCTCATTTAATGATCGAACAACTTGTCAAAGACAATTATGCGACAACATGGCTATGTGGCATGTCACCCCTATGTGGCCAAAAGTGCTCGCCTATGCTTCTTTTTTAAAGTATTCCAAAATTTACATTTTAGAAACTTTGAAGGAGGTCTTGTAACCATAAAAATTTATGAAGGCCACATAAAGGTTATGTCGTCCCATCAAAAATAAAACCAAGCTGCAGAGAATCCATATGCAACCTGAAACAACCAAGTCGCATTGAAACTACAAGCGACATGATCAACCAAAGATCTTGAAGCTGCATAGTATACTCTATGCGTCATGAACAACCACAGACCAGGGAGGCTGAATAAAAATCCCCTGACACAGTATTTGATGACTGTCAGACTCTAACACATCACTCGTCATACTGAGACCCTTCAAGATTCGAGACGACTGCTCAGAAAAAGATAGAAAGTCATATTACATATTGATGGCCTCGATAGACGTGCCATACCACGTGCCCATCCCTATGCATCTATATGCCCATGCGGCCTCGCCATCATGCGGCCAGAGTATCCATCCGACCAAGGCCAAATGATAGCTTGCAAGCTGCTATATGCCCATGCGACCTCATCAGCATGCGGCTAGAGTATCCATCCAACCAAGACCAAATGAGAGAAGACATGCGACTTTGACTCTATGCGTCCTCGTCCTCATAAAGCCAAAATGTCCTTCATACCAAGGATGAACGAGAGCACATATACGGCCAAGACAACTATGCGGCCAAGAAGTTATGCGGCCTTCAAACTTGCAATATCTTTTTTTGTCACAACCGAAGAGATCCTTACGCAATTAGTGCAGACCACGTGTCCATGCTGACCAGGTCATACATGTAATGGGTCAATAACGACCACACCCCCATCACCGAGATTGTATCAACCATATATCCCTACCAAGGCTATATGACAACACGCTCATAGTTTGTGGTCCAGTTATAACTGTATTCTGTTGAAGGAGCCCCCATGGGGCCATTAAACAGAGGCATATGCGACATAAATAGCCCGTCAACCTGATGGCTATAAATAGCAAGGGTAGCTTATCTCACAGGGAGGCGAGCAACAGACATGGAAGAGAGAACAGAAAAGAGCTTCCTCACTCCCATATTGGACCGTCAACGGAATAAAAGAGTCACTACATCACTCGATCTCCATCATCATGCCCCAGAATAAAAAATTATACTTAGATTGTCTGTCTAGGAGCTTTTTGTACTACGCCCCTATATGCTCCATTGGAGTAGATGGTCTCCACTATGAAGGGTCCCTCCCACTTGGCTTAAAACTTTTTTGTCGACCTGTGGGTCATGACCATCGGTCTTCTCACTGTTAAGACGAGGTCGTCGATCTGAAATATCATTTCCTTCACTTTTTTGTTGAAGGCTCCAAAAAGTCGTGCTTGATATAGCTCAATATGATGTTGAGACAAGTGGAGTCTTTCATCAAGTGCCTCTAACTCTTTAGACATCGACGATGGTTGTCTTCGACGGTTAACTGGTTGGAGAGAGCTACCCAGAGAGAAGAAAGCACTTCTTCGCTTCCTTAAGACCAATGAGAATGGTGTGCTGCTAGTTGAGTTTTGGACCGTTGTATGGTAGGCCCATAAACATTCACCGAGCTTCTCGTTCCAGACGTGCTTGTTGGACGAAAAAAACTTTTTAAGTAGCTTAATTATCGTTTTGTTGAACGCTTCTGCCAATCCGTTTGCTATTGCATTGTAGGCAGTTGAAGCTATATTTTGGATTCAATTTTTATCGCAAAATCGGAAGAAAGTGTGACTAACAAAATGGGACCATTGTCATGAATGATCCTGTGAGGCAAGCCGAAGCAATAGATGACGTGATATTTTATGAAACTAATCATGTTGGATGTTTTTACTTTTGCGAGTGGAATAATTTTTGTCCATTTGGAGAAGTAATATGTGATAGCCCGGATGAAGCGGTGCCCCTTAGACGAAGGTGGACTGATCATTCCGATGATGTCCATACCCCAAGCTTCAAATGCCCAGGATGCCACGATCAGGTATAAAAACTCTTGAGGGTTAGTAGATAAAGTCAGCATGGATTGGACACATCTTGCACTTCCATGCATAGTCTATGCAATCTGCTACCATCGTTGGCCAGTAGTAGCCCATATGTCGGAGACGACCCTGTAGCTTTGGATCGGGTTGGTTTGCACCGAAAATACCATCGTGAGCTTCACGGAGTGCTTATTTAGCTTTTGCGTCCTATAGGCATCGTAGCAGGAGCCTGTCGTATGAACGACGGTACAACAACTTAGTGGTTGTGTCATAGTAGAACCAGAGGGAGCATCTTCTGACGAGAGTGGCCTCATTTGGGTCATCTGGAAGGATTCCGTAGAAGACATAGTCTATAAACGGGAGCCTCCAATCTTTGATATTGACGTATGTTTCCATAGAGTGGCTTAGCACAACCATAAGTTATTCTTCGAGCAGACTAGTTCTTACCCGACCACTGTGACCAATTGATGGATCTTAATCGGGACTGCCAAGGAAGCTGCGAGACCGACGAGAGCGTCATCCTCGATATTTTGTAGCTGCGATATATGTTCTATAAAGAACCCTGTAAAAGTGGAAATTATGTCAATTGTCGCTTGATGGTAGGGGAGTAAGTCCTCATGCAGGACTTCATACTCGCCATGGACCTGACTGACTATCAATTTGGAATCACCATAGGCTTCTAGATAATCTACTTTCAACTGTTTAGCCAGCTGGAGCCCAATAATAAGGGCGTTGTATTCTGCCACATTATTGAAATATGGCTCTGTGAGTGAGTAAGCACGATTGATGACATAGTCATTAGGAGAAATAAATACTCCCCCCACTCCAGCGATGGTATTGCCTTTGGGCCATGTTCTTGAAGCACCGTCGAAGAACATTCACCATACAGCCTCTCTTGTCGTCGTGTTAGATTCCAAAACTTCGTCTAAAATCTTGTCGTAAAGCTTAGAGGTTTCTGGCACCTGATGAGCTACCAGAAAGTCAATCAATTCTTAGTCCTTGATCGCCTTCTGGGTGACAAATACTATATCATAGGGTGACAGTAGTATTTCTCAGGTGGCTAGACGAGATTTAAGTACCCCAGGCTTAGTCATGAGGACTCTGAGGGGGTCAACCTGTGAAATTACGTAGATTGTTTGCCCGGTCAAATAATGATGGTTCTTTTAGACAACGAAGAGCAGGGCGAGGTACTCCTTCTCGATAGGCTTGTATCTATATTTTGTATCGATCATTATCCTATTTAGGTAATAGATGGGCTGCTCATGACCTTCGTCACTCTTCTAGGCTAATAAAGCACCGAGAGAGTAATCCATTCCTCGCACATAGAGTAGGAAGGGCTTTCCCATGATCGGAGCCACCAAAAATGGAGACTTTGTGAGGTTGTTCTTGATATCGTCAAAGGCTCATTGACATTCTTCAGTCCAAATAAAGGAGACTCTCTTCTTCATCAGCTTAGTAAATGGTTGACCTCGCCCAGAGAGGTTGGATATGAATCACCTGATATAGGCTAAACTTTCTTGCTGACCGCGAAGCTCTCGAAGGTTTTTTGGAGGGTGCATATCAAGGATTACCTTGGTCCTCGCAGGGTCAATGTGAATACCTTTCAAAGTTATGATAAAGCCCAAGAATTTATCGCTGGAGACTCCCAGGAAAGACTTGGTTAGGTTTATCTTAAGTTGATATGCTCGTATTAGGTCGAATACGGTCCTCAGATCATGGAGATGGTCTTTCTGGAGACGGCTCTTAACAGCAATGTCATCAACATAATACTCGACTGTCTTGCGCAGGTGTTTATGAAAGATGATGATAATAGCTCACTGGTATGTTGCACATGTATCCTTCAAACCGAAGGGCACACCACTGTATAACAGTATATTCCTATCGGTGTTCGAAATAATATAGGCTTCTCGTGATCTAGAAATATCTTTATCTGATTCTAGCCCGAGAATCCATCCATGAAGGGCAAACGCTCGAAACCATAAGTATTATCAATCATCACATCCGTGATTGGAAGGGGGACTCATCCTTTGGGCAAGCAGCATTTAAATCGTGAAAGTCTAAGCAGACTCGAATTTTACCAATTTTTTACGACCGGAACAATATTAGCTACCTAGTTCAGATGTTGCTCTTCGCAAATGAAGCCACTTGCTATCAATTTATTTACTTCAGACTCAATCGCGTCCATAATGTCTGGGCAGAACCGCCTTTTGCTGTTGCTTGATTGGCTTAGCGTCCAACAGAATATTGAGCCTATCCATCACGATTTGAGGATCCAAGCCAAGCATATCTTCATAGCTCCATACAAAAATGTCGATATATTCCCTTATCAGCAGGACAAGGGATTCACGCTCTTCTGTGGAGAGATTTTTGCTGATAAAGATGGGTTTAGGGGTAGAGTCATCGCCTAGATCAACTTGCACCACCTCACCTTCAGTGAGAGGTTCTCGCAGCTCAAACCATAATTCCTATTGTGCTTTAAGTTTTTAAGCCCATGGTTCTATTTTGAAGAGCTCGATCTGGTGTTCGTCATCCTCTTCTGGGTCAGTTGACGCCATATTGATAGACAACGTTCGTCTGAGCATATCTTCTATGCTAGTGTCAGAGTCCCAAGCGGATGATTGCGAAGAGTGAGATTGCAATTCGTCCTCTTCCTCTGAATCATAAGAAGTTATAAGAGATGTAAGGTACCCCAAACCATGATCGGTTCATTATTATTACTTCTCGGGCTTGCCCTTGGGAGAAAAGTGATGCAATGGCAAATATCACCCTGTTTCATAGTTCAGGCCTTGGTCACTTTTCAAGTCATATCCCATCTTCTGGAGGATGCGCTTGGTTTGGGTACTTTAACGGTGAAGTTGCATTTTGCCGCTTTTCGGTTCTGGTTCTTCTGAAATGAAGTCCCGATGACCTTTGCTTTTTTCGAAGATAATGGGTGTGTCGCCTCTTTTATTTGCTGGGATTATGAAGCATGGATCATGGTTGTCACGCCCCAGTCCCATAATATCGAGGGACCAGATACGTGGCAATGGCCATCAGCACGTACCGATGGACAAACCCAATTTAATGGATCCATCAGGGCATACTTAAGCTGTAAAACAAAGTCTACAACAATCAAGGAATAACTAATCTCATCCACACAAGATATAAAATATGATCCACAGAATATAAGGAATATAAATCATCAACCAGTCTCAAACACAGTGCTTCGGGGAACAACCTGATAAATATCTGATACAAAGGTTCAACAGACCAAAATATAAATAAATGAATAAAGTAAATACTGAGCATGAAACATAGATGCTCAGGAAAAGTCTTCAGCTAACACCTCGTCCTCGGGTGTCGGTACAACTCCTGGATCAGCTCCTGCTGTGGTCCCGTATACTTCGGGATAGATCTCGTCCTCAAATCCTGGGGACATAATCCATATCCAGGTCCTCAGGGGACATAGCAAGGTACAGAAAATATACAAGCCAAAATATAAGCAGTGCAGTAAATAATGAGAATAATAGGGTAAGTATGTAATCATCTGTGTGAAATGCAAGAGAGAGAGAGAGCATCAATAGTACTCAGGTTGAAACAACTACAAGCTCTATGTAGGAAAGCCGGTAGCAGTGATATCATGAGGTGGTCTAGCTCAGCGGGAGACTGAGTAGCCGACATAATATAGTCAACCTGTAGCCTGTGGGTCTCTCCAGCAATAGATAGAATAATAGGGGAGTACTAAATAACCAGCTAAGTGATATGCAAGATGAGAGCAGCACTAGAACTCCGGCTGACGCCACTACAAGCTCTGTGTCGGGGAGCCGGTAGCAGCAGTAATAATAAGTAATGGGCCAAGCTCGGGCTTCAGAGTCTTGTGCCTCACAATAATAGGGGTTTATATATATGATCAGCCTATAGCCTGTGTGTCTCTCCCCACCCAATATAACCATACGTCTTATGTCCATAACGTCTCATTTATATGTCACGCACTATCATAGCTAATGCAATAAGTCATACATATCTATGAATATAGTATCTTTGTCAAGTCCTGTATCCTATACAGAATCACCATGAATATCTCAGAAAGATCCTGTCACATAAATAGTGTCAAGTGTCCTGGGCATAATGTACTTGATAAGATAAGTACGAGAATGTAAAGGAGTCACGAATGTCCATCTCTAGATGATAATACATAACATCGCGTACGGTGTTGGCACCCGACTAATAATCGGACGCTAAGTACGTCAAACGGTCCTAGGTTAAGCATGCACAGCAATATAAATAAAGTAAGAAAATATACAACAAGAACTGTAAAGTTGGCAAGGTATACTTGCCCACTGATGTATAAGTAAGTCAAGAAAATAAGTAGCAAAGCTGCAGGGTTTGGCAAGGTACACTTGCCTGGTGTTTGAATACCAACAGTTGTCCCTGTATTAGTGGATCCGGTGGGTACTCCTCCAAAAGCTGTAATAAACATCACCAACAGTCTCAGAAGATATCAAAGAGCTAAAAATGTCTGTCCTTAAGTCCAATTTGGACACAAGGGCAAAAATAACATTTTTGGGCCATAGCGGGGTCCATATGTGGGCCACTTTGCACCGAAAAGCTGGTCAGGGTCAAAGGTCTCCAAATTTGCCAAAATTAGTGTCAACAAGTCAGAAACGATGATACGAACTCAAGGATCTTCCAGAATTGGATTCCGATGAGCCGATCACAAAATCGCCCGTTAAGTGGAGCTTGTGGGGCCCGCGATACACGATTTTGTCAACGCTCTCAGAATCGAACCAAACTTGGGTCACAGGACCAGCGTATTGCT
The DNA here is from genome assembly GCA_036927795.1 of Iris macrosiphon. NCBI lineage: Eukaryota > Viridiplantae > Streptophyta > Magnoliopsida > Asparagales > Iridaceae > Iris > Iris macrosiphon. Next base: position 46,087,176 of record JAYESA010000003.1, read on the forward strand.
ATGATTCCGATGGCACAAGTTTCGTCTCGATCCGACGTGTGTACACAAAGTTACAGCGTGTTCCAGAATGGACGGATACGGGGCGTTGTCGGCGGATACGCGTTGATTTTGGTGTGCACGCACATCCAAATCAACTTCTGTAAAATCCCACACGTCCGTATCAACGTCGCGCACGTTTCGGTAAAGACCGCGTGCGACCAAATCTTCCCGTTTGTCGGGGCGCACTTAGTTTTGGGGTGAAATAGGACGTTGGTTTTCCTGTTTTGGGATCGCGTTTTGCGATCACCACAGGACGCGACGCACCGAGCGGGTTACACGGGCATCGAGAGGGTTATACAGTCTATGCGTTGCAACTGACGGAACAGAAAATGGAATCACCAGGAGAGAGAACGGGTTACCTGAACAGGGCTCCGTGAACGATGAGTTCCTGTGTCCGAGTGTCTCCTTCGTGTCCTGACGTGTCCGGGTCTCTGTGAGTCCAGGCTAGGGTTTGCCGTGTCCAAGGCTGGGGAGGAGGATGCCGTCAGGTCTGGGGCGGAGGATACCGTCGGGGTCTGGGGCGGAGAATGCTGTCGGGGTCTGGGGCGGAGGATGCTGTCAGGGTCTGGGGCAGAGGATGCTGTCGGTGGTTAGTCGAGTCGGGGAGGGAGGCTGTCGTCGGGGTCGGAGGCAGACTCGGGTGGAGCGGGGAGAGGTCGAGGGGAGATGGGGAGCGACGGCGTGGAGTCGGAGACGGTGAGGGAACAGGCTAGGACGGAGGGGATGACCGTAGTTGGGTCGGCGGCGATGGGTCTAGGGCGAAGGAAGGAGTCGTCGAGGGGTTCTAGTGTCTAGGGAGATGGAGATGGCGATGGCGATGGCGATGGTCGGCCTCGGCTTCGGGGACGGCGCTGGGCACGGCAGAGGGATGTCCAGAAGGCGGCGGTGACGGATTTCTAGGTTTGCGGCTGGGCACGCATGCTAAGGAGGGGAGTTTTATACTGCTACAGTAATTTCGACGGCTAGGGTTTCCCATTTGGGTTTTGGGCTCGGGTCGGGTTTGGCTCAGATCCGACCCGACCCTACCCATTATGCTATTGTGGTTCAGTCAGGTTTGGGTTTGGTTTGGTATGGTTTGGTTCAGGTTTGGTTCGGTTTATATATCCAATAGTTTTTAGGACCTTAAACGCGTTTCCGGAGTCTAATAAATTCACAGAAAAATATCCCATGTCCGATTTTCCATTTTACACTATAAAATATTATTTCTATAATATTTTAACATCAATTAACTGCATTTTAAAATCCTTTGATCACAATCACCTTGGTTCTTCATCCAGAAAAATACCGAAAGTTGGGGAAAAATTACATTAAAATTATTCTGAAAAATCAGGGTGTTTACAATGGCTAGGGAGGATTTGTTCTACTGTGTGAACCATAGTTACCTATGTGTGCACGTGTAGACCCAAACCATATTCTAACGAATATATGGCATTTTAGTATGCAATAATAGAGTAACTCAATGATATCCCTTTATTGAGAAACACTACCAGAATAATTAAAATTAGCGACGCCTGAAAATGCCGCTAAATGGGCTAAAATGTTGCTAAAATAAATTAGCGACGTACATAGCGACATTTTAAGGAAGTCGCTGTTAAGCTAGTCGCTAACAGGAAATACGTCGCTGATGAGAACATAAAATATTATTTTTTATTCCTTAATGTATACTCCTTTATGCTCATTAGATGTCTAAATACACTCATTATTTTTATATTTTGATCTAGGATGCAATTGGAGTCACTAAATGCAAAATGGAGCTAATTATCAATTCTGGACAGTTTTGATACCTTGTAGCAAAATGGTCATAACTTGCTCATCCGAAGTCCAATTGAGATGATCCAAATTGATTCTGAAAGCTAAGTGATAGAGGCACAATTTTGCTGTTTTGAGTGTTCCGATATTCTGGTTCCATCATGGACCAAATCACGCTTGAAAATTGAGTCAACTATACTGTGCACAAAAAGTGGAGCTGAAATAACCATTTCCCAACTTATTCAAAGATTTTATTTTATTGTTTGGGTTGTTGTAACTATTAGAGGATTTATGGGAAGATATTGTGATCTTCAAACACTAATTTAGAGTCTATAAAAGGGATAGAGATCAGGAGGAAATGATGAACAACCCACAACTCTTCTTCCTCTTCTCCAATATTCTTTTGAAGTTTTCTTGAACATGCGGAGCTAAAAGTCTTGTTGGTCGAAGAAAAAGGAAGCCTCAGAATGAATAAAAACTTGTGAGATCTAATTTATGTTTATATTTTTGATTTGTGCTTTAAGTATCGAATGTTTTCTTGTGCATATTTTTATGATTATCTTGTTTAATGACTAGGATGCATACTAGTTTATTATTCATGACAATCTAATGCTAAATTAGATATCGAATCCATAATTGTTCGATCCCTCTAATTTGTGAAGCAACCAAGATTTAATGAACAGCTTTGTTTTATTAGATCTTAGGAGGAAAACTTTTGACAAAATTAAATGCAACCGCGTGTGCTTGTGTTGTTTTGCTTCATCGATCTCATCGAGTTTAATACGCTACTAGATTAAACCTTTAGCGCTTGTCTGGGGTTATTTAGTAGTTAAGGTTAATTAGATCGCTTGTTTTTAATTAATTGTGGCTGAAGGAGATAGGAAAATAATTCCAACGATGAATATTCAAAGTATGAATTAATATATACTTGCATCGATGATCAGTTTTAAGATTCCAATGGTGGATGTTGACTGAGACCAACATTTATTTCTTTGATTATTTTAATACTTTAATTGTTTTTAGCACTTTTTAATTTGCTTTGATCCAAAACTCTCCACCCCCCATCTTATTTCACATAGCATAAAGATCAAACTAATTACTCTTCGTGGGAACGATCCTTACTCTCACTACTACATATTACTTCAAGAGTAAAGGTTTTATTTTTGGGTGCCTACGACAGCACGTCAGTCGCAAAACGTCGCTATAGCGATGTTTTCTACCGACGTACTTGCGTCGCTAATATTTTTCTTAGCGATATTTAATGACTCAACGCCGATAATTTAGTGACGTATTTTGTATCGCTAAACGTCGCTAAATTAGCGACGTATTCAGCAACGTATTCAGTAACGTATTTAGCGATGTAATCAACGACGTATAATAACTTCGCTAAACATAGTTAAACGTCGCTAAATTTTCAGAGAAAATTAAAAAAATGTTAAAAATTATCAATCTTCCTGCAGTTTATGAATTTTTAATTATAAATAGTCCCGAAGCAACCCTCCGTTGAATTCTCTGGGTTTACCGACCCCTTCGGTGGAACACTCAACACCGATAAATTAACATACATTTAATATGAATAAAAAGTATGACAGTCACACAATACACACAAATATTATAGACAGACCCGAAGCAACCCTCCATTGAATTTTTTGCATACAAAATAACAAAAAAAGTATATAAAATATCACAGTCACATAATACACACAAAATAAATGTATCACAGTCACACAAAATGCATAATATAAAAGTATCACAGTCACATAATAACCACAATAAAAGTATATAAAATATCACAGTTTCAATCTCGAAGATATCCAATATGCTGGGGCACATACCAGTCCTTCAAATACTTCGCATAAACAACGTCTATGTGATCAATCTTCGCTATAGGTGCTGGGTGACTAGAACTCCCCCTCTGAGCTGGTGCCTGCCCAACAGTAGGAGGCACAACTTCCTCCATAACAACCGCTTCCAATTTAATAGCAGGTGGTATCTCTTCCTCCTTAACATTCACTTCCTCCTTAACAGTAGGAGGCATCACTTCCTCCTTAACCGTATGATGTGTCTCTCTCAAGCAACGTGCATGTGCTTGGGTCATGGGTGCCATCTGGTAAGATAGATGAAAACAAAGAAAATAATTGATAACAGATATAAATATATTGTCTAATATTAAATATTGTGTAAATTTTAGCGACCTGAATGACCCTTCCATCTAAGGAGGTTCCGAAGTTGAGTATAGTTAGTTTAAGCAGCATCATGTTCTATACTGTGATATTCTACGTTCTTTATGGCACATATAAAGAATCAGTTATTACTATTATATGTTATAAAGTTTTCCATTGTTTGATACTTAACTCTTCATGAACTTATAACCTTTCGTTTCAATACCATTTAGCATATTTTTATTTGATTGCTTGGGCCAATCTTATGTTAACTCTCTATTAGAACTAGTACTCAATTATACATGAAAGTAGAGTCCTGTGTTCAGGTTATTTTGGTTATGTGGATCCTTAATATCTTTTGGTAAAGTGAGTGTAGAGTCTTGTGTTTAGGTTGTTGTATGATCGTGGGGGTAACGTTAGATGTGCAGTACTTGGTAGTAGCCAGGTTCATGTGTGCAAGAAGTGCACATTAGTGCATTATGCTGAGGATATAAGAGTGTAGGAGTGTCCAGTGTGTATGTTTCCAAGTGCTGTGAGTGTATGCAAGTGAGGGGTGAGAATGTGACAGGGGTAAGGTTGATTAGTTATTGTTGTTGTGCTTGTTGTGGCAATGTGACAGTGTATGCAGGTGAGGGGTAAAAATTTGAGAATGTGTGTATGTTTTCTAATGGTAGAGTAGAAATAGCTCTCAACTAAGCAAAATGGAAGAAAAGTTTTAAAATAATTGACATAAAACTTTGGAACGAAAGATCAATTGTTGTTGCAATATATAGGCTTGAAAACTTTAAGAACATTGACATGAAAACAAACTGACATTATTTTGGCCAATTCTGTCAAAATTTTGGCAAATATCAAAAAGTTTCAACAAAATTTGGCCTCATTGAGAAGGTTCAACCACTTTGAGAAGTTATGAACCAAGACAACCCGAATGATGACAAAAACTTGAAGAATTATAAGACATCGTTTACTTATCAACAACATCCAGCAGTTTTTGATACATTCTGCTCAAATTTAACCCGATATAACTACTACATCCTGATATTTTGGCTGTTTAAAGATCCATAAAAATTCAAGTAAAACATAATATGTGAATATGCTCTCCTAACATAAACCATATGGCCTTTGACATTTCTTGATACATCCGTAATTTCCTCATCTCTTCAATAGATTATAAATTAAAAAAAAAGTACCAAAATAACCTTATTCATTAAATGATCAATTTAGCTTGGGTATAAAACTTAATTTGTGGTTTGTCATGGTTTGTCAACTCCCACAATTAATTCCTATGCCATACAGCCATCAGGGGTGGACACACCATAGTCCGAGGAGGTTTGCCTCTCCCTTGAGTTTTTGGTTTGTTCTAACAATCTTTATATGCCATATTCTTTAGTTAATTTTCTTTTCAATCCAACAACAAAATGGTGGCCTATTGGTAAATTAATGAAGTTATAAGAGGTCATGGAATCAATACCCGTAATCACTAACCATATTATGAACGGTTTATAATTATGTTCTTTATTTTTTATAAATTTATAAAGGATATGATGTCAGGCGCCAGTAAGGCTTGCTACTTATATCTTGGAAGATACAGGTTCGAGTCACAAAAATAATATTTCCATATTATATGTTGGTAAGGCTTTGTACATCTCAACTCTTCCCAAATCATGCTTGAGCAAGAGAGCCTTGTGGACCTAGAAGGCCCTTTATGTTTTTTATAAATTTATATACTATCGCCTTAAAGTTTGGAAGTACTATAATGAGTTGATATTTATGTTTTTTTCCTTTGAGAAATTCACTATAATGTCGCCTCAAAAATGGCAAAAGCGTCTGAATCATGCCAAAAGATCTCTATTCCGTAGAGAAGATCGAAAGACAAGAATTGCATAAAGAGATGCTTGGAATAGGTCACATAGTGAGTGGTAAATGGACACAGCAACCATCTCGACATAATTGGAATACACTCTTTCATCTATAAACCTAAAAGAAAACTCCCACTTGAATTCGTTGGCAATAGACAATAAGTGCATAAAAAAGACCCCAACGCCTTGATTTCTTTTATATTCCTTGTACATATGAAGCCTACATGCCAAATTGGTCATTGTTCAAGGTCCTTAGTTAATCATCTAAACCTATCATGTATATAGCATAGTATAGAAGAAGGTACCCTAGTTTATTATTGACTCAAAATAGGGCACTAATGGCCAATCTTGAGTTAATTGTACAATTTCTTCAATGACAAATAGAACTTTAAGGGAAAAAAACTAAAACACTACTAAAATCATCTAAGTCCTTACTGATGTAAAGAAGACTGAGTAGCTGGATCATGTAAAAAGGACCAATTTTTCTACGTCTAAATATTAAATATAGGAAATGTGCTCCAAAAACCAATCGCTAAACGTCGCTAAATGTTGCCAAACTGCGACTTATAGTGATGTTATTCTTTGGAGTAACTGATATCTTTAATATTAGCGACGTATTACTTTGATGTTGCTAAAAAATGTCGCTAATCCCACAATTTTTAGTAGTAAAAATAACGTATCGTTTTACATCATCTTAAGAAGGCGCATCAGTGGACGCCACGACGTACTCTTCCAATTCATCTCCTTCGGTGACCATTAGTGAAGCTGACGGTGACAGAGCTTTCCTACGGAGTTTGACTACCAGAGGTTTGGAGTTTTTACCGCGGGAGGATCTTTGTTCAATGGATGTCCCTGTCTCCGGAGTTTGACTACCAAAGGCTCAGTAGTCTTTCCATGAAGCTTGACTACGAGAGGAGCAAATATGTGGGTAGGACATCTTTTAGGATAAAATTTTAGAGGTTCATCTTAAGCCGAACTAACCTCTGCTTTGTCGTCAACGTTATTGCCTCCCTCATCCATGTGGATCCGTTTATGAGTTAGAATAATAGGATTTGACACCTTTAAAAGGTTCAACGTCTACAAACTCTGTCTTAACAATGCTATTGTTGTTAACATACTTCAAGCACTGATGAAGAGTTGATGGCACGATCATATACTCTTGTATCCAAGGGCATCCCAGCAGAATATTTTAGGAAACCTCCATATCGATGACGTAGCAAGTCACCTCTGTTCACAAGTCGCCTATTTGATATTTCAAGCGAATCTTTTCCAGAGGATAACTCCTTCCGATATTGAAGCCATTGATGGCCTTATTGGTCGCTGTCAACCGATGCATGGGGATTTCCAAGGTCTGGAGTAGACTCCGACGAATGATGCTGAGGGATGAACCTAGATCAATGTGCATCTAGTCCACCTTAATGGCGTCGATATACCCTGTATAATACATGGGTCTATCATGACTGTTATTTTTCAGTAGCATGTCTTATTATGAGAACGTGATATTTGAAATTTCCTCCGTCATGTTGTTACAGTGGGGAGATGTAGCGGGATCCTCGGTCGGCGGCTTGACTTGGGTTAGGTAGGAATCAATGTTCTATAGTGTCTCACTCAGAGGGTCACGTATCTCTTTGGAGAGATAGAGGAGCTCGAAGAGTGATAACTTTGCAGGAGTATTGGCAAGATGTGCCAATATGTCAAAGTTATAAGGCTTCTCTAACTCTTGAGTTACATCTTTTCTCAAAGGCTTGTCAAAGCGAACCTCTTTCTGCTTCTGCCTGTCTTCTACGAGAGGTGGAGATGGACCTGGCTTAGACGCCACTGGATCGATGGGTATGATAACTGGAGTTGTACTGTCATCTAGAGCCACATTGTAGTATCGCAGATAGGTCTACCATGACCTGGTTACCCCAGTTAAGGCTTCATTAGTCGATGGAGAGACCGTATGACAGGACTTGGCCTTCTTTTCTTTAGTTTTGGCCGCGGGAGGTACTGTTTGTTGTATCAGATCTGGGATGAGTTTGGGTGAACCCACATGAGTTTGTCTCATGGAGTGGTGAGTGGTACCAGCCCGGCTGCTCGAGCTGGAGGGAGGTTAACAACCTTTATTGTTGTCTTAGGTATAAGGACAACTCGATCTTGGGCTTTTATCGCTACAAAGTTATCAAATTGGAAGGGAGACCATGCTGGCAGTGACTGTCTTGTCCTCAAACTATAGAGTAAGATATTTGGAGTCTAGCAGCCGTTGGATATGCCTCTTCAACACGTACAGTCTCGTGTTGGATGATGGATGTATCGGTGGTAATGGTAGTATTTAGGGTCATCCACCTTATCTGCCTCTTCCGATCGTTTAATGTCGGGTAGGTGTAGTTTGTTACCTTTCATCAGTACATGAAAAATCTTAAGGACATCATCATCATCGAAGAAATAAGTTTTCTTCGGCTTGGACACTTCCGTCAGCCTATTGACGATCATGGCCGGGATTTTAGATACTTGAAAGTGAGAGCTTGCTTTCCTTTATTGTCATGGCCATTGGTGTTGACGTTATTGTTGAAGTGACGGTTTTCTCTTTCGTCGTCGATAGGGAGCTAAAGTCCTAACAGACGGGCGTCTTTTGTATTTTCTCTATGGCGGTTGCGCTTATGATGAATGTTGTCCAATCCTGAAGTGGGACTGAAGTTATCCACAGCTTTACTGCAGTCTTTTTGTAAGTGTCCATCAAATGATTATCATGGATGCCCAGGGACACTTTCATTGCCACCTGCCTGAACAGTTTAATGTATTCTAGAACAAGTTCCTTTTCTCTTTGAACTTTGCCCATGAGGGAGCTCATAGTCATCTTTATTCTACCATCGTAGAATTACGCGATGAAGAGGCGTCGAAGTTTTAACGATGAAATATAGTTGTCTGGGAGACTACAAAACCAGTCGTATGCTACTCCAGTCAGATTTTCGAAGAAGATTTTGGTAAGGAGGGCATCGTCACGCGGTAGATGTCCCATCATTGAATCGAAATAATTCATAAACTGACAAGGCGATATCTTTCCGTCGAACGGGATAATTGAGTGCGTATTTTACTTAGGCGGGTACACCACATTTTTCCACTCGGGAGGATAAGATTGTCATATTCTGAGTTTCTGAAGCGCATCTCGGTTACTCATCAGATCAAAGCGAGCTCGCAGTTCCCTAACTTCCCGGATTGTGTCTTGAGCGTCGTCGTATTATAGGGGAGTGGATGACCGCAGCAAGGTGTAAATGGCTCCGATGGTAGGAGCGGGAGCGATCGTACTTGACTCTCCATTGTTTCCTGGTTCTTGGCTAGCTTGCTCCAAGATTCTTGGTGGTTATGGGACTATACTTGCCCGGAGGTCCAGTAAGTTTGTGTCAGAGTTTGCATTGTGGCACTCATGGCTTAAATAATGGCTTCCAGTGCCTCAATACGCTATTGATCACTGGAGGTTTGATCGTCTCGTGCCATGTATGCGGGCATTATACGGGAAGAGATGGATGGAACTATGGAAGCTTCACTTTATGACACCTGAGTCTCGTTGTCCTTAAGGAAGGTGAGCATTATCGTGCCGTCTTTGGAACCTGGAGGATTGCTACCCCAGCCTTGACTGCTACATTATTCTGGTAGGCTGGGCTTCCCTAAGGTAGGTTATTGTCTGTTTCTTGAGATTCACTATCTTCCTGGAATGAGGCATTGGTGTGGACCACCAGAGGATTGCTACCCCCATCTTTTATCTTTGAGCGGGTACCATGAAATACTCCCTCGGTGGGCACTGATATCTTGGTGCCCTTGTGTCGATTCCTCGATCCCCTAGCCAAGGCCGGCAGGTTGGACGAACTCTTCTTCTTAATTTTTTTCATAGGAGATCTCCATGTTGAGCAATATGAGGCGAAGGGCAGTTCCTCCTACTCTTCGTGCATTTATTTTTCGAGGATCTATCGTACTGATACAGTTACTTGCAGTCTTTGGAAAACCGACTGTCTAGTTGAAGGAATCATTATTTTAGTATATCAACAGTTGATAATGACGCTGGCACAAGTGTGTCTATGAGGAGATACTTTATGTGCAAGAGTCGCATCTATTATCTTGTGCTTGTGACTAATCATATTGCGCAAATCAGATGATGGAAGCTTCACTTTCACATCCATTTCGTGCACTCGGCCAAACCTTGCTCATGGGTGTGATCTTGAACGTTTTGCTCCCTGACCCAGTTCTTTTCAGAGACTGCACCTGGATCATTTATGGAAGACTTATTGTGCGATGGACCCACTTTATGCATACAACTAAGCTGGGAACATAGGTCTGTCAGCTTTGTTTTTGCTCCCTAACTTAGTTTTTGCGCAAAAACTGCACCCAGGTCATTAGTGAAAGACTTAATGTGAGACGGACCTATATTATGCGTAGAGACAAGTTTGGAGCATGGGTCTATCATCACAGTGTTTGCTCCCTGACTTGGTTCAAGAGCATATGCAGCGCCTATGTAATTTTGGGAAGACTTGAAGGGTTGACCCACATTTGGCGCATGAGTGCATGGGTCAACCCCGATACAACTTTCCATCAGCAACGCGCATGACAATCAATGCTGCATATTTTTGGTGGACTGTCTGCGTAGCCCCTCAACCGCGCATGGCTTGAGTTGGTTTGGAGATCTTCGAACTAGCATTTACAGGCACATAGTATAGAGAATCCATATTGGTGCCATATGAGACCCTGCCGAAGATAGTCTTTCTGTAGTGTCTCAAATCCAGATACGATCGGGATGCGCACTATATAATTGGGCTTGTGGCTAGTCTGTCTGAGTTATAGCTTCGTATTTAGAATATTCGGCATCCTCTTGCCACGGACAAATTATAATGATTCTTTTCAACTCATGGATAGGCCTCTATTGAAACGAGTCCAATAGTTTTTATGTTTTGTTGCTTGATTTTCTTGATGTCGCTTTGGGATTTTATTTTGGTGTTGTTTTCGATTTGCTTGGTTTTCGCTGTTGGCTTTCTTTCTTGGAGCTTTGGTTTTTGGGGAGTTTGGGAGGAAGGATAGGCAAAAGAATTCTAACCCAGTGCTCGTGCTATTGCAGGTCTGCATAACTGAGGTTTGATCGTGCTAGGCAGGACTCCTTCTTTCAGCACTTTCGTTAATCGGTGAGTGGTTCAGACCCTTCTTTCCTACTTCTTTATGTCCACATCGCTAATGATTTAAATATTCAATCGATGATGCCCGATTGAATGCCTAGGAACTCCTTAGCTATAATGCATGCCAGCCACTAAGAAAGGAACATGAGAATTATAGACTAACTTGTATATTCATGTACACGATCTAAATACGAGGTCGGAACTGAAGCTGCAGTTGTGGTTCGAAAGTATTGGTTGCGGCAGTTGTGGTTCAAAAATAATGGAACTGCATGATAGAATACGGCATCTAAAATATTGGTTACGGCCTGGTGCCTCAAAAGTTTGGACCTACGGGACACCAAAATCGGAACACGGCTTTGAGTTAGAGAAGTTAGCTTGTTCATGGAGATAGCTGCATTCAGGTAGTTATGACGCATTCTAGGCTAGCCTTCTAGCATACATAACTGTTTGATGCAGAGATAGACAGGAAAAGAGAACCTTATTTATATATGCAAAATGTTGCCAACTTTGAATTTTTATTTTGGAGGCATGAATTTTCAATCTATACAAGGTCATAATGTATGGACGACAAGGCTTATCTGATGGAGCGCGCCCTACATTTTGATATTTTATTTTGTAATACAAACCAAGTAGCCGAGAGGTGCATCAAATATAAATTTTATGTAAATTACTCTGAATTATCAATGAAAAGTATGTTTTCTTCCTGAACTTTGTGTTCAACTATCTGTGAATGTGTTTTCTAACTTGTGTTTCAAATAGATTTCTATCACTGCACATTCTTGCCTTGTACGAGCGCAACTTCAGGCTCGTACGACATCATGCCCAAGCGAGGAAGATTAGTTCTGCAAAGAATCCAAGAAAGGACGATCGACCCTTGCGGGATTAGGGTATGACATTGTTGGTATCAGAGCACGGCTTCACTTTCTTGGATTTTTAAAAAGATATTCTAGAAGTTTGATGCGCCTCTCGATTGAATGCATTCTTCATCCGCTGCATGAGATGAATCACCCAATACAATGATCCCATAGATAAAAATTATCATTTTTGGAGTGATGACAAGCTACTCTCTTTTGTAGCAATGGCAAAGTAAAATACTACCACTGCAAGCAGTACTCAGGCTGTCCAGAATGATCTGCAAGTTCTAGAGAATCTGGAGGGGCGGGTTCAAACGATATGATGAAAAGGCTCATGCATCTAATGGAGGTGCAGCAATAGCAAGCAGCCACTCTACAGGCACAGATTTAGGCACAGTTCACTGCTCAACAAAAGCAAATGGATACCATAATATAATTGATCACATATTTGGTGCCCAGTAATATCACAGCCACGGTGACACATATCACACCACAAGCTGTGGTGGTAGAAGATAAATCTGAGGAGATGTAGTGTAAACCCCCTCACCCAAAATTAAGCCTACTTGGCTTCGATAGCAAAATTAGGGCTAGTTTGTATCCGATTGAAAATAGGATACGACATTTTTATTTAATTTTTAATATTTATATCACTTAGCACGCCTTATCGTTTCTTCGACAATTGGAGCACTACACTAGCCATTGCCTTTCTACCAACTTCACACCCTTGTCCTAGACATACCCGCCTACTATTCTGACCTTGGTGTAACTTATAATTATGCTCTCTTGTGCTATATTTTAGTCACATAATAAATATCGCGGACGTTATTTCCTAATGTTAAATAAATTCTAACTTTGTACCCTTGTGCGTTCCAATCGAAATTGGAGACACAATCTAGACAGTTTTGTGCAAACCAAATTTAGGATAATATTCTACACTGAATCCTCTACGTCCATGACACTTGCGTAAATCTAATTTTAGTCCCATGTAATTCTAATAATTTCCCGTACGCCGTGCGCATTAATTTAAATTAATTTATTCCAATTTCCATCCTTGTGCAATTTTCTAATTTTTGGGACGCTTTTATGCAAAAGCGCATTGAGGTGTCCACACCATTGGACAATACATGAAGAAACTCATTTTTTTCCATCGTCGAATTTTTTCGTAATTTTTTGGTGTATGCAACGCACAAACATCGCCCCATTTAAATATATCCTTGTATTTTAAATAATGCGAATTGGAGCCTCTAATTATCCCCAGGTAAGACCAAGGCCCACTCCAAGGAGAGTTGACCAAGCCTACATTATCCTAGGTCAAACCCCCAAACCCAAATTTCATGTGTAAATAAACAACTTTTTCCCTTCCTTTCTTTATTTTCCCAAAACACCAAAACCTAAACTACAATACCTAGCCGACCCCCCTCCTGCTACTGTTCATCATCCCTTCCCTCCACGTTCGTCCTCGCCGGACTCCGCCGTAGCCACCTCTCCTTCTTCCTTCCTTTCTCCGGTGATTTCCCCCTCGCCACCGTCTCCAACCCTACATCGTCTGCACCACCTCCCCGCGATGACAGAACCCGCTCGCCTGAAGCACGGCCGACCTCGCTATACATTTCAGCCACCCCATCGACAACTCGACCGGATCCTCTCCCCGAGTTTACCCTCCTCTCCTCCGTTTCCCCACCGGAGTTGCCTCCCTCGTCGACTGCTCTCGACCGGATCTTCCTCCTCACCGGAGCCCCGACCCGACTGCACCAAGATCTTGCCGGAGTTCACTGCTGTCCACTGCCCCCGCTGACTGCTACTCAATCGACCATACATCCCGCAGAACCTCCCTGAGCTGACCTCAACCCCGTCGCCTCCTCCCTCCAGTGAGCCACCCCGCCAAGCAGTCCCCCGTAGCACGATATCTCCTTCGCCGTATAACCTCTTCTCTCCTCGACTGAACGTCCTCTGCCGCACCTGCATCTCCTCCACCACGACGCCCAGCCGGAGCATATCTCGACCTATTCCTGCCTCCCATCACGACCGGAATACCACCACCATTGCTATCTACCTCTCCCTGCTCTTCTTCTTCTCCCGGGAACTGCCACGAGCTCCTCAGCCGAGCTTCTCTCCCCGCTGCACGAACAACCACCACCACTATTGCCATCCTCAGCCTCATGAATCAAACATCTCCTCCGTCCATACCTCCATAAACCACTGCGAACACCTCCTTCTCCGGTTTACCAACACCACCAGCACCACCTGCATCGACCATACCCTCTCGGCTCAAACTGCCTGGATCCCTGCCACGACTGCAGTCCTCCGTCACCCTTACCGAATCTCCCTGTCTTCTCTCCTACGCCCTGTCATAAACTCCTCTCCCTCGCAACACTCGACCCTCGCCGGAGCAGCTCCCCTGGCCGGACTTCGACGGACACCATCCCCATCATCATGATCATCAACATTACCACCATGGCCATTGTCATCCCATCATCACCATCTTCCATTAATATCATCATCTTCATCTTCACTACAACTCACCATCATCCCATCATCATCGTAATCATCATCATCATCACCTCATCGTTATCTCATCAACGTCGTCATTATTATCATCGTCACCATCATCGTCAACCTTACCGTCGTACCCATGTACGTACCCCGAGGTACGAACCTGTTTGTCTTCTCCTTTTTATGTGTGTTCGTGTGTATGCCAGTAGGACATTAGTATTGATGTACCACAGTTAGCGGATATCGAACCTTGAGTCGGTAAACCCAACTCGCGTTCGTGCACGAACATATACGATTACGCGGATATCATCCAATCTGGTATATATACATATATCTAGTATATGTATATTTAGTTATTCATTAGCATATTATTAGTTGGTATATATATTTATGTACATGTTTAATATATGTATTCAAATAGTTATGTAAATAAATTACTGGTTATATTACTATATAATTATATGGATATATATGTATTATATAATTAAGTAAATGCTAATTGATAATTATGACTATATATATTTAGACGGTGCGGCCCTAGGACATGGTGGACTATCCCATACTTACCTTGACCATGTAGACCCTAAGAATGATGTTAGTTGACTGCCTTGCATACATTAACATACTGGCGAGATTCGCGATATTTTGACTGTCTGATTGTGTAAAACACTTGAAGACGTGGCACCCGCGTAATTAGACGCGCAGTTGACTATGTTAGTTGACAGTACCACCCCTAGTGCACCCCCTGAGTCCAGCGTAAATATGGTTGTGTATGTGCTAGTGTATTGACTAATGGTTGTATTATATCATATTATATGTACGTAGAATATTGGATTATTCTGTGTGACTTCTGGAGCAGGTTATTGGTATATCGCAGCTTTCTTGCCAGGCAAGTATACCTTGTCATTGTACTGTTATTTGTATTCTATATGTTGCATGCTTCTTTATTTTCTGTCTTTAGTCATATATTTTCACTGCTGTATAAAATGTGCGCCCAAGGGGAACTTGGGTTCAACGACGGTGTCGTCGTGATTATTTTTATTTATGTATTTGCATTGACCTTGTTTATGAGACTATCACATTATCATGTAGCATCATTAGGTTCATTGGCCATGACATAGTTGTTACACGAGTGTGAGTCTTATATAGATCACGGATTGCGTGACAGGTCTGGCCTCCTATACGTAGGACCGTGCGTTAGGGATGACTGCTGATATAAACTTTGTATGCTAGAGGACTTAGCAGTTATTAGAGGTCCATGGACATAGCCTATTGTAGTACGGTGGTCCCATCCTTGCCCTTGTTTGGTTGCAGGATTGGGCTAGGGTACTAGGAATAGGCTATGAACCAAATTGTGTCATGGATGTGACTTGCTTAGAGCATGGGGTGGGGAGAACAACAAGTACCGTATTTGAGCTCCTTTGCACTTTTTCTATTATGCGCCCGGTTTGTCCGCCGGAGATACGGGTGGTGATAACCACTATATATTATATATTATCAGGCGGGCCTCCGGCGTTCAAAAGACGATGTGCCTTTTAGGCCCCTGGATCTCCGAGAGAACCATTCCAATCCCAGTTTTCAGCCAGATAGCTCACTTGTGGGAAAAGTTGTTCTTAACTGCATTCACTTAGACGGTTAGACGACAATTGGATATTTATTTTAATACTTTATTGGCATACTTTTATGTATCTTATTATGTCCCTCTGAGGACCTGGCCCTTCCAAGTGTATCTGTTCTTGAGTATTCGTAGGAGCGCAGATTCGGATGGTTACATATGTTTCGAGGATGTCTTCTCTTCGAGCCCGTGGTCGTTAGTCGATATTCTTATATTGTGTTGTTGTGTTGTACTTATATTGTATTTGCTCTTATATTCGAGTTGGTAGTGGATTTGTTTCCACCCAACTATCATCCTTAGATACTTCTTATTAAGATCTAGTTTTATAGATACTGGTTATTTATTTATATTTGATTTTCTGTGTATGAGATTTAGATTATACCCTATGACTTGTGACATATGTTATACCACTTATGGATTTGATATTCATATTACAGCGTACGTATAGATTTTGGTTTCCATATATTGGACTTTCCATATCCATAAGGCTGGCATGCTTAGGTGTCCTAGTCCTACGTATTTTGGGACTGGGGCGTGACATATTTTTAGTGGTGGCCCATGCAGGTCGAGAGCATATTGTCTCGGTTACGTTACTGTACTGAACAAGCCTGCAGGTAGGACTAGAGTATAGGATCTCATGCACATTGGCTACGACTCATCCTCCTTCCAATCCATTCCATTTGAATAATTTGCATCCTGCTTGATTCATGTGCTTCCCTATTAGTTTCTTGAGTATAGCCTCTCCTATAATATATAAGTCCCTGTTGTTAGATGATAAGTATGGTAACCTTTCTAGTAAGAGTACCACTAGAGTGTTGACATACCACTAAGTTTAGAATATCTAGTGAACCCTAGCATCCCTTAATACCTAATGAATCCTAGCGTCCCTTATCTATAGATTGGTTTACCATTACCCCTTGATGTATTTATGAAGACTTGAGAGTAGTATAAATACTATTAGGATTAGTTTGAAATTTGACCATAATGTTTGACCCTAGTATTGAGGAACCAATAGAGAACCAAAAATTAAAAATTAGAACTGAACCTAACCTTCATAGTTAGATAGTATTGGAGAACTATAAACTTAGATCATTGTCTTATTATTAGTAGACAACACCTTAGGAATCCTAGAGGAATGTAATCAATACTTTTTTTCCTTGATCATACCTCGAACATAGCAATTAGCATACCCCTCCCCCTTAGAGAACCATGATGCTATCTAGAGCCCTCTATTTTAATTTCATATATTATTCCTCTGCGACCTTAATGATCGCTAATTGTGCGACGAATAAATTATCTTCTTCCTTTCTTCATCTTTCAACTTGTGCCACTTGACACCTCTAATTATAAACCTAGTAATTGTATTCTATGATAGGATATATAGTTTGCTAAAGTTATAGTTGTAATCTTGAATTTTGAATTGTGTGCCTTGTAGTTAGAACCTGATAGTTGAGTTGTTCATTTAGACTGTGATCATTGTCCCCTAGTTGTAGATCACATAATTTGTACCCCCACCTCGATATAAGTTAGATCCCTTTCCCCTTGACGGCCAGTAACTCTTCTACCCTTACTATTGACACTTGTTCTATAAGCACTATGACTAAGACGTAAGACGACCATGACCTATGTAATATAAGAGGATACCCTAATAAATACCAAGACCCCTTCTCGTAGACCTTAACAAGAATTTTCTACGGTATCCTTAAGACAATTATAGTACTAAGTTTATTGTAATAAGTTGGGTAGTATACCTTACAACATAGTATCACATAGTCTTTTGACCTATTATTGAAGTGTAACTGAACGACATGAACTGTATGCTAGCTTAGGACGATAGTATTTTTTCCAGAATGTAGAACTTAGAGGCTATACCCCTACTTTGTCGACTATCAACTTAGACAAGGAATTAGTATGACAATTGTAGAGATTATAGAGTCTTATCTTTTTATGAACTAGAATTGTTATGTAACTTCTTTCATTATAATCCAACATATTTTTATATGCTGTACTACCTTGACTTATGCCGCTATTATAGCCTAGTTTTGCAAGCTTATTCTTTATCGATCTTGTTCATGACATGTATTATTGGAGCGCTACAATAATATATTTCAGAATTAGTGTATTAGGGTCTAGCTAACCTTAGTGCGCTTGATTCGCCCTTCGTATAACTACTTTATGTGGATTAAGATATATAGTAATTAGTAGACAAATGTACTTGCCCTCTAGATATGTCTGAGCATATCATATCAGTTACATAACTGTACTAATACGAGCATGTGAATAGGAATTACCAAAATAGGATTTTTATCCACAACTGCCTTGATAATTCTCGTTTGAATTCCCTAATCGCCTTGATCTCAATACTTCTATTGTAGTACCTTTTCCTTGAACTCTTTATCATTGTTTTTCGTCTTCCCTTATTTCAGAAAGATGAAACCTCGTGCTTGGTATAAGTTTGATATACAGATAGTACTAGATATACCCATAGGCCAATCGCATTATTTGGTGACTGTCTTTTATAATTGATTAAGGGCCTATAATATATGATATAATCGATGAGTTTTGAGGATTGAATGACATGAGTAAATAAATTAAGGAATATTTTTCTTAAGTATATAGCCTTATATGGTAGATGGGTAAGTTCTAAGTTGGGTAGCAGTTGCATTGTCAACTTGAGAGAAATTTCTTTTAGAGGATGATCAAGTAAGATTAGATAGAGAAACACTATCTTAGTTTAATTTTGAGTACGAAATTATTTTAAGTTGGGTAGATTGTAAACCCCCTCACCCAAAATTAGACATACTTTGCTTAGATAGCGAAATTAGGGCTAGTTTGTATCCGATTGAAAATAGGACACGACATTTTTATTTAATTTTCAATATTTATATCACTTAGCATACCTTATCGTTTCTTCGACAATTGGAGTACTACACTAGCCATTGCCTTCCTACCAACTTCACTCCCTTGTCCTAGATATGCTCGCCTACTATTCTGACCTTGGTGTAACTTATAATTATGCTCTCTTGTGGTACATTTTAGTCGCACAATAAACATCGCGGACGTTATTTTCTATATAAATTCTAACTTTGTACCCTTGTGTGTTCCAATCAAAATTGGAGACACAATCTTGATAGTTTTGTGCAAAGCAAATTTAGGATAATATTCTACACTAAATCCTCTACGTCCATGACACTTGCGTCCACCTAATTTTAGCCCCATGTACTTCTAATTATTTCCTGAATGCCGCATGCATTAATTTAAATTAATTTATTCCAATTTCCATCCTTGTGCAATTTTTTAATTTTTTGGGCACTTTTTATGCAAAAGCGCATTGAGGTGTCCACACCATTGGACAATACATGAAGAAACTCATTTTTTTCCTTTGCACGAATTTTTTCATAATTTTTTGGAGTATGCAACGCACAAACATCGCCCCATTTAAATCTATGCTTGCATTTTAAATAATACGAATTGGAGCCTCTAATCATCCCCAGGTAAGACCAAGGCCCACTCCAAGGAGAGTTGACCAAGCCCACATTGTCCTAGATCAAACCCCCAAACCCAAATTTCATGTGTATATAAACAACTTTTTCCCTTCCTTTCTTTATTTTCCCAAAACACCAAAACCTAAACTACAGTACCTAGCCGATCCCCTCCTGCTACTATTCATCATCCCTTCCCTCCCCGTTCGTCCTCGTCGGACTCCGCCGTAGCCACCTCTCCTCCTTCCCTCCTTTCTCTGGTGATCTCCCCCTCACCACCGTCTCCAACCCTACATCGTCTGCACCACCTCCCCGCGACGACAGAACCCGCTCGCCTGAAGCACGGCCAACCTCGCTGTACATTCCGGCCACCCCATCGATAACTCGACCGAATTGTCTCCCTGAGTCTACCCTCCTCTCCTCCGTTCCCCCAACGAAGTTGCCGCCCACGCCGACTGCTCTCGACCGGATCTTCCTCTCGCTGGAGCTCTGACCCGACTGCAACAAGATCTCGCCGGAGTTCACTGCTGTCCACCGCCCCCGCTGACTACTGATCAGTCGACCATACATCTCGCAGAACCTCCCTGAGCCGACCTCGACCCCGTCGCCTCCTCCCTCCAGTGAGCCACCCCGCCGAGCAGTCCCCCGAAGCACGACATCTCCTCCGCCGCACAACCTCTTCTCTCCTCGACTGAACGTCCTCCGACGCGCCTGCATCTCACCCACCACGACGCCCAGCCGGAGCAGATCTTGACCTGTTCCCGCCTTCCATCACGACTGGAATACCACCACCATTGCCATCCACCTCTCCCTGATTTTCTTCTTCTCCGGGGAACCGCCATGAGCTTCTCAGCCGAGCTTCTTTCCCCGCTGTACGAACAACCACCACCACCATTGCCATCCTCGGCCTCATGAACCATCCATCTCCTCCAGCCAGACCTCCATAAACCACCACAAATACCTCCTTCTCTGGTTCACCAGCACCACCAGCACCACTTGCATTGACCATACCCCCTCGACTCGAACCGCCTGGATTTCTGCCATGACTGCAGTCCTCGTCACCCTCACCGGATCTCCCTGTCTGCTCTCCTCTGCCCTGTCATAAACTCCTCTCCCTCGCAACACTCGACCCTCGCTGGAGCAGCTCCCCTGGCCGGACTTCGGCGGACACCATCCCCATCATCATAATCATCAACATCACCACAATGGCCATTGTCATCCTATCATCACCATCTTCTATTAACATCATCATCTTCATCATCACTATAACTCACCACCATCCCATAATCATCGTAATCATCATCATCATCACCTTATCGTTATCTCATCAACGTCGTCATCATTATCATGGTCACCATCGTCGTCAACCTCACCGTCGTACCCGTACATGTACCCCGAGGTACGAACCTGTCCGTCTTCTCCTTTTTATGTGTGTTCGTGTGTGTGCTAGTAGGACATTAGTATTGATATACCACAGTTAGCGGATATCGGACCTTGAGTCGATAAACCCAACTCGCGTTCGTGCACGTACACGTACGCGTACGCAAATATTATTTAATCTGGTATATATATATATCTAGTATATGTATATTTAGTTATTTATTAGCATATTATTAATTGGTATATATATTTATGTACATATTTAATATATGTATTCAAATAGTTATGTAAATAAATTACTGGTTATATTACTATATAATTATATGGATATATATGTATTATATAATTAAGTAAATGCTAATTGATAATTATGACTATATATATTTAGACGGTGCGACCCTAGGACACGGTGGACTATCCCATACTTACCTTGACCATGTGGACCCTAA
Source organism: Iris macrosiphon (assembly GCA_036927795.1). NCBI lineage: Eukaryota > Viridiplantae > Streptophyta > Magnoliopsida > Asparagales > Iridaceae > Iris > Iris macrosiphon. The sequence goes on from JAYESA010000003.1 coordinate 46,108,396, forward strand.
GAACGAAGTTAGTTGATTGCCTTGCATACATTAACTATTGGCGAGATTCGCGATATTTTGACTGTCTGATTGTGTACAACACTTGAAGACGTGGCACCCGCGTAATTAGATGCACAGTGACTATGTTAGTTGACAGTACCACCCCTAGTGTCTCCCATGAGTCCAGCATAAATATGGTTGTGTATATGCTAGTGTATTGACTAATGGTTGTATTGTATCATATTATATGTACGTAGGATATTGGATTGTTCTGCACGACTTCTGGGGTAGGTTATTGGTACATCGTAGCTTTCTTGCCAGGCAAGTATACCTTGCCATTGTACTGTTATTTATATTCCATATGTCGCATGCATCTTTACTTTCTGTCTTTAGTTCATATATTTTTACTGCTATATAAAATACGCACCCAAGGGGAACTTGGGTGCAACGACGATGTCGTCGTGATTATTTTTATTTATGTATTTGCATTGACCTTGTTTATGAGACTATCCCATTATCTTGTAGCATCATTAGGTTCATTGGCCATGACACAGTTGTTACACGAGTGTGAGTCTCATATAGATCACGGACTGCGTGACAGGTCTGGCCTCCTGTACGTATAGGCCGTGCGTTAGGGATGACTGCTGATAGAAACTTTGTATGCTAGAAGACTTAGCAGTTATTAGAGGTCCATGGACATAGCCTATTGTAGTACGGTGGTCCCATCCTTGTCCTTGTTTGGTTGTAGGATTGGGCTAGGGTACTAAGAATAGGCTATGAACCAAATTATTTCATGGATGTGACATGCTTAGAGCATGGGATGGGGAGAACAATAAGTACCGCATTAAGCTCCTTTGCACTTTTTCTATTGTGCGTCCGAATTCTCCGCCGAAGATACGGGTGGTGATGACCACTATATATTATATATTATCAGGCGGGCCTTCGGTGTTCAAAAGACGACGTTTCTTTTAGGCCCCTAGATCTCCGAGAGAACCTTGCCAATCCCAGTTTTCAGCCAGATAACTCACTTGTGGGAAAAGTTGTTCTTAACTACATTCACTTAGACGGTTAGGCGACCATTGGATATTTATTTTAGTACTTTATTGGCATGCTTTTATGTATCTTGTTATGTTAATCTGAGGACCTGGCCCTTCCAGGTGTATCTGTTCTTGAGTATTCGCAGGAGCGCAGATTTGGATGGTTACATATGTTTCGAGGATGTCTTCTCTTCGAGCCCGTGGTCGTTAGTCGATATTCTTATATTGTGTTATTGTGTTGTACTTATATTATATTTGCTCTTATATTCGAGTTGGTAGTAAATTTTTTCCACCCAACTATCATCCTTAGATACTTCTTATTGAGATCTAGTTTTATAGATACTGGTTATTTATTTATATTTGATTTTCTGTAGATGAGATTTAGATTATACCTTGTGACTTATGACATATGTTATACCACTTATGGATTTGATATTCATATTACAGCGTACGTGTAAATTTTGGTTTCCATATATTGGAGTTGCCATATCCATACGACTGGCATGCTTACGTGTCCTAGTCTTAAGTATTTTGGGACTGGGGCGTGACACACAGCCTTTCGCTAAGAATTCTTGCAGAGCGGCTGAGTTCACTAAGATGCACCCACCAAGGTTCAATGAGCGAGCGAAACCGGATGTGGTAATGGAATGGATAGCAAAACTCGAAGGACTCTTCAACCTGGTTGGCATTAAAGGGTCCAAACAAGTGGCTTGTGTATTAGTGCAACTGGAACTGCGGGCGCATGATTGGTGGGAAGCCACCAAGCAAGGGATTTATGATGTCAATCCCAATAGCAAGATCACCTGGGAGATGTTCAAATTTGTCTTCATTGAACAATATATCCCAAGGGCAGTACGACAATAAAAGGATTACGACTTCAGTAATCTGGTACAAGAAAGTATGTCCGTTGATGACTATGATTCAGTATTTGCAAAACTCGCCAAGTGCCAGACCTACCAGGAATGTTATGAAGCTGCCCTTAATAGCGAACGGATCTTTCCCACAATTCACAAAAGATAAATGTACAGACTCTCTGTACCAATTTCAATAAGTGACCTCATAAAATGGGAGGGTTTGGAGCACCGGAGCATCCGCACACATCCTAGCATAGGGGTCCACCTCAGGGACTGTATTGCCATAGGTGCAGCAAGATGGGACATCGGGTGACTGAGTGACGAGTCCTAAGATGTTTCAAATCTGGCCGCTTGGACCATAAAGCATTTGACTATCGAGACAGAAAGTCGATCGTCAGACAACAGTCAAACAAAAATAAGGGACCTCCAATACATGGCGCCAATGCTGTACCAGTGAACCCACAATGCTAGGGTGCCAAAGTCTGAGTCTATTCATTGACTCAGGATTAGGCTGTAAGACCATAGGGCAACCCTAGAAGGGGGTAAATATCGTGCAGCAGAATAATCTACTAAATAAAAATTAAGCAGAGTGCAGACAATAAATAACTAGCAGCGTATATGCAATATAATAAAGTAAAAGAAAGAGAGCAAACGCAAACAGCATAATGTATACTGGTTTTTCTCTGAGAGGACTAGTCCAGTCCCGAAAACTCAAGCTCGGAGTTTTATCCACTATAATCACCAATTGTGAATCACAAGCTTTGATTCGAAGGCTTGACACTTCTTTACACCATGAGTTTTGATCCGAAGGCTCGCAACTTCACACACGTGCATTTGATAGAAGGGTACGCAGACTTCACACAGAAGAAGTGAGAAAACTGATAGAGCCAATCTCTTCACAAGTCTTGTAGAATTCTATACCGAGACTGCACTTGTCACTTAGAAGGCTAGGGAGTTGATCTTGGAGATGAGAAAGTTTAGGCTCTGAGGCTTTACTCACTATAGGATAGAAAGATAAAGAATGGTTGAGTGAGTAAGAATGTAAAAATTTAACTCTATTTATAAGTTATAATGAAATCCAACTCTATTTATAGTTTATGCATTTTTTCTTGTTGGCAGTTCAAAGAAATCTTCTGGTATAACTCTGTTTTGACACATCATCATATAGCATATGTCCATTATGGATATTGCTTATTGCTTTCTGCAAGTACATGATAGACGAACAAGGAAATATACAAAAGCAAATATTGCATATCTGGACAATGTTGAGTTTAAGTAGAAGATACTATAGTGATTGATCGATTATCATAATGATAAACTTAATCGATTAGCCATATTCAAAAAATTAATATAAATATTAGGCCAATAATCTTCCCCTTTTTTATTATGGCAAATCAATTAAGTTTAAGACAAATATAATCGATGTATATATCAAAAACAATAAGCACAAATCACTATACGTATACTTCTTAAACATATATTTACATACTTAAACTTACTTCTCCCCCATTGACATGATCAAAAAGCTCCCCCGTAATAGGAGATATTGATACAAATCTTTACCGAAGCTTCTATATGTGCATAAGCTCTCCCGTAGTACGACGTTGGTGAATATGCACATATTTGACATAATTCTCCTCCTTTGTCAAAATATATTGTTTATGGCTCCCCCGCAAACAAAGTGTATATCATGAAGATAAGGTTAGTAGTATAAAGCATATAATATGATCATATGGTAAAGAGTAAGTATCTAGACTATCAATATAAGAAATCATGTAGAATAATGATATGTATACCATAACAATGTCTTGAATAGTTAACTTGCATATCATGAAGGTATCTAGACGCAAATATATTCAATTTATTACTATAAAACATTAGGTAACAATAATACAAGAGAGGCGTAAATGAATATTAGTCATATACAAGAGGCAATGAAACAACTTCTTTCAGATATTCCAATCATAGTCTAGCATCCAATCATGTAGTAGAAAATAAAATATGCATATCATTACAACAAGTAAGAAGTCTAAATTTTAAACTAAGTGACATAGTACAGAAATTGCTAGAAAAACCAAGTAGCGTTTACTAAAAGTCATAGTGTTATAGTCTATACTAAAAAATGTCAACTTTAAGTCAAAAGTAGGACTTAGATTTACTATTGTATTATGAAAACGATTACAAATAGACCTTAACAAATCATTATTCAATAAAGTGTTGATCATCTTGGGTTAGTTGTAGGGGCCGGATCCCAGCTAGCGGTGGTCCGAAGACACTTAAGTGCCGTGTGGTTAGGCTATTTACATTTTTTTTGACAGAAGGGCCCTTTCGGCTTATAACCGAAAGTAATCTTAACTTTAAAGAACTTTGATTTAATAGGTATATATGCTAAATATAACATCATACAACATTGAAATCTAGAATCCTAATTCTTGACGAATAAAGTTTACTAAAAGATATAAAGCATGCATAGACAATTGTGTCATACTAATAGAAAGTAAATAACTCTATAGTGTGAACTAATCAATAACTATCCATGAATCAAAAGAGAATTAAACTAATCATGCTAGTTTCATATATATCATATTGGTTTGCTAGTTTCATATATCTCATATTGGTTTAAAAATAAATAACAACTAAAGGATATCAATAAGAGTAGTAGTAAAATATTGAATAAAAATATGCTAGATTATATAATTATAGCCATTTAGGAAGAAATATTTAACATGCTACCAAGGTGGCTCAAGTATCCATACTTATGTTGGTACAATTATTGGAAGATGACCTTTGTAGCTTTGCAATCACCAATTTTTTTTCTCGGTACTAAATTCTGACACAAATTGTTCTACCTACATCATTAGGCAAAGACTTTGGTATCCAAGATTTGGATCCATATTTGTTATCTTTAGGAACCCACTTATACATATTTATATCAACAATTTTCTAGCCTTGCATTGATGTGAAATATGTCCTTTTAAACCACAATAATGACATATAGCATAAGCATTTGTGTTTGGCATAGAAGGGTAGACATGAGTATGTGAAATGGTGTGACGTGTCTTGCGTGGGTATTTATAATAAATGCATGATTATGTGAAGTATGTTGTGTTATACATGCATAATAGTGTGAAGCATTTGGTTTGCTTGTTGGTATCTTATTATGAGTACTTTTTTGTCTAGCCGCGTGTCTCGTGTTAGACTGAGTAGTAGGTTGTATGACATACTTTCCCAATCTAATCTCTAATTTTTTAGAGGTGTCATATAAATTATCATATTTAGTATTAAGAGCATCAATTCTAAGTGATGCATTAGAGTACTTATTCCTCTTGTTCTAAATCCTCCTTGAGTTTAGCATTTTCTTGATTGCTTTCATCAAAGCAGTCAAGTGCTTCTTGTAAGCTAAGCTTAAGTTTGGGGATATCATCATAGTCGTCAGGAGAGGAATTGTCTCTAGCTTCATTTAGTAAAGAAGTAAGATTTTTATTCTTAAGCAAATAAGATTTAATATCTTTTCCGGCTTGCTTATACTTATCCATAAGCTTCTTGTGATCTTCAAATCAATTATTGAAAGCATAAGATAATTCAATATAAGAAACTCTTCAAATAAAGGATTATCTTTTACCTCGTTAGTTAATGCTGTTAAGCATACTTTTGTAGCATGTCGAGGGCTTTCTTCTTCTGAATCGCTAACTTCACTTTCACACCACATGCTTGTATTTGCATATTTGTGAGACAAAGATTCTTCTTTGTTTGATCGTTCATATCGATTCTCTCTTTTTGCTTTGGAGCAATCTTTCATCATGTGGCCTGACATTTTGTATTTGCAGCAAATTGGCTCTTCATCAATATATTTCTTCTTTCGGTTTAATTTTATAAACTTCAAGAATCGTTTGACGAAGCTCCTAGAAATTTGGCCAGTCCTCATTGTCTGAATCATGGTCGGTTCCTTCATCTTCAGAGGCATCGTCAGAGGATCTTTTATAAGGCGCCTTGAGTGCGATGGCCTTCTCTCTGGGAGTTGACTTTTCTTCGAGGTCGTTAATGTCACGCCCCGGCCCCGAGGGCCTCCCGACCACCATTTCTTCCGCGGCGGGACCGGACGCGAATCACCTCGCCTCGGCGCACCTGACGCGAATCAACGAACCTCGATGCTCCCACAGGGTACGTTTGGCCGTTTGATACTAGGACATAATATCGTACGAGCCTGGGGTTGCGTCCGCACAAGGCAAAATTGTTAAAGTTTGGTTTGGCTATCATCACATCAATCGATTAAGCAGCAGAGGGACATTATTACAATGCAATGCATTTAGCCAACTGAGTATTCGGGGCAAATCGAGAAACTTGGTTTTCTCTTAGCAAAGGCATCGTTCCATACATTATGCCCCTTTATACGATAGCAACTCGAGGTAATCGAAACCAAAATTTTTGGGTCTTGGGGATAGGGCACGCCTATCGCTCCCTCGGACGATCTCGTACCTGCAAGCAAGTAAACTGTTGGTGGATCAGCACTTTTATAAGTACTGGTGAGAATACACAACTGAACATAAGCAATCATTCACTAAAACTAACACTAAATAATTATATTATAAGATATTACATTACTAGTGATCTTTTTAGTTTTACCTATGTTCATTACATGCAATACTGAACGGAGTCATATTACTTTGTTTTGGAAACATCTTTAAAAAATAGAGTTGCATATTGAATAAGCAAGCAAGCAAGACAAGTCATTCGTTCTGTTTCAGGGTGTGCGTAGCATGTCTTGTTAGACTCTAGGGACAAATGCACATCTAGATACCAATGCATATCTTAGGGGCGGTCCTCTATCCAAGCCAACATAATGAACTATCTTATATGCAGTGCGGTCTCCGAGTATCTCAAGATCGACAGCGGTTGGTCCAGCTTACCAATGACTCATTTATCTGATGCTATTGGCAGCTGTGACTCATGGTTGCTTTCCACTATCTCTGTAGCAGCCATGACAAATGCAGTTCAGCTTTCCACCAATAGCCATTGTTCGACCGATGCAAATACATGAAACACTATCAAATAAACTCTAGTATGCAAACGAGATGAACCATCAGACTATATTCTTTGTTGCGGGGCAAGGCACCTTATCTTATGAACACATTCAAGCACACGATATGGTTCTCTCGGAGCATAGGCGATAGTGGAATATGTTCATGCAAACACATACTTTTAGACAAGCATTTTAGGATTCTTAGTTAAGCAGACATAATCGTTTCAAAGATAAGCTAGGTGAGTTTGTTTATTAGCATGCAAAGCAAGTTCTATCATTCTCTTTAAGCAAACAAGCATTCAAAATACTCATATTTATTATTAAGGCGTGCAAGAATCAGAGAACGAAGTTCTGTCCACTCACCTTAATACATAATGCCGACGCGGAGTGGGGCATTACATACTTATCCGCCAACAAAAGTTTCGTCCTCGAAACTTTAAGGATTACTTCTCAATATTTTGAGCAGTGATAGCCCTCATCTCTCGTCGTACTCAATCGAAACAATCAAGCAAATCAAGTCCAGAAAATATTTGTACTTTGAGAATATCTATGGACTTATTGTATGGAACGCTCTATTGCAATACCATATCGAGCAAATCTCAGAGTCATAGCAACGGATTGGGCAAGAAATCAAATCCGCTCTGATACCATTATATCACGCCCCGGCCCCGAGGGCCTCCTGACCACCGTTTCTTCCGCGGTGGGTCCGGACACGAATCACCGTGCCTCGGTGCACCGGACACGAATCACCACACCTCGGGGCGCGTATGGCCGTTTGATATCGGGAAGTAATGTAATGCAAGCCTGGGGTTGCGCCCGCACAAGGCAACATTATTAAAGTTTGGTTTGGCTATCATCGCATCAATCAAGTAAGCAGCGGAGGGACATTATTGCAATGCAATATATTTAGCCAACTGAGTATTTGGGGCAAATCGAGGGACTTGGGTTTCTCTTAACAAAGGCATCATTCCATATATTATGCCCCTTTATACGATAGCAACTCGAGGCAATCGAAACCAGAATTCTTGGGTCTTGGGAATGGGGCACGCCTATCATTCCCTCGAACGATCCAGTACCTGGAAGCAAGTAAACTGTTGGTGGGTCAGCACTTTTATAAGTACTGGTGAGAATAAACAACTGAACAAAAGTAAGCATCACTAAAACTAACACTAAGTAATCATATTATAAAATATTACATTACTACTGATCTTTATAGTTTTAACTATGTTTATTACATACAATACTGAACAGAGTCATATTACTTTATTTTGGAAACATCTTTAGAAAACAGAGTTTCATATTGAATAAGTAAGCAAGCAAGCAAGATAAGTCGTTCGTTCTGTTTCAGGGTGTGCGCAGCGTGTCTTGTGAGACTCAAGGGACAAATGCACATCTAGACACCAATACATATCTTAGGGGCGGTCCTCTATCCAAGACAACACAATGAACTATCTTATATGTAGTGCGGTCCCCGAGTATCTCAGGATCGGCAGCAGTTGGTCCAGCTTACCAATGACTCATTTATCTAATGCTATTGGCAGTTGTAACTCTTGGTTGCTTTCCACTATCTCTGTAGTAGCCGTGACACATGCAGTTCAGCTCTCCACCAATAGCCATTGTCCGACCGATGCGAATGCATGAAACACTATCAAATAAACTCTAGTATGCAGACGAGACGAACCATCAAATTATATTCTTTGTTGCGGGGCAAGCCGCCTTATCTTTTAAACATATTCAGGTACACGATATGGTTCTCTCGAAGCATAGGCGATAGTGGAAAATGTTCATGCAAACACATACTTTTTGACAAGCATTTTAGGATTCTTAGTTAAGAAGACATGATCGTTTCAAAGATAAGCTAGGTGACTTCATTTATTAGCATGCAAGGCATGTTCTATCATTCTCTTTAAGCAAACAAGCATTCAAAATACTCAGATTTATTATTAAGACGTGCAAGAATCAGAGAACGAAGTTCTGCCTACTCACCTTGATACATAATGCCGACGTGGAGCGGGGCATTACAGTTAAGGTCCAACTCATATGTTATCAGCTTCCCTATGAGTGTTTCCAGCGATATTATAGTGAGGTCGTTTCCTTCAATGATCGTTGTTGCTTTCAGGTTCCAGTTTTTCGGAAATCCTCTAAATACTTTGCGTATCTTCTCATGGTTGTTGTATTCTTTGCCAAGAGAGGATAGAGGATTAACAATGTCAAGAAATCTTATAAACATTTGAGTGATGGTCTCATCTTGCTTCATCTTGAATGCTTCATACTCTTGTATCAGACGACTTATTTTTTATTCCTTCACTTGGGAGGTTCCTTCATGAGTGACCTCAAGAAGTTTCCATACTTCGTGTGAAGTATCACAAGTGGAGACTCTGTTAAATTTAATTCTGTCTACAACACAAAATAGAGCATTAATAGCTTTAGTTTCAGGAGTATCTTATATTTTTGTGTCTGTGTACTTATCATGGGGTTTCTCTATATGGTTGTCATATACAACTTTTCTAGGTGGCTTCTTGTATCCATCTATTACAACAGACCAAAGATCAAAATCAAGTAATTTCAAATAGAAACTCATATGTGTCTTCCAGTATGTGTAGTTAGTACCATCAAATAGGGGTAGCCTATTTGTGGACTGGCCTTCACCATTGTTGGTGTGGATAGATCTAATAGCTAATATACATCTCTAAGAATGTTTAGCCAAATATCAAGAGAACCAGCTCTGATACCAGTTGTAAGACCGAAGGACAACTCTAGAAGGGGGTGAATAGAGTGCAGCTGAATAATCTACCCAATTAAAAATTAAGCAGAGTGAAGGCAGTAAATAACTAGCAGTATATATACAATACAATAAAGTAAGAGAAAGAGAGAGAGCAAACGCAAATACCGTGATGTATACTGGTTTCCCTCTGAGAGGACTAGTCTAGTCCCGAGAGAACTTTTTTTCGAACTTTTGGGCGAAGTTGCATAGCCACCGATGGATGCAGCATACCATGGCCAGTAAAAGGGAAAGCTTAAACTACTCAAATAATGATAAGGGATCTTGATCAGGTTATAATGTCCCTTGCCCGGATGTTTCTTGAACTTCTGGGCGAAGTTATAGAGCCACCGATGGATGCAGCATACCATGGCCGATAAAAGGGCCAGCTTATGGCCAAAAGCCAACTTCACGGTAGGATAGATGAGAGGGCGGCTGATCCTATCTATGGTCCCGGGCTCGCCCTGGATGACGTAGTTGTTCAACCAGAGCATCAAGTATCCCGCCAGCACGGCCTTGGCGGACAACTAGTACATGTCCATGTAAAAGTAGCTGAGTTATTTTTTGAGATTACCCAGTTCGTCTGCGGGTTCATCTTCTTCATCCGTGGAACCCTTAACTTCCGCTTCCTCGACAGTAGCTATTTCTCATTGCGCCTGAATTAGATCGGCCACCTCCTGTATGGTTCACGACATCCGGACGTGAATTCTGCTAGACTCCTTCATGTCCGAAAAAAGATAGCGATTCCAAGTGGTGATATGGGGAGAAGACCCCTCAGAGGACTTTTTTTTTGACAGCCGCTGACAAATGCCATGATGGTACAACAATTCCTGGTACACCGCCAGGATTTTTTGGTTCTCCGCTTCCAACTCTCTGAGTTTTTCGTTACTCGGGGTATACTCTTCGTAGGCTCTTCTCCCCAAGAAAGTTTCGAGATGGCATGCATCTCGTGCAAAGCCAGTCCCATCTCACCGCCGGGCATGAAGAAGGTCCATGTCTGACAGTTGTATAATTCCATCAGTGCAACAAATAGAGGCCGGTCCATCTCAAGTCCCTAACACGTATCCCTCACAGCAAAGAACAAGTCGGCGGCCTTGACCTTTCGCTCATACTTCCTCAGGATCTACAGAGTCAGACAATACCATGAGACATTGTAGTGTGCCCAGCTAAGAACACACAACTGTCCGGGGGGATAGGAGCCCTTCTTGGCAACCTGATGGAGAAAGGTGCCCGATGCTTATATACTTAGGTTCGGCCTCAGTTCACTGCCGATGAGGACGGGCTTCAGTCCAAGTAAGGAGTAGGAGGGTGACTCCTTTGCTCTATAAAGTTCTCTTTTGCTCTACCCGATCCCACATCAGACATTGCCCAGAGGGGCCCTTTCGGCTCAGGGGTCAAGTCCAAGTCCATATATCGTGAACCCATTATCACCTTCAAGTCTGACAAAGCCAAGTGACTGTCGAAGGAATAAAATAGCATCTCTATTTCACGGAATGTGAAAGACCTGTTCTTCCTGATCGGTGCCACCTGAGAAGACTCCAGCGCATCCCCGAAAAGAAAGTATGACTTCTTAAAGAAATGCTTCACATCCATAGAGGGGATCTCACCTGCGTTTATCTGACTCAACAGAAAAGAAGGCGTCTTCTCGGCAATTTTCTGTTGGCGTTTAGGTGGGAGATCTTTGCAAACTGCCTCCAGACGGCTCCATCCAAGTCTCCAAAGTTCATGTTCAAGGGCAGAAGGTGTTTACCAAGGACCAATTACCCGGAGGGAAAAAAATTACTGCAAGCCAAAGGGACATGGTCATAATTATCAAAGAAAAAATACAAATGCGACATAGAACCTCTATGCAGTCGAGTAAGATATGCGGCATGTAGCATAGATCTCCTATGCGGCTCAAGTCTCTCATGCAGCAGAGTAAGCCATATGGCATGATGGGTCATGCATATTGGCCACCTATGCGGCATGGTTATTCATGCGGACAGATTGACCATGCAGCTGGGCTATCCATGCGACAGTAAAAAGTTGGCGTATAGACAAATCCATGCGTCCAACCGTGCATATGTGTCTCTATGTTCAAGAATTCCACTTCGTCTTCTCTGGCGAGCTTCCCCTTAATCAACGGTTGAACGTCGTCGAAAAGCATGGAGGGGGCAGCCTCGAGAGTACAGCCCTACCCGTTGGCCCTGGCCTTGCCCTTGGAGGCCTTCTTGGCAGCAGCGGTGGAGGAGGATGCTTTGGGAGCCATGACAACAAGGTGAAAGAAGAAAGACTTGAGGGTTTGTAAAGAACCTCTCTCTCTCTCCTCCACCCCCTTTATATAGGCTCGGATATGCGGCTATGGATAATAATGGCGGTTGTTCGAATCCTGATCTGCCTCGATCCACGTAACAGCAAGAAACAATGGCTCATTAGTTTCGATACTTTATCTTCAGACGGCGCAAAATCCCAATAAATCCGCTCAGAGACCAAAGAAAATTCTCATTTAATGATCGGATAGCCTGTCAGAGACAACTATGCGACAACATGGCTATGCGGCATATCACCCCTATGCGGCCAAAAGTGCTCGACCATGCTTCTTATTCAAAGTATTCCAAACTTAATATTTTAGAAACTTTGAAGTGGGTCTTTTAAAAGCATGAAAAATTATGCAAGCCACATAAAGGTCATGCCCCCATCAAAAATGAAACCAAGCCGCAGAGAATCCATATGCGGCATGAAACAACCAAGTCGCGGAGAAGCTACATGTGGCCTGATCAACCAAAGATCTAGAAGCCGCATAGTATACTCCATGCGGCATGAACAACCACAGACTAGGGAGGCTGAATAAAACCCCCCTAACATAGCATTTGATGACTGTCAAACTCTGATATATCACTCATCACACTGAGATGCTTCGGAATTCGAGACGACGGCTCAGAAAAAGACAGAAAGTCACATCACGTATTTGATGGCCTCGACAGACGTGCCATGCCACGTGCCCATCCCAATGCAACTATATTCCCATACGGCCTCGTCATCATGCAGCCAGAGTGTCCATCCGACCAAGGCCAGATGAGAGATTGCATGCGACTATATGCCCATGCGGCCTAGTCAGCATGCGGCTAGAGTGTCCATCCGACCAAGGCCAAATGAGACCACATATGGGGCCTCGACTCTATGTGTCATCGTCCTCATAAAGCCAAAATATCCTTCATATCAAGGACGAACGAGAGCACATATACGGCCAGGACAACTATGCGGCCAAGAAGTTATGCGGCCTTCAAACTTACAAGATCTTTTTCATCGCAACCGAAGAGATCCTCATGCAATTATTGCAGACCACGTGTTCAGATGACCAGGTCACGCACGTAATGGGTCAATAACGACCACACCCCCTTCACCGAGATTGTATCAACAGCATATCCCAACCAAGGCTATATGGCAGCATGCTCGTAGTTTAAGGTCCAGTTACAACTGAATTCTGTTGAAGGAGCCCCCATACGGCCACTAAACAGAGGCATATGCGGCATATATAGGCCCTCAGCCTGATGGTTATAAATAGCAAGGGTAGCTTATCTCACAGGGAGGCAAGCAACATGCATAGAAGAGAGAACAGAAAAGAGCTTCCTCACTCTAGTATCGGACCGTAAACGGAGTAAAAGAGTCACTACAGCACTCGATCTCCATTGTCACGTCCCAGAATCAAAAATTGTACTTAGATTGTCTGTCTAGGAGCTTTTTATACTTTTTTTATTTTGTTGTTAAAGCAATCCCAATTTAATAGCTAACAACAGTTATTATTTATTTCATCATCGATCACACTAGTATTTATTTGTTTTACCACACCATCCATTACTTTATGATGTCTTGATGTCACAATTTTTTAATTTTTTCCTAACATCATCTATTATTTATTGTCTGATTTACCTATGGCGGGACAAGGACGCGCATGACAACAGGTTCATAGCGGATCTTCTTCCCAACATTCTTCATCCACTACTCCAGCTACTCTGGATGTAGGTCGCATATTACCATCAGAGGATGAGTTCATAGATGTCGTGGATGGTTTATCCCCGTCATATACCTGTTCATCGGTAGGGGGAGCTACTCTATCTCCCGGGCTTCTATCAGCTTCTACCCCTGCTGCTACTCCTACGACTTGCGACTACTTGTACACCGGCTACTTCACTAGTTGCTCCTACTGGAGCAAATTTATATCCAGGCCTCTTGGTGGACCATGGAGTACATGTCCGTCGTCCAGGATTTGCAGATCTCCATACTCTACCAAAGAGGCCAGCCAATATCAATCGTCCCGAGCTGTTGGCCGATGGAGCGACGTAAGTACTTATTGTCAATTCACACATTTATTTATTTATTCGTTTTTATTCTAATTTTATATTTTTTACTTATTTCAGGTTCTTCCCGACCAAGGCTGGCACTGATCTGAGGGACATCATACGAAAGAATTTTCATGGTCCTTATATCTTCTGTGGCGTCCCGCTGGATCGACGATTCATTTGGGTGGATATGATGTGGGTATGTATAAAAAATTTATTTAGAATAATATATAATTTTTTGATTACAATGCTAAAAAATATTTTTCTAATTTACAGAAGTTGTACTGGTGGCCGGATCATAGAGATACCTTGATCCGAAAAAGCTACAAGATCGTCACCAGCAAAAGATTCAGGGATAAGATCAATGATCAAAAGGCACTGGCATCACATTCAGGGGATCTTCGCAAGGAGTGGCTCAAGGAAGAGTCCTTGGAGAAGATGGAGGCCCCGGCCTATAAGGCCAAGTGTGAGAAGGCGAGAGCGGTCCGTGCTAAGGGTGGTTTCCACACGGGTGGATCCATTCCGACCGTCGAGCATTTTCGACGGATGGTCAGTATTATAATTTTTTGCTAGATCAATTTTTGGTAATTCTTATTTTTTTATTAATTAATTACTTATTTTTATAGTGAGAAGATGCCATCAGAGCCGAGGGAGACCCGAAGACCGTCGACTTTCTCGCAATCTTCTAGCGAACGCACAAAAGGAAGAAGGATGGGAAGCTCGTAGATGAACAGACAGCAAAAGCATACGTAACTTGTGTTTATAAAATTTTTGAGACATGTTGAACCCAGCAATATGAGAATGACAAAAAGGGACTCTTCAAACCTAGCAAAAAAAAACCTATTAACTACAACATAGTCGAAGCCTCCTAACTCAAGAAGAAACTGATAAATGAAGACTATAACATCAGGCGGTTATTGTATTTTTCTGAGGACAAGAACAAAAAAAAAAAAAACTAAATAAGAAAGCAGCAAAGCAACCTGAAATAAAATTACCCTGAAACCAAAAAAAGGGGGAAAAGTAGTCACAATAATTATTTGTTTCCATAAATAAAAAGATTTGATGACATGAACATATATTAATAATGCTTCTTGGTTTACATAATTATGTATAACATACATTATTGTTATACATAATTTTTAAAATTTGTCGTGTTTTAAAAATCGGTTCAATCTGGCTGGTTCAGTGCCTAATTTGGAGTGAGGTACAGTTAACCATTCGATAGGACTGGATGGTTCAATCAATTATACTATTCATCATCCAAATAATTTTGATGATGTTATCTCCCATTATGTGGTATCTGGCATGACAAATTTTAATCCAAAAAAAATTTCACCCAATCTTTTTTAATGTTGACGTTAATTTTAATATTAATATTGATGTTAATATTAATTAAACATTAAGTATTAATCTTAACATTAATTTTAATTTTTATGTCAATTTTAATTTTAATGTTAAAATTTATCATGTCAGTTGCTATGTCAGATGTCAGATAATGGAAGGTAGCATCGTCTAAAAAAATTGGATGATGAACATCATTTTTATGGTTCGATACACGGGTTGTATTTATGGGTTTTCTGTATTTATGGATTTTCAGTTACGTTTCAAATTGTGAAAGTTTGATTGATATTTTTTCTCTTCTTGATAAAGCTAGATAATTACAAATTTTCGAGACATGTTGAACCCAGCAATATGAGAATGACAAAAAAGGACTCTTCAAACCTAGGAAAACAACCTATTAACTACAACATAGTCGAAGACTCCTAACTCAAGAAAGAAACCCAGAAATGAAGACTATAACAGGCGGTTATTGTATTTTTCTGATAACAAGACCCAAAAAAAAAAAAAAACTAATTAAAAAAGTAGCAAAGCAACCTGAAATAAAATTAACCTGAAACCAAAAAGAGGGGGGAAAAGAACGTTCTAAGCAAAGATTACAAGAGAGGCCATGGTTCATTAATAAAATGGAAAATGCATCCAGGAAGTGCCAAAGTTCATGTAGGGTTGCTGCATTATATTTTCCTCCATGCCACGTCCAGTGCTGCTTCTCCCAAAGAACATCTGTCCATTGGTTGCGGTAGCGGTAGGAGTAGCAGCGGTAGGAGTAGGCATCAAGCGGCCCCAGTTGGTTTGCTGCGCCGGCACCGGATGCTCCGTCACCACTGCGTTCTCCCTCGTACTTGCGTCTGCAGCCGCCGCCGCCTTCGTCTCGGTGAGCCTCCTCTGCTCTATCATCTTCCCCTTGTTGTCGATGAACTGATGGAGGGACAACGCCGTGTCCACGCTAAGACCGCAGAGGCTCCTTCCCGCTAACCCATCATGCATAAGGTGAGCCATCTCAAGCTGATGGGTCTCGCTCATTATCCTACGCAGCTTCGCTTGCTGCTTCGCCAGCCGTTCGCGTAGGTACCCTTCCTGTAGCAGTACTTGTGTTAAATCATTATAAATGTCTATGATTTGGAAATTAATGGAAGTGGTGGCATGGAAATACGTCGGGAACAAATTAAAAAAAATAAAATAAAAATAATCATACCAGATTGAGCATATTTTTTGACTGCTGCTCCGGAGGCATGTCCTTCAAGCGCTGCAGCACAAGCCCCGCCTCGTGGCCGTTAGGCCAGACCTCAAGTTGGCGCGTCTCTGGCTCGTAGATGACGGCGCACGCCTTCACGTTGCAGAGTGTGGAGAGCTCTTGGACCATCTTGAGGAGCCCCCCACGACGCTTCTTGAAGGAGGCACGACGGTCGGAACGCTTCTCAATGTAGGCAATGGTGGTCATATTTCTAGCCATCGCTCCCTCCTCTTCTTCTTCTTCTTCTTCAATTTTCAGAGGTTTTGGGATGATACTTATAGGAAAATAAGACACAGAATATCCCATGAATGTACGTGCCTGACATAATAATTCCATAATTTAACAAATCTTTACGTGTAAATATTAAGTAAATTTAATTTAGGGCTGAGTCAGTATACTGTATCTTAAGAGTCTTGTCCATGTAATTAGTATGACCCAAATTTGGAACCATAATAAATTTTGGTTGCTAAATTTTACCCATATTTTTTTTTTACCCCATGTAAACTACGCGTTTGGTTCGTGAGAAATTATGGTATTTCTGGACAAGTATAGAATATGAAACTTATTTCCATATTTGATCTAGGTCATAAAAGTTTATTTTCGGAATTTGTAAATATGCGAATAAATAATTTAACATAAAACATGGAAATCCTATTCCTTTAAAATAGGTGGGCATATATATTTTTTTTTTTTGCAGACAAAATTTTGTTGAGTTTTTTTTTTTTCTATACTATTTTCAATTTTTACTCTTTTTTTTATCCTTTTCCTTTATTAATTTTTTTTTGTTTCTTTTTAGTTTATAGTTTATAGTTTTTTTTTGTTCTTTTTATGTTTTAAGATATTTTTAGGTACTTTTTATCTTTTTCCATTTTAAGAATGGTTTTAAGTTTTTGTTTCAATCTTTTTTATTTTTTCAAGAATTTTTTTTGTTCATTTTTGGTTTTTTTCTCAGTTTTTTTTTTTTCAGTTTTTTTTATCCTTTTACATTTTTTTCTCGGAAATATTTATATAGTCATCCAATATAGAAATATAATTTTTCAAAAAATTTAATTACCATAAATTTGATCTACGAAAATATAAATTTTTTGGCTATACAATATTTGATTTTAAAATTTTTACATGGGACATTTTCGGATCTACTCGCGTGAAGGCGTCCCAAGTATCAAAGATCGGAGAGAAATTTTTTAATTTTGAGTAGATTGAAGATTCGTTGTGGATGGATAATGGATATAATTATATGTAGACCTGAAATAAAATTTAATTAATAGACATTTTACATGCGTGATTAACTCAACATTAATCCAATCATAACTGAGCGATGAAATTTATTTATATATTTACAGTAATTATTTGTTGAGAAAATTTGAGTTGCACCCCACTTTATTTATTATTATTCAAGCTACTTTACCATAATGTACGATATCTCCCACTTTTTACTGAATTCGTTTATAAATGACGGTCAACTCCTTTGACAAAATATTTAGCACGAAAATACCCCCTTGTCATCATTTTCATCCTCCAAGCTGTGTCCACCCGACGTCTACCATCATGGTCCAGCTCAGCGGCCAAATGCGCCGCACCAGGCCGTCCATGACACGGTCCGTCAACCCGGTCTGGAAGAGGTCATGCTGATTGCTGTGGAGCAACTCGACGAGTTACTGGTCGTCACGGTCAAGGACCACGTCAGGCCCAGCAAGGACGAGCCGATCGGACGGCTAGTTATGTCGGTGCCAGCCGTGGCGAACCACCGCACCAAACACAACAAGCTCGTCGAGGTTACCCCGCAACTTCGCCTGCCCCCGTGATAAAACGTCGTGTGTCCCCTCTCGGTCCCTCAACGTCACACGCCCGGCCCCCGCAGCGAGCTCGCCCCCTACAACACCGTGCGCACCCCCATCGAGCATCCCCACGCAGTGCCCTCGCCCCCTGTCGCGCAATGCGCCCACCATCGACCCCCACGCGCTTGCCCCTGTTGCTATCGCAGCCAACTGCTTGCTAAGTTAAACCCATATTCCTCATATATTTTATGACACTTCCATGCCTGTAACACAAACATTTTCTTGTCATATGCCATGAAACTGGTACTAAGGTAAGGTTATAAAAACAACATATTAATTGTGTGCACTTGTCACGACCCGCACCCGAAAATTCGGGCACGAGTGCGTGGGTACGTCCAGCCTACGCCGCAGAGTCGGCGGTAGTACGCTGTCTAGGTCAAATCCACACTTAACTAAACTAGCTCATTCACAAATAGCATAGGCAAGATAATAAAGGGAAACAGATACTTAAGATTGCAATTGAAATAAATGCGATAACAGATTCAAATATTTAGTACAGAAATCAGAATAAAATCGGGGACAAACCCGATTACTAAGATAAAGAGCAAATAAATGAAAGTAGCTACTGCTATCACTCTGCAGCAGGGGTCTCCTGGGTGGGTTCTGGCTCCTCATAGGTATCATCTGTACCCTCATAGGGACCATAATATGTAGGGGCAAGGTCCTCATCATCGCCTAAATCAACAGATCCAGTCAGAAAAGGAGCAAAGTACACAGTGCACAACAAGATTAAACTAAATATTTATGACAATTAAATTGAGTATCATGTTGAGAAACTGCATAAAAGAACATCAATATCTCAGAGTTAAAGCTGTAAACAGGAATATGAGAAAACAGAAATAAATGAGACAGGAAATGAAACTACAACAGTCAGCAAAAAATATAACAAGACCAGAAACTATCTGTGTGAACTTGTGTTTGTTTTAGAATACATAGTTGGCATGTAGGGGTTTATAAGGCTAATTCGGCCGTCAAAAATGGCTATTAAACAGGAAAAATCAAGATCTGGCTGAGGTACAGTCGCGTACCAACAGCTATTAAACATGAGAAGGGGAAGGGCAAACTACATGCCTTCTAGTATTCTCCCACCCGACATGAAAAACAAGACATGAACTCTAATATTCAAGACATGAAATCCAGTATTCCTAATACTAGGTGTAATCATCAAGGGTGCTATTAAAGCAGGGAAATTAATTATGACAATATAAAAATTTAACTTGAAGTGCAGGTACTTGCCTGTTGTTTGGATCTGATTAATTGCTCTTGGGGAAATTTCCAGAGATGAGTCCAAAAGCTGAAATAGACATTACCATCACGCTCAGAAGATGTCAAATAGCTAGAAACGCCTGTTCTTGGGTCCAATTTGGAGACAAGGGCAAAAACGACAGTTTCGGGTCAAAACGGGGTCCGCCGGTGGGCCCGCTTTGCACCGAAAAACGTGTCCGAGTCAATGGTCTCCAAATTTACCAAACTTAGTGTCAACAGGTCAGGAACGCTGATACGAACCCAACGGAACTTCCAGATTTGGATTCCGATGAGCCGAACACAAAATCGCCCGTCGAGCGGGGCTTGTGGGGCCCACGACATGCGATTTCGTCAACGTTCTCAGAATCGAACCAAACTTGACCCACAGGACCAACGTATCGCTACGAGTCCGATGGCATAAGTTTTGTCTCGATCTGACGAGTGTACAAGAAGTTAGGGCAAATTACAGAAAAGTCGGATACGGGGCGATATCCGCGGATACGCGTTGATTCCGGTGTGCACGCACACCCGAATCAGCTTCCGCAAAAACTCACACGTCCGTATCGACGACGCGCACGTATTTGTGAAGACCGCACGCGACCAAGTCATCCCGTTTGGCGGGGCGTACTCAGTTCCGGGGTGAAACAGGGTCTGGTTTTTCCTGTTTTTGGATCGCGGTGTGCGATCTCCACAGGACGCGGTGTCCCGAGCGGTTTATCCGGACACCGAGAGGGTCATACAGGCTTCGCAACGCAATTTACGGAATCGAAAACAGAGCTACGAACAAAAAGTTACGAGTACCTGAAGTGGACCCAAAAATCAGGGTCGAGTCGTGTCCGACACGTGTCCGACTCGTGTCGGACACAGGGATTCGAATCTAGGGTTAGGGTTAGGGTTTCGAGCTCCGGAGAGGGGAGGCCGGCCGGAGGAGGGCGGCGCCGCTGCGGGGGAGGCCGGCCGGGCTGGGCGGCGCCGGCGTGGGCGGGCACGGCGGCCGGAGGGCGGCGGGCGCTGCCACTGACTGCTGCTGCTGTTGTTGCTGCCGGCGAGGAGGGAGGTGGCCGGAGGCGGAGCCGGTGGTGGCGGAGGAGGCTAAGGCAGGCGGCGGCGGAGCTCCGGCGCGGTGGCGGAGGAGGTGAGGGAGCTGGAGGGGGTGACCGGAGAGGATCGAGGGGGGGTTTTAAGGGGAGATCGAGCGGGGGAGTGGCCGGAAATGGCGGGGAGGAGAGGGGGACGTGGCCGCGGGGTGCGGGGCTGCGTGGCCGGGCGGGGCGCCGCGTGGCCGGGCGTGGCGGCGGAGGAAGCGGGCGCCGGCGCGGTTCAGGCGGGGAAGAGGGCTGGGGGAGAACGGGTCGGCGGGTCGGGTCTCGGACGGTCCGGGTCTGGCCGACATGACCCGACCCGCGAGCGGTTGTGGGCTGGGCTAGGCCCAACGGGCTGGGCCAGAGGGAACGGGCCGGGCTGAAAAATCAATAATAATAATAACAATAATAATTAGTTAATTAAAAAAATAGTTTAAATAGTTTTTAGGTATTTAAAAATAGGTTCGAGGTCCAATAAATTCCAAAAAAATTACCCTAAGTCCAGTTTTTCATTTTACACCCAAAAATATTATTTTTATAATATTTTAATACTATTTATTATCATTTAAAAATTATTGAATAATTCAAACCCTGCTTTTAAATTACGAAAAAATCCCAGAAAATTCCAGAAAATTATAAAAAATCCCAATTTTAATATTTTTTGAAAAATCAGGGGCTTACAGCACTCACTTAGATGAACGTACCGGTTTTATAGAGTGGGTGAGAGGCCTCCCCACCAGTGCATTTTTATGTATTGGCATCCCACCAGACCTCTACAGGTGAGGGAGTTCTCCTTGAGAGCGGTAAGGCGTTGGAGCACATTCTGGTGCCTTGGAGCGTTGTGGCCGGAGATGGAATTTTTTATATACGGGATATAGTATATGGAACATCATCCATTATATTCATCCTCAAGTTGTAAGTCGTATGGCATGATCCACTATATTGAGAGAGAGAGAGAGAGAGAGAGCTTGAACGATTGTATACTTGGCCTAGCACCATTTGTAACTCTATTTCGTTATCAATAAAGAGAATCGTTCTTTATATATTTGTATTGATTCAACTTTTATGCTTGTTATCTCTGCCGTGAAAACTCTGTAACTTAGTATTCAATTGGTCGTTTAATGCTTATTGTGCGAGCGAAACTTAGGGTCGCACGACATCATGCCTGGAGTACGACTATCGATTCTACGAAATCAGGACGTAACAACATATACTCGCTAATTTGTTTATTAATTCATCAGAAATATTTCTACAGAGAAATATATTTTAGCAAAATTAGCGAAAGAGAACAAAGTTTATGAAATTTTGAAGTAGAGAACAAAAATGCATGTGTTAAGTACGTTCTCGTTAAAAAAAATACGTAAAGAACGAGAATGCATATAAAAAATATGTTTTTAAATAAAAATTTATTTTTTAACTATAGCCGCACCTACTAAATGCGTTTTCATGTTTTATATTTTTCTTTTACAAAAGAAAAAAATATAGTTAAAAAATAAAACAAAAAAATCAAATCGAAAAACGCACATAATATGTGCGGTTTCAAATATATGCTTTTTTTTATAAAAAGAAGAACTCTGGAAAAAAGAAAAAAAAAGTTGAAAATGCACCTACTAGGTGCGGGCAGTTGAACTCGAAAAAAGAAAAAAAGTAAAAGAAAAGAAAATGTGAAAAAGCATTAGGTACGGTTTGAAAAAAAAAAATCTTTGAAAACGCACTAAAAAAGAACTTTGGAAAAAAGATGGTTTTTTTGGTTTATTTGAAAACGGATCATATATGCGTTTTCAAAAAAAAATAATTATTAAAATTTGGAAACGCACATGGTATGTGCATTTTAGAATTTTTTGCATTATAGTCTCTTATAATTCATTATTTGCAACTTCAGTCAAAGTAGAAAATAAAATTATTTTATTTATCCTAGTTTCTTTTATAAACTTCAATGAAATCAAAATAAACAAATAAAAGTTTTTTTTCGATTTTTAATTTTTTTAGACGAAATTTTTTTTAAATAATTCATGATTACTTTTAAAACAAATAGCTCTTGTTACCCTTGAATCCTAAATCAAATTTGAAATTTGTTTTTGGAAAACAATTGGACTAAAACTCTAAAAATATTTAATATTACATACAGAGAGTTGAATCATTTTGATAATATTGAAATTGGCCCGAATTATTAAATAAATCCAATTTAGTCCAACTAGATTGTTTATAAAATTCTTTCACTTAAAACCACATAATATATGTTAAAAGCCCATGGTTACTTTTATAGAATCAACAAATTTAATAAAAAATCGACCCTATTATGAGAAGGATAATAATTGTATAATAACTATAATTAAAATTTTATTTAGAGAAGGTTAGAATTAAGTAAGTCATTTAGCTAATTAAATAGTTATTAATGGCTACGCTTCTCTATATTTTTCACATGTGAATTTAATTAATTAGGTAGGTAGGTAATTAGTTTGTTATAACTATTTATTTCAAAAAAAAATTCTAATTCACGTGTGGATTTAACTAATTAGTTAGAGGGGGGGGATGAACCTAATTAAATAAAAAGGCTAGGTTAATTAACATGTATTCTGAGGCTAAACATGAGGTTGAGGTTTCCAAGCCTATATCTACCCCTCCCATTTGTTTATTAATTAATTCAAAAATATTCTTAGTCAAAACCCAAGTCTATATCTACCCCTCCCATTTATACTATTCATGTGTCTAATGTCCAATATCAAAAAATAAATTCTCGTGCCCAGCCGTGTCGACCTTGTGTTTGGCCAAGGAGTGTCGTATCCACCACATTATGTGCCCAGTTCATTACAATAGCACAAATCCAGCCCTCTCTTGTGTCCGACATAGGAACTTAACAACCAATACCACACAAACCAAATTTTCAACCATGTATCCCCGGGTCCGACACCGAGGAAACAGACACATCCTAAACCTTAAATATCAATACTATAAGCCGCACCCTGGCCGAGTCGCCTCTGCAAGATTCAACCAGCTTGTGTTAGCCCAATGTTTAAATTTTCTGTTTGAATATGGTTAATCGGTTAAGTTTAGCATTATGATAACCATGCAATCACTATAGTAACTTATACTTCAACTCCGCATTGTCCAAATATTCATTAATGTTATCATATTTGCTTATGTATGTTGTTTTTTTCGTCTAACATATACTTGCCAAAAGCAATAAGCAGGACCATTATGGACATATGCAACAAAAAAATGATGATGAGCCAAAGACGACGTTATACCAGAAGATTTCTCTGAACCGTCAACGACATCTCCGGAGACTCGCGAAGCTCCCAAAAGTTATTCAGATTTCCAAATCTATTTATCTTTAGACAACTACCTTCAAAAAAAAATGTGTCTTCAAGTCTGCTCAATTTTTAGAGGATTGGAATCATCAAGTGCTCCTAATTTTATATCTTATTCTATATTTTCTATATTATTTTATAGGACCGTATGTACATCGGGTTCGCAGTTGGCACTAGGAGATCAAACCCCATGTTAAACAAAAACCTAAACCAACTCAAACCCAACCAAATCCTGGACCCAATATTCTGGAATTATGGTGACCGAACTCGCGCTGAACTCGCTCCTAGGACCCACTACTAGAATAAGCGGGATTAGCGACGTTTTTAGCGAGGGCAACAGAAAACATCGCTAATATAATATAAATTAGCGACTCCATGTAAAAACGTCGCTAGACGTCAATAATTGGCGACATTTAGCGACATTTAGCGACTTTTATTTAGTTTTTAAAAGATTAGTCGCTATAAGTTCAATTAAGGTCGCTAAACGTCGCTAATATGTTCCATTTAGCGACGTTTAGCGTCGTATACATTTTAGACATTTAGCGACGTCATTAGCGATGTTAAAGACGTCGCTAACTTAGCGACGTCATCATTGGCGTCGCTAAAATGTCACTAAATTTGTTTCATTTAGGGCTGACCCCCCTCCATTTTATTCGATCTTTCCCTCTCCCTCTCACAAATTAGAAACCCCCCTCCGCCTCCTCCTTCCTCTAGCTCCCTTCCTGTCACGCCCCAGTCCCAAAATACGTAGGACTAGGACACGTAAGCATGCCAGCCGCCTGTATATATGGCAGCTCCAATATATGAAAACCATAATACATGCTTACGCTGTATAATGAACAATAATTCACGAGTGGTAAAACTATCACAAGTCACAGGGTATAATCTAAATCTCATCCACAGAAATTAAATATAAATGAATAACCAATAACCATGTAACTAGATCTCAATATAAAGTATCTAAAGAATGACAGTCGGATGGAAACAAATCCACTGCCGAATAGAATATAAAATGAACAAGATAAACCCTATATAAATACAACATCTAATCATCACGAGGCTCGAAGAGAAGACCTCCTCGGAATATAAGTAGCATGTCGGATCTGCGCTCCCGCGAATACTCATGAACATCTACACCTGGAAAGGGACCAGGTCCTCAAAGGGACATAGCAAGATACATAGAAGCATACCATAAAGTAAATATTGAATAAATAAATAGGTTATGCTAACCATCTAAGTGAATGCAATTTAAGAACAACTTAGTACATATTTGAAAGTGTAGGCTAGACATATGTTGACGTAATTCACCAATCGTCGTGACTGGGTAGTATATGCCACATATGCCCCCATTCGAGGGCACTCTGCAATCGTCCATCTTCGAGGAGCATGGTATCTGAAATAGTATAACGTCCAACGTTCTATAGAGTGTGGTATCTGTAAAAATAACAAGTGACGCCAACACTCTAAAGAACGTGGTATCTGTAATATATATACGTTCGTATCACTCCGTCGAGTGCAGTATCTGTATAGAAGGAGTGGGTGTCCCATACGCCTACTAGTCGTCATCCCCGCCCAATGTAGATATACAAGTCGTGGACACGACGTTGATATCTCGTACTATGATGCAAGTCACTATAAAAATAAATAACTAGCTAAATATCGTTACACGTGTTGCTCACACTGATGGCCAGTCGCGCATAAGGCACGCATCCCTACATAAACTCACTCTGTGACGTGTAATGATACGTGTCAAGGCCTGAGGAGTCATACCAATAACTTCACAACTTTAGGTGGGTCCACTAGACATTAGGTCAGACACAAGTCCTAACGTCAACGCCTTCGTTGACTGCATCCGAGTCTACTCGGACGCACAGATTTATATAATATTAAAATAAATAAACATGTACCTAAAAATAACTGAATTTAAACAGTATAACAAGGCAAGGTATACTTACCTGGCAAGAGAGCTGCAAAATGTATCGTCCAGATGTCAAATGCCAAAAGTCAGAAACTATGGCCTCAGAATGAACGTCTCCGGATGCTGAAATAAACATCACCAACGTTCCCAGAATAAGCAAAATAGCTAGAAAACACTATCCTTTCGCCCAATTTGGACACAGGGGCAAAACAGTAATTTTGATCAAATCGGGGTCCATTAATGGCCCACTATGCACCAAAAAGCGTGCCAAGGTAAAAGTTCTCTAAAAGGGACAAATTATAGATCAAACAAACTCTAAATGTCAGTATGAACTCAACGGTATGTTCAGATATCGATTCCGATGAGCCGAACACAATTTTGCCCAAAAAGTCAACTGTGGGGCCCGCCAATTTGTGACTTGGTCAACTGTCTCAGAATTGCGTGAAAATTTAGTCACAGGACCGGCGCGATACCACGAGTCCAGTGGCACAAGTTTTGTCGCATTCTGACGAGTGTACACAAAATGCGCACGACTTTTGTAAAAGTCGTGACACTGAAAATTTGCTGCGGATACATGCTGATTCCGACGCACACACGCGTCCAAATCAGTTTTTGCAAATTCCTACACGACCGGGTATACTGCGTGCACCTTTTGATACACTTGGTACACAGCAGGGCGGTCCCGTTTGGCGGGGTGCACTCCGTTTCATAATTTTTGGAATTTTGGAAAAAGTAAGTTTTCTAATTTTTCTACCTGATTTATTTTAACATATAGTAACAAATAAAATATTCTATTTAACTGAAAATAAACTAGGTTAGGTGGTCTTCATATACCAACGAGAAAAACAAGATTCGGATCTCTGTGGTGAAAGATGCGAATCCGAGAACATGAGAGGTTGCAACATAATTTCTAAAATTTAGAAAGTGGTCATTTTTCCTCGACTTGACATTAATTTTTACCTAGGTTAGCACGTTGTTCGAGATAAATTAACATACAAATATGGAAGGGGGGTATGTGAGGATCATACCGTGAAGACGGGGTCAAGTTTGGTCGAGCGAGGGGACAGAAAATGGGACATGAACACAGGTACGCTGTTCATCAGTTTCTGTCTCGCGCGCGCGGCGTCGCGATGTGCGGTCGGCTCCGGCACATGGCGGCGGGCCTGGGGTGGTCGACGACGGGCTCCGGTGGCGCGACGACGACGTAGAGTTGGAGAGGGAGGATTAGGGTTAGGGCTTTGGAGTTTGAGTGTGTACATATAGGGAGAGAGAGTCGGCGGGGGGGGGGGGTTGTACGCGTGGTGGGGGGTGCAGTGGTATATAATACCACTGCAGCTGCCGTTGTTTTTCTTATTCTTCTTCTTTCTTTCTTTCTTACTTTCCTTCTTTACTTCTAACTTTCATATAGTTTGCTACTGCTGCTGTTTTCTAAGTGGAATGGTTTTGGGTTCGGGCGGGTTTGGGGTTATGGGTTTGGGTTTGGATCCATTAAGGATCCAAACCCATTATCCTTTTTTTTTCTTTTTCTTTTTCTTTTTTCTTTATCTAAATAACTAATATATACATACATACATATATATATATATATATATATATATATATATATATATACATACATACATATATATACCTATAAAATTTTAAAAATATATATTTGTTCACACCATTAAGCTAGCAACTGTCCATAGGGTCTCCTACATGGAATAAATTAGAGAAAATTTATAATGGCTCCAAAAATCTCCTAGATACACAAACACTTCAAATAAAAATTAAATAAAATCTATTTTCTCTATTTAGCACATAATTACTATAAATAAAATAAATAATTAAAATAAAATAATAATAAAAATAACTAATACGGTTTATTAAAAATTGGGATTTCACAATCTACCCAACTTATAAGAATTTTGTCCTCAAAATTAAAACTAAGCCACGGTAGAAAGTCAAGGACGGCATAAGATATAAATTTAACAAAATAATCTCATACCTTGGTCAACGAATAGGTTCGGAAAACGCTTGCGCATGTCATCCTCGCGCTCTCAAGTATATTTTCCTGGCGCACCATGCTTTAATTCCACGCAGACCAAAGGAATAGACTGGTTCCTCAATACTTTCTCTCGACGATCAAGGATTCCCACGGATTGCTGTTGGTATGACAAGCTCGGCCCAATGGTGATCTTTGAATGATCGAGAATATGACTGCTGTCTGTCACAAATTGCCTGAGTTACGACATATGGAATACATCAAGTACTCCCTCAAGTGAAGGTGGTAGCGCAAGTTGATATGCCACTACTCCCACTCTTTTTAGCACGTCAATGGTCCAATATACCTTGGACTCCACTTATCGTGCCCTCCGAATCGAATGGTGCCTATGGTAGGTGATATCATCAAGAAGACATAATCGCCCTCCTTGAACTCCAAGGGACGACGAGGACGGTCTGCCCACTGCTTCTGTCTGTCTTGCGCTGCTCGTAAGTATCCTTGTATCTTCTTAACTGTCTCTACGGTGTTGACCACCAATTCCGATCCCAGAATCTGACGTTCTCCCACGTCACTTCAACACACAGGAGACCTTTACTTTCTTCTATATAATGCTTTAAACGGAGCCATCTGAATACTCGCTTGATAGCTATTATTTTAAAAAAACTCCACAAGATGTAGGTGGTCCTCCCATGATCCTCCAAGTCTAACATACAAGTCCTTAATATATCTTCCAATGTCTGAATGGTTCACTCTGACTGCCCATATGTCTGCGGTTGATAAGATGTACTGATCTTTAGACGAGTTCCAAGACCTTCTTGCATGCTCCTTCAAAAGTGCGATGTGAAACGCGAATCCCTGTCTAATATAATGCTGACTGGTATGCCGTACATTTTCGCGATCTGCCTCATATATAAGTCAGCTAAAGCTTCTGTAGACTGACCAACTCTAAAAGGTAAGAAATATGCTGACTTGGTGAGTCGGTTCACTATTATCTATACTGCATCTCTTTCACTTGGACTCTTGGGAAAATACATGACGAAGTCCATAGTGATGTGCTCCCACTTCTACTTCTAAAATTGGAAGTGGTTGCAATAGTCCTGCTATTCTCTGGTGCTCCGCCTTTACTTGCTGACATACCAGGCATTTAGCTACAAAGCGAGCTATTTCTTTTTTCATATTCATGCCACCAAAAGTGTTGTCGTAAGTTACGATACATCTTGGTGCCTCCAGGATGAATAGAATGTATCGAACTATGAGCTTCTGCCATCAGCTCCTGTCGAATCTCTCCATTTGGAACATAAAGATGATCACCTCATCATAATATCCCATCTGCTCTCGAAAAAATTACTTCAATGCCAAGCTCTTACAAGTCCTCCAATAATTCTCTCTGTGCTATCAAGAAATAAGCTGCTGGCCTCCGGTTTAACGCGTTTGCTATAACGTTAGCCTTGCCTGGCTGATAATGTAGCTATATCTCAAAATCTTTCATCAATTTCAGTCGTCGACGTTGCCTCATATTTAACTCCTTCTGCGCGAAGACGTACTTGAGACCTTTGTGATCTGTATAGATCTCCACTCGTTCCCCATATAAGTAAAGTCTCCATAGCTTCAGAGCAAATACAACGGCTGCAAGTTCCAAGTCATGAGTTGGATAATTTTTCTCTCACTCGTAACTGTCTAGATGCATATACAATCACCTTGCCATCCTACATCAATACGCATCCCAACTTTTCCCTGATACGTCACTGTAGATCACATAACCTCCTGATTCTGATGGAATAGTCAATATTGGTGTTGTGGTCAGTCGCTTCTTCAATTTCTCTAAAGCGGCTTGATACTCGTCGGTCCATATGAATTCTTGATCCTTACAAGTTAACCGGGTCATAGGTGCTGCTATCCATTCAGGAGTCAGTCAATTGTCCATCCAGGTAAAATCCATTTAGACCCCTGATAGCAAAATGATACATTCCTCATCGAAACACTTGAGTTTTGAACTTGACCAAAGTTACTAGGCAAAAAATTTTATGCTGCCATAGTGATGCATCTATCAGGAAGGTAATAAAATGTAGGTAGGTAGTGAAGGGTCATTCTAAAGGTAGCATAGTTTTAAACTGAATCAAATCTAATAATAGAGTTTGGAAATTTTCCCAAGAAACAAACAGAAATGGCTTACAGAAACAATACACTTTTTGTACTTATACTAAGCACGAGATTTCGTCTTTCCGAAATAAGGAAAGACGGAAAACAATAATCAAGAGTTCAAGGGGGAGGTAATAGATTAGAAGTGCGAGGATCAAGGCGTTTAAAGAATTTAGTGGGAATTGTCAAGGCTGTTGTGGATTGAAATCCTATTTTGGTAATTCCTATTCACATGCTCGTATCAGTACAGTTATGTAACTGATATGATATACTCAGACATATCTAGAGGGCAAGTCTATTTGTCTACTAATCACTATATATCTCAATCCACGTAAAGAAGTTATGCGAATGGCGACCCAAGTACACTATGGTTGATCAGACCGTAATACACTGATTCTGAAATATATTAGTGTATTACTCAAATAATACATATATCATGAATAAGCTTGATAAAGAATAAGCTTGCAAAACTAGGCTATAATAGCAGCATAAGTCAAGGTAGTACAGCAAATTTAAGTATGCTAGATTATGATGAGAGAAATTACAAAATAATTCAAGTTCATAAAAAGATAAGACTTTATAAAATCTACAGGTGTCATACTAACGACTTACTAACTCTTGGTCTAAGTCGTTAGTCGACCAAATAGGGGTATGGGCCTCTAAGTTCAACAGCCTTAATAAACAATATAGTCTTATGCTAGTATACAGTTAATGTCATTCAATTATACTAAAATAATAAGTCAAGAGGACTAGGTGTTACTAGGTTGTGAGACATATTATCCAACTTAAATTAATAAACTAATACTGTAACTGTCTTTAGGAATTTCTATAAAATAACCTGGTCGTGGTAAATGAAGTAGAACTCTTATTAAGGTACAAAAGGAAAAGATCTTGGTACTCATTACGGTCTTCTATTGCATTATAATGGTCATCTTAAATCTTAATCGTAGTGATTATAGAACAAGTGTCTATAGTAAGAAAGAAAAAGTTACTGGCCTCAAGAGAAAAGGGGATATAACTCGTATCGAGGTGTGGTACGAGTTACGCGATTTAAAACTAAGGGATAATCATTATGTCGTAATCTATAAGAATAACTTAAACTATCAAGTTCTAACTACGTATCACCTAATTCAAAATTCAAGAGTAACCACTGTAATACTAGCAAACTATATATCCTTAACATAAGATAAAATTATTTGGCCAAAATCAGAAAGTTTAGGTGGCACGAATCGAAAGATGAGGAAAAGAAGAACCTAATTTAGTTGTCGCACAAAAGCAAGCGCTAAGGGTTCAGAGGAACAAGTTATAAAACTAAATAGAAGACTCTAGATAATGTTATGGTTTCTTGAGGGAAGGTGGTTGCTAATTTCTATGTTCGAGGTATGACCAAGGGAATATTCTATCCATTTCTCTTGGCTTACTAAGGCATTGTTCGGCTATTATAAGACAAGGTGCTAAAGTTGTAGCTCTCTAGTACTATGTTACCATAAAAAGTTAGGTTCAGTCATAATATTTAACCTTGGATTTCTATTGGCTACTCAATACTAGAGTCAAACACTATGGTCAAATTTTAAACTAATCCTAGTAGTGTTTATACTACTCTCAAGTCATACGTAATTACATCAAGGGATAATGGTAAATTAATCTATAGGTAAGTGATGCTAGGGTTCATTAGGTAATACGGAAGACTAGGATTCATTAAGTATCCTAAACTTAGTGATGTGTCAATGCCCTAGTTGTATTCTTAATAGGAATGTTATCCTAAGTGTCATCCTATCAACAGGGATTCCTCTATTCTAGCAGGGGCTATACTCAAGGAATTATTAGGGAAGCATATGAATCAAGAAAGATACGATTATTCAAATAGAATGGATTGGAAGGAAGATGAGTCATAGTCAAATATGGATGAGATCCTATATTCTAATCCTAGGTGCAGGCTTGCTCGGTAAAGTAACGTAACCGAGATCATATACTCTGACCTGCATGGGCCACCACTAAAAACATGTCATGCCCCAGTCCTAAAATACGTAGGACTAGGACACATAAGCATGCCAGCCGCCTGTATATATGGCAACTCCAATATATGGAAACCATAATACATGCGTACGCTGCATAATGAACAATAATTCACAAGTGGTAAAACTATCATAAGTCACAGGGTATAATCTAAATCTCATCCACAGAAATCAAATATAAATGAATAACCAATAACCATGTAACTAGATCTCAATATAAAGTATCTAAAGAATGACAGTCGGATGGAAATAAATCCACTGCCGAAATAGAATATAAAATAAACAAGATAAACCCTATATAAATACAACATCTAATCTTCACGAGGCTCGAAGAGAAAACCTCCTCGGAATATAAGTAGCCTGTCTGGATCTGCTTCCGCGAATACTCATGAACATCTACACCTGGAAAGGGACCAGGTCCTCAGAGGGACATAGCAAGATACATAGAAGCATGCCATAAAGTAAATACTGAATAAATAAATGGGGTGTGCTAACCATCTAAGTGAATGCAATTTGAGGACAACTTAGTACGTATGGGAAAGTGTAGGCTAGACATATGCTGACGTAATTCACCAATCGTCGTGACTGGCTAGTATATGCCACATATGCCCCCATTCGAGGGCACTCTGCAATCGTCCATCTCCGAGGAGCATAGTATCTGAAATAGTATAACGTCCAACGTTCTATAGAGTGTGGTATCTGCAAAAATAATAAGTGCCGCCCAACACTCTAAAGAACGTGGTATCTGCAATATATATATAGTCCGTATCACTCCGTCGAGTGCGGTATCTGTATAGAAGGAGTGGGTGTCCCATACGCCTACTAGTCATTATCCCCGCCCAATGTAGATATACAAGTCGTGAACATGACGTGGAAATCTCGTACTATGATGCAAGTCACTATAGAAATAAACAACTAGCTAAATACCGTTACATGTGTTGCTCACACTGATGGCCAGTCGTGAATGAGGCACGCGTTCCTACATGAACTCACTCTGTGATATATAATAATATGTGTCAAGGCCTGAGGAGTCATACCAATAACCCAACAACTTTAGGTGGGTTCACTAGATACTAGGTCAGACAAAAGTCCTAACGTTAACGTCTTCGTTGACTGCACCCTTGTCTGCTCGGAAGCGCACATTTATATAATATGAAAATAAATAAAAATGTAACTAAAAATAACTGAATTTAAATAGTATAACAAGGCAAGGTATTCTTGTCTGGCAAGAGAGCTGCAAAATGTAACGTCCAGATGTTAAATGCCAAAAGTCAGAAACTATGGCCTCAGAATAAACGTCTTCGAATGCTGAAAAAAACATCACCAACGTTCCCAGAATAAGAAAAATAGTTAGAAAATACTATCCTTTCGTTCAATTTGGACACAGGGGCAAAACAGTAATTTTGGTCAAATCGGAGTCCACTAGTGGCCCACTTTGTACCGAAAAGTGTGCCAAGGATAATGGTCTCTAAACGGAACAAATTATAGGTCAAACAAACTCTAAATGCCAGTACGAACTCAACGGTATGTCCAGATATGGTTTCCGATGAGCCGAACACAATTTCTCCCAAAAAGTCAACTATAGGGCCCGCCAATTGGCGAATTGGTCAACTGTCTCAGAATTGCGTAAAAATTTGGTCACAGGACCGGCGCGATACCACGAGTCCAGTGGCGTAAGTTTCGTCGTATTTTGACCAGTGTGCACAAAATGCGTATGGCTTTTGTAAAAGTTATGACATTGGAAATTTGCTGCGGATACATGCTGATTCTGACGCGCACACGCGTCCAAATCAGTTTCCGCTAATTCCTACATGACAGGGTACACTGTGCGCATATTTTGGTACCGTTGGTACACAGCGTGGTGGTCCCATTTGGCGGGGCGTGCTCCGTTCCACAATTTTTGGAATTTTAGAAAAAGTAACTTTTCTAATTTTTCTACCTGATTTATTTTAACATACAGCAACAAATAAAATATTGCATTTAACAGAAAATAAACTAGGTTAGGTGGTCTTCACATAACAACAAGAAAAACCGAATTCGGATCTCTGTGGTGGGAGATACGAATCCGAGAAAATGGGTGATTGCAACATAATTTCTAGAATTTAGAAAGTGGTCATTTTTCTTCGACTTGACATCAATTTTTATCTAGGTTGGCACGCTGTTCAAGATAAAATAACATACAAATATGGAAGGGGGATAGGTGAGGATCATACCGGTGAAGACGGGTTCGAGTTTGGTCGAGCGAGGAGACAAAAAATGGGACATGAACACAGGTACGCTGTTCATCAGTTTCTGTCTCGCGTGCGCGGCGTCGCGGTGTGCGTTCGGCTCCGGCGCATGGTGGCGAGCCTGGGGTGGTCAGCGGCGGGCTCCGGTGGCGCGGCGGCGGCGTCGAGGTAGAGAGGGAGGATTAGGGTTAGGGCTTTGGGGTTTGAGTGTGTACATATAGGGAGAGAGAGAGTCGACGGGGGGGGGGGGGGGTGGTTGTACACGGGGTGGGGGGTGTGCAGTGGTATATAATACCACTGTTGCTGCCGCTGTTTTTCTTATTCTTCTTCTTTCTTTCTTTATTTCTTTCTTACTTACTTTCCTTCTTTACTTCTAACTTTCATATAGTTCGCCACTGCTGCTATTTTCTAAGTGGAATGGTTTTGGGTTCGGGCGGGTTTGGGTTTAGATCCATTAAGGATCCAAACCCATTATCCTTTTCTTTTTCTTTTTCTTTTTCTTTATCTAAATAACTAATATATATATATATATATAAATATGTATATATATATATATATATATATATATATAATTATATATATACATATATATACCTATAAAATTCTAGAAAAATATATTTGTGCACAACATTAAGCTAGCAACAGTCCACAGGGTCTCCTACTTGGAATAAATTAGGGAAAATTTATAATGGCTCCAAAAATCTCCTAGATGCACAAACACCTCAAATAAAAATTAAATAAAATCTATTTTCTCTATTGAGCACATAATTACTATAAATAAAATAAATAATTAAAATAAAATAATAATAAAATAACTAATACAGTTTATTAAAAATTGGGGTTTCACACTTCCTTCCTCCGGCGACCCCCCTCCGACCGCATCCTCCCCCTCCGGCTCCCATCCTCCCTCCGGCGTCCCCTCCTTCATCCCGGTGACCCCCCTCCTCCCCCCTCCGTCGTTAGCTCCTCCTTCCTCCGGCTCTTCTTCTCCCTTCGGCGCCCTTCCTCCGGCTTCCCTCCTTGGTAAGCTCCTATCTCTCTGTCTCCTTTCTCTGTCTCTCTCTTTCTCTCTAACACGATACGATATGACACGACATGACACAACATAATACAACACAATACGACATGACATGACATGACATACACTAACCCTAACCCTAACTCGAACACACACACACACACACGCACGCACGCGGACACACACTAACCCTAACCCTAACCCTGCTTGTTGTGCATTGCTGCTGCAGTTGCTTTTCTTACTGCTATAGTTGCTCCCCTTGCTGTTGCTGTGCATTCCCATGTTGCTGCTGCTCTTCACTGCAATGCACAAGAGTGTACTGTGACTCCCTCTTGGCCTGCACAAGACTCCCACATCTCACACTCAATTCCTGGCCTGCCCAACACTCCAACACTGCAGTACACAACCTGTGCATACTATACACTTATACACGGGGAAGATATCATTGGTGATGTAGAAAAACTAGGGTTTGGTGCAGTGACATTTGGATTGAGCACGAGTTGCTTGAAATCCTGGAGTTGTTCTCTGGTAATGAGAAAATTGGTAATATGTTGCAGTTTGTCAAGGATTTTGATGAAAAATTGTTGTACTGGGGTTGTTTGATTTATTTGAGGAATGGATTGAGCTACTTTAGTAGGGATCATACCAAATTATGGTAGATTTGGTGCCATTCCAGCTGGATTTATACCAAATTGTGGTATATTTGGTATGTTTAGAGGGGATTGAGGTGTTGCCATGGGTGGAGCATATGGTGGAAACTCATACCCTCTTATTGACATAGCCAATTCCTCTAACAACCTATCAAATTTTTATGGTTCAAGTGATGAATTGTACCTTCCAACGCAAGTATCCTCCTATTTGCATCAGGTAGGTATTGATTCTTTGGAGAGATCCAGCCCTGGAGCTATGGTTGCTCGAGTCGTGCTCTCTACTAGTTTCAAGAGCATGATCCAAAGGCTCTGTTACCAATTGATACCAAATTGATGGATCCTCTTCCCATTTGGTCAGGAATTGGAGGAGAACAATCACACTTAGCCAAGAAAACTGAATAAATTATAAAGAAACAAAGAACTAAATTATGAAAGAACTAGGGTTTTTATTCAAACCATTTGTATACACACACACAAACACACATAGGACATTGTGTATCAAGTTAGAGCAGTTCTTACCTTCCTTCAGAGCATCACACTGTATGTAATGATTTATAGGATACATACTATTATTTTTACAGAAGTATCTAGAAATAGATATGAATTACTATTTGTGTCATCGTTCGTGGATGTACAACTGTTATTCTGATGACATGTGTGATGTGCATGATGAATTCATTGAGAGTATACAGCAGTTCCTGCAGTTCGCCAAGGCATTCCCTTAGTACATGGACGGTATCAAAATTAAGTATCTGTGTGTGACATGTCACAACTTAAAATATCATCCAGAAGTAGAAGTCATATATCATTTGTACTCGAAGGGCTTCACGTCGAATTACTATCAGTAGACCACGCACGGATAACTTGTGTCTCTAGCATCAGAGTCGGAGCCTTATGTGGAGCCGTATATAGATGTCCACGACCATGCTGCTTACGACGACGGGTGGGTGAACATGGTTTTTGATGCGATGGGATCTAGTTTCAATCTGGACAATTATGATGCAGCTGAGGAGGCACCGAATGCCGATGTTATAAAGTTTATGGAGTTGCTGGAGAATGTAAGAACTCTATTATATCCTGGTTATGAGGATCATTCACTGTTGGAGATGGTTATAAGATTATTGAACATCAAGTCCAATTTTAATATGTCGCAAGAATGCTATAATCGACTGATCGATTTGATTATAGAGATCTTGCCAGAGGGTGCAAAGTTACCTAAAGACTTCTATCGATCTAAGAGGATGGTGAGATCGCTCTAGATAGGATACGAGAAAATTGATGTATGTCGCAACTGGTGCATGTTGTACTACAAAGACGACAAGGATGAAGATGCGTGCAGATTCTGTGGTGCTGATCACTATAAGGCCATAGGTAGAGAAAAGTCTGTCGGTGCAAGGAAGCCTAACGATTCGATGCACTACTTGCCTTTGACGCTGCGGTTGCAGCGGTTGTTTATGGTTAAGGAGACTACAGAAAATATGACTTAGCACAGGCAAAAATAGATCGAAGGAGTATTGGAACATCCATCCGATGGAGAAGCATGGAAGCACTTTGATTAAGAGTATCCAGATTTTGCTTCGGATCCGCGTAATATCAGATGGGGCTCTCCTTTGACGGTTTTACCCTATTCGGACTTTCGGGCTCCCAGTATTCATGTTGGCATGTGATCGTCACTCCGTATAATCTATGAAGAATAAACGGTGGATTCAGGGTCTAAAGTTTCCAGACGGGTACGTGTCGATCTTGAGAAGATGCGTCGACCTCAAGGAGAAAAAACTGGCGGGTATGAAGAGCCACGATTGTCACGTATTCATGGAGAGGTTAATTCCGATTGTATTTTAGAAATTCTTACCGCAGGTTATTTGGGATCTATTGACAGAGCTCAGCATATTCTTCAGAGATCTTTGTTGTACTAAGTTGTTCGTCGATCATCTAGAAAAGCAAGAGAATGATATTGCGGTAATACTATGTAAGCTCGAGAAGGTATTTCCTCTGGATTCTTTGACTCTATGGAGCATTTGCCAATTCATCTTTCCTATGAGGCACGTATTAGTGGTCCTGTCGGTTATCGGTGGATGTACCCCTTCAAACAGCATCTGAATCACCTAAAGAGAAAGGTATAAAATAAGGCACGGGTTGAGGGCTATATTTGTGAAGCTTATGTTCTCGAGGAGATTACAAACTTTTGCTCGACGTATTTCAAAACTCATATTGCTACTAATAGAACGAAAGCTCCAATAAACGACGACGGATATCAGGAATCTAATGATGCAATACTCAAAGTATTTAATGCATCCAAAAAGCCTTCAGGGAAAATGAAGAAGAGATATTGAATGGCGACGAGCTAAGGGCTGCTCAGTTGTATATATTTCTCAATTGCGACAAGGATGAAGTGGAGAAGCTAGAGGGATAAGTAATTAATACGTCCACGTTTACATTATCTCAATATAATAGTATAAGCTACTATTATGCTACTAATCAACAAATTTTTTTTAGCACATATAATGATGAGTTGAGGTCGGTTAGACCCTACATAATAGACGAAGAAGTAGAACAAGAAATGAGATACCATTTTTCTTCTTGGTTGAGCGCAAATGTAAGGCACTTGGTAATTACTTTTTATTTTTGCACTTGCAAAATAAATAACTTACTATCGCTACTTTGGTATTTAGGTCGATCGTCAAATAACATCTGAGACTGAATCTATTAGAACTCTAGCCAAGGGACCAATTACTGCCGTTAAAATATGGCCAAGTTTTTGTGTGAATGGATTTTGGTTCAAGTCAACAAATGCTCCTATCAGAGACAGCTTTCTGGATCTTGATTCCACAAAAAATAGTTGTTTGTGTATCAAATCTTCGAACTACAAAGACGTCGATCCAGGCAATAATTTCTTTGACATCTTACGAGCGATTGTGGAGTTAAAATATAATTATGGCATAGAACCTGCTAATATCATGCTATTCAAGTGTGAATAGTTCGATCCGATTCAAGATCAAGGTTGGAAAATTGACAAGCATGGCCTTGTGGATATAAACAACAAGCGTAGATATCAAGGCTACGAACCATTTGTCCTATCAAGTCAGGCTCAGCTCGTGTACTTCACAACTTATCCTTGACGGGGGGACAGCGAGGTCGGATTTGTGGGCAATATGCAAGACTAAAGCTAGAAATATCTTTGATATTAACGAAATAGCTTATCAGGAGGATGAGCTACCTCTTATAACAAATATTGTAGATGTGGACTCAACGAAAGTTACTCATTACACGAGTATTAATGTAGAAGATATAGAATTATCTGAAGTGGAAGACGAAGATGAAGACGAAGTAGATGAAAGTGAAGACGAGGAGGGGGAAGAGGAAGAGGAGGACGAGGAAGGCGAACAAGATAAATTTTCTACAGATGATTAAAAATAAAATATTTTTCCTGTAGAATGTAACTATATTTTGACAGTAGAATATACTATTTTAACGAATATATGTATTATATTTTGACTGTAGAATGTACTATCCATTTAGAATTGTGACACCACTGGTTATTTATTGTACAATTCTATGAATGTTGTGAGGTATGCATAATATTTTGACTATATAATGTACTATCTATTTGTGTATTTCTTTATTCATTATATGTTGTTATCAGGTATAACAAGACGACACGGAGGGTTCGGCAGGTCCCGAGGTAGACAGAGTGCTCCTCCGGTAATGCCTACTATTGGTTCTGGATCATCATCGCCCAGTGCTCCAGTATATCGATCGGTCACATCTCCGACTGCGATGACGTTACGTGGCATCACTCCTGAGACGAGTAGTTTCAGGCATAATAGTAATCCCTCGTCCAGCGCTTCTCCTACATATGGAACCATGGAGACAGATGAGCATGTAGAGGAGGTCGTGCCAACGTTGTCCCAGCATCAACAAGATCCTCCATGCGCACCTTCGGAGGAGACGAGGATAGAGATTTGGGCCGATGGTACAAAGTAAGTCAATTAGATGGTTTAGCATCATATATATCGTGTATTTCTTTATTCATCATATATTGAATTTTTTGATCTAAATAATTATCTCTGTATAGATATCGTCCATCGTCGGTTCAGAGACGCCTGGGCCTATTTCTGAGGAACAACTTTGGTAGCCCTTGGATCAACTACTCTAAAGCTCCGTAGGAGAGGAAGGCGTTCTGGTTTGCGCACTTCAAGGTAAAAATATATTATATAAATCCTCTAATTTATGCATATTATATAACTTATCCGTGATGCTCACTTACTAAATTATTTATTGTAGCAAACGTATTTCTATCCTCCACACAGGGCCAAGTTGATCTAGTGGATGTTTCCTGCCGTTATCGCCAAGCTTATCCGTGATGCTCTAGATGACCAGAAGTCTCATTATCGTGCTGGAAAACTGATCCAAGGTTGGATCACGCTTGAGCAGTGGACAACGATGAGGGCTAGATTCGATGATCAGAGCTACAAGAAAAGGTCTGAGAAGGCCAAGGCGGCTAGGCAGAATGCTGCAAAGTGGTATGGTGGCTCGATTCTGATGACAGAATATTTCTGTCATTTGGTATATTTTTTATTTAAGATATATTATTTTAATATAAGTACGATAAAATGGTAGTAGAAAAAAATATTTAATTTTAGTACTAAATAATATATTTTTAATAGGTATAGAGGGGTGAGGATACAAACATGGTGACCGTCTTCTTGGCCACCCATCGCAAGGACGAAAATCTCATTGATGAGAGGACCTCGTAGACCTATGTAAGTATTACTTTACTTTGTGTTCATTTTAATATAACTTAGGCAATTATCGAGTATCCAAACTTTTCTAGGCCGAGTATCTTAGGCTGCGTGAGCGGGCAACTACTAGTAAACCTACAACTGGAGAGGCAAGTACTTCCTCGCAGCCCGCTCCAGCTCCGTCGGTGGATGACCTGTGGGTGACTGTCGCTGGTGGTCTCCAGAGGTGTACGTTCTACGGTACAGGATCCTATAGCACCCTGGTTGCGACGCAGTCATCTAGGGCCTCCCCGACAAGTGCGCATTCTCCACAGCCCTCGCAGTCGTCGGCCAGAGTCTAGGAGGCCGTTGACCGTCAGATTGTGTCTCTCCGTGATGAGTTGTTACGAAGGATGGAGGAGCAGTCCCGGTCCCAACCGTAGGCGAATGATCCAACGCTCATCGTATAATTCGATATGCTCGACCGTAGCATCACGGAGCTCCGGGATTTGATAAAT
This sequence comes from Iris macrosiphon, assembly GCA_036927795.1. Lineage (NCBI taxonomy): Eukaryota > Viridiplantae > Streptophyta > Magnoliopsida > Asparagales > Iridaceae > Iris > Iris macrosiphon. Next base: position 46,149,605 of record JAYESA010000003.1, read on the forward strand.
GATCTTAGAGCCTCGACACAGTGCAATATGATGGAGCTGCAGGCATCATAGTTATCCATGGGCGAGAGGCTGAAGATGATGCAAGATTCAATAGTTCATAGCAGTACGAGGCTGTTATCTATCATGGATTCTTACAACCAGCGACTCGCAGAGTTAGAGCGGATACGTCCTCCTGATGCGCCTACATCGACACAGACTCCACCGACGTTACTGCCTTCTCCATCGACATCGGTGTCAATTTCACGGGAGCAGTATGATCTGTTCTTATCCTTTATGCGTGTCGGTGGTCATCCTCTTGCAGATCCGCAGTAGTATAGATATTTGTTGGATATTTGTATTCTTTGTATTCTTTACGACGATATTTGCTGTATTCTTTATGACGATATTTGCTGGATATTTTATTTTCTTCAAATTTTATTATACTATTCATATTAAATATATTTTAATTTATCGATATTGAGTGTCCAACCCAAGGGGGTCGGGGAACCCAGAAAATTCAACGGAGGGTTGCTCCGGGTCTATTTGTACAGATTATGAATTAATAAATTACAGGAATAATAGTTTAGAAACAATTCAGTATTCATTTTTTTTATTTTTGCACTGTACAATTAGCGATATTTTTAGCGACGTTTAGCAACGTGTAGCGACGTTAATACACGTCGCTAAGTTGTGATGTTACTACACATCGCTAAAAATGTCGCTGTACATCGTAACTTGCTGATATGGCAGTATTGCCAGGTCATTAAAGGCGTCATTGTAACGTCGCTATATAAGTCGCTAATTAGCGACGTTAAGCGACAGATGAGCACGTCACTAATCTAGCGACATATTTACGTCGCTAAAAAATATCGGTATAGCAACGTTTAGCGACGTTTTTTCTTTCAGCGACTAGCTGAAAGACGACTTATGTAAAACTTTGCTAATTACGTCGCTAAAAGTAATTAGCGACGTTTATTGGTCATTTAGCGACGTTTTTTAGTCGCTAATTTGACTTTTTTTGGTAGTGATCTAGTATTTTTAGTTTCTTGAAAAGACTCATTCAACCCTTGGACTAGGAACTCAACATTCAAATTAAACTCAACGTTCAAATTTATGAATGATGGAGGACCAAACTCGGCCTGAACTTGGTCCCCCTACTAGACTATAAAAAGCTAAGAGTTTCATTCATTTTCAATCAATCCATTCACTTTTATATTCTCTATTCTAGAACTACAGACATTCCTATTTCCAAGAAAACTCATTTAGCCTTCTGGTGTCAATTGTGATGTCAATTAGAAGTCTATTCGAGTTGTAAAGCTCAAGTTTAAATTTTATTAAAGTCAGCAAGCTCTTCGGATCAAAAGCTTTTTGTTGTAAGAAGTCGCGAATCTTTCGGATCAAAGCTCGTGTTGTAAGAAGCTGGAGTGGCCTTCGGATCAAAAGCGTGTGTGTACCATATTTCATAAATAGTAGATCAACACCGAGTAAGAGTTCTCTGGACTGGATTAGTCCTCCACGAGAGAAACTGGTATAAAATCTCGGTGTCAGCGTATTATGATTTCTTACTCAGCATTATCTTTTTTATATTTGCTATATTCAATATCTGCTATCATTAATTTATTAGTTGGTTTCAACCTTCAATTTTTAGTTGGTAAATATTATCATAAACTCTATTCACCCCCTCAAGAGTTGCCTTAACGTCCATCAGTTTGATCTCCACCAACGCCTGGATCTCTAGCCGAATTGCTCTAAGCTTCTCTTTCTTTCTTTGTGTTTGCCTTAAGGTAAATATTATCACAAACTCTATTCACCCTGAGCTCATGCGAAGGTCTCCACCTCCATAGAATCCTCAATATAATCCTCTGGTGACCCTCTCTCTCTGAAGCCGCTGACTGCTCTTCTCTAGGTGAGTCACTCACTTCTCTTTCTTTCTTTAAATTTTCTCTCTCTTAAAACTCAGAGAAATAGCTAAAGTATTGAATTAAAGGCTATGGAGATAATTGGAAAATGTGAGAATTGGTTTGTGCTAGCTTATAGTTGGATTGATCGAAAAAATTCAGAGTAAGTCATTAAATCTTTTAGCCCTCATGGTTTTTATAAAATTCTATTAATTACTTTGTGTTTAGGAGAATTAATATTAGGCTTCCATAGTAAAAGAATTGTGAATAGATTTTATAAGAGGAATATTATGATTTAAATAGGTTCCACTGGCGCTTAGTATATTCTAAATGATTTATTATAAATGGACTTATAATGTAAAAATAATCAATAAATAAAAATAGGAGTTTTGCCTAATTCTAATAATAAAGTGTTTGGCCAAGAGACTCAAGGGATTGTTCTTATGGATTTAATAACCCAAAATAGGTATTCTAAGAAAATATATATAGGATGATATTGAAATCTGGTATTTTAATAGGTTTGGAAATAGTCACAACTTCAATAAATGGGACAAGAGGCAAATAATCCTTGCACTCAATACATTATAAATGATGCATTTAGTTTCTTATCTAGTTCTGAGTCATATTAAGACATGATCCAGACATGAAGAAATACTTGACTCTGCATTATTTATCTTGACTCTGCATCAAATGATATCAAATTATGAATCTTATTGATATTGATTTCTGATTCATCGAAGATGGAAAATGTCAAGTAGATATGTGGTCAAACCATAAGAGTATGAAATCATAGCCTGACATACATTGCGCGTATGTTCAAGCCGGACAAATCCAAACCTTAGTCGGCCACATATCGAAAAAGATATTTTAATACACGTAGATGCTAGGATATCTTGTACATATTTATAGCTTATTTCTTATTATTTCTAGTATTGTGGGTTTTATTTAATTACAACATTCAATGTTGTATTATCTGGTACATTTACTACATTTTTATTGATTATTTAGTATTTTGTGATTTTTTTTTATGGATGTACTTTATTCCAATCTTGACTGGAAAGTTGACTATTAGATGATGACATAGAGATGACATTGGATCGGATGATGAAATTTGGAGAACCTAGAAGATTATGATAGATTATTTAATGGATTGATGTATATTTGTGGTTATTAACTGAATTTTTCTCTAGAGATCTCGCATGTATGATGTACTGAAAATGATAGTGGACTGTAATTATCGTGTGTGTATGTGTAACTGGGTATTAATCTTACTAGTAGTTCACTGTAATTGAGAAGATTGATAATTATGAGCATTTGGTGACTATTATGGTCTAGACATTGTACTATCGTCCATGTTGTAGTGTAGACTGGATGCACTCATATACTTATGTTCGATCAACTAGGCACGGGCTGTAACATCTCCCTATTGAAACAAAACAATATAGTTATAAAGTTTTAGGCTCAATTTGTAGGAAGGGTGAAAAAGTGGAAGAAAGGAAAAATAGTAGAAATATACGGTCGGGTATAGTAGGCAAAATTACTGCAAGCCAAAGCGACATGGTCAGAATTATCAAAACAAAAAACAAATGCGACATAGAACCTCTATGCGGTCGAGTAAGATATATGGCCTGTAGCATAGACCTCCTATGCGGCTCAAGTCACCCATGCAGCCGAGTAAGCCATGCGACATGATGGGTCATGCGGCTTGGCCACCTATGCGGCAGGGTTATTCATGCGGCCGGAATGACCATGCGACTGGACTACCCATACGGCAGTGAGAAGTTTGCGCATAGACGAATCCATGTGTCCAACCGTGCATATGTGTCTCTGTGTTCAAGAATTCTACGTCGTCTTCTCTGGCGAGCTTACCATTAATCGACAGCTGAACGTCGTCGAGAAGCAGGGAGGGGGCAGTCTCGATAAAGCAGCCCTACCCGTTGGCCTTGGCCTTGCCCTTGCCCTTGGGGGCCTTCTTGGCAACAGCGGAGGAGAAGGATGCTTTGGGAGCCATGACAGCAAAGTGAAAGAAGAAATACTTGAGGGTTTGTAAAGAACCTCTCTCTCTCCTCCACCCCCTTTATATAGGCTCATATATTCGGCTATGGATAATAATGGTGGCTGTTCGAATTCTGATCTGCCTCGATCCACGTAACAGCAAAAAATGATGGCTCGTTAGCTTGGACACTTTATCTTCAGACAGTGCAGAATCCCAATAGATCCACTCAGAGACCAAAGGAAATCCTTATTTAATGATCGAACAACCTGTCAGAGACAATTATGCGACAACATGGCTATGTGGCATGTCACCCCTATGCGGCCAAAAGTGCTCGCCCATGCTTCTTTTTTAAAGTATTCCAAAATTTAAATTTTAGAAACTTTGAAGGAGGTCTTGTAAGCATAAAAATTTATGCAGGCCACATAAAGGTCATGTCGCCCCATCAAAAATAAAACCAAGTCGCAGAGAATCCATATACAGCCTGAAACAACCAAGTCGCATTGAAACTACAAGCGGCATGATCATCCAAAGATCTAGAAGCTGCATAGTATACTCTATGCGGCATGAACAACCACAGACCAGGGAGGCTGAATAAAACCCCCCTGACACAGTATTTGATGACTGTCAGACTCTGACACATCACTTGTCATGACCCGTACCCGATGTAAGGATACTAGTCGGAAACAACGTCCAGCCTACGCCGCAGAATCGGCGGAAGAACGCTGTCTAGATAGTCTATCTAACATAAAATGAACCACCAATAATGATAGTATACTCAATCACAGAACTAAGATAGAATGAGCACGAATCAGATGAGAATAGAATAGTCACAATACAACTCATGAGTTTAAAATAATACATCAATGAGTCTTGAAGAGCAACAGAATGAGCTGGAGACAAATCCAGTACAAAAGAATACTACAATACTACAAAGCTACAACTCCAGGGTCAACTGTCTCAATTGGGATAAGTCCCTCTTGAGCCAGGGTCTCAGAATCTAAACCCACAACATCCTGGGGTCCATAATAGGTAGGGTACTCCTCAGTGTCATCTGGAAAAATATATCCAGTCAGGAAAGGAGCAGAGTACAACCCTAACAGCAGTTCTCAATTAATGATAAAAACTATGTAACAGTAAATAGCTGTGGATAAACAAGATGCACGATAGAAATATATAGACAATTAGGAAATACTGGAAAGAAATACAATAAGGAACAATATGCTAATAAAATAATAATACTAATGACTAAGTGTGTGAGTACTAGCTTAACATGTGATCGGCTTGGGCAAGATGCAATGCGGCCTGGCTAATCATACGTGTGGTGCATGATCAACACTATTCGCTTACCAGTACTTTATTCAATAGGGATTTGATCACATATTTATACTAATACTCCCCACCCCCGACTGGTATAATAGATCCAACCACGGTATGCTATGGCACTAGATTCCCTAAGAAGAGAGCGACTCCTCCCGAAAATCGGTGTCTGTACATGTACAAGATAACCAATGAAACAATACTTGCACCATATACACCATATACCAAGGAATAACATCTCATGACGAGATCCGGATATACCAATCCGTGTAACCATAGTGTCAAGAGAAACATGTATATCTACACTAGATACAACGAACATAGAGGATATCATAAATGAGAAACTATCAGAGAATGTACTCGCCTGAAGTCCAATGAACAGTCTCACAGATGTCTGACTCGGTACCTCGAAGACCTAGATATGGAATACCACATTAATACAAGGTCCCGGAAAGAGAACAAGTCAAACTAGTCAACTTCTAGGTCAATAAATAAATTCTAAGTCAAAAGTCAACTATGGTCAACTCTAAAGTCAAACATGGTCAAACCAAGGTCAACCTCACAAGACCTCTATATAAAATAATATGGAAATAAAATACAATAATTTAGGAATCAAAATTAGATCCCAAATGATACCCACACAAGAATACTAATAATACAAATAATGCACACTCTAAATAGTGTATATAAAAACCAATATTTATACAAATAAAATAATATATTATTATTAGTATTATATCTCACAAAACACTTATATATATACATATATATAAAACAATTAGATAAATATATATACTTATATATATACAATCAAATACTATTAGTTACAAAACACAATGCACATATTAATGTACGTATTTTACATGGCTAGAAGCACACATAAAACACATTCATTAATATACAAATAATTATACAATAATTATAAATAATATAATCACATATTTAAACACATAAATATATTTTACAAACCTTTATGTATAAAATATTTTATTAACATAAGTACATATATAATTGCATGCAAGAAAGCTACATATCTATATTTATACATCATATTAAAATACATAAAAATATAGATCTATACTACAACATCATAATAAATACAATAAAATGAATATATAATATCTATATATATTTACTAATTATAAATGAAGAATTTAAAGCATAAATAGTTAGATCTACACATAAACACACCAAATTGGAAAGTTTCACACCGTATCCCACTAGATCTAGGATACGCATGTGACACGAGTCCAACACACAACCAATTGTACCCCGAAGGACACAAATAAGTCACAAATAATATTTATGAATAAATCAAATTGTCAAAAGTAGATCTATGTGTCCGTGTCAAAATACGACATGTTCAAAGCCCCGTGTCGGAGGAAAAATCTCCAAAATGACACGTATCACCAAATAGTTGGGATACGAACCACAAGTACCAAATTATGGACACGACACTAGCCCCAAACACAAAAACACATGCCCAATTGATCTATAGGATCAATTGACACACACAATAAAATGTAAATTCGGAATTCCAACAAAATTGACACAAAAAGCACCATAACTTTCTCCATGGGTCTCCTATGAACACAAAATAAAGTCCTATGGGTAGTACATACATATAGGTTGATTTTACATGATTAAATCTCAGATTTAGAAGCTATTTTAATAGGAAAAACTGAATTATACCTATTGAAAGATGGATTTCCAATGAAACCTCCAATTGAGATGAACTTGCTTCCAAATTGTAGATCCTTGCTCCTCTTTGTAGATCCTTACTTCCTCCTTCTAGATCCTTGCTTCTCAACTTTCTAATGGTGAATTGGGAAGAATTTGGGATAAATTTGGTGGAGAATTGGAATGGAAATGGAAAGAATTTGGAAGTGGGGAATTCTAGATCTAGATTTGGAATGAGAATGAGAGGAGAGAGAAATTTCCCCCCTCTAATATAGGACGGCCATGCCCCCTTCCCCAAGCAATTGTAAAATGTCCAATGTACCCCTTGGGGCCTCTCATGAAGAAATAATTAAGGAAGGAAGTTTCTAGTCTAATCACTTAATTAATTTAATCCATCTCCTTAACTATGGGCTTTCTAAATGGGCCAAGTCTAACTATTTAATTCATGTTGGTCCATGGGTCCAAACTATACTAGTTGGGTCTACTAAAATAAGTTCAAAATAATTAAATAACATCCAACAACAATTAAATAATACAACAAAAATTATTTACCATGCACAATATTTATTTAAATAGAAAATTACCAAAATACCCTTTTTCCTAAAATGTGGTAGTGACAAGTCTACCCTCCTTAAAATAATTTTATCCTCGAAATTTAAAGATGAATACTACCCCCAGAAAAATCACAGAACAGAACTAAAGAATCACAATTAACTAATGAACAGAACATAACTAGAAAATAACATACCTCAAGGTACAAACAAATATGGATAACGCTCTCGCATGTCATCCTCTCTCTCCCAGGTAGACTTCCCCGGAGAGTGATGTCTCCATGCGACGCGTACCAAAGGAATAGTCTGGTTCCTCAGCACCTTCTCTCTCTGATCCAGAATCTCAACTGGCTGCTCTGGATAGATAAGAGTAGGACCCACCTCTATCTCTGAGTGATCCAATACATGACTAGGATCTGCCACGATCGTCTCAACTGCGACACATAAAACACTTTGTGCACTTCCTCCAATGCAGGTGCAAGTCTAGTCTATAAGCAACTGCACCGATCCTCTCTAGAATAGTGAAAGGTCCGATGAATCGCGGACTAAGCTTCCCGCCTCCACCGAAGCGAATCGTGCCTCGTGTCGGAGAAATCCTCAGAAACACCAAACTACCCACCTAGAACAAAACACCATCTTAAGAACTTAATCTATAACAAACAAGAATAAGCACAAACAAAATCTAAACAATACCTCGAACTCCAAAGGTCTCTGATGGCTATCGGCCCAATGCCGTTGTCTGTCCTGCGCCACTCGAAGTCTGTCTCTGATTAACTGAACCTTCTTTGCTGCATCCACAACCATCTCTGGCCCAAGCAAAACTCTCTCTCCAACATCGTCCCAAGACAAAGGAGTACGATACCTCCGACCATATAGAGCTTCAAAAGGTGACATCTCTATACTGGCCTGGTAACTGTTGTTATAAGCAAACTCTACCAAATAGAGATGGTCCTCCCAAGAACCCCTGAAATCTAGTACACAAGTGCGCAACATATCCTCGAGAGTCTGGATAGTCCGTTCAGACTGCCCATCTGTCTGGGGATGATATGCAGTACTGAATTTGAGCTGAGTGCCCAAACTCTCCTACAAACTCCTCCAGAAATGAGAAGTAAAACGACTATCCTGATCTGAGACTATGCTGATAGGAACTCCATGTATCCTAACGATCTGCCTCACATACATCTCTGCCAGCTTCTCCGTAGACAAACCCACCTTGAAAGGCAAAAAGTGGGCCGACTTGGTCAACCTATCAACAATGACCCAAATCGCGTCTTTTCCTCCTGGAGATCGTGGAAGTCCGGACACAAAATCTATAGTAATGTGTTCCCACTTCCACTCTGGAATGGGTAATGGCTGAAGTAAACCTCCTGGCCTCTGCCTCTCGGCTTTCACATGCTGGCACACTAAGCATCTGGATACAAACTGTGCCACTTCCCTCTTCATGCCATACCACCACACACACTCTCGCATATCCCGATACATCTTGTTAGCACCTGGATGCATGGAATACTGAGAGCGATGCGCTTCCTGTAACACCTCCTCTCGCAACTCCCCACTAGGCACACACAACCTATCTCCATGCCTCAAAGATTCATCCTCTGCAATAGTGAAATCATCCTCCAATCCTGCTCTCACCTGAGCTCTGATACTCCTCAGAGATACATCCTCATACTGTGCTACCTTGATACTGTCCCTCAAATCTGAGTGTATCTGCAATCCCCACATCTGCATAGCACACCCAGGAACAATCACCTCAATGCCCAAGCTCTCCAAGTCCTCCAACAAATATCGATCCTGTGTAAAGAACATAGCTACCGGATACCTGCTCAAAGCATCGGTAACTACATTGGCTTTCCCAGGATGATATTGCAAAGAGATATCAAAATCCTTCATCAGTTCCAACCACCGACGCTGCCTCATGTTTAACTCCTTCTGCGTGAAAACGTACTTCAAGCTTTTGTGGTCTGTGAAGATCTCCACACGCTCTCCGTACAAATAATGTTTCCACAACTTCAGGGCAAATATGACAGCTGCCAACTCCAAATCATGGGTAGGATAATTCTTTTCATGAGGACGCAATTGCCTGGATGCATAGGCAATCACTTTCCCATGCTGCTGAAGAACACAACCTAAACCCTTTCCCGATGCATCACTATAAATAGTGAAACCTCCGGACCCTGATGGCAACGTCAAAATAGGAGCAGATGTCAACCTCTTCTTCAACTCTTCAAAAGCAACCTGGCAATCCTCCGTCCAAACAAACTCCATATACTTTCTTGTGAGTCTGGTCATCGGCTCGGCAATCCTCGAAAAATCTTGCACAAACTTTCTGTAGTAGCCTGCCAATCCCAAGAAACTCCTGATCTCTGCTACCGAACTCGGAGTCTTTCAAGATTCCACTGCTGAAATCTTCTTCGGATCCACTGAAATACCATCACCAGTCACAACATGCCCCAAGAATTCTACCTTGTCCAGGAAAAACTCACACTTGGACAACTTCCCATACAGCTTCTCCTTCCTCAGCACATCCAACACAATCCTCAAATGCTCCTCATGCTCCTCCGGTGTCCTCGAGTATATGAGTATGTCGTCTATGAACACCACCACGAACTTGCCAAGGTACTGGTGGAACACCTTGTTCATCAAGTTCATAAACACCGCCGGTGCATTAGTCAAACCAAACGGCATCACCATAAACTCGTACTGACCATACCGAGTTCTAAAAGCAGTCTTCGGTATGTCCTCCGGCTTTACCTTCACCTGATGGTAGCCTGATCTCAAATCTATCTTAGAAAATACCTTCGCACCACTCAACTGATCAAACAGATCATTAATCCGTGGCAAAGGATACTTATTCTTGATAGTGAGATTATTCAAAGCCCTGTAATCAATGCACATGCGCACCGATCCATCCTTCTTCGGTACAAACAATACCGGGGCTCCCCATGGTGAAGAACTCGATCTGATAAACCCCTTATCCTGTAATTTGTCCACCTGCTTCTTCAACTCGACCAGCTCGCTGTTGTTTACTCTATAGACATGCTGCGAAATTGGTTCTGCACCTAGCACCAAGTCTATAGAAAATTCAACATCTCGATCTGGTGGCAATCTTGGCAATTCCTCAGAAAACACATCCAAGAATTCTGCTATCAACGGATGTGGCAACTCCTTGTCTTCCACCATAGCTCCACAAATAATGCTTTCTCCCTGCTCTGCAGCTCCTCTAGTAAACTCGAACTCTGGCTCTCCTGGCGGACCAAACAAAACTCTACCTCCTCTATAATCTATGCTAGCACGGTGCCTACTCAACCAATCCATCCCGAGTACAATGTCGTAGCTCGAAAGTGGCATTACAAGTAGACACGCACTCAACTCCCGGCCTCCCAGAGTAACTCTTCGATCCTTGCAAATATCATTAACCAGGATAATGCCTCCCCCGGTCATGATCTTGCAAGTCCTAAGCAAAGACTCAGCTACCAAACCATGCTTTAGAGCAAAAGAAATAGATACAAAACTATAGGAAGTACCACTATCAAACAAAGCTAAAGCTGGAATGGAATCAAGAAGAATAGAACCTGCGATGACATCTCCGGTGGGTTCCTCCTCTTCGACGGTCATAGCAAACGCTCGTCCCTGACGAGCACCTCCCTGCTGTTGATGCTGGACAAAACGCTGCTACTGTGTCGAAAGTGGTCCCCTTGGCTGTGCTGCAGGTAGTCTCGTCTGTGTCCTCGGAGCTGGAGCTGCTTCCTGAACTGCACGACGAGGACACTCCCTTGATTGATGCCCTTCAGTACCATAATACAAACAAACTCCTATCCTCCTCCTACAAACTTCCCAGATGTGGCCGGGCTTCTTGCAGAAGTTGCATGGAGCTTGCTGTAACTGTCTCTGCTGCTGAGGTACCTGGTGAAAAGGCACTCTAGCTGGAGTCTGGTTCTGCTGTGGCTGCTGGAAAGGTCTGGACTGGAAATGAGGACGTTTGGCAGATACTGTACTGCCGTTGGCCCCCAGAAAAGAATCACGGTCTCTCTTGGTCTTCAAACCCAGATCCCGCTCAACCTTGCGTGCCTCTGCAAGTATCTCCGAGTATGTCTCATAAAAAGACGGAATGAGGATCAATATGACACATGAAGTAAGACATCAAGGAAAGGACAGTTTAAGGGATCAAGTATCAATGTCAAAGGAGTATAGTTGAATCAAAAGAATTTTTCTAGATGTGATTGAGTATCTCAGCCTATATCTTATATCCTATTGCAGGCTCGCAGTAGTACAACTAAGTTATCGCACTACCACGATATCACATACTTGTGAAGCTAGACCTGCATGGGCCACCACCAAAAACGTGTCATGACCCGTACCCGATGTAAGGATACTAGTCGAAAACAATGTCCAGCCTACGCCGCAGAATCGGCGGTAGAACGCTGTCAAGATAGTCTATCTAACATAAAATAAACCACCAATAATGATAGTATACTCAATCACAGAACTAAGATAGAATGAGCACGAATCAGATGAGAATAGAATAGTCACAATACAACTCATGAGTTTAAAATAATACATCAATGAGTCTTGAAGAGCAACAGAATGAGATAGAGACAAATCTAGTACAAAAGAATACTACAATACTACAAAGCTACAACTCCAGGGTCAACTGTCTCAATTGGGATAAGTCCCTCTTGAGCCAGGGTCTCAGAATCTAAACCCACAACATCCTGGGGTCCATAATAGGTAGGGTACTCCTCAGTGTCATCTGAAAAAATATATCCAGTCAGGAAAGGAGGAGAGTACAACCCTAACAGCAGTTCTCAATTAATGATAAAAACTATGTAACAGTAAATAGCTGTGGATGAACAAGATGCACGATAGAAATATATAGACAATAAGGAAATACTGGAAAGAAATACAATAAGGAACAATATGCTAATGAAACAATAATACTAATAACTAAGTGTGTGAGTACTAGCTTAACATGTGATCCGCTTGGGCAAGATGCAATGCGGCCTGGCTAATCATACGTGTGGTGCATGATCAACACTATTCGCTTACTAGTACTTTATTCAATAGGAATTTGATCACATATTTATACTAATACTCCCCACCCCCGACTGGTATAATAGATCCAACCACGGTATGCTATGGCACTAGATTCCCTAAGAAGAGAGCGACTCCTCCCAAAAATTGGTGTCTGTACATGTACAAGATAACCAATAAAACAATACTTGTACCATATACACCATATACCAAGGAATAACATCTCATGACGAGATCCAGATATACCAATCCGTGTAACCATAGTGTCAAGAGAAACATGTATATCTACACTAGATACAACGAACATAGAGGATATCATAAATGAGAAACTATCAGAGAATGTACTCGCCTGAAGTCCAATGAACAGTCTCACAGATGTCTGACTCGGTACCTCAAAGACCTAGATATGGAATACCATATTAATACAAGGTCCCGGAAAGAGAACAAGTCAAACTAGTCAACTTCAAGGTCAATAAATAAATTCTAAGTCAAAAGTCAACTATGGTCAACTCTAAAGTCAAACATGGTCAAACCAAGGTCAACCTCACAAGAACTCTATATAAAATAATATGGAAATAAAATACAACAATTTAGGAATTAAAATTAGATCCCAAATGATACCCACACAAGAATACTAATAATACAAATAATGCACACTCTAAATAGTGTATATACAAACCAATATTTATACAAATAAAATAATATATTATTATTAGTATTATATCTCACAAAACACTTATATATATACATATATATATAAAATAATTAGATAAATATATATACTTATATATATACAATCAAATACTATTAGTTATAAAACACAATGCACATATTAATGTACGTATTTTACATGGCTAGAAGCACACATAAAACACATTCATTAATATACAAATAATTATATAATAATTATAAATAATATAATCACACATTTAAACACATAAATATATTTTACAAACCTTTATGTATAAAATATTTTATTAACATAAGTACATATATAATTGCATGCAAGAAAGCTACATATCTATATTTATACATCATATTAAAATACATAAAAATATAGATCTATGCTACAACATCATAATAAATATAATAAAATGAATATATAATATATATATATATTTACTAATTATAAATAAAGAATTTAAAGCATAAATAGTTAGATCTACACATAAACACACCAAATTGGAAAGTTTTACACCGTATCCCACTAGATCTAGGATACGCATGTGACACGAGTCCAACACACAACCAATTGCACCCCGAAGGACACAAACAAGTCACAAATAATATTTATGAATAAATCAAAGTGTCAAAAGTAGATCTATGTGTCCGTGTCAAAATATGACATGTTCAAAGCCCCGTGTCGGAGGGAAAACCCCCAAAATAACACGTATCACCAAATAGTTGGAATACGAACCACATGTACCAAATTATGGACACAACACTAGCCCAAAACACAAAAACACATGCCCAATTGATCTATAGGATCAATTGACACACACAACAAAATGTAAATTCAGAATTCCAACAAAATTGACACAAAAAGCACCATAACTTTCTCCATGGGTCTCCTATGAACACAAAACAAAGTCCTATGGGTAGTACATACATATATGTTGATTTTACATGATTAAATCTCAGATTTAGAAGCTATTTTAATGGGAAAAACTGAATTATACCTATTGGAAGATGGATTCCCAATGAAACCTCCAATTGAGATGAACTTGCTTCCAAATTGTAGATCCTTGCTCCTCTTTGTAGATCCTTACTTCCTCCTTCTAGATCCTTGCTTCTCAACTTTCTAATGGTGAATTGGGAAGAATTTAGGATAAATTTGGTGGAGAATTGGATTGGAAATGGAAAGAATTTGGAAGTGGGGAATTCTAGATCTAGATTTGGAATGAGAATGAGAGGAGAGAGAAATTTCTCCCCCTCTAATATAGGACGGCCATGCCCCCTTCCCCAAGCAATTGTAAAATGTCCAATGTACCCCTTGGGGCCTCTCATAAAGAAATAATTAAGGAAGGAAGCTTCTAGTCTAATCACTTAATTAATTTAATCCATCTCCTTAACAATGGGCTTTCTAAATGGGCCAAGTCTAACTATTTAATTCATGTTGATCCATGGGTCCAAACTACACTAGTTGTGTCTACTAAAATAAGTCCAAAATAATTAAATAACATCCAACAACAATTAAATAATACAACAAAAATTATTTACCATGCACAATATTTATTTAAATAGGAAATTACCAAAATACCCTTTTTCCTAAAATGTGGTAGTGACATCACTCGTCATACTGAGACGCTTCAAGATTCGAGACGACTGCTCAGAAAAAAGATAGAAAGTCATATTACATATTGATGGCCTCGACAGACGTGCCATACCACGTGACCATCCCTATGCAACTACATGCCCATGCAGCCTCGTCATCATGCGGCCAGAGTATCCATCCGACCAAGGCCAAATGATAGCTTGCAAGCGGCTATATGCCCATGCGACCTCATCAGCATGCGGCTAGAGTATCCATCCAACCAAGACCAAATGAAAGCACACATGCGACTTTGACTCTATGTGTCCTCGTCCTCATAAAGCCAAAATGTCCTTCATACCAAAGACGAACGAGAGCACATATACGGCCAAGACAACTATACGGCCAAGAAGTTATGCGGCCTTCAAACTTGCAAGATCTTTTTTTGTCACAACCGAAGAGATCCTCACGCAATTAGTACAGACCACGTGTCCATGCTGACCAGGTCATACATGTAATGGGTCAATAACGACCACACCCCCATCATCGAGATTGTATCAACCACATATCCCTACCAAGGCTATATGATAGTACGCTCATAGTTTGTGGTCCAGTTATAACTGTATTCTGTTGAAGGAGCCCCCATGGGGCCACTAAACAGAGGCATATGTGACATATATAGCCCATCAACCTGATGGCTATAAATAGCAAGGGTTGTTTATCTCACAGGGAGGCGAGCAACAGACACGGAAGAGAGAACAGAAAAGAGCTTCCTCACTCCCATATTGGACCGTCAACGGAGCAAAAGAGTCACTATATCACTCGATCTCCATCATCATGCCCCAGAATAAAAAATTATACTTAGATTGTCTATCTAGGAGCTTTTTGTACTACGCCCCTATATGCTCCATTGGAGTAGATGGTCTCCACTACGAAGGGTCGCTCCCACTTGGCTTAAAACTTTCTTGTCGACCTGTGGGTCATGACCATCGGTCTTCTCACTGTTAAGACGAGGTCGTCGATCTAAAATATTATTTCCTTCACTTTTTTGTTGAAGGCTCCAAAAAGTCGTGCTTGATATAGCTCAATATGATGTTGAGACAAGTGGAGTCTTTTATTAAGTGCCTCAAACTCTTTCGACATCGACGATGGTTGTCTTCGACGGTTAACTGGTTGGAGAGAGCTACCCAGAGAGAAGAAAGCACTTCTTCGCTTCCTTAAGACCAATGAGAATGGTGTGCTGCCAGTTGAGTTTTGGACCATTGTATAGCAGGCCTATAAACATTCACCAAGCTTCTCGTTCCAGACGTGCTTGTTGGACGAAACAAACTTTTTAAGTAGCTTAATTATCGTTTTGTTGAACGCTTCTGCCAATCCGTTTGCTATTGCATTGTAGGCAGTTGAAGCTATATTTTGGATTCAATTTTTATCGCAAAATCGGAAGAAAGTGTGACTCATAAAATGGGACCATTGTCATAAATGATCCTGTGAGGCAAGCCGAAGCGATAGATGACGTGATATTTTATGAAACTAATCATGTTGGATGTTTTTATTTCAGCGAGTGGAACAATTTTCGTCCATTTGGAGAAGTAATATGTGATAGCCAGGATGAAGCCGTGCCCCTTAGACGAAGGTGGACTGATCATTCTGATGATGTCCATACCCCAAGCTTCAAATGCCCAGGATGCCACGATCAGGTATAAAAACTCTTGAGGGTTAGTAGATGAAGTCGGCATGGATTGGATACATCTTGCACTTCCATGCATAGTCTATGCAATCTGCTACCATAATTGGCCAGTAGTAGCCCATATGTCGGAGACGACCCTGTAGCTTAGGATCGGGTTGGTGTGCACCGAAAATACCGTCGTGAGCTTCACGGAGTGCTTATTTAGCTTTTGCGTCCTATAGGTATCATAGCAGGAGCCTGTCGTATGAACGACGGTACAGCAGCTTAGTGGTTGTGTCATAGTAGAACCAGAGGGAGCATCTTCTAACGAGAGTGGCCTCATTTGGTTCATCTGGAAGGATTCTGTAGAAGACATAGTCTATAAACGGGAGCCTCAAATCTTTGATATTGACGTATGTTTCCATAGAGTGGCTTAGACACAACCATAAGTTATTCTTCGAGCAGACTAGTTCTTACCCGACCACTGTGACCAATTGATGGGTCTTAATCGGGACTGCCAAGGAAGCTGCGAGACCAACGAGAGCGTCACCCTCGATATTTTGTAGCTGCGATAGATGTTCTATGAAGAACCCTGTAAAAGTGGAAATTATGTCAATTGTCGCTTGATGGTAGGGGAGTAAGTCCTCATGCAGGACTTCATACTCGCCATGGACCTGACTGACTATCAATTTGGAATCACCATAGGCTTCTAGATAATCTACTTCCAACTGTTTAGCCAGCTGGAGCCCAATAATAAGGGCGTTGTATTCTGCCACATTATTGAAACATGGCTCTGTGAGTGAGTAAGCACGATTGATGACATAGTCATTAGGAGAAATAAATACTACCCCCACTCCAGCGATGGTATTGCCTTTGGGCCATGTTCTTGAAGCACTGTCGAAGAAGATTCACCATACGGCCTCTCTTGTCATCGTGTTAGATTCCAAAACTTCGTCTAAAATCTCATCGTAAAGCTTAGAGGTTTCTGGCACCTGATGAGCTACCAGAAAGTCAGTCAATGCTTAGTCCTTGATCGCCTTCTGGGTGACAAATACCATATCATAGGGTGACAGTAGTATTTCTCAGGTGGCTAGACGAGATTTAAGTACCCCAGGCTTAGTCATGAGGACTCTGAGGGGGTTAACCTGTGAAATTACGTTGATTGTTTGCCCGGTCAAATAATGATGGGTCTTTTAGACAACGAAGAGCAGGACGAGGCACTCCTTCTCGATAGGCTTGTATCTATATTTTGTATCGATCATCATCCTATTGAGGTAATAGATGGGCTGCTCATGACCTTTGTCACTCTTCTAGGATAATAAAGCACCGAGAGAGTAATCCATTGCTCGCACATAGTGTAGGAAGGGCTTTCCCATGATCGGAGCTACCAAAACTGGAGACTTTGTGAGGTTGTTCTTGATATCGTCAAAGGCTCATTGATATTCTTCAGTCCAAATGAAGGAGACTCCCTTCTTCATCAGCTTAGTAAATGGTTGACATCGCCCAGAGAGGTTGGATATGAATCACCTGATATAGGCTAAACTTTCTTGCAGACCGCGAAGCTCTCGAAGGTTTTTTGGAGGGTGCATATCAAGGATTACCTTGGTCCTTGCAGGGTCAATGTGAATACCTTTCAAAGTTATGATAAAGCACAAGAATTTATCGCTGGAGACTCCCAGGAAAGACTTGGTTAGGTTCATCTTGAGTTGATATGCTCGTATTAGATCGAATACGGTCCTCAGATCATAGAGATGGTCTTTCTGGAGATGGCTCTTAACAGCAATGTCATCAACATAATACTCGACTGTCTTGCGCAGGTGTTTGTGAAAGATGATGATAATAGCTCACTAGTATGTCGCACATGTATCTTTCAAACCGAAGGGCACACCACTGTATAACAGTATATTCCTATCGGTGTTCGAAATAATGTAGGCTTCTCATGATCTAGAAATATCTTCATCTGATTCTAGCCCGAGAATCCATCCATGAAGGGCATGCGCTCGAAACCATAAGTATTATCAACCATCACATCCGTGATTGGAAGGGGGACTCATCCTTTGGGCAAGCAGCATTTAAATCGTGAAAGTCTATGCAGACTCGGATTTTACCATTTTTTATGACCGGAACAATATTAGCTACCTAGTTCAGATGTTGCTTTTCGCAAATGAAGCCACTTGCTATCAATTTATTTACTTCAGACTCAATCGCGTCCATAATATCAGGGCAGAATCACCTTTTGCTGTTGGTTGATTGGCTTAGCGTCCAACAGAATATTGAGCCTATCCATCACGATTTGAGGATCTAAGCCCAGCATATCTTCATAGCTCCATACAAAAATGTCGATATATTCCCTTATCAGCAGGACAAGGGATTCACGCTCTTCTATGGAGTAATTTTTGCTAACAAAGATGGGTTTAGGAGTAGAGTGATCGCCTAGATCAACTTGCACCACCTCATATTCAGTGAGAGGTTCTCGCAGCTCAAACCATAATTCCTATTGTGCTTTAAGTTTTTGAGCCCATGGTTCTATTTTGAAGAGCTTGATCTGGTGTTCGTCATCCTCTTCTGGGTCAGTTGACGCCATATTGATAGACACCGTTCGTCTGAGCATATCTCCAATGCTAGTGTCAGAGTCCCAAGCGGATGATTGCGAAGAGTGAGATTGCAATTCGTCCTCTTCCTCTGAATCTTAAGAAGTTGTAAGAGATGTAAGGTACCCCAAACCATGATCGGTTCATTATTATTACTTCTCGGGCTTGCCCTAGGGAGAAAAGTGATGCAATGGCAAATATCACCCCGTTCCATAGTTCAGGCCTTGGTCACTTTTCAAGTCATATCCCATCTTCTGGAGGATGCGCTTGGTTTGAGTACTTTAACGGTGAAGTTGCATTTTGCCGCTTTTCGGTTCTGGTTCTTCTGAAATGAAGTCCCGATGACCTTTGCTTTTTTCGAAGATAATGGGTGTGTCGCCTCTTTTATTTGTTGGGATTATGAAGCATGGATCATGGCTAGGGAGGATTTGTTCTACTGTGTGAACCGTAGTTACCTATGTGTGCACGTGTAGACCCAAACCATATTCTAACGAATATATGGAATTTTAGTATGCAATAATAGAGTAACTCAATGATATCCCTTTATTGAGAAACACTACCAGAATAATTAAAATTAGCGACGCCTGAAAACGCCGCTAAATGGGCTAAAATGTTGCTAAAATAAATTAGCGACGTACATAGGGACATTTTAAGGAAGTCGCAGTTAAGCTAGTCGCTAACAGAAAATACATCGAAAACGTCGCTATAGCGATGTTTTCTAACGACGTACTTGCATCGTTAATGTTTTTCTTAGCGATATTTAATGACTCAACGCCGATAATTTAGTGACGTATTTTGTATCGCTAAACGTCGTTAAATTAGTGACGTATTCAGCAATGTATTCAGTAACGTATTTAGCGATGTAATCAATGACGTATAATTACTTCGCTAAACATAGTTAAACGTTGCTAAATTTTCAGTGAAAATTAAAAAAAATGTTAAAAATTATCAATCTTCTTGCAGTTTATGAATTTTTAATTATAAATAGACCCGAAGCAACCCTCCGTTGAATTCTCTGGGTTTATCGACCCCTTCGGTGGAACACTCAACACCGATAAATTAACATACATTTAATATGAATAAAAAGTATGACAGTCACACAATACACACAAATATTATAGACAGACCCGGAGCAACTCTCTATTGAATTTTTTGCATACAAAATAACAAAAAAAGTATATAAAATATCACAGTCACATAATACACACAAAATAAAAGTATCACAGTCACACAAAATGCATAATATAAAAGTATCACAGTCACATAATAACCACAATAAAAGTATATAAAATATCACAGTTTCAATCTCGAAGATATCCAATACGCTGGGGCACATACCAGTCCCTCAAATACTTCGCATAAACAGCGTCTATGTGATCAATCTCCGCTATAGGTGCTGGGTGACTGGAACTCCCCCTCTGAGCTGGTGCCTGCCCAACAGTAGGAGGCACAACTTCCACCTTAACAACCGCTTCCAATTTAATAGCAGGTGGTATCTCTTCCTCCTTAACATTCACTTCCTCCTTAACAGTAGGAGGCATCACTTCCTCCTTAACCGTATGAGGTGTCTCTCTCAATCGACGTGCACGTGCTTGGGTCTTTGGTGCCATCTGGTAAGATAGATAAAAACAAAGAAAATAATTGATAACAGATATAAATATATTGTCTAATATTAAATATTGTGTAAATTTTAGCGACGTGAATGACCCTTCCATCTAAGGTGGTTCCGAAGTTGAGTATAGTTAGTTTCAGCAGCATCATGTTCTATACTGTGATATTCTATGTTCTTTATGGCACATATAAAGAAATTATAAAGTTTTCCATTGTTTGATACTTAACTCTTCATGAACTTATAACCTTTCATTTCAATACCATTTAGCATATTTTTATTTGATTGCTTGGGCCAATCTTATGTTAACTCTCTATTAGAACTAGTACTCAATTATACATAAAAGTAGAGTCCTGTGTTCAGGTTATTTTGGTTATGTGGATCCTTAATATCTTTTGGTAAGGTGAGTGTAGAGTCTTGTGTTTAGGTTGTTGTATGATCGTGGGGGTAACATTAGATGTGCAGTACTTGGTAGTAGCCAGGTTCATGTGTGCAAGAAGTGCAAATTAGTGCATTATGCTCAGGATACAAGAGTGTAGGAGTATCCAGTGTGTTTGTGTGTATGTTTGCAAGTGCTGTGAGTGTATGCAAGTGAGGGGTGAGAATGTGACAGGGTTAAGGTTGATTAGTTATTGTTGTTGTGCTTGTTGTGGCAATGTGACAGTGTATGCAGGTGAGGGGTGAGAATTTGAGAATGAGTGTAT
The DNA here is from genome assembly GCA_036927795.1 of Iris macrosiphon. Lineage (NCBI taxonomy): Eukaryota > Viridiplantae > Streptophyta > Magnoliopsida > Asparagales > Iridaceae > Iris > Iris macrosiphon. Next base: position 46,170,881 of record JAYESA010000003.1, read on the forward strand.
GTTTTCTAATGGTAGAGTAGAAATAGCTCTCAACTAAGCAAAATGGAAGAAAAGTGTTAAAATAATTGACATAAATATCAACTCATTGTAGTACTTCCAAACTTTAAGGCGATAGTATATAAATTTATAAAAAAAATAAAGGGCCTTCTACGATAACTGGAGTTGTACTGTTATCTAGAGCCGCGTCGTAGTATCGCAGATAGGTCTACCCTAACCTGGTTACCCCAGTTAAGGCTTCATTAGTCGATGGACAGACCATATGACAGGACTTGGCCTTCTTTTCTTTAGTTTTGGCAGCGGGAGGTGCTGCTTGTTGTATCAGATCCGGGATAAAGTCTGGGTGAACCCACATGACTTTGTCTCATGGAGTGGTGAGTGGTACCAGCCCGGCTGCTCGAGCTGGAGGGAGGTTAACAACCTCTATTGTTGTCTTAGGTATCAGGACAACTCGATCTTGGGCTTTTATCGCTACAAAGTTATCAAATTGGAAGGGAGACCATGTTGGCAGTGACTGTCTTGTCCTCAAACAATAGAGTAAGATATTTGGAGTCTAGCAGCCGTTGGATATGCCTCTTCAACACGTACAGTCTCGTGTTGGATGATGGATGTATCGGTGGTAATGGTAGTATTTAGGGTCATCCACCTTATCTGCCTCTGCCGATCGTTTGATGTCGGGTAGCTATAGTTTGTTACCTTTCATCAGTATATGAAAAATCTTAAGGACATCATCATCATCGAAGAAATAAGTTTTCTTCGGCTTGGACACTTCTGTCAGCCTTTTGACGATCATGGCCGGGATTTTAGATACTTGAAAGTGAGAGCTTGCTTTCCTTTATTGTCACGGCCATTGGTGTTGACGTTATTATTGAAGTGACGGTTTCCTCTTTCGTCATCGATAGGGAGCTAAAGTCCTAACATACGGGCGTCTTTTGTATTTTTCTCTACGGCGGTTGCGCTTATGATGAATGTTGTCCAATCCTGAAGTGGGACTAAAGTTATCCACAGCTTTACTGCAGTCTTTTTGCAAGTGTCCATCAAATGATTATCATGGATGCCCAGGGACACTTTCATTACCACCTGCCTGAACCATTCAATGTATTCTAGAACAAGTTCCTTTTCTCTTTGAACTTTGACCATGGGGGAGCTCTTAGTCATCTTTATTCTACCATCATAGAATTACGCAATGTAGAGGCGTCGAAGTTCTAATGATGAAATATAGTTGTCCGGGAGACTACAAAACCATTCATAGGCTACTCCAGTCAGATTTTCGAAGAAGATTTTGGTAAGGAGGGCGTCGTCACGCGGTAGATGTCCCGTCATTGAATCGAAATAATTCATAAACTGACAAGGCGATATCTTCCCGTCGAACGGGATCATTGAGTGCGTATTTTACTTAGGAGGGTACACCACATTTTTCCACTCGGGAGGATAAGATTGTCATATTCTGAGTTTCTGAAGCGCATCCCGGTTGCTCATCAGATCAAAGTGAGCTCGCAGTTCCCTAACTTCCGGATTGTGTCTTGAGCGTCATCGTATTGTAGGGGAGTGGATGACCGCAGCAAGGTGTAAATGGCTCCGATGGTAGGAGCGAGAGCGATCGTACTTGACTCTCCATTATTTCCTGGTTCTGGGCTAGCTTGCTCCGAGATTCTTGGTGGTTATGGGACTATACTTGCCTGGAGGTCCAGTACATTTGTGTCAGAGTTTGCATTATGGCACTCATGGCTTAAATAATGGCTTCCAGTGACTCAATACGCTATTGATCACTGGAGGTTTGATCGTCTCGTGCCATGTATGTGGGCATTATACGGGAAGAGATGGATGGAACTATGGAAGCTTCACTTTATGACACCCGAGTCTCGTTGTCCTTATGGAAGGTGAGCATTATCCCGCCATCTTTGGAACCCGGAGGATTGCTACCCCCAGCCTTGACTGCTATATTATTCTGGTAGGCTGGGCTTCCCCAAGGTAGGTTATTGTCTGTTTCTTGAGATTCACTATCTTCCTGGAATGAGGCATTGGTGTGGACCACCAGAGGATTGCTACCCCCAGCTTTTATCTTTGAGCGGGTACCATGAAATACTCCCTCGGTGGGCACTGATATCTTGGTGCCCTTGTGTCGATTCCTCGATCCCCTAGCCAAGGCCGGCAGGTTGGACGAACTCTTCTTCTTGATTTTTTTCATAGGAGATCTCCATGTTGAGCAATATGAGGCGAAGGGCAGTTCCTCCTACTCTTCGTGCATTTGTTTTTCGAGGATCTATCGTACTAATACAGTTACTTGCAGTCTTTGAAAAACTGACTCTCTAGTTGAAGGAATCATTATTTTAGTACATCAAAAGTTGATGATGATGCTGGCAATAGTGTGTTTATGAGGAGATACTTTATGTGCAGGAGTCGCATCTATTATCTTGTGCTTGTGACTAATCATGTTGCACAAATTAGACGATGGAAGCTTCACTTCTACATCCATTTCGTGCACTCGGCCAAACCTTGCTCATGGGTGTGATCGTGAACGTTTTGCTCCCTGGCCCAGTTCTTGCCAGAGACTGCACCTGGATCATTTATGGAAGACTTATTGTGCGATGGACCCACTTTATGCATACAGCTAAGCTGGGAACATAGGTCTGTCAACTTTGTTTTTGCTCCCTAACTTATTTCTTGCGCAAAAACTGCACCCAGGTCATTAGTGAAAGACTTAATGTGAGACGGACCTACGTTATGCGTGGAGACAAGCTTGGAGCATGGGTCTATCATCACAGTGTTTGCTCCCTGACTTGGTTCAAGAGCATATGCGGCGCCTAAGTAATTTTAGGAAGACTTGAAGGGTTGACCCACATTTGGCGCATGAGTGCATGGGTCAACCCCGATACAACTTTCCATCAACAACGTGCATGACAATCAATGGTGCATATTTTTGGTGGACTGTCTGCGTAGCCCCTCAATCGCGCATGGCTTGAGTTGGTTTGGAGATCTTCGAACCAGCATTTACAGGCACATAGTATAGAGAATCCATTTTGGTGCCATATGAGACCCTGCCGAAGATAGTCTTTCTGTAGTGTCTCAAATCCCGATTCGACCGGGATGCACACTATATAATTGGGCTTGTAGCTAGTCTATTTGAGTTGTAGCTTCGTATTTAGAATCTTCGGCATCCGCTTGCCACGGACAAATTATGATGATTCTTTCCAACTCATGGATAGGCCTCTATTGAAACAAGTCCAATAGTTTTTATGTTTTGTTGCTTGATTTTCTTGATGTCGCTTTGGGATTTTATTTTGGTATTGTTTTTTATTTGCTTGGTTTTCGCTGTTGGCTTTCTTGCTTGGAGCTTTGGTTTTTGGGGAGTTTGGGAGGAAGGATAGGCAAAAGAATTCTAACTCGGTGCTCGTGCTATTGCAGGTCTGCATAACTGAGGTTTGATCGTGCTAGGCAGGACTCCTTCTTTCAGCACTTTCGTTAATCGGTGAGTGGTTCAGACCCTTCTTTCCTACTTCTTTACGTCCACATCGCTAATGATTCAAATATTCAATCGATGATGCCCGATTGAATGCCAAGGAACTCCTTAGCTACAATGCATGCCAGCCACTAAGAAAGGAACATGAGAATTATAGACTAACTTGTATATTCATGTACACGATCTAAATACGAGGTCCGAACTGAAGCGGCAGTTGTGGTTCGAAAGTATTGGTTGCGGTAGTTGTGGTTCAAAAATAATGGAACTGCATGATAGAATGCGGCATCTAAAATATTGGTTATGGCCTGGTGCCTCAAAATTTTGGACATACGGGACACCAAAATCGGAACACGACTTTGAGTTAGAGAAGTTAGCTTGTTCATGGAGATAGCTGCATTCAGGTAGTTATGACGAATTCTAGGCTAGCCTTCTAGCATACATAACTGTTTGATGTAGAGATGGACAGGAAAAGTGAATCTTATTTATATACACAAATTGTTGCCAACTTTGAATTTTTATTTTGGAGGCATGAATTTTCAATCTATACAAGGTCATAATCTATGGACGACAAGGCTTATCTGATGGGGCGCACCCTACATTTTGATATATTTTTTTGTAATACAAACCAAGTAGCCGAGAGGTGCATCAAATATAAATTTTATGTAAATTACTCTGAATTATCAATGAAAAACATGTTTTCTTCCTACACTTTGTGTTCAACTATCTGTAAATGTGTTTTCTAACTTGTGTTTCAAATGGATTTCTATCACTGCACATTCATGCCTTGTGCGAGCGCAACTTCAGGCTCGTACGACATCACGCCCAAGCGAGGAAGATCAGTTCTGCAAAGAATCCAAGCAAGGGCGATCGACCCTTGCGGGATCGGGGTATGACATTGTTGGTATCAGAGCACTGCTTCACTTTCTTGGATTTTTAAAAAGATATTCTAGAAGTTTGATGCGCCTCTCGATTGAATGCATTCGTCATCCGCTGCATGAGATGAATCGCCCAATACAATGATCCCATAGATAAAAATTATCGTTTTTGGAGTGTTGACAAGCTACTCTCTTTTGTAGCAATGGCAAAGTAAAATACTACCACTGCAAGCAGTACTCAGGCTGTCCAGAATGATCTGGCAAGTTTTAGAGAATCTGGAGGGGCGGGTTCAAACGATATGACGAAGAGGCTCATGCATCTAATGGAGGTCCAGCAATAGCAAGCAGCCACTCTACAGGCACAGATTCAGGCACAGTTCACTGCTCAACAAAAGCAAATGGATACCATAATATAATTGATCACATATTTGGTGCCCAGCAACGTCGCAGCCAAGATAACACATGTCGCACCACAAGCTGTGGTGGTAGAAGATAAATCTGAGGAGACGCAGTGTAAACCCCCTCACCCAAAATTAAGCCTACTTGGCTTAGATAGCAAAATTAGGGCTAGTTTGTATCCGATTGAAAATAGGATACGACATTTTTATTTAATTTTTAATATTTATATCACTTAGCACACCTTATCGTTTCTTCGACAATTGGAGCACTATACTAGCCATTGCCTTTCTACCAACTTCACACCCTTGTCCTAGACATGCCCGCCTACTATTCTGACCTTGGTGTAACTTATAATTATGCTCTCTTGTGCTATATTTTAGTCGCATAATAATTATTGCGGAAGTTATTTCCTAATTCTAAATAAATTCTAACTTTGTACCCTTGTGCGTTCCAATCGAAATTGGAGACACAATCTTGACAGTTTTGTGCAAACCAAATTTAGGATAATATTCTACACTGAATCCTCTACGTCCATGACACTTGCGTCCACCTAATTTTAGCTCCATGTACTTCTAATTATTTTTCGTACGTCGTACGCATTAATTTAAATTAATTTATTCTAGTTTCCATCCTTGTAAAATTTTCTAATTTTTTGGGCACTTTTTATGCAAAAGCGCATTGAGGTGTCCACACCATTGGACAATACATGAAGAAAATCATTTTTTTCCATTGCACAATTTTTTTTTAATTTTTCGGTGTATGCAACGCACAAACATCGTCCCATTTAAATCTATCCTTGTATTTTAAATAATGCGAATTGGAGCCTCTAATTATCCCCAGGTAAGACCAAGGCCCACTCCAAGGAGAGTTGACCAAGCCTACATTGTCCTAGGTCAAACCCCCAAACCCAAATTTCATGTGTATATAAACAACTTTTTCCCTTCCTTTCTTTATTTTCCCAAAACACCAAAACCTAAACTACAATACCTAGCCGACCCCCCTCCTGCTACTGTTCATCATCCCTTCCCTAACCATTCGTCCTCGTCGGACTCCGCCGTAGCCACCTCTCCTCCTTTCCTCCTTTCTTCGGTGATCTCCCCCTCGCCACCGTCTCCAACCCTACATCGTCTGCACCACCTCCCCGCGATGACAGAACCCGCTCGTCTGAAGCACGGCCGACCTCGCTATACATTTCGGCTACCCCATCGACAACTCGACCGGATCCTCTCCCCGAGTCCACCCTCCTCTCCTCCGTTCCCCCACCGGAGTCTCCACCCTCGTCGACTGCTCTCGACAGGATCTTCCTCCTCGCTGGAGCCCCGACCCGACTGCACCAAGATCTTGCAGGAGTTCACTGTTGTCCACTGCCCCCGCTGACTGCTACTCAATCGTCCATACATCCCGCAGAACCTCCCTGAGCTTACCTCAACCCCGTCGCCTCCTCCCTCTAGTGAGCTACCCCGCCAACAGTCCCCCGTAGCACGATATCTCCTTCGCCGTATAACCTCTTCTCTCCTCGACTGAACGTCCTCCACCGCACCTGTATCTTCTCCACCACGACGCCCAGCCGGAGCATATCTCGACCTGTTCCTGCCTCCCATCATGACCGGAATACCACCACCATTGCTATCTACCTCTCCCTGCTCTTCTTCTTCTTCTTCCGGGAACCGCCACGAGCTCCTCAGCCGAGCTTCTCTCCCCGCTGCACGAACAACCACTACAACTATTGCCATCCCCGACCTCATGAACCAAACATCTCCTCCTGCCAGACCTCCATAAACCACTACGAACACCTCCTTCTCCGGTTCACCAGCACCACCAGCACCACCTGCATTGACCATACCCTCTCGACTCAAACCGCCTGGATCCCTGTCATGACTGCAGTCCCCCGTCACCCTCACCGAATCTCCCTGTCCGCTCTCCTACGCCCTGTCATAAACTCCTCTCCCTCGCAACACTCGACCCTCGCCGGAGCAGCTCCCCTAGCCGGACTTCGGCGGACACCATCCCCATCATCATGATCATCAACATCACCACCATGGCCATTGGCATCCCATCATCATCTTCATCTTTACTATAACTCACCATCATCCCATCATCATCGCAATCATCATCATCACCTCGTCGTTATCTCATCAATGTCATCATTATTATCATCGTCAACCTCACCGTCGTACCCGTACACGTACCCCGAGGTACGAACCTGTTCGTCTTCTCCTTTTTATGTGTGTTCGTGTGTGTGCGAGTAGGACATTAGTATTGATGTACCACAGTTAGCAGATATCAAACCTTGAGTCGGTAAACCCAACTCGCGTTCGTGCACGTACACATACGATTACGCGGATATCATTCAATCTGGTATATATACATATATCTAGTATATGTATATTTAGTTATTCATTAGCATATTATTATTTAGTACATATATTTATGTATATATTTAATATATATATTCAAATAGTTATGCAAATAAATTACTGGTTATATTACTATATAATTATATGGATATATATGTATTGTATAATTAAGTAAATGCTAATTGATAATTATAACTATATATATTTAGACGGTGCGACCCTAGGACACGGTGGACTATCCCATACTTACCTTGACCATGTAGACCCTAAGAACGATGTTAGTTGACTGCCTTGCGTACATTAACGTACTGGCGAGATTCGCGATATTTTGACTGTCTGATTGTGTAAAGCACTTGAAGATGTGGCACCCGCATAATTAGACACGCAGTTGACTATGTTAGTTGACAGTACCACCCCTAGTGAACCCACTGAGTCCAGCGTAAATATGGTTGTGTATGTGCTAGTGTATTGACTAATGGTTGTATTGTATCATATTATATGTACGTAGGATATTGGATTGTTCTGCGTGACTTCTGGAGCAGGTTATTGGTATATCGCAGCTTTCTTGCCAGGCAAGTATACCTTGTCATTGTACTGTTATTTATATTCTATATGTTGCATGCATATTTATTTTTTGTCTTTAGTTCATATATTTTCAATGCTATATAAAATGTGCGCCCAAGGGGAACTTGGGTGCAACGACGGTGTCGTCGTGATTATTTTTATTTTTGTATTTGCATTGGCCTTGTTTATGAGACTACCCCATTATCATATAGCATCATTAGGTCATTGGCCATGACACAGTTATTACACGAGTGTGAGTCTCATATAGATCACGGACTGCGTGACAGGTCTGGCCTCCTGTACGTATGGGCCGTACATTAGGGAGACTGAGTAGCCGGCATAATATAGTCAACCTGTAGCCTGTGGGTCTCTCCAGTAATAGATGGAATAATAGGGGAGTACTAAATAACCAGCTAAGTGATATGCAAGATGAGAGCAGCACTAGAACTCAGGCTGAAGCCACTACAAGCTCTGTGTCGGGGAGCCGGTAGCAGCAGTAATAATGAGTAAAGGGCCAAGCTCGGGCTTCAGAGTCTTGTGCCTCACAATAATAGGGGTTTATATATATGATCAGCCTATAGCCTGTGTGTCTCTCCCCACCCAATATAACCATACGTCTTATGTCCATAACGTCTCATTTACATGTCACGCACGATCATAGCTAATGCAACAAGTCATACATATCTATGAATATAGTATCTTTGTCAAGTCATATATCCTATACAGAATCACCATGAATATCTCAGAAAGATCCTGTCACATAAATAGTGTCAAGTGTCCTGGGCATAATGTACTTGATAAGATAAGTATGAGAATGTAAAAGAGTCACGAATGTCCATCTCTAGATGACAATACACAACATCGCGTACGGTGTTGGCACCCGACTAATAATCGGACGCTAAGTACGTCAAACGGTCCTAGGTTAAGCATGCACAACAATATAAATAAAGCAAGGAAATATACAACAAGAACTGTAAAGTTGGCAAGGTATACTTGCCCACTGATGTATAACTAAGTCAAGGAAATAGGTAGCAAAGCTGCAGGGTTTGGCAAGGTACACTTGCCTGGTGTTTGAATACCAACAGTTGTCCCTGTATCAGTGGATCCGGTGGGTACTCCGCCAAAAGCTGTAATAAACATCACCAACAGTCTCAGAAGATATCAAATAGCTAGAAACGCCTGTCCTTAAGTCCAATTTGAACACAAGGGCAAAAATAATATTTTCGGGCCATAGCGGGGTCCAAATGTGGGCCACTTTGCACCGAAAAGCGGGTCAGGGTCAAAGGTCTCCAAATTTGCCAAAATTAATGTCAACAAGTCAGGAACAATGATACGAACTCAACGGATCATCCAGAATTGGATTCTGATGAGCCGATCACAAAATCGCCCGTTAAGTGGAGCCTGTGGGACCTACGATACACGATTTTGTCAACATTCTCAGAATCGAACCAAACTTGGGTCACAGGACCAGCGTATTGCTACGATTCCGATGGCGTAAGTTTTGTCTCGATCCGACGTGTGTACACAAAGTTACAGCATGTTCCAGAATGGATAGATACAGGGCATTGTCGGCGGATACGCGTTGATTCTGGTGTGCACGCACATCCAAATCAACTTCTGCGAAATCCTACATGTCCGTATCAACGTTGCGCACATTTCGGTAAAGATCGCGTGCGACCAAGTCATCCCGTTTGTCGGGGCGTACTCAGTTTCGGGGTAAAACAGGGCGTTGGTTTTCCTGTTTTGGGATCGCATTTTGCGATCACCACAGGACGCGACGCACCGAGCGGGTTGTACGGGCATCGAGAGGGTTATACAGTCTACGCCTTGCAACTGACAAAACGGAAAACGGAATCACGAGGAGAGAGAACGGGTTACCTGAACAGGGCTGCGTGAACGATGAGTTACTGTGTCCGAGTGTCTCCTTCGTGTCCTGGACGTGTCCGGGTCTCTGTGAGTCCAGGCTAGGGTTTGCCGTGTCCGAGGCTGGGGAGGAGGATGCCGTTTGGTCTGGGGCGGAGGATGCCGTCAGGGTCTGGGGCAGAGGATGCTGTCGGGGTCTGGGGCGGAGGATGTTGTCGGTGGTTAGTCGAGTCGGGGAGGGAGGCTGTCGTCGGGGTCGGAGGCAAACTCGGGTGGAGCGGGGAGAGGTCGAGGGGAGATGGGGAGCGGTGGCGTGGAGTCGGAGACGGTGAGGGAACAGGCTAGGACGGAGGGGATGACCGGAGTTGGGTCGGCGGCGATGGGTCTAGGGCGGGGGAAGGAGTCGTCGAGGGGTTCTAGTGTATAGGGAGATGGAGATGGCGATGGCGATGGTCGGCCTCGGCTTCAGGGACGGCGCTGGGCACGGCAAAGGGATGTCCAGAAGGCGGCGGCGGCGGATTTCTAGGTTTGCGGTTGGGCACGCACGCTAAGGAGGGGGTTTTATACTGCTACATTAATTCCGGCGGCTAGGGTTTCCCATGTGGGTTTCGGGCTCGGGTCGGGTTTGGCTAGGATCCGACCCGACCCGACCCGACCCAATATGCTGTTGTGGTTCAGTCAGGTTTGGGTTTGGTTTGGTTCAGGTTTGGTTCGGTTTATATATCCAATAGTTTTTAGGACCTTAAACGCGTTTCCGGAGTCTAATAAATTCACAGAAAAATACCCCATGTCCGATTTTCCATTTTACACTATAAAATATTATTTTTATAATATTTTAACATTAATTAACTGCATTTTAAAAATCCTTTGATCAAAATCACCTTGGTTCTTCATCCAGAAAAATACCGAAAGTTGGGGAAAAATTACATTAAAATTATTCTGAAAAATCAGGGTGTTTACAATTGCTAGGGAGGATTTGTTCTACTGTGTGAACCGTAGTTACCTATGTGTGCACGTGTAGACCCAAACCATATTCTAACAAATATATGGCATTTTAGTATGCAATAATAGAGTAACTCAATGATATCCCTTTATTGAGAAATACTACCAGAATAATTAAAATTAGCGATGCCTGAAAACGTCGCTAAATGGGCTAAAATGTTGCTAAAATAAATTAGCGACGTACATAGCGACATTTTAAGCAAGTCGCAGTTAAGCTAGTCGCTAATAGAAAATACGTCGCTGATGAGAACATAAAATATTATATTTTTATTCCTTAATGTATACTCCTTTATGCTCATTTGATGTCTAAAGACACTCATTATTTTTATCTTTTGATCAATGATGCAATTGGAGTCACTAAATGCAAAATGGAGCTAATTATCAATTCTGGACAGTTTTGATACCTTGTAGAAAAATGGTCATAACTTGCTCATCCGAAGTCCAATTCAGCTGATCCAAATTGATTCGGAAAGCTAAGTGATAGAGGCACAATTTTGCTGTTTTGAGTTTCCCGATATTCTGATTGCATCATGGACCAAATCACGCTTGAAAATTGAGTCAACTATACTATGCACAAAAAGTGGAGCTGAAATAACCATTTTCCAACTTATTCAAAGATTTTATTTTATTGTTTGGGTTGTTGTAACTATTAGAGGATTTGTGGGAAGATATTGTGATCTTCAAACACTAATTTAGAGTCTATAAAAGGGATAGAGATCAGGAGAAAATGAAGGACAACCCACAACTCTTCTTCCTCTTCTCCAATATTCTTTTGAAGTTTTCTTGAACATGCGGAGCTAAAAGTCTTGTTGGTCGAAGAAAAAAGAAGCCTCGGAATGAATAAAAACTTGTGAGATCTAATTTGTGTTTATATTTTTGATTTGTGCTTTAAGTATCGAATGTTTTCTTATGCATATTTTTATGATTATCTTGTTTAATGACTAGGATGCATACTAGTTTATTATTCATGACAATCTAATGCTAAATTAGATATCGAATCCGTAATTTTTCGATCCCTCTAATTTGTGAAGCAACCAAGATTTAATGAACAACTTTGTTTTATTAGATCTTAGGAGGAAAACTTTTGACAAAATTAAATGCAACTGCGTGTGCTTGTGTTGTTTTGCTTCATCGATCTCATCGAGTTTAATACGCTACTAGAATAAACCTTTAGCGCTTGTCTGGGGTTATTTAGTAGTTAAGGTTAATTAGATCGCTTGTTTTTAATTAATTGTGGCTGAAGGAGATAGAAAAATAATTCCAACGATGAATATTCAAAGTATGAATTAATATATACTTGCATCGATGATCAGTTTTAAGATTCCAATGGTGGATGTTGACTGAGACCAACATTTATTTCTTTGATTATTTTAATACTTTAATTATTTTTAGCACTTTTTAGTTTGCTTTGATCCAAAACTCTCCCCCCCCATCTTATTTCACATAGCATAATGATCAAACTAATTACTCTTCGTGGGAACGATCCTTACTCTCACTACTACATATTACTTCAAGAGTAAAGGTTTTATTTTTGGGTGCCTACGACAGCACGCCAGTCGCAAAACGTCGCTATAGCGATGTTTTCTACCGACGTACTTGCGTCGCTAATATTTTTCTTAGCGATATTTAATGACTCAACGCCGATAATTTAGTGACGTATTTTGTATCGCTAAACGTCGCTAAATTAGTGACATATTCAACAACGTATTCAGTAACGTATTTAGCGATGTAATCAACGACGTATAATAACTTCGCTAAACATAGTTAAACGTCGCTAAATTTTCAGAGAAAATTAAAAAAATGTTAAAAATTATCAATCTTCCTGCCGTTTATGAATTTCTAATTATAAATAGACCCGAAGCAACCCTCCGTTGAATTCTCTGGGTTTACCGACCCCTTCGGTGGAACACTCAACACCGATAAATTAACATACATTAAATATGAATAAAAAGTATGACAGTCACATAATACACATAAATATTATAGACAGACCCGGAGCAACCCTCCATTGAATTTTTTGCATACAAAATAACAAAAAAAGTATATAAAATATCATAGTCACATAATACAAACAAAATAAAAGTATCACAGTCACACAAAATGCATAATATAAAAGTATCACAGTCACATAATAACCACAATAAAAGTATATAAAATATCACAGTTTCAATCTCGAAGATATCCAATACGCTGGGGCACATACCAGTCCCTCAAATACTTCGCATAAACAACGTCTATGTGATCAATCTTCGCTATAGGTTCTGGCTGACTAGAACTCCCCCTCTGAGCTGGTGCCTGCCCAACAGTAGGAGGCACAACTTCCTCCATAACAACCGCTTCCAATTTAATAGCAAGTGGTATCTCTTCCTCCTTAACATTCACTTCCTCCTTAACAGTAGGAGGCATCACTTCCTCCTTAACCGTATGAGGTGTCTCTCTCAAGCAACGTGCATGTGCTTGGGTCATGGGTGCCATCTGGTAAGATAGATGAAAACAAAGAAAATAATTGATAACAGATATAAATATATTGTCTAATATTAAATATTGTGTAAATTTTAGCGACGTGAATGACCCTTCCATCTAAGGAGGTTCCGAAGTTGAGTATAGTTAGTTTCAGCAGCATCAAGTTCTATACTATGATATTCTACGTTCTTTATGGCACATATAAAGAATCAGTTATTACTATTATATGTTATAAAGTTTTCCATTGTTTGATACTTAACTCTTTATGAACTTATAACCTTTCATTTCAATACTATTTAGCATATTTTTATTTGATTGCTTGGGTCAATCTTATGTTAACTCTCTATTAGAACTAGTACTCAATTATACATAAAGTAGAGTCCTGTGTTTAGGTTATTTTGGTTATGTGGATCCTTAATATCTTTTGGTAAGGTGAGTGTAGAGTCTTGTGTTTAGGTTGTTGTATGTTCGTGGGGGTAACGTTAGATGTGCAGTACTTGGTAGTAGCCAGGTTCATGTGTGCAAGAAGTGCACATTAGTGCATTATGCTGAGGATACAAGAGTGTAGGAGTGTCCAGTGTGTATGTTTGCAAGTGCTGTGAGTGTATGCAAGTGAGGGGTGAGAATATGACAGGGGTAAGGTTGATTAGTTATTGTTGTTGTGCTTGTTGTGGCAATGTGACAGTGTATGCAGGTGAGGGGTGAGAATTTGAGAACGTGTGTATGTTTTCTAATGGTAGAGTAGAAATAGCTCTCAACTAAGCAAAATGGAAGAAAAGTTTTAAAATAATTGACATAAAACTTTGGAACGAAAGATCAATTGTTGTTGTAATATATAGGCTTGAAAACTTTAAGAACATTGACATGAAAACAAACTGACATTATTTTGGCCAATTTCGTCAAAATTTTGGCAAATATCAAAAAGTTTCAACAAAATTTGGCCTCATTGAGAAGGTTCAACCACTTTGAGAAGTTATGAACCAAGACAACCCGAATGATGACAAAAACATGAAGAATTATAAGACATCGTTTACTTATCAACAACATCCAGCAGTTTTTGATACATTCTGCTCAAATTTGACCCGATATGACTACTACATCCTGATATTTTGGCTGTTTAAAGATCCATAAAAATTCAAGTAAAACATAATATGTGAATATGCTCTCCTAACATAAACCATATGGCCTTTGACATTTCTTGATACATCCGTAATTTCCTCATCTCTTCAATAGATTATAAATTAAAAAAAAGTACCAAAATAACCTTATTTATTAAATGATCAATTTAGCTTGGGTATAAAACTTAATTTGTGGTTTGTCATGGTTTGTCAACTCCCACAATTAATTCCTATGCCATACAGCCATCAGGGGTGGACACACCATAGTCCGAGGAGGTTTGCCTCTCCCTTGAGTTTTTGGTTTGTTCTAACAATCTTTATATGCCATATTCTTTAGTTAATTTTCTTTTCAATCCAACAACAAAATGGAGGCCTATTGGTAAATTAATGAAGTTATAAGAGGTCATGGAATCAATACCCGTAATCACTAACCATATTATGATTGGTTTATAATTATGTTCTTTATTTTTTATAAATTTATAAAGGATATGATGTCAGGCGCCAGTAAGGCTTGCTACTTATATCTTGGAAGATACAGGTTCGAATCACAAAAATAATATTTCCATATTATATGTTGGTAAGGCTTTGTACATCTCAACTCTTCCCAAATCATGCGTGAGCAAGAGAGCCTTGTGGACCTGGAAGGCCCTTTATTTTTTTATAAATTTATATACTATCGCCTTAAAGTTTGGAAGTACTACAATGAGTTGATATTTATGTTTTTTTCCTTTGAGAAATTCACTATAATGTCGCCTCAAAAATGGCAAAAGCGTCTGAATCATGCCAAAAAAAAAATGGACACAGCAACCATCTCGACATAATTGGAATACACTCTTTCATCTATAAACCTAAAAGAAAACTCCCACTTGAATTCCTTGGCAATAGACAATAAGTGCATAAAAAAGACCACAACGCCTTGATTTCTTTTATATTCCTTGTACATATGAAGCCTACATACCAAATTGGTCATTGTTCAAGGTCCTTAGTTAATCATCTAAACCTATCATGTATATAGCATAGTATTGAAGAAGGTACCCTAGTTTATTATTGACTCAAAATAGGGCACCAATGGCCAATCTTGAGTTAATTGTACAATTTCTTCAACGACAAATAGAACTTTAAGGGAAAAAAACTAAAACACTACTAAAATCATCTAAGTCCTTACTGATGTAAAGATGACTGAGTAGCTGGATCATGTAAAAAGGACCAATTTGTCTACGTCTAAATATTAAATATAGGAAATGTGCTCCAAAAACCAATTGCTAAACGTCGCTAAATGTCGCCAAACTGCGACTTATAGTGATGTTATTCTTTGGAGTAACTGATATCTTTAATATTAGCGACGTATTACTTTAATGTCGCTAAAAAATGTCGCTAATCCCACTATTTTTAGTAGTAAAAATAACGTATCGTTTTTGAGGGAATTACATCATCTTAAGAAGGCGCATCAGTGGACGTCACGACGTACTCTTCCAATTCATCTCCTTCGGTGACCATTAGTGAAGCTGACGGTGACAGAGCTTTCCTACGGAGTTTGACTACCAGAGGATTGGAGTTTTTACCGCGGGAGGATCTTTGTTCAATGGATGTCCCTGTCTCCGGAGTTTGACTACCAAAGGCTCAGGAGTCTTTCCATGAAGCTTGACTACGAGAGGAGCAAATATATGGGTAGGACATCATTTAGGATAAAATTTTAGAGGTTCGTCTTGAGCCGAACTAACCTCTGCTTTGTCGTCAATGTTATTGCCTCCCTCATCCATGTGGATCAGTTTACGAGTTAGAATAATAGGATTTGACACCTTTAAAAGGGTTAACGTCTACAAACTCTGTCTTAACAATGCTATTATTGTTAACATACTTCAAGCACTGATGAAGAGTTGATGGCACGATCATATACTCATGTATCCAAGGGCGTCCCAGCAGAATATTTTAGGAAACCTCCATATCGATGACGTAGCAAGTCACCTCTGTTCACAAGTCGCCTATTTGATATTTCAAGCGAATCTTTTCCAGAGGATAACTCCTTCCGATATTGAAGCCATTGATGGCCTTATTGGTCGCTGTCAATCGATGCATGGGGATTTCCAAGGTCTGGAGTAGACTCCGACGAATGATGCTGAGGGATGACCCTAGATCAATGTGCATCTAGTCCACCTTAATGGCGTCGATATACCCTGTATAATACATGGGTCTATCATGACTGTTATTGTTTAGTAGCATATCTTATTATGAGAACATGATATTTGAAATTTCCTCCGTCATGTTGTTACAGTGGGGAGATGTAGCGGGATCCTCGGCAGGCGGCTTGACTTGGGTAAGGTAGGAATCAACGTTCTATAGTGTCTCACTCAGAGGGTCACGTATCTCTTTGGAGAGATAGAGGAGCTCGAAGAGTGATAACTTTGCAGGAGTATTGGCAAGATGTGCCAATATGTCAAAGTTATAAGGCTTCTCTAACACTTGAGTTACATCTTTTCTCAAAGGCTTGTCAAAGCGAACCTCTTTCTGCTTCTGCCTGTCTTCTACGAGAGGTGGAGATGGACCTAGCTTAGACGCCACTGGATCCATGGGTACGATAACTGGAGTTGTACTGTCATCTAGAGCCGCATTATAGTATCGCAGATAGGTCTACCCTGACCTGGTTACCCCAGTTAAGGCTTCATTAGTCGATAGAGAGACCGTATGACAGGACTTGGCCTTCTTTTCTTTAGTTTTGGTCGTGGGAGGTGCTGCTTGTTGTTTCAGATATGGGATGAAGTCTGGGTGAACCCACATGAGTTTGTGTCATGGAGTGGTGAGTGGTACCAGCCCGGCTGCTCGAGCTGGAGGGAGGTTAACAACCTTTATTGTTGTCTTAGGTATCAGGATAACTCGATCTTGGGCTTTTATCGCTACAAAGCCATCAAATTGGAAGGGAGACCATGCTGGCAGTGACTGTCTTGTCCTGAAACTATAGAGTAAGATATTTAGAGTCTAGCAGCCGTTGGATATACCTCTTCAACACGTACAGTCTCGTGTTGGATAATGGATGTATCGGTGGTAATGGTAGTATTTAGGGTCATCCACCTTATCTGCCTCTTTCGATCGTTTGATGTTGGGTAGCTGTAGTTTGTTACCTTTCATCAGTACATGAAAAATCTTAAGGACATCATCATCATCGAAGAAATAAGTTTTCTTCGGCTTGGACACTTCCGTCAGCCTTTTGACGATCATGGCCGGGATTTTAGATACTTGAAATGAGAGCTTGCTTTCCTTTATTGTCACGGCCATTGGTGTTGACGTTATTGTTGAAGTGACGGTTTTCTCTTTCGTCGTCGATAGGGAGCTAAAGTCCTAACAGACGGGCGTCTTTTTTATTTTTCTCTACGGCGGTTGCGCTTATGATGAATGTTGTCCAATCTTGAAGTGGGACTGAAGTTATCCACAGCTTTACTGCAGTCTTTTTGCAAGTGTCCATCAAATGATTATCATGGATGCCCAGGGACACTTTCATTGCCACCTGCCTGAACAGTTTAATGTATTCTAGAACAAGTTCCTTTTCTCTTTGAACTTTGCCCATGAGGGAGCTCATAGTCATCTTTATTCTACCATCGTAGAATTACGCGATGAAGAGGCGTCGAAGTTCTAACGATGAAATATAGTTGTCTGGGAGACTACAAAACCAGTCGTAGGCTACTCCAGTCAGATTTTTGAAGAAGATTTTGGTAAGGAGGGTGTCGTCACGCGGTAGATGTCCCATCATTGAATCGAAATAATTCATAAACTGACAAGGCAATATCTTCCCGTCGAACGAGATCATTGAGTGCGTATTTTACTTAGGCGGGTACACTACATTTTTCCACTCGGGAGGATAAGATTGTCATATACTGAGTTTCTGAAGCGCATCTCGGTTGCTCATCAGATCAAAGCGAGCTCGCAGTTCCCTAACTTCCCGGATTGTGTCTTGAGCATCGTCGTATTGTAGGGGAGTGGATGACCGCAGCAAGGTGTAAATGGCTCCGATGGTAGGAGCGGGAGCGATCGTACTTGACTCTCCATTGTTTCCTGGTTCTGGGCTAGCTTGCTCCGAGATTCTTGGTGGTTATGGGACTATACTTACCCGGAGGTCCAGTACGTTTGTGTCAGAGTTTGCATTGTGGCACTCATGGCTTAAATAATGGCCTCCAGTGCCTCAATACGCTATTGATCATGGAGGTTTGATCGTCTCGTGCCATGTATGCAGGCATTATACGAAAAGAGATGGATGGAACTATGGAAGCTTCACTTTATGACACTGAGTCTCGTTGTCCTTAAGGAAGGTGAGCATTATCGCGCCGTCTTTGGAACCCAGAGGATTGTTACCCCCAGCCTTGACTCTACATTATTCTGGTAGGCTGGGCTTCCCCAAGGTAGGTTATTGTCTGTTTCTTGAGATTCACTATCTTCCTGGAATGAGGCATTGGTGTGGACCACCAGAGGATTGCTACCCCTATCTTTTATCTTTGAGCGGGTACCATGAAATACTCCTTCGGTGGGCACTGATATCTTGGTGCCCTTGTGTCGATTCCTCGATCCCCTAGCCAAGGCCGGCAGGTTGGACGAACTCTTCTTCTTGATTTTTTTATAGGAGATCTCCATGTTGAGCAATATGAGGCGAAGGGCAGTTCCTCCTACTCTTCGTGCATTTATTTTTCGAGGATCTATCGTACTGATACAGTTACTTGCAGTCTTTGGAAAACTGACTGTCTAGTTGAAGGAATCATTATTTTAGTATATCAACAGTTGATGATGACGCTGGCACAAGTGTGTCTATGAGGAGATACTTTATGTGCAGGAGTCGCATCAATTATCTTGTGCTTGTGACTAATCATGTTGCGCAAATCAGACGATGGAAGCTTCACTTCTACATCCATTTTGTGCACTCGGCCAAAACTTGCTCATGGGTGTGATCGTGAACGTTTTGCTCCCTGACCCAGTTCTTTCTAAAGATTGCACCTGGATCATTTATGGAAGACTTATTGTGCGATGGACCCACTTTATGCATACAGCTAAGCTGGGAACATAGGTCTGTCAGCTTTGTTTTTGTACCCAGGTCATTAGTAAAAGACTTAATGTGAGACGGACCTATGTTATGCGTAAAGACAAGTTTGGAGCATGGGTCTATCATCACAGTGTTTGCTTCCTGACTTGGTTTAAGAGAATATGCAGCGCCTAAGTAATTTTGGGAAGACTTGAAGGGTTGACCCACATTTGGCGCATGAGTGCATGGGTCAACCCCGATACAACTTTCCATCAGCAACGCGCATGACAATCAATGGTGCATATTTTTGGTGGACTGTCTGCGTAGCCCCTCAACCGCGCATGGCTTGAGTTGGTTTGGAGATCTTCGAACCAGCATTTACAGGCACATAGTATAGAGAATCCATATTGGTGCCATATGAGACCCTGCCGAAGATAGTCTTTCTGTAGTGTCTCAAATCCAGATATGACCGGGATGCGCACTATATAATTGGGCTTGTGCCTAGTCTGTCTGAGTTGTAGCTTCGTATTTAGAATCTTCGGCATCCTCTTGCCACAGACAAATTATAATAATTCTTTCCAACTCATGGATAGGCCTCTATTGAAACGAGTCCAATAGTTTTCATGTTTTGTTGCTTGATTTTCTTGATGTCGCTTTAGGATTTTATTTTGGTGTTGTTTTCGATTTGCTTGGTTTTCGCTGTTGGCTTTCTTGCTTGGAGCTTTGGTTTTTGGGGAGTTTGGGAGGAAGGATAGGCAAAAGAATTCTAACCCGGTGCTCGTGCTATTACAGGTCTGCATAATTGAGGTTTGATCGTGCTAGGCAGGACTCCTTCTTTCAGCACTTTCATTAATCGGTGAGTGGTTCAGACCCTTCTTTCCTACTTCTTTACGTACACATCGCTAATGATTCAAATATTCAATCGATGATGCCTGATTGAATGCCTAGGAACTCCTTAGCTACAATGCATGCCAGCCACTAAGAAAGGAATATGAGAATTGTAGACTAACTTGTATATTCATGTACACGATCTAAATATGAGGTCGGAACTGAAGCAGCAGTTGTGGTTCGAAAGTATTGGTTGCGACAGTTGTGGTTCAAAAATAATGGAACTGCATGATAGAATGCGGCATCTAAAATATTGGTTACAGCTTGGTGCCTCAAAAGTTTGGACCTACGGGATACCAAAATCGGAACACGGCTTTGAGTTAGAGAAGTTAGCTTGTTCATGGAGATAGCTGCATTCAGGTAGTTATGACGCATTCTAGGCTAGCCTTCTAGCATACATAACTGTTTGATGCAGAGATAGACAGGAAAAGAGAACCTTATTTATATATGCAAATTGTTGCCAACTTTGAAGTTTTATTTTGGAGGCATGAATTTTCAATCTATACAAGGTCATAATGTATGGACGACAAGGCTTATCTGATGGAGCGCGCCCTACATTTTGATATTTTTTTTTGTAATACAAACCAAGTAGCCGAGAGGTGCATCAAATATAAATTTTATGTAAATTACTCTGAATTATCAATGAAAAGTATGTTTTCTTCCTACACTTTGTGTTCAACTATCTGTGAATCTGTTTTCTAACTTGTGTTTCAAATGGATTTCTATCACTGCACATTCTTGCCTTGTGCGAGTGCAACTTCAGGCTCGTACGACATCACGCCCAAGCGAGGAAGATTAGTTCTGCAAAGAATCCAAGAAAGGACGATCGACCCATGCGGGATCGGGGTATGACATTGTTGGTATCAGAGCACGGCTTCACTTTCTTGGATTTTTAAAAAGATATTCTAGAAGTTTGATGCGCCTCTCGATTGAATGCATTCTTCATCCGCTGCATGAGATGAATCGCCCAATACAATGATCCCATAGATAAAAATTATCGTTTTTGGAGTGTTGACAAGCTACTCTCTTTTGTAGCAATGGCAAAGTAAAACACTACCACTGCAAGTAGTACTCAGGCTGTCCAGAATGATCTGGCAAGTTCTAGAGAATCTGGAGGGGCGGGTTCAAACAATATGACGAAGAGGCTCATGCATCTAATGGAGGTGCAGCAATAGCAAGCAGCCACTCTACAGGCACAGATTTAGGCACAGTTCACTGCTCAACAAAAGCAAATGGATACCATAATATAATTGATCACATATTTGGTACCCAACAATGTCGCAGCCACGGTGACACATATCACACCATAAGCTGTGGTGGTAGAAGATAAATCTGAGGAGACGCAGTGTAAACCCCCTCACCCAAAATTAAGCCTACTTGGCTTCGATAGCAAAATTAGGGCTAGTTTGTATCCGATTGAAAATAGGATACGACATTTTTATTTAAAATATTTATATCACTTAGCACGCCTTATCGTTTCTTCGACAATTGGAACACTACACTAGCCATTGCCTTTCTACCAACTTCATACCCTTGTCCTAGACATACCCGCCTACTATTCTGACCTTGGTGTAACTTATAATTATGCTCTCTTGTGCTATATTTTAGTCGCATAATAAATATCGCGGACGTTATTTCCTAATTCTAAATAAATTCTAACTTTGTACCCTTGTGCGTTCCAATCGAAATTGGAGACACAATCTAGACAGTTTTGTGCAAACCAAATTTAGGATAATATTCTACACTGAATCCTCTACGTCCATGACACTTGCGTAAACCTAATTTTAGCCCCATGTACTTCTAATTATTTCCCGTACGCCATGTGCATTAATTTAAATTAATTTATTTCAATTTCCATCCTTGTGCAATTTTCTAATTTTTGGGGCGCTTTTATTCAAAAGCGCATTGAGGTGTCCACACCATTGGACAATACATGAAGAAACTCATTTTTTTCCATCTTCGGATTTTTTCATTATTTTTTGGTGTATGCAACGCACAAACATCACCCATTTAAATCTATCCTTGTATTTTAAATAATGCGAATTGGAGCCTCTAATTATCCCCAGGTAAGACCAAGGCCCACTCCAAGGAGAGTTAACCAAGCCTACATTGTCCTAGGTCAAACCCCCAAACCCAAATTTCATGTGTATATAAACAACTTTTTCCCTTCCTTTCTTTATTTTCCCAAAACACCAAAACCTAAACTACAATACCTAGCCGACCCCCCTCCTGCTACTGTTCATCATCCCTTCCCTCCACGTTCGTCCTCGTCGGACTCCGCCGTAGCCACCTCTCCTCCTTCCTTCCTTTCTCCGGTGATCTCCCCCTCGCCACCGTCTCCAACCCTACATCGTCTGCACCACCTCCCCGCGATGACAGAACTCGCTCGCCTGAAGCACGGCCGACCTCGATATACATTTCGGCCACCCCATCGACAACTCGACCGGATCCTCTCCGCAAGTCCACCCTCCTCTCCTCCGTTCCCCCACTGGAGTCGCCGCCCTCGTCGACTGCTCTCGACCGGATCTTCCTCCTCGCCGGAGCCCCGACCCGACTGTACCAAGATCTTGCCGGAGTTTACTGCTGTCCACTTCCCCCGCTGACTGCTACTCAATCGACCATACATCCCGCAGAACCTCCCTGAGCTGACCTCAACCCCATCGCCTCCTCCCTCCAGTGAGCCACCCCGCCAAGCAGTCCCCCGTAGCACGACATCTCCTTCGCCGTATAACCTCTTCTCTCCTCGATTGAACGTCCTCCGCCGCACCTGCATCTCCTCCACCACGACGCCCAGCCGGAGCATATCTCGACCTGTTCCTGCCTCCCATCACGACCGGAATACCACCACCATTGCTATCTACCTCTCCATGCTCTTCTTCTTCTCTCGAGAACCGCCACGAGCTCCTCAGCCGAGCTTCTCTTCCCGTTGCACGAACAACCAACACCACTATTGCCATCCCCGGACTCATGAATCAAACATCTCCTCCGTCCAGACCTCCATAAACCACTGCGAACACCTCCTTCTCTGGTTCACCAACACCACCAGCACCACCTGCATCGACCATACCCTCTCGACTCAAACCGCCTGGATCCCTGCCACGACTGCAGTCCTCCGTCACCCTCACCGAATCTCCCTGTCTGCTCTCCTTCGCCCTGTCATAAACTCCTCTCCCTCGCAACACTCGACCCTCGCCGGAGCAGCTCCCCTGGCCGGACTTCGACGGACACCATCCCCATCATCATGATCATCAACATTACCACCATGGCCATTGTCATCCCATCATCACCATCTTCCATTAATATCATCATCTTCATCTTCACTACAACTCACCATCATCCCATAATCATCGTAATCATCATCATCATCACCTCATTATTATCTCATCAATGTCGTCATCATTATCATCGTCACCATCATCGTCAACCTTACCGTCGTACCCATGCACGTACCCCGAGGTACGAACCTGTTCGTCTTCTCCTTTTTATGTGTGTTCATATGTGTGCCAGTAGGACATTAGTATTGTTGTACCACAGCGGATATCGAACCTTGAGTCGGTAAACCCAACTCGCATTCGTGCACGAACACATACGATTACGCGGATATCATTCAATCTGGTATATATACATATATCTAGTATATGTATATTTAGTTATTTATTAGCATATTATTAGTTGGTATATATATTTATATACATATTTAATATATGTATTCATATAGTTATGTAAATAAATTACTGGTTATATTACTATATGATTATATGGATATATATGTATTGTATAATTAAGTAAATGCTAATTGATAATTATGACTATATATATTTAGAAGGTGCGACCCTAGGACACGGTGGACTATCCCATACTTACCTTGACCATGTAGACCCTAAGAACGATATTAGTTGACTACCTTGCGTACATTAACGTACTGGCGAGATTCACAATATTTTGACTGTCTGATTGTGTAAAGCACTTGAAGACGTGGCACCCGTGTAATTTGATGCGCAGTTGACTATGTTAGTTGACAGTACCACCTCTAGTGCACCCCCTGAGTCCAGCGTAAATATGGTTGTGTATGTGCTAGTGTATTGACTAATGGTTGTATTGTATCATATTATATGTACGTAGCATATTGGATTGTTCTGCGTGACTTCTGGAGCAGGTTATTGGTATATCGCAGCTTTCTTGCCAGGCAAGTATACCTTGTCATTGTACTGTTATTTATATTCTATATATTGCATGTATCTTTATTTTCTGTCTTTAGTTCATATATTTTCACTACTATATAAAATGTGCGCCCAAGGGGAACTTGGGTGCAACGACGGTGTCGTCATGATTATTTTTATTTATGTATTTGCATTGACCTTGTTTATGAGACTACCCCATTATCATGTAGCATCATTAGGTTCATTGGCCGTGACACAGTTGTTACACGAGTGTGAGTCTCATATAGATCATGGACTGCGTGACAGGTCTGGCCTCCTATACGTAGGGCCGTGCGTTAGGGATGACTGCTGATAGAAACTTTGTATGCTAGAAGACTTAGTAGTTATTAGAGGTCCATGGACATAGCCTATTATAGTAAGGTGGTCCCATCCTTGCCCTTATTTTGTTGCAGGATTGGGCTAGGGTACTAGGAATAGGCTATGAACCAAATTATGTCATGGATGTGACATGCTTAGAGCATGGGGTGGGGAGAACAACAAGTACCATATTTGAGCTCCTTTGCACTTTTTCTATTGTGCTCCCGGATTCTCCGCCGAAGATACGGGTGGTGATAACCACTATATATTATATATTATCAGGCGGGCCTCCGGCGTTCAAAAGATGACGTGCCTTTTAGGCCCCAGGATCTCCGAGAGAACCATTCCAATCCCAGTTTTCAGCCAGATAGCTCACTTGTGGGAAAAGTTGTTCTTAACTGCATTCACTTAGACGGTTAGGCGACCATTGGATATTTATTTTAGTACTTTATTGGCATGCTTTTATGTATCTTATTATGTCCCTCTGAGGACCTGGCCCTTCCAGGTGTATCTGTCCTTGAGTATTCGTAGGAGCGCAGATTCGGATGGTTACATATGTTTCGAGGATGTCTTCTCTTCGAGCCCGTGATCGTTAGTCGATATTCTTATATTGTGTTGTTGTGTTGTACTTATATTGTATTTGCTCCTATATTCGAGTTGGTAGTGGATTTGTTTCCACCCAACTATCATCCTTAGATACTTCTTATTAAGATCTAGTTTTATAGATACTGGTTATTTATTTATATTTGATTTTCTGTGTATGAGATTTAAATTATACCCAATGACTTGTGACATATGTTATACCACTTATGGATTTGATATTCATATTACAGCGTACGTATATATTTTGATTTCCATATATTGGAGTTTCCATATCCATAAAGCTGGCATGCTTAGGTGTCCTAGTCCTACGTATTTTGGGACTGGGCGTGATATGTTTTTAGTGGTGGCCCATGCAGGTCGAGAGCATATTGTCTCGGTTACATTACTGTACTGAACAAGCCTGCACCTAGGACTAGAGTATAGGATCTCATGCACATTGGCTATGACTCATCCTCCTTCCAATCTATTCCATTTGAATAATTTGCATCCTGCTTGATTCATGTGCTTCCCTATTAGTTTCTTGAGTATAGCCTCTCCTAGAATATATAAGTCCTTGTTGTTAGATGATAAGTATGGTAACCTTCCTAGTAAGAGTACCACTAGAGTGTTGACATACCACTAAGTTTATAATATCTAGTGAACCCTAGCATCCCTTAATACCTAATGAATCCTAGCGTCCCTTATCTATAGATTGGTTTACCATTACCCCTGATGTATTTATGAAGACTTGAGAGTAGTATAAACACTATTAGGATTAGTTTGAAATTTGACCATAATGTTTGACCCTAGTATTGAGGAACCAATAGAGAACCAAAAATTATAAATTAGGACTGAACCTAACCTTCATAGGTAGATAGTATTGGAGAACTATAAACTTAGATCATTGTCTTATTATTAGAAGACAACACCTTAGGAATCCTAGAGGAATGTAATCAATACTTTTTTTTCCTTGATCATACCTCGAACATAGCAATTAGCATACCCCTCCCCCTTAGAGAACCATGATGCTATCTAGAGCCCTCTATTTTAATTTCATATATTATTCCTCTGCGACCTTAATGATCACTAATTATGCGACGAATAAATTATCTTCTTCCTTTCTTCATCTTTCAACTTGTGCCACTTGACACCTCTAATTATTGACCTAGTGATTGTATTCTATGATAGGATATATAGTTTGCTAAAGTTATAGTTGTAATCTTGAATTTTGAATTGTGTGCCTTGTAGTTAGAACCTGATAGTTGAGTTGTTCATTTAGACTGTGATCATTGTCCCCTAGTTGTAGATCACGTAATTTGTATCCCCACCTCGATATAAGTTAGATCCCTTTCCCCTTGACGGCCAGTAACTCTTCTACCCTTACTATTGACACTTGTTCTATAAGCACTATGACTAAGACGTAAGACGACCATGACCTATGTAATATAAGAGGATACCCTAATAAATACCAAGACCCCTTCTCGTAGACCTTAACAAGAAGTTTCTACGGTATCCTTAAGACAATTACAGTACTAAGTTTATTGTAATAAGTTGGGTAGTATACCTTACAACATAGTATCACATAGTCTTTTGACCTATTATTGAAGTGTAACTGAACGGCATAAACTGTATGCTAGCTTAGGACGATAGTATTTTTTCCAGAATGTAGAACTTAGAGGCTATATCCCTACTTTGTCGACTATCGACTTAGACAAGGAATTAGTATGACAATTGTAGAGATTATAGTCTTATCTTTTTATGAACTAGAATTGTTATGTAACTTCTTTCATCATAATCCAACATATTTTTATATGCTGTACTACCTTGACTTATGCCGCTATTATAGCCTAGTTTTGCAAGCTTATTCTTTATCGATCTTGTTCATGACATGTATTATTGGAGCGCTACAATAATACATTTCAGAATTAGTGTATTAGGGTCTAGCTAACCTTAGTGCGCTTGATTCGTCCTTCGCATAACTACTTTACGTGGATTAAGATATATAGTGATTAGTGGACGAATGTACTTGCCCTCTAGATATGTCTGAGCATATCATATCAGTTACATAACTGTACTAATACGAGCATGTGAATAGGAATTATCAAAATAGGATTTTCATCCATAACTGCCTTGATAATTCCCGTTTGAATTCCCTAATCGCCTTAATCTCCATACTTCTATTCTAGTACCTTTTCCTTGAACTCTTTATCATTATTTTCCGTCTTCCCTTATTTCAGAAAGATGAAACCTCGTGCTTGGTATAAGTTTGATATACAGATAGTACTAGATATACCCATAGGCCAATCGCATTATTTGGTGACTGTCTTTTATAATTGATTAAGGGCCTATAATATATGATATAATCGATGAGTTTTGAGGATTGAATGACATGAGTAAATAAATTAAGGAATATTTTTCTTAAGTGTATAGCCTTATATGGTAGATGGGTAAGTTCTAAGTTGGGTAGCAGTTGCATTGTCAACTTGAGAGAAATTTCTTTTAGAGGATGATCAAGTGAGATTAGATAGAGAAACACTACCTTAGTTTAATTTCGAGGACGAAATTATTTTAAGTTGGGTAGATTGTAAACCCCCTCACCCAAAATTAGGCATACTTTGCTTAGATAGCGAAATTAGGGCTAGTTTGTATCCGATTGAAAATAGGACACGACATTTTTATTTAATTTTCAATATTTATATCACTTAGCATACCTTATCGTTTCTTCGACAATTGGAGCACTACACTAGACATTGCCTTCCTACCAACTTTACTCCCTTGTCCTAGACATGTTCGCCTACTATTCTGACCTTGATGTAACTTATAATTATGCTCTCTTGTGGTACATTTTAGTCGCACAATAAACATCGCGGACGTTATTTCCTATATAAATTCCAACTTTGTACCCTTGTGTGTTCCAATCAAAATTAGAGACACAATCTTGATAGTTTTGTGCAAAGCAAATTTAGGATAATATTCTACACTAAATCCTCTACGTCCATGACACTTGCGTCCACCTAATTTTAGTCCCATGTACTTCTAATTATTTCCTCAACGCCGTACGCATTAATTTAAATTAATTTATTCCAATTTCCATCCTTGTGCAATTTTCCAATTTTTTGGGCACTTTTTATGCAAAAACGCATTGAGATGTCCACACCATTGGACAATACATGAAGAAACTCATTTTTTTCCTTCGCACGAATTTTTTCATAATTTTTTGGAGTATGCAACGCACAAACATCGCCCCATTTAAATCTTTGCTTGCATTTTAAATAATGCAAATTGGAGCCTCTAATCATCCCCAGGTAAGACCAAGGCCCACTCCAAGAAGAGTTGACCAAGCCCACATTGTCCTAGGTCAAACCCCCAAACCAAAATTTCATGTGTATATAAACAACTTTTTCCCTTCCTTTCTTTATTTTTCCAAAATACCAAAACCTAAACTATAATACCTAGCCGACCCCCCTCCTGCTACTGTTCATCATCCCTTCCCTCCCCGTTCGTCCTCGTCGGACTCCGCCGTAGCCACCTCTCCTCCTTCCCTCCTTTCTCCGGTGATCTCCCCCTCGCCACCGTCTCCAACCCTACATCGTCTGCACCACCTCCCCGCGATGACAGAACCCGCTCGCCTGAAGCACGGCCAACCTCGCTGTACATTTCGGCCACCCCATCGATAACTCGACCGGATTGCCTCCCTGAGTCCACCCTCCTCTCCTCCGTTCCCCCAACGAAGTTGCCGCCCTCGCCGACTGCTCTCGACCGGATCTTCCTCCTCGCTGGAGCTCTGACCCGACTGTACCAAGATCTCGTCAGAGTTCACTGCTGTCCACCGCCCCCGCTGACTACTGATCAGTCGACCATACATCCCGCAGAACCTCCCTGAGCCGACCTCGACCCCGTCGCCTCCTCCCTCCAGTGAGCCACCCCGTCGAGCAGTCCCCCGAAGCACGACATCTCCTCCGTCGCACAACCTCTTCTCTCCTCGACTGAACGTCCTCCGACGCGCCTGCATCTCCTCCACTACGACGCCCAGCCGGAGCAGATCTCGACCTGTTCCCGCCTTCCATCACGACTGGAGCACCACCACCATTGCCATCCACCTCTCCCTGCTTTTCTTCTTCTCCGGGGAACCGCCATGAGCTCCTCAGCCGAGCTTCTTTCCCCGCTGTACGAACAACCACAACCACCATTGCCATCCTCGGCCTCATGAACCATACATCTCCTCCAGCCAGACCTCCATAAACCACCACGAATACCTCCTTCTCTGGTTCACCAGCACCACCAGCACCACTTGCATTGACCATACCCCCTCGACTCGAACCGCCTGGATTTCTGCCACGACTGCAGTCCTCGTCACCCTCACCGGATCTCCCTGTCTGCTCTCCTTTGCCCTATCATAAACTCCTCTCCCTCGCAACACTCGACCCTCGCTGGAGCAGCTCCCCTGGCCGGACTTCGGCGGACACCATCCCCATCATCATAATCATCAACATCACCATAATGGCCATTGTCATCCTATCATCACCATCTTCTATTAACATCATCATCTTCATCATCACTATAACTCACCACCATACCATCATCATCGTAATCATCATCACCTTATCGTTATCTCATCAACGTCGTCATCATTATTATCGTCACCATCATCGTCAACCTCACCGTCGTACCCGTGCATGTACCCTGAGGTACGAACCTGTCCGTCTTCTCCTTTTTATGTGTGTTCGTGTGTGTGCTAGTAGGACATTAGTATTAATGTACCACAGTTAGCGAATATCGGACCTTGAGTCGATAAACCCAACTCGCGTTCGTGCACGTACACGTACGCGTACGCAAATATTATTTAATCTGGTATATATATATCTAGTATATGTATATTTAGTTATTTATTAGCATATTATTAATTAGTATATATATTTATGTACATATTTAATATATGTATTCAAATAGTTATGTAAATAAATTACTGGTTATATTACTATATAATTATATGGATATATATGTATTGTATAATTAAGTAAATGCTAATTGATAATTATGACTATATATATTTAGACGGTGCGACCCTAGGACACGGTGGACTATCCCATACTTACCTTGACCATGTGGACCCTAAGAACGAAGTTAGTTGATTGCCTTCCATACATTAACTATTGGCGAGATTCGCGATATTTTGACTGTCTGATTGTGTACAGCACTTGAAGACGTGGCACCCGCGTAATTAGATGCGCAGTGACTATGTTAGTTGACAGTACCACCCCTAGTGTATCCCCTGAGTCCAGCATAAATATGGTTGTGTATGTGCTAGTGTATTGACTAATGGTTATATTGTATCATATTATATGTACGTAGGATATTGGATTGTTCTGCACGACTTCTGGAGCAGGTTATTGGTACATCACAGCTTTCTTGCCAGGCAAGTATATCTTGCTATTGTACTGTTATTCACATTCCATATGTTGCATGCATCTTTATTTTCTGTCTTTAGTTCATATATTTTTACTGCTATATAAAATGCGCACCCAAGGGGAACTTGGGTGCAACGACGATGTCGTCGTGATTATTTTTATTTATGTATTTGCATTGACCTTATTTATGAGACTACCCCATTATCTTGTAGCATCATTAGGTTCATTGGCGGTGACACAGTTGTTACACGAGTGTGAGTCTCATATAGATCATGGACTGCGTGACAGGTCTGGCCTCCTGTACGTATGGGCCGTACGTTAGGGATGACTGCTGATAGAAACTTTGTATGCTAGAAGACTTAGCAGTTATTAGAGGTCCATAGACATAGCCTATTGTAGTACGGTGGTCCCATCCTTGTCCTTGTTTGGTTGTAGGATTGGGCTAGGGTACTAAGAATAGGCTATGAACCAAATTATTTTATGGATGTGACATGCTTAGAGCATGGGGTAGGGAGAACAATAAGTACTGCATTTAAGCTCCTTTGCATTTTTTCTATTGTGCGCCCGAATTCTCCTCCGGAGATATGGGTGGTGATGACCACTATATATTATATATTATCAGGTGGGCCTTCGGCGTTCAAAAGACGACGTTTCTTTTAGG
Organism: Iris macrosiphon; assembly: GCA_036927795.1. Lineage (NCBI taxonomy): Eukaryota > Viridiplantae > Streptophyta > Magnoliopsida > Asparagales > Iridaceae > Iris > Iris macrosiphon. The sequence goes on from JAYESA010000003.1 coordinate 46,202,034, forward strand.
CCCCTAGATCTCCGAGAGAACCATGCCAATCCCAGTTTTCAGCCAGATAGCTCACTTGTGGGAAAAGTTGTTCTTAACTACATTCACTTAGACGGTTAGGCAACCATTGGATATTTATTTTAGTACTTTATTGGCATACTTTTATGTATCTTGTTATGTTCCTCTGAGGACCTGGCCCTTCCAGGTGTATCTGTTCTTGAGTATTCGCAGGAGCACAGATTCGGATGGTTACATATGTTTCGAGGATGTCTTCTCTTCGAGCCCGTGGTCGTTAGTCGATATTCTTATATTGTGTTATTGTGTTGTACTTATATTGTATTTGCTCTTATATTCGAGTTGCTAGTGATTTTTTTCCACCCAACTATCATCCTTAGATACTTCTTATTGAGATCTAGTTTTATAGATACTGGTTATTTATTTATATTTGATTTTCTGTGGATGAGATTTAGATTATACCATGTGACTTATGACATATGTTATACCACTTATGGATTTGATATTCATATTACAGCGTACGTGTGAATTTTGGTTTCCATATATTGGATTTGCCATATCCATACGACTGGCATGCTTACGTGTCCTAGTCTTAAGTATTTTGGGACTGGGGCGTGACACACAGCCTTTCGCTAAGAATTCTTGCAGAGCGGCTGAGTTCACTAAGATGCACCCACCAAGGTTCAATGAGCGAGCGAAACCGGATGTGGTGATGGAATGGATAGCAAAACTCGAAGGACTCTTCAACCTGATTGGCATTAAAGGGTCCAAACAAGTGGCTTGTGTATTAGTGCAACTGGAACTGCGGGTGCATGATTGGTGGGAAGCCACCAAGCAAGGGATTTATGATGTCAATCCCAACAGCAAGATCACCTGGGAGATGTTCAAATTTGTCTTCATTGAACAATATATCCCAAGGGCAGTACGACAATAAAAGGAACACGACTTCAGCAATCTGGTACAAGAAAGTATGTCCGTTGATGACTATGATTCAGTATTTGTAAAACTCGCCAAGTGCCAGACCTACCAGGAATGTTATGAAGCTGCCCTTAATAGCGAACGGATCTTTCCCACAATTCATAAAAGACAAATGTACAGACTCTATGTACCAATTTCAACAAGTGACCTCATAAAACGGGAGGGTTTGGAGCACCGGAGCATCCGCACACATCCGAGCATAGGGGTCCACCTCAGGGACTGTATTGCCATAGGTGCAGCAAGATGGGACATCGGGTGACTGAGTGACGAGTCCTAAGATGTTTCAAATGTGGCCGCTTGGACCATAAAGTATTTGACTATCGAGACAGAAAGTCGATCGTCAGACAACAGTCAAACAAAAATAAGGGACCTCCAACACATGGTGCTAATGCTGTACCAGTGAACCCACAATGCTAGGGTGCCAAAGTCTGAGTCTATTCATTGACTCGTGATTAGGCTGTAAGACCATAGGGCAACCCTAGAAGGGGGTGAATATCGTGCAGCGGAATAATCTACCAAATAAAAATTAAGTAGAGTGCAGACAATAAATAACTAGCAGCGTATATGCAATATAATAAAGTAAAAGAAAGAGAGCAAACGCAAACACCATAATGTATACTGGTTTTTCTCTGAGAGGACTAGTCCAGTCCCGAGAACTCAAGCTCGGAGTTTTATCCACTATAATCACCAATAGTGAATCACAAGCTTTGATTCGAAGGCTTGATACTTCTTTACACCACGAGTTTTGATCCGAAGGCTCGCAACTTCACACACGTGCATTTGATAGAAGGGTACGCAGACTTCACACAGAAGAAGTGAGAAAACTGATAGAGCCAATCTCTTTACAAGTCTTGTAGACTTCTATACCGAGACTGCACTTGTCACTTAGAAGGCTAGGGAGTTGATCTTGGAGATGAGAAAGTTTAGGCTCTGAGGCTTTACTCACTATAGGATAGAAAGATAAAGAATGGTTGAGTGAGTAAGAATGTAATAATTTAACTCTATTTATAAGTTATAACGAAATCCAACTCTATTTATAGTTTATGCATTTTTCCTTGTTGGCAGTTCAAAGAAATCTTCTGGTATAACTCCGTTTTGACTCATCATCATATAGCATATGTCCATTATGGATATTGTTTATTGCTTTCTGCAAGTACATGTTAGACGAACAAGGAAATATACAAAAGCAAATATTGCATATCTGGACAATATTGAGTTTAAGTAGAAGATACTATAGTGATTGATCGATTATCATAATGATAAACTTAATCGATTAGCCATATTCAAAAAATTAATATAAATATTGGGCCAACAATCTTTCCCTTTTTTATTATGGCAAATCAATTAAGTTTAAGACAAATATAATCGATGTATATATCAAAAACAATAAGCACAAATCTCTATACGTATACTTCTTAAACATATATTTACATACTTAAACTTACTTCTCCCCCATTGACATGATCAAAAAGCTCCCCCGTAATAGGAGATATTGATACAAATCTTTACCGAAGCTTCTATATGTGCATAAGCTCCCCCGTAGTACGACGTTGGCGAATATGCACATATTTGACATATTTCTCCTCCTTTGTCAAAATATATTGTTTACGGCTCCCCCGCAAACAAAGTATATATCATGAAGATAAGGTGAGTAGTATAAAGCATATAATATGATCATATGGTAAAGAGTAAGTATCTAGACTATCAATATAAGAAATCATGTAGAATAATGATATGTATACCATAACAATGTCTTGAATAGTTAACTTGCATATCATGAAGGTATCTAGATGCAGACATATTCAATTTATTACTATAAAACATTAGGTAACAATAATACAAGAGAGGCATAAATGAATATTAGTCATATACAAGAGACAATGAAACAACTTCTCTCAGATATTCCAATCATAGTCTAGCATCCAATCATGTAGTAGAAAATAAAATATGCATATCATTACAACAAGTAAGAAGTCTAAATTTTAAACTAAGTGACATAGTACAGAAATTGCTAGAAAAACCAAGTAGCGTTTACTAAAAGTCATAGTGTTATAGTCTATACTAAAAATTGTCAACTTTAAGTCAAAAGTAGGACTTAGATTTACTATTGTATTATGAAAACGATTGCAAATAGACCTTAACAAATCATTATTCAATAAAGTGTTGATCATCTTGGGTTAGTTGTAGGGGCCGGATCCCTGCTAGCGGTGGTTCGAAGACACTTAAGTGCCGTGTGGTTAGGCTATTTACATTTTTTTTGACAGAAGGGCCCTTTCGGCTTATAACCGAAAGTAATCTTAACTTTAAAGAACTTAGATTTAATAGGTATATATGCTAAATATAACATCATACAACATTAAAATCTAGAATCCTAATTCTTGACGAATAAAGTTTACTAAAAGATATAAAGCATGCATAGACAATTGTGTCATACTAATAGAAAGTAAATAACTCTATACTGTGAACTAATCAATAACTATCCATGAATCAAAAGAGAATTAAACTAATCATGCTAGTTTCATATTTATCATATTGGTTTGCTAGTTTCATATATCTCATATTGGTTTAAAAATAAATAACAACTAAAGGATATCAATAAGAGTAGTAGTAAAATATTGAATAAAAATATGCTAGATTATATAATTATAGCCATTTAGGAAGAAATATTTAATATGCTACCAAGGTGGCTCAAGTATCCATACTTATGTTGGTGCAATTATTGGAAGATGACCTTTGTAGCTTTGTAATCACCAATATTTTTTCTCGGTACTAAATTCTGACACAAATTGTTCTACCTACATCATTAGGCAAAGACTTTGGTATCCAAGATTTGGATCCATATTTGTTAGCTTTAGGAACCCACTTATACATATTTATATCAACCAATTTTCTAGCCTTGCATTGATGTGAAATGTGTCTTTTTAAACCACAATAATGACATGTAGCATAAGCATTTGTGTTTGGCATAGAAGGGTAGACATGAGTATGTGAAATGGTGTGATGTGTCTTGCGTGGGTATTTATAATAAATGCATGATTATGTGAAGTATGTTGTGTTATACATGCATAATAGTGTGAAGCATTTGGTTTGCTTGTTGGTATCTTATTATGAGTGCTTTTTTGTCTAGCCGCGTGTCTCGTGTTAGACTAAGTAGTAGGTTGTATGACATACTTTCCCAATCTAATCTCTAAATTTTTAGAGGTGTCATATAAATTATCATATTTAGTATTAAGAGCATCAATTCTAAGTGATGCATTAGAGTACTTATTCCTCTTGTTCTAAATCCTCCTTGAGTTTAGTATTTTCTTGATTGCTTTCATCAAAGCAGTCAAGTGCTTCTTGTAAGCTAAGCTTAAGTTTGGGGATATCATCATAGTCGTCAGGAGAGGAATTGTCTCTAGCTTTATTTAGTAAAGAAGTAAGATTTTTATTCTTAAGCAAATAATATTTAATATCTTTTTCGGCTTGCTTATACTTATCCATAAGCTTCTTGTGATCTTCAAATCAATTATTGAAAGCATAAGATAATTTATTATAAGAAACTCTTCAAATAAAGGATTATCTTTTATATCGTTAGTTAATGCTGTTAAGCATACCTTTGTAGCATGTCGAGGGCTTTCTTCTTCCGAATCGCTAACTTCACTTTCACACCAGATGCTTGTATTTGCATATTTGTGAGACAAAGATTCTTCTTTGTTTGATCGTTCATATCGATTCTCTCTTTTTGCTTTGGAGCAATCTTTCATCATGTGGCCGGACATTTTGTATTTGCAGCAAATTGGCTCTTCATCAAGATATTTCTTCTTTCGGTTTAATTTTATAAACTTCAAGAATCGTTTGACGAAGCTCCTAGAAATTTGGCCAGTCCTCATTGTCTGAATCATGGTCGGTTCCTTCATCTTCAGAGGCATCGTCAGAGGATCTTTTATAAGGCGCCTTGAGTGCAATGGCCTTCTCTTTATGAGTTGACTTTTCTTCGAGGTCGTTAATGTCACGCCCCGACCCCGAGGGCCTCCCGACCACCGTTTCTTCTGCGGTGGGACCGGACGCGAATCACCTCGCCTCGGCACACCTGACGCGAATCAGCAAACTTCGATGCTCCCGCGGGGTACGTTTGGCCGTTTGATACTAGGACATAATGTCGTGCGAGCCTGGGGTTGCGTTCGCACAAGGCAAAATTGTTAAAGTTTGGTTTGGCTATCATTACATCAATCGAGTAAGCAGCAGAGGGACATTATTATAATGCAATGCATTTAGCCAACTGAGTATTCGGGGCAAATCGAGAAACTTGGTTCTCTCTTAGCAAAGGCATCGTTCCATACATTATGCCCCTTTATACGATAGCAACTCGAGGTAATCGAAACCAAAATTTTTGGGTCTTGGGGATAGGGCACGCCTATTGCTCCCTCGGACGATCTCGTACCTGCAAGCAAGTAAACTGTTGGTGGATCAGCACTTTTATAAGTACTGGTGAGAATACACAACTGAACATAAGCAATCATTCACTAAAACTAACACTAAATAATTATATTATAAGACATTACATTACTAGTGATCTTTCTAGTTTTACCTATGTTCATTACATGCAATACTGAACGGAGTCATATTACTTTGTTTTGGAAACATCTTTAGAAAATAGAGTTGCATATTGAATAAGCAAGCAAGCAAGACAAGTCATTCGTTCTGTTTCAGGGTGTGCGTAGCATGTCTTGTTAGACTCTAGGGACAAATGCACATCTAGACACCAATGCATATCTTAGGGGCGGTCATCTATCCAAGCCAACATAATAAACTATCTTATATGCAGTGCGGTCCCCGAGTATCTCAAGATCGACAACGGTTGGTCCAGCTTATCAATGACTCATTTATCAGATGCTATTGGCAGCTGTGACTCATGGTTGCTTTCCACTATCTCTGTAGCAGCCGTGACAAATGCAGTTCAGCTTTCCACCAATAGCCATTGTTCGACCGACGCAAATGCATGAAACACTATCAAATAAACTCTAGTATACAAATGAGATGAACCATCAGACTATATTCTTTGTTGCGGGGCAAGGCACCTTATCTTATGAACACATTCAAGCACACGATATGGTTCTCTCAGAGCATAGGCGATAGTGGAATATGTTCATGCAAACACATATTTTAGACAAGCATTTTAGGATTCTTAGTTAAGCAGACATAATCGTTTCAAAGACAAGCTAGGTGAGTTTGTTTATTAGCATGCAAAGCAGGTTCTATCATTCTCTTTAAGCAAACAAGCATTCAAAATACTCATATTTATTATTAAGGCGTGCAAGAATCAGAGAACAAAGTTTTGTCCACTCACCTTAATACATAATGCCGACGCGGAGCGGGGCATTACATACTTATCCGCCAACAAAAGTTTCGTCCTCGAAACTTTAATGATAACTTCTCAATATTTCGAGAAGTGATAGCCCTCATCTCTCATCGTACTCAATCGAAACAATCAAGCAAATCAAGTCCAGAAAATATTTGTACTTTGAGAATATCTATGGACTTATTGTATGAAATGCTCTATTGTAATACCATATCGAGCAAATCTCAGAGTCATAGCAACGGATTGGGCAAGAAATCAAATCCGCTATGATACCATTATATCACGCCCCGGCCCCGAGGGCCTCCCGACCACCGTTTCTCCCGCGGTGGGTCCGGACACAAATTACCGTACCTCGGTGCACCAGACGCGAATTACCACACCTCGGGGCGCGTATGGCCGTTTGATACCGAGAAGTGATGCAATGCAAGCCTGGGGTTGCGCCCGCACAAGGCAACATTATTAAAGTTTGGTTTGGCTATCATCGCATCAATCAAGTAAGCAGCGGAGGGACATTGTTGCAATGCAATGTATTTAGCCAACTGAGTATTTGGGGCAAATCGAGGGACTTGGGTTTCTCTTAGCAAAGGCATCATTCCATACATTATGCCCCTTTATATGATAGCAACTCGAGACAATCGAAACAAGAATTCTTGGGTCTTGGGAATGGGGCACGCCTATCTTTCCCTCGGACGATCCAGTACCTGGAAGCAAGTAAACTGTTGGTGGGTCAGCACTTTTATAAGTACTGGTGAGAATAAACAACTGAACAGAAGTAAGCATTCACTAAAACTAACACTAAGTAATCATATTATAAAATATTATATTACTAGTGATCTTTATAGTTTTACCTATGTTTATTACATACAATACTGAACAGAGTCATATTACTTTATTTTGGAAACATCTTTAGAAAATAGAGTTTCATATTGAATAAGTAAGCAAGCAAGCAAGATAAGTCGTTCGTTCTGTTTCAGGGTGTGCGCAGCGTGTCTTGTGAGACTCTAGGGACAAATACACATCTTGACACCAATACATATCTTAGGGGCGGTCCTCTATCCAAGATAACACAATGAACTATCTTATATGTAGAGCGGTCCCCGAGTATCTCAGGATCGGCAGCAATTGGTCCAGCTTACCAATAACTCATTTATCTGATGCTATTGGCAGTTGTAACTCTTGTTTGCTTTCCACTATCTCTGTAGTAGCCGTGACACATGCAGTTCAGCTCTCCACCAATAGCCATTGTCCGACCGATGCGAATGCATGAAACACTATCAAATAAACTCTAGTATGCAGACGAGACGAACCATCAAATTATATTCTTTGTTGCGGGGTAAGCCGCCTTATCTTTTAATCACATTTAGGTACACGATATGGTTCTCTCGAAGCATAGGCGATAGTGGAAAATGTTCATGCAAACACATACTTTTTGACAAGCATTTTAGGATTCTTAGTTAAGCAGACATGATCGTTTCAAAGATAAGCTAGGTGACTTCGTTTATTAGCATGCAAGGCATGTTCTATCATTCTCTTTAAGCAAACAAGCATTCAAAATACTCAGATTTATTATTAAGGCGTGCAAGAATCAGAGAACGAAGTTCTGCCTACTCACCTTGATACATAATACCGACGTGGAGCAGGGCATTACAGTTAAGGTCCAACTCATATGTTATCAGCTTCCCCATGAGTGTTTCCAGCGATATTATAGTGAGGTTGTTTTCTTCAATGATCGTTGTTGCTTTCAGGTTCCAGTTTTTCGGAAGTCCTCTAAATACTTTGCGTATCTTCTCATGGTTGTTGTACTCTTTGCCAAGAGAGGATAGAGGATTAACAATGTCAAGAAATCTTGTAAACATTTGAGTGATGGTCTCATCTTGCTTCATCTTGAATGCTTCATACTCTTGTGTCAGACGACTTATTTTTTATTCCTTCACTTGGGAGGTTCCTTCATGAGTGACCTCAAGAAGTTTCCATACTTCGTGTGAAGTGTCGCAAGTAGAGACTCTGTTAAATTTAATTCTGTCTACAACACAAAATAGAGCGTTAATAGCTTTAGTTTTAGGAGTATCTTATATTTTTGTGTCTGTGTACTTATTATAGGGTTTCTCTATATGGTTGTCATATACAACTTTTCTAGGTGGCTTCTTATATCCATCTATTACAACAGACCAAAGATCAAAATCAAGTGATTTCAAATAGAAACTCATATGTGTCTTCCAGTATGTGTAGTTAGTACCATCAAATAGGGGTAGCCTATTTGTGGACTGGCCTTCACCATTGTTGGTGTGGATAGATCTAATAGCTGATATACATCTCTAAGAATGTTTAGCCAAATATCAAGAGAACCAGCTCTGGTACCAATTGTAAGACCGAAGGGCAACTCTAGAAGGGGGTGAATAGAGTGGAGCTAAATAATCTACCTAATTAAAAATTAAGCAGAGTGAAGGCAGTAAATAACTAGCAGTATATATACAATATAATAAAGTAAAAGAAAGAGAGAGCAAATGCAAATACCGTGATGTATACTGGTTTCCCTCTGAGAGGACTAGTCTAGTCCCGAGAGAACTTTTTTTTGAACTTTTGGGCGAAGTTGCATAGCCACCGATGGATGCAGCATACCATGGCCAGTAAAAGGGAAAGCTTAAACTACTCAAATAATGATAAGGGATCTTGATCAGGTTGTAATATCCCTTGCCCGGATGTTTCTTGAACTTCTGGGCGAAGTTGCAGAGCCACCGATGGATGCAGCATACCATGGCCGGTAAAAGGGCCAGCTTATGGCCAAAAGCCAACTTCACGGTTGGATAGATGAGAGGGCGGCTGATCCTATCTATGGTCCCGGGCTCGCCCTAGATGACGTAGTTGTTCAACCAGAGCATCAAGTATCCCGCCAACACGGCCTTGGAGGACAACTAGTACATGTCCATGTAAAAGTAGTTGAGTTATTTTTGACATTACCCAGTTCGTTTGTGGATTCGTCTTCTTCATCCGTGGAACCCTTAACTTCCTCTTCCTCGACAGTAGCTATTTCTCATTGTGCCTGAATTAGATCGGCCACCTCCTGTATGGTTCACGACATCCGGACGTGAATTCTGCTAGACTCCTTCATGTCCGAAAAAAATAGCGATTCCAAGTGATGATATGGGGAGAAGACCCCTCAGAGGACTTTTTTTTCGACAGTCGCTGACAAATGCCATGATGGTACAACAATTCCTGGTACACCGCCAGGATTTTTTGGTTCTCCGCCTCCAACTCTCTGAGTTTTTCGTTACTCGGGGTATACTCTTCGTAGGCTCTTCTCCCCAAGGAAGTTTCGAGATGGCATGCATCTCGTGCAAAGCCAGTCCCATCTCACCGTCGGGCGTAAAGAAGGTCCATGTCTGACAGTTGTATAATTCCATCAGGGCAACAAATAGAGGCCGGTCCAACTCAAGTCCCTAACACGTAACCCTCACAGCAAAGAACAAGTCGGCGGCCTTGACCTTCCGCTCATACTTCCTCAGGATCGACAGAGTCAGACAATACCATGAGACATTGTAGTGTGCCCAGCTAAGAACACGCAACTGTCCGGGGGGATAGGAGCCCTTCTTGGCAACCTGATGGAGAAAGGTGCCCGATGCTTATATACTTAGGTTCGGCCTCAGTTCACTGCCGATGAGGACGGGCTTCAGTCCAAGTAAGGAGTAGGAGGGTGACTCCTTTGTGCTATAAAGTTACCCGGTCCCACATCAGACATTGCCCAGAGGGGCCCTTTCGGCTCAGGGTCAAGTCCATATATCGTGAACCCATTATCACCTTCCAGTCTGACAAAGCCAAGTGACTGCCGAAGGAATAAAATAGCATCTCTATTTCACGGAATGTGAAAGACCTGTTCTTCCTGATCGGTGCCACCTGAGAAGACTCCAGCGCATCCCCGAAAAGAAAGTATGACTTCTTAAAGAAATGCTTCACATCCTTAGAGGGGATCTCACCTGCGTTTATCTGACTCAACAGAAAAGAAGGCGTCTTCTCGGCAATTTTTTGTTGGCGTTCAGGTGGGAGATCTTTGTCAAACTGCCTCCAGATGGCTCCATCCAAGTCTCCAAAGTTCATGTTCAAGGGCAGAAGGTGTTTCCCAAGGACCAATTACCCGGAAGAAAAAAAATTACTGCAAGCCAAAGGGACATGGTCATAATTATCAAAGAAAAAATACAAATGCGGCATAGAACCTCTATGCAGTCGAGTAAGATATGCGGCATGTAGCATAGATCTCCTATGCGGCTCAAGTCTCTCATGCAGCAGAGTAAGCGATATGGCATGATGGGTCATGCATATTGGCCACCTATGCGGCATGGTTATTCATGCGGACAGATTGACCATGCAGCGCTGGGCTATCCATGCGACAGTAAAAAGTTGGCGCATAGACAAATCCATGCGTCCAACCGTGCATATGTGTCTCTATGTTCAAGAATTCCACTTCGTCTTCTCTGGCGAGCTTACCCTTAATCAACGGTTGAACGTCATCGAAAAGCATAGAAGGGGCAGCCTTGAGAGTACAGCCCTACCCGTTGGCCCTGGCCTTGCCCTTGGAGGCCTTCTTGGCAGCAGCGGTGGAGGAGGATGCTTTGGGAGCCATGACAACAAGGTGAAAGAAGAAAGACTTGAGGGTTTGTAAAGAACCTCTCTCTCTCTCCTCCACCCCCTTTATATAGGCTCGGATATGCGGCTATGGATAATAATGGCGGTTGTTCGAATCCTGATCTGCCTCGATCCACGTAACAGCAAGAAACAACGGCTCATTAGTTTCGATACTTTATCTTCAGACGGCGCAAAATCCCAATAAATCCGCTCAGAGACCAAAGAAAATTCTCATTTAATGATCGGATAGCCTGTCAGAGACAACTATGCGACAACATGGCTATGCGGTATATCACCCCTATGCGGCCAAAAGTGCTCGACCATGCTTCTTATTCAAAGTATTCCAAACTTAATATTTTAGAAACTTTGAAGTGGGTCTTTTAAAAGCATAAAAAATTATGCAAGCCACATAAAGGTCATGCCCCCCATCAAAAATGAAACCAAGCCGCAGAGAATCCATATGCGGCATAAAATAACCAAGTCGCGGAGAAGCTACATGTGGCCTGATCAACCAAAGATCTAGAAGTCGCATAGTATACTCCATGCGGCATGAACAACCACAGACCAGGGAAGCTGAATAAAACCCCCCTAATATAGCATTTGATGACTGTCAAACTCTGATACATCACTCGTCACACTGAGATGCTTCGGAATTCGAGACGACGGCTCAGAAAAAGACAGAAAGTCACATCACGTATTTGATGGCCTCGACAGACGTGCCATGCCACGTGCCCATCCCTATGCAACTATATTCCCATGTGGCCTCGTCATCATGCAGCCAGAGTGTCCATCCGACCAAGGCCAGATGAGAGCTTGCATGCGACTATATGCCCATGCGGCCTAGTCAGCATGCGGCTAGAGTGTCCATCCGACCAAGGCCAAATGAGACCACATATGGGGCCTCGACTCTATGTGTCATCGTCCTCATAAAGCCAAAATATCCTTCATATCAAGGACGAACGAGAGCACATATACGGCCAGGACGACTATGCGCACTACTAGAAAAAGCGGGATTAGCGACGTATTTTAGCGACGTCAAAAGAAACGTCGCTAATAATACATAAATTAGCGACTCATTATAAACACGTCGCTAGACGTCGCTAAATGGCGACAGTTAGCGACGTTTAGCAACTTTTAATACGATTTTAAAAGATAAGTCGCTATAAGTTCAATTAAGGTCGCTAAACGTCGCTAATATGTCTAATTTAGCGACGTTTAGCGACGTATATAGCGACATTTAAACTCAAAATATTTAGCAACGTGTTTAGCGACGTCCTTTACGTCGCAAATATTTAATTTAGCGATATTTTTATTGGACGTCGCTAAACGTCGCTAAAATTTGGTTAATTAGGGGTCGGTTTCCTTTTTCCCCGTCAGTTGAAATTTCGATTCGAAAAAATATTCCCCCCCCCCTCCCCAGCTCCGTCGACCGCGACTACTCCGGCAAGGTATACTCTCTCTCTCTCTCTCTCTCTCTCTCTCTCTCTCTCACAGGACACATGTGACATTGACACAAACACGACACACACACTGACACTGACACAGACACAGACACGGCACACACACACACTGACACAGACACTGATCTGGATCTAGGGTTAGGGTTAGGGTTAGGTTTTTTGACATGGGGTTAGGGTTAGGGTTAGGGTTAGGTTTTTTGACATGGGGTTAGGGTTAGGGTTAGGGTTAGGGTTAGGTTTTTTGACAATGTTCATGCATGTGCGATCATGTAGAGATCAGATTTTAATTTCTTCTTTCAAGTATAAAATAAATAAATAATATGGATCGATGAATAAGAAAGAAAGAACATAAGTGTATTTATTTGCACTTTTGCAATATATATATATATATATATATATATATATATATATATATATATATATATATATATATATATATATATATATACATACTAATTGTTTGATTTTGTGGTTACTATTCATTGGTCCAATGGAGGAGGGGAAAAAATGATGGCTATTATTGAATCCATGTTCATATGTCATGACTACGTACATTGGGTGAACAAATTAGAACTAATTCCTGAATATTCGTACAACAACTGATCATGTGATCAAATTAATTAGAACGCCAATTATTCGACCAGGAAGTGTATGATCTAACCAACCGTCCTTAATTGTGCCCCAAGAATTTTGAGCTCTAGCTACTTCCTCGTTCCACTCCCAATATATATAGGGGTTAATTGCCGAAAGCAAAGTACTGCGGAGTTATGTATCTCAGTTCCTCACCCTACTGCCAGTTTCAAGAAGTGCCTAATGGTCTAAATAATATGACTATAACAGTTGAATTAGCTAAACGAAACTTACAAATCAGCTTAAATAAATAAAGGATTAATTTCAACACTTACTGAAATCACTAGCTAGCAGTATGAAGAGCCTCTAATGGAGCAAAGATATCATCGCAGCATGCATCATTAAGGACATGCATCTCAAGAAACTTATTGGCTTCGGCTGGAGCCTACTACACTAAAATCCGGACACTGACACAGAAGTGGGTTAAGGTATAGTAGTAAAGTGGTATTAAGATATTATTTGGGTAATGTTATATATATATATATATATATATATATATATATATATACTGCTTTTCCAATAACGGACACTGACACAGACACAGAAGTTAATTTTGCATGTAATGATTTATATGATACATACTGTCAATTTTGCAGAAGTATCTAGAAATGGATATGAATTACTATCTGCGTCATCGTTCGTGGATGTACAACCGTCATCCTGATGACATGTGCGGTGTGCGGGATGAATTTATTGAGGGTGTACAGCAGTTCCTGCAGTTCGCCAAGGCGTTCCCTCAGTACATGGACGGTACCAAAATTAAGTGTCCATGTGTGAGATGTCGCAACAGGAAATATCATCCCGAAGTGGAAGTTACATATCATTTATACTCGAAGGGCTTTACGCCGAATTACTATCAGTGGACCGCGCACGGAGAACTTGTATCTCTAGCATCAGAGTCGGAGCCCTATGTGGAGCCGTATATGGATGTCCAAGACCACGATGCTTACGACGACGGGTTGGTGAACATGGTTTATGATGCGGCGGGGCCTAGTTTCAATCCTGACAATTATGATGCGGCGGGGCCTAGTTTCAATCCTGACAATTATGATGCGGTAGGACCTAGTTTCAATCCAGACAATTATGATGCAGCTGAGGAGGCACCGAATGCCGATGCTGCAAAGTTTATGGAGTTGCTTGAGAATGCAAGGACTCCACTATATCCTGGTTGTGAGGACCATTCACCGTTGGAGGTGGTTACAAGATTATTGAGCATCAAGTTCGATTTTAACATGTCGTAAGAATGCTATAATCGACTGCTCGATTTGATTATAGAGATCTTGCCCGAGGGTGCAAAGTTGCCTAAAGACTTCTATCGATCTAAGAGGATGGTGAGATCGCTTTGGATGGGATACGAGAAAATCGATACATGTCGCAATGGGTGCATGTTGTACTACAAAGACGACAAGGATGAAGATGCGTGTAGATTTTGTGGTGCTGATCGCTACAAGGCCACTGTTAGAGGAAAGTCTGTCGGTGCAAGGAAGCCTACCGATTCGATGCACTACTTGCCTTTGACGCCGCGGTTGTAGCGGTTGTTTATGGTTAAGGAGACTGCAGAAAACATGAGTTGGCACAGGCGAAAACAGATCGAAGGAGTATTGGATCATCCATCCGATGGAGAAGCATGGAAGCACTTTGATCGAGAGTATCCACATTTTACCGAGGAAGCGCGTAATGTCAGATTGGGGCTCTGCTCTGACGGTTTTACCCCATTCAGACTTTCGGGCTCCCAGTATTCGTGTTGGCCTGTGATCGTCACTCCGTACAATCTACCGCCTTGGATGTGCATGAAGACTCCGTATATGTTCCTAACCGTTATTATCCCGGGTCCGAACAATCCGAAGAGGAACATCGATGTGTACTTACAGCCTTTGATAGATGAGTTGAATCAGCTGTGGGAAGTAGGTGCCAACACGTACGATGTTTCTAGAAAGCAGAATTTTCAGATGAGGGCAGCACTTATGTGGACCATCAACGACTTTTCGGCCTATGGAATGTTATCGGGATGGAGCACCCATGGTCGTCTCTCATGTCCGTATTGCATGGACCGTTCTCAGGCTTTCCGTTTGAAACACGGAGGCAAACCGTGCTTCTTCGATTGTCATCGACAATTTTTGCCGAAGGATCATCCGTACCGGAGGAATCGGAATGCTTTTCGTGCGGGAGTTGTGGAGAAGGCCAATCCACCTCCAAGGTGGCCCGGATGCACGATATGGGAAGAGGTAAAATATTTACCAAGTGCTATCGAAGAGCCTGCTAAGGGGTATAAGTGTGACGGATTTGGTCGCACCCATAACTGGACGAAGAGGAGTATATTCTGGGATCTGCCATATTGGAGCACCAATCTGATCAGACATAACCTTGATGTCATGCATATCGAGAAGAATGTGTTTGATAACATAATTAATACTGTAATGGATGTAAAGGGGAAGACGAAAGATAATCCGAAGGCCAGGTTGGACTTAGAAGACATATGTAGACGTCCTGCATTGCATCTGATAGAGGAGGGGAATGGAAAGTTAAAGCAACCTAAGTCAGTTTTCTCACTGGATAAAGAGGATAAAGGTAGACTTTGTAGGTGGATTCAGGGTCTAAAGTTTCCAGACGGGTACGTGTCGAACTTGAGAAGATGCGTCGACCTCAAGGAGAACAAACTAGTAGGTATGAAGAGCCACGATTATCATGTATTCATGGAGAGGTTAATTCCGATTGCATTTCGGGAATTCTTACCGCAGGTCGTTTGGGACCCATTGACAGAGCTGAGCATATTCTTCAGAGATCTTTGTTGTACTAAGTTGCTCGTCGATCGTCTAGAAAAGCAAGAGAGGGACATTGCGGTAACACTATGTAAGCTCGAGAAGGTGTTTCCTCCAGGATTCTTCGACTCTATGGAGCATTTGCCAATTCATCTTTCCTATGAGGCACGTGTTGGTGGTCCTGTCGGTTATCGGTGGATGTACCCCTTCGAGCGTCATCTGAATCACCTAAAGAGAAAGGTGAAAAATAAGGCACGGGTTGAAGGATCTATTTGTGAAGCTTATGTTCTCGAGGAGATTACAAACTTTTGCTCGACGTATTTCAAACCGCATGTTGCTACTAATAGGAATAAAGCTCCCAGAAACAACGACGCATATAAGGAATCTAATGATGCAATACTCAAAGTATTCAATGCATCCGGAAAGCCTTCGGGAAAAATGAAGAAGAGATATTTGAATGACGATGAGCTAAGGGCTGCTCAATTGTATATATTACTCAATTGCGACGAGGATGAAGTGGAGAAGCTAGAGGGGTAAGTAATTAATACGTCCACGTTTACATCATCTCAATGTAATAGTATAAGATACTATTATGCTACTAATTAGCAGTTGCATCATTATTTTTCAGCACATATAATGATGAGTTAAGGTCGGTTAGACCCTACATAACAGACGAAGAAGTAGAACAAGAAATGAGATGCCATTTTCCTTCTTGGTTGAGCGCATATATAAGATACTTGGTAATTACTTTTTATTTCTGCACTTGTAAAACAAATAACTTACCATCGCTACTTTGGTATTTAGGTCGATCGTCTAATATCATCCGAGACTGAATCTATTAGGACTCTAGCCAAGGGACCAATTACTGCCGTAAAAATATGGCCAAGTTTCTGTGTGAATGGGTTCAGGTTCAAGTCAACAAATGCTCCTATCAGAGACAGCTTTCTGGATCTTGATTCCACGAAAAATAGTGGTTTGTGTATCAAATCTACAAACTACAAAGACGTCAATCCGGGCAATGATTTTTTTGGCATCTTACGAGAGATTGTGGAGTTGACATATAATTATGGCCCAGAACCTGCTAATATCGTGCTATTCAGGTGTGAATGGTTCGATCCGATTCAAGATCAAGGTTGGAAAATTGACAAGCATGGCCTTGTGGATATAAACTACAAGCGTAGATATCAAGGCTACGAACCATTTGTCCTATCAAGTCAGGCTCAGCTCGTGTACTTCACAACTTATCCTAGACGGGGGACAGCGAGGTCGGATTGGTGGGCAGTATGCAAGACTAAAGCTAGAAATACCTTTGACATTGACGAAATAGCTTATCAGGAGGACGATCTACCTCTTGTAACAAATATTATAGATGTGGACTCAACGGAAGTTACTCATTACACGAGTAATAATGTAGAAGATGTAGAATTATCAGAAGAGGACGAAGTAGATGAAAGTGAAGACGAGGAAGAGGAAGAGCAGGACGAGGAAGGCGAACAAGATGAATTTTCTGAAGATGATTGAAAATATAAAATATTCCATGTAGAATGTAACTATATTTGGACTGTAAAATACTTTGAGATATGTATCACATTTTGACATTAACGAATATATGTATTATATTTTGACTGTATAATGCTTTGAGATATGTATCACATTTTGACATTAACGAATATATGTATTATATTTTGACTGTATAATGCTTTGAGATATGTATCATATTTTGACTATAGAATGTAGTATATATTTGTGTTTCTCTATATTCATCATATGTTGTTATCAGATATGACAGGACGACGCAGAGGATTCGGCAGGTCCCGAGGTAGACAGAGTGCCACTCCGGTACTGCCTACTGTTGGTTTCGGATCATCGTCGCCCAATACTCCAGTATATCGAGCAGCCACATCTCCGACTGCGACGACGTTGCGTGGCATCACTCCTGGGACGAGTAGTTCCAGGCGTGATAGTACTCGTGATAGTACTCCCTCGTCCAGCGTTCCTCCTGCTGACGGAACCATGGAGACTGATGAGCATGTAGAGGAGGTCGTGCCGACGTTGTCCCAGCATCAGCAAGATCCTCCATGCGCACCACCGGAGGAGACGAGGACAGAGATTTGGGCCGACGGTACAAAGTAAGTCAATTAGATGGTTTAGTATATATTTGTGTTTCTCTTTATTCATCGTATATTGACTTTTTCAGTAATCTAAATTATTATTTCTGTATAGATATCGTCCATCGTCGGTTCAGAGACGCCTGGGCCAATTTCTGAGGAACAACTACGGTGGCCCTTGGATCAACTACTCTGAGGCTCCGGAGGAGAGGAAGGCGTTCTGGTTTGCGCACTTCCAGGTAAAAGTATATTAAATAAATCCTCTAATTTATGCATATTCGTGATGCTAACTTAATGAATTATTTATTGTAGCAAACGTATTTTTATCCTCCGCACCGGGCCGAGTTGATCGAGCGGCTCTTTTCTACCGTTGCCGCCAAGCTTATCCGAGATGCTCTTGATGACCAGAAGGCTCGTGATCGTGCTGAAAAACCGATCCAAGGTTGGATCACGCCTGAGCAGTGGACTGCGATGAGGGCTAGATTCGACGATCCGAGCTACAAGGAAAGGTCTAAGAAGGCCAAGGCGGCTAGGCAGAATGCTGCCAAGTGGTGTGGTGGCTCGATTCCGATGACGGAACATTTCCATCGTTTGGTATGTTTTTTCTTTTAAAATATATTATTTTAATATAAGTACCATAAAATGGTACTTGGAAAAAATATTTAAGTTTAGTAATAAAAAATATATTTTTAACAGGTACAGAGGGGTGAGGATGCAAACATGGTGACCGTCTTCTTGGCCACCCATCGCAAGGACGGAAATCTCATTGATGAGAGGGCCTCACAGACCTATGTAAGTATTACTTTACTTTGTGTTTATTTTAATATAACTTAGGCAATTATTGAGTTTCCAAACCTTTTCTAGGCCGAGTATCTTAGGCTTCGTGAGCGGGCGACTGCTAGTGCACCTACACCTGGAGAGGCTGGTGCTTCGTCGCAGCCCGGTCCATCTCCGTCGGCGGACGACCTGTGGGTGACCGCAGCTGGTGGTCTCCAGAGGGGTACGTACTACGGTACGGGCTCCTATGGCGCCCTGGTTGCGACGCAGTCATCTAGGGCCTCCCCGACAGCTGTGCATTCCACACACCCCTCGCAGTCGCAGCCCTCGCAGTCGTCGGCCAGAGTCCAGGAGGCCGTCCAGGAGGCCGTTGACCGTCAGATTGCGTCTCTCCGTGACGACTTGCTGCGAAGTATGGAGGACCAGTCCCGGTCCCAGCCGCAAGCGGACGATCCGATGCTTATCGCACGATTGGATATGCTCGACCGCAGCATGACGGAGCTACGAGAATTGACAAATGATATTAGAGCCTCCAATGATCGCAACATCATGGAGCTGCAGGCGTCACAGCTATCGATGGGCGAGAAGCTGACGAGGATGCATGCGTCACAGCTATCGATGGACGAGAACCTGACGAGGATGCAGGATTCAATGGGTGATAGCAGTACGAGGCTGTTATCTACCCTGGATTCTTACAACCAGCGACTCGCAGACTTGGAGCGGGCACGGCCGCCACCGAAGTCACTGCCTTCTCCATCGACATCGGTGTCGATTCCACGGGACGAGTATGAGGAGTTGTTATCCTTGAAGCGCGCCGCTGGTCAGCCTCCTGCAGATCCGTAGTAGTCTAGTTATTTTTATTATTATTTATGAATTATTGGTACTTCAACAATAGACATGATGTATGATGCTTCTTGTGGTCTTGAATTTTTTAGTTAATTTAATTGGATTATATAGTTATCCACATTTAATTGGATTGATACTTCTTGTGGTTTTTAATTTAATTGGATTATATAGTTAACTAGATTGAATCATGTTGGTGTGTATGATGAAGATGCTGTAAAACTGCAGGGAATCACCAATATTTGATTCTGGAAATTTTTTTTTTTTTTTTAAATTAGCGACGTTATTAGCGACGTGTAGCGACGCTTAGCGACGTTAATTTACGTCGCTAATTACGTCGCTAATCAGCGACTCTGTAAAACGTCGCTAAGTTCGTCGCTAATGACGTCGCTAAAGTCGTCGCTAAGCGTCGCCAATTGCTGACATGGCAAGTATAGCCAGGTCATTAAAGACGTTGGTGTAACGTCGCGATTGACGTCGCTAATCAGCGACATTTAGCGACTTTAATGAACGTCGCTTTTTAGTGACTTGGCGTCGCTAAATTCAGCGACACATTAAAGTCGCTAAAAAACGTCGGTATAGCGACGTTTAGCGACGTTTTTTGTTTTAGCGACTTGGTGTTTTCCGACTGCTTCATAACGTCGCTAATTACGTCGCTAAACCTAATTAGCGACGATTTATTGTTATTTAGCGACGTTTTTTGACGTCGCTAATTTGACTTTTTCTGGTAGTGGCGGCCAAGAAGTTATGCGGCCTTCAAACTTATAAGATCTTTTTTATCGCAACCGAAGAGATCCTCATGCAATTATTGCAGACCACGTGTTCAGATGACTAGGTCACGCACGTAATGGGTCAATAAAGACCACACCCCCTTCACCGAGATTGTATCAACCGTATATCCCAACCAAGGCTATATGGCAGCACGCTCGTAGTTTAAGGTCCAGTTACAACTGAATTCTGTTGAAGGAGCCCCTATGCGGCCACTAAACAGAGGCGTATGCGGCATATATAGGCCCTCAGCCTGATGGTTATAAATAGCAAGGGTAGCTTATCTCACAGGGAGGCAAGCAACATGCACAGAAGAGAGAACAGAAAAGAGCTTCCTCACTCTCACATCGAACCGTAAACGGAGTAAAAGAGTCACTACAGCACTCGATCTCCATTGTCACGTCCCAGAATCAAAAATTGTACTTAGATTGTCTGTCTAGGAGCTTTTTATATTTTTTTATTTTATTGTTAAAGCAATCCCAATTTAATAGCGAACAACAGTTATTATTTATTTCATCATCAATCACACTAGTATTTATTTGTTTTACCACACCATCCATTACTTTATGATGTCTTGTTGTCACTATTTTTTAATTTTTTCATAACATCATCCATTATTTATTGTCTGATTTACCTATGGCGGGACAAGGACGCGCATGACAACAGGTTTATAGCGGATCTTCTTCCCAACATTCTTCATCCACTACTCCAGCTACTCTGGATGCAGGTCGCATACGACCATCAGAGGATGAGTTCATAGATGTCGTGGATGGTTTATCCGCGTCATATACCTGTTCATCGGTAGGGGGAGCTACTCTATCTCCCGGGCTTCTATCAGCTTCTACCCCTGCTGCTACTCCTACGACTTGCGACTACTTGTACACCGGCTACTTCACTAGTTGCTCCTACTGGAGCAAATTTATATCCAGGCCTCTTGGTGGACCACGGAGTATATGTCCGTCGTCCAGGATTTGCAGATCTCCATACTCTACCAAAGAGGCCAGCCAATATCAATCGTCCCGAGCTGTCGGCCGATGGAGCGACGTAAGTACTTATTGTCAATTCACACATTTATTTATTTATTCGTTTTTATTCTAATTTTATATTTTTTACTTATTTCAGGTTCTTCCCGACCAAGGCTGGCACTGATCTGAGAGACATCATACGAAAGAATTTTTATGGTCCTTATATCAACTTTTGTAGCGTCCCGCTGGATCGACGATTCATTTGGGTGGATATAATGTGGGTATGTATAAAAAATTTATTTAGAATAATATATAATTTTTTGATTACAATGCTAAAAAATATTTTTCTAATTTACAGAAGTTGTACTGGTGGCCGGATCATAGAGATACCTTGATCCGAAAGTGCTACAAGATCGTCACCAGCAAAAGGTTCAGGGATAAGATCAATGATCAAAAGGCACTGGCGTCACATTCAGGGGATCTTCGCAAGGAGTGGCTCAAGGAAGAGTCCTTGGAGAAGATGGAGGCCTCGGCCTATAAGGCCAAGTGTGAGAAGGCGAGAGCGGTCCGTGCTAAGGGTGGTTTCCACACGGGTGGATCCATTTCGACCGTCGAGCATTTTCGACGGATGGTCAGTATTATAATTTTTTGCTAGATCGATTTTTGGTAATTCTTATTTTTTTATTAATTAATTACTTAATTTTTATAGTGAGAAGATGCCATCAGAGCCAAGGTAGACCCGAAGACCGTCGACTTTCTCGCAATCTTCTAGCGAACGCACAAAAGGAAGAAGGATGGGAAGCTCGTAGATGAACAGACAGCAAAAACATACGTAACTTGTGTTTATAAAATTTTTGAGACATGTTGAACCCAGCAATATGAGAATGACAAAAAGGGACTCTTCAAACCTAGCAAAAAAAAACCTATTAACTACAACATAGTCGAAGCCTCCTAACTCAAGAAGAAACTGATAAATGAAGACTATAACATCAGGCGGTTATTGTATTTTTCTGAGGACAAGAACAAAAAAAAAAACTAAATAAGAAAGCAGCAAAGCAACCTGAAATAAAATTACCCTGAAACCAAAAAAAGGGGGAAAAGTAGTCACAATATTTATTTGTTTCCATGAATAAAAAGATTTGATGACATGAACATATATTAATAATGCTTCTTGGTTTACATAATTATGTATAACATACATTATTGTTATACATAATTTTTAAAATTTGTCGTGTTTTAAAAATCGGTTCAATCTGGCTGGTTCAGTGCCTAATTTGGAGTGAGGTACAGTTAACCATTCGATAGGACTGGATGGTTCAATCAATTATACTATTCATCATCCAAATAATTTTGATGATGTTATCTCCCATTATGTGGTATCTGGCATGACAAATTTTAATCCAAAAAAAATTTCACCCAATCTTTTTTAATGTTGACGTTAATTTTAATGTTAATATTGATGTTAATATTAATTAAACATTAAGTATTAATCTTAACATTAATTTTAATTTTTATGTCAATTTTAATTTTAATGTTAAAATTTATCATGTCAGTTGCTATGTCAGATGTCAGATAATGGAAGGTAGCATCGTCTAAAAAAATTGGATGATGAACATCATTTTTATGGTTCGATACACGGGCTGTATTTATGGGTTTTCTGTATTTATGGATTTTCAGTTACGTTTCAAATTGTGAAAGTTTGATTGATATTTTTTCTCTTCTTGATAAAGCTAGATAATTACAAATTTTCGAGACATGTTGAACCCAGCAATATGAGAATGACAAAAAAGGACTCTTCAAACCTAGGAAAACAACCTATTAACTACAACATAGTCGAAGACTCCTAACTCAAGAAAGAAACCCAGAAATGAAGACTATAACAGGCGGTTATTGTATTTTTCTGATAACAAGACCCAAAAAAAAAAAAAAACTAATTAAAAAAGTAGCAAAGCAACCTGAAATAAAATTAACCTGAAACCAAAAAGAGGGGGGGGAAAAGAACGTTCTACGCAAAGATTACAAGAGAGGCCATGGTTCATTAATAAAATGGAAAATGCATCCAGGAAATGCCAAAGTTCATGTAGGGTTGCTGCATTATATTTTCCTCCATGCCACCTCCAGTGCTACTGCTGCTGCTGCTGCTGCTCCCAAAGAACATATGTCCATTGGTTGCGGTAGCGGTAGGAGTAGCAGCGGTAGGAGTAGGCATCAAGCGGCCCCAGTTGGTTTGCTGCGCCGGCACCGGATGCTCCGTCACCACTGCGTTCTCCCTCGTACTTGCGTCTGCAGCTGCCGCCGCCTTCGTCTCGGTGAGCCTCCTCTGCTCTATCATCTTCCCCTTGTTGTCGATGAACTGATGGAGGGACAACGCCGTGTCCACGCTAAGACCGCTGAGGCTCCTTCCCGCTAACCCATCATGCATAAGGTGAGCCATCTCAAGCTGATGGGTCTCGCTCATTATCCTACGCAGCTTCGCTTGCTGCTTCGCCAGCCGCTTGCTGCTTCTGCTTCGCCAGCCGTTCTCAATGTAGGCAATGGTGGTCATATTTCTAGCCATCTCTCCCTCTTCTTCTTCTTCTTCTTCTTCTTCCTTCTTCTTCTTCAATTTAGGCTAGGGTGACAATTTTCAGAGGTTTTGGGATGATACTTATAGGAAAATAAGACACAGAATATTCCATGAATGTACGTGTCTGACATAATAATTCCATAATTTAACAAATCTTTATTAAGTAAATTTAATTTAGGGCTGAGTCAGTATACTATATTTTAAGAGCCTTGTCCATGTAATTATTATGACCCAAATTTGGAACCATAATAAATTTTGGTTGCTAAATTTTACCCATATTTTTTTTTTTACCCCATGTAAATTACGCGTTTGGTTCATGAGAAATTATGGTATTTCTGGACAAGTATAGGATATGAAACTTATTTCCATATTTGATCTAGGTCATAAAAGTTTATTTTCGGAAATTGTAAATATGCGAATAAATAATTTAACATAAAACATGGAATTCCTATTCCTTTAAAATAGGTGGGCATATTTTTATTTTTTTTTCAGACAAAATTTTGTTGAGTTTTTTTTTTTCTATACTATTTTCAATTTTTACTCTTTTTTTTTATCCTTTTCCTTTATTAAATTTTTTTTGTTTCTTTTTTATTTATAGTTTATAGTTTTTTTGTTCTTTTTATGTTTTAAGATATTTTTAAGTACTTTTTATCTTTTTCCATTTTAAGAATGATTTTAAGTTTTTTTTCAAATCTTTTTTATTTTTTCAAGATTTTTTTTTTGTTCATTTTTGGTTTTTTTCTCAGTTTTTCTTTTTTTCAGTTTTTTTTATCCTTTTACATTTTTTTCTCGGAAATATTTATATAGTCATCAAATATAGAAATATAATTTTTCAAAAAATTTAATTACCATAAATTTGATCTACGAAAATATAAATTTTTTGGCTATACAATATTTGATTTTAAATTTTTTACATGGGACATTTTCGGATCTACTCGCGTGAAGGCGTCCCAAGTATCAAAGATTGGAGAGAAAATTTTGAATTTTGAGTAGATTGAAAATTCGTTGTGGATGGATAATGGATATAATTATATGTAGACCTGAAATAAAATTTAATTAATAGACATTTTACATGAGTGATTAACTCAACATTAATCCAATCATAACTGAGCAATGAAATTTATTTATATATTTACAGTAATTATTTGTTGAGAAAATTTGAGTTGCACCCCACTTTATTTATTATTATTCAAGCTACTTTACCATAATGTACGATATCTCCCACTTTTCACTGAATTCGTTTATAAATGACGGTCAACTCCTTTGACAAAATATTTAGCACGAAAATACCCCCTTGTCATCATTTTCATCCTCCAAGCTGCGTCCACCCGACGTCTACCATCAAGGTCCAGCTCAGCGGCCAAATGCGTCGCACCAGGCCGTCCATGACACGGTCCGTCAACCCGGTCTGGAAGAGGTCATGCTGATTGCTGTGGAGCAACTCGACGAGTTATCGGTCGTCACGGTCAAGGACCACGTCGTGCCCAGCAAGGACGAGCCGATCGGACGGCTAGTTATGTCGGTGCCAGCCGTGGCGTACCACCGCACCAAACACAACAAGTTCGTCGAGGTTACCCCGCAACTTCGCCTGCCCCCGTCGTAAAATGTCGTGTGTCCCCTCTCGGCCCCTCAGCGTCACGCGCCCGGCCCCCGCAGTGAGCTCGCCCCCTACAACACCGTGCGCACCCCCATCGAGCATCCCCACGCAGTGCCCTCGCCCCCTGCCACGCAACGCGCCCACCATCGACCCCCACGCGCTTGCCCCTGTTGCTATCGCAGCCAACTGCTTGCTAAGTTGAACCCATATTCCTCATATATTTCATGATACTTCCATGCCTGTAACACAAACATTTTCTTGTCATATGCCATGAAACTGGTACTAAGGTAAGGTTATAAAAACAACATATTAATTGTGTGCACTCACTTAGATGAACGTACCGGTTTTATAGAGTGGGTGAGAGGCCTCCCCACCAGTGCATTTTTATGTATTGGCATCCCACCAGACCTCTACAGGTGAGGGAGTTCTCCTTGAGAGAGCTAAGGCGTTGGAGCACATTCTGGTGCCTTGGAGCGTTGTGGCCGGAGATGGAATTTTTATATACGGGATATAGTATATGGAACATCATCCATTATATTCATCCTCAAGTTGTAAGTCGTATGGCATGATCCACTATATTGAGAGAGAGAGAGAGAGAGAGAGAGAGAGAGAGAGAGCGCTTGAGCGATTGTATACTTGGCCTAGCACCATTTGTAACTCTATTTCGTTATCAATAAAGAGAATCGTTCTTTATATATTTGTATTGATTCAAGTTTTATGCTTGTTCTCTCTGCCGTGAAAACTCTGTAACTTAGTATTCAATTGGTTGTTTAATGCTTATTGTGCAAGCGAAACTTAGGGTCGCACGACATCATGCCTGGAGTACGACTATCGATTCTACGAAATCAGGACGTAACAACATATACCCGCTAATTTCTTTATTAATTCATCAGAAATTTTCCTACAGAAATATATTTTAGCAAAATTAGCGAAAGAGAACAAAGTTTATGAAAATTTGAAGTGGAGAACAAAAATGCATGTGTTAAGGACGTTCTCGTTAAAAAAAATACGTAAAGAACGAGAATGCATATAAAAAATATGTTTTTAAATAAAAATTTATTTTTTAACTATAGCTGCACCTACTAAATGCGTTTTCATGTTTTATATTTTTTTTTACAAAAGAAAAAAATATAGTTAAAAAATAAAACAAAAAAATCAAATTGAAAAACGCACATAATATGTGCGGTTTCAAATATATACTTTTTTTATAAAAAGAAGAACTCTGGAAAAAAGAAAAAAAAAAGTTGAAAACGCACCTACTAGGTGCGGGCAGTTGAACTCGAAAAAAGAAAAAAAGTAAAAGAAAAGAAAATGTGAAAACGCATCAGGTGCGGTTTGAAAAAAAAAACTTTGAAAACGCACTAAAAAAAGAACTTTGGAAAAAAGATGGTTTTTTTGGTTTATTTGAAAACGGATCATATATGCGTTTTCAAAAAAAAAAAATTATTAAAATTTGGAAACGCACATGGTATGTGCATTTTAGAATTTATTGCATTATAGTCTCTTATAATTCATTATTTGCAACTTCAGTCAAAGTAGGAAATAAAATTATTTTATTTATCCTAGTTTCTTTTATAAACTTCAATGAAATCAAAATAAACAAATAAAAGTTTTTTTTCAATTTTTAATTTTTTTTAGACGAAAAATATTTAAAATTATTCATGATTACTTTTAAAACAAATAGCTCTTGTTACCCTTGAATCCTAAATCAAATTTGAAATTTGTTTTTCGAAAACAATTGGACTAAAACTCTAAAAATATTTAATATTAAATACAGAGAGTTGAATCATTTTGATAATATTAAAATTGGCCCGAATTATTAAATAAATCCAATATAGTCCAACTAGATTGTTTATAAAATTCTTTCACTTAAAACCACATAATATATGTTAAAAGCCCATGGTTACTTTTATAGAATCAACAAATTTAATAAAAAATCGACCCTATTATGAGAAGGATAATAATTGTATAATAACTATAATTAAAATTTTATTTAGAGAAGGTTAGGATTAAGTAAGTCATTTAGCTAATTAAATAGTTATTAATGGCTACGCTTCTCTATATTTTTCACATGTGAATTTAATTAATTAGGTAGGTAGGTAATTAGTTTGTTATAACTATTTATTTCGAAAAAAAATTCTAATTTAGTTAGAGAAGGATGAACCTAGTTAAATAAAGAGCTAGGTTAATTAACATATTTTCTTGGACTAAACTTGAGGCCCAAGTTTTCAACCCTATATGTACCCTTCAATTTGTTTATTTATTCATTCAAAAATTATCTCAGTCCAAATCCTATTCTTTCTAAACAAAAAAATTGTTTCCTAGTTGTGTTCGATAGAGCATCCAACAATTCCTTATGTCACATAAGATTTCTGTGTCCATTGTCCAGTGTCAAAACATAAACTCTCATGTCCAGCCGTGTCAAACTCGGGTCTAGCCCAAGAGTGTCATATCAACCATATTATGTGCCCAGTTCATGACAATACCACAAATACAATCCTCTCTTGTGTCCGACATAGGAACACAACAACCAAAACCATATGAACCAAATTTCAAACCCTGTGCCCCCGGTTCCGACCTCGAGGACACAAACACATCCTACACCCTAACATCGACACTCGAAGCCTTACCCTGGCTGAGTTGCCTCCGTCGGATTCAACCAACTTGATCTTCGCTGTCATCTGAATCTCTGGCCGAACTAACTCTGAGCTCCTTTTGCCAAGTCGCTCGACACGATCTCGAGTACTAGTGTCGTCCAAATCTGGTTCACCATGTGCTCATGCGTCGGTCTCCAATACAACCATTTATCTGGATCATGGAACTATGGGTCAAATACAACTAGATTCACAGGTATGCAAGATTTTGGAATATTAGTAAGAATGCATCCTATATTCATCTATTTGGTCTCTTATTGCCCTTGAAAATGATATCAAAATATTCCAAATTCAATTGACTCTGTGTTTAGTAGCAATATCAATTCTTTTTAGCTATCTTTCTGTAGATCTCTATTATATTCAATAACAAGTTGGTAATAAAACAATTTAAACTCTGTTATTTCTTGATCATGTCATATTTTCTTAAATTTTAAGGACAAATTTTTTGTAAGTAGGGTAGATTTATAATCCCTGAAATCTGAATCAAATTTGAAATCTTTTTTTTTTCAAAATATACCAAAAGGATTAAATCTCTAAAAATCTTTCAATACAAATATAGAGAGTTAATTATTTTAATAATATTGGAATTTACTCTAATTATAAAATGAAACCCAACACATGCCAACTAGATTGTTTATAAAATTCTTTTACTTAAAACCACATAATGTGTTAAAAGTCTATAGTTATTTTTTTAATGGAATAAACATATTTAATAGGAAACTGGCCCTATAGATAGAAGAATAGTAATTTTATAATAATTGTTATTAAAAATTTATTTAGAGAAGATTAGTATTAAGTAAGTCCTTTAGCTAAATAAATAGTTATTAATGTCTAAGCTTGTCTACTTTTTTCACGTGTGGATTTAACTAATTAGTTAGAGGGGGGGATGAACCTAATTAAATAAAAAGGCTAGGTTAATTAACATGTATTCTGAGGCTAAACATGAGGTTGAGGTTTCCAAGCCTATATCTACCCCTCCCATTTGTTTATTAATTAATTCAAAAATATTCTTAGTCAAAACCCAAGTCTATATCTACCCCTCCCATTTATACTATTCATGTGTCTAATGTCCAATATCAAAAAATAAATTCTCGTGCCCAGCCGTGTCGACCTTGTGTTTGGCCAAGGAGTGTCGTATCCACCACATTATGTGCCCAGTTCATTACAATAGCACAAATCCAGCCCTCTCTTGTGTCCGACATAGGAACTTAACAACCAATACCACACAAACCAAATTTTCAACCATGTATCCCCGGGTCCGACACCGAGGAAACAGATACATCCTAAACCTTAAATATCAATACTATAAGCCGCACCCTGGCCGAGTCGCCTCTGCAAGATTCAACCAGCTTGTGTTAGCCCAATGTTTAAATTTTATGTTTGAATATGGTTAATCGGTTAAGTTTAGCATTATGATAACCATGCAATCACTATAGTAACTTATACTTCAACTCCGCATTGTCCAAATATTCATTAATGTTATCATATTTGCTTATGTATGTTGTTTTTTTCGTCTAACATATACTTGTCGAAAGCAATAAGCAGGACCATTATGGACATATGCAACAACAAAATGATGATGAGCCAAAGACGACGTTATACCAGAAGATTTCTCTGAACCGTCAACGACATCTCCGGAGACTCGCGAAGCTCCCAAAAGTTATTCAGATTTCCAAATCTATTTATCTTTAGACAACTACCTTCAAAAAAAAATGTGTCTTCAAGTCTGCTCAATTTTTAGAGGATTGGAATCATCAAGTGCTCCTAATTTTATATCTTATTCTATATTTTCTATTTTATTTTATAGGACCGTATGTACATCGGGTTCGCAGTTGGTACTAGGAGATCAAACCCCATGTTAAACAAAAACCTAAACCAACTCAAACCCAACCAAATCCTGGACCCAACATTCTGGAATTATGGTGACCGAACTCGCGCTGAACTCGCTCCTAGGACCCACTACTAGAATAAGCGGGATTAGCGACATTTTTAGCGAGGGCAACAGAAAACATCGCTAATATAATATAAATTAGCGACTCCATGTAAAAACGTCGCTAGACGTCACTAATTGGCGACATTTAGCGACATTTAGCGACTTTTATTTAGTTTTTAAAAGATTAGTCGCTATAAGTTCAATTAAGGTCGCTAAACGTCGCTAATATATTTCATTTAGCGACGTTTAGCGACGTATACCTTTTAGACATTTAGCGACGTCATTAGCGATGTTAAAGACATCGCTAACTTAGCGACGTCATTATTGGCGTCGCTAAAATGTCACTAAATTTGTTTTATTTAGGGCTGACCCCCCTCCATTTTCTTCGATCTTTCCCTCTCCCTCTCCCAAATTAGAAACCCCCCTCCGCCTCCTCCTTCCTCTGGCTCCCTTCCTGTCACGCCCCAGTCCCAAAATACGTAGGACTAGGACACGTAAGCTTGCCAGCCGCCTGTATATATGGCAGCTCCAATATATGGAAACCATAATACATGCTTACGCTGTATAATGAACAATAATTCACAAGTGGTAAAACTATCACAAGTCACAGGGTATAATCTAAATCTCATCCACAAAAATTAAATATAAATGAATAACCAATAACCATGTAACTAGATCTCAATATAAAGTATCTAAAGAATGACAGTCGGATGGAAACAAATCCACTGCCGAATAGAATATAAAATAAACAAGATAAACCCTATATAAATACAACATCTAATCATCATGAGGCTCGAAGAGAAGACCTCATCGGAATATAAGTAGCATATCGGATCTGCGCTCCCACGAATACTCA
Source organism: Iris macrosiphon (assembly GCA_036927795.1). NCBI lineage: Eukaryota > Viridiplantae > Streptophyta > Magnoliopsida > Asparagales > Iridaceae > Iris > Iris macrosiphon. The sequence continues at coordinate 46,232,880 of JAYESA010000003.1, forward strand.
TGAACATCTACACCTGGAAAGGGACCAGGTCCTCAAAGGGACATATCAAGATACATAGAAGCATGCCATAAAGTAAATATCGAATAAATAAATGGGGTGTGCTAACCATCTAAGTGAATGCAATTTGAGAACAACTTAGTACATATTTGAAAGTGTAGGCTAGACTATGCTGACGTAATTCACCAATCGTCGTGACTGGGTAGTATATGCCACATATGCCCCCATTCGAGGGCACTCTGCAATCGTCCATCTCCGAGGAGCATGGTATCTGAAATAGTATAACGTCCAACGTTCTATAGAGTGTGGTATCTACAAAAATAACAAGTGACGCCAACACTCTAAAGAATGTGGTATCTGCAATATATATACGTTCGTATCACTCCGTCGAGTGCGGTATCTGTATAGAAGGAGTGGGTGTCCCATACGCCTAATAGTCATCATCCCCGCCCAATATAGATATACAAGTCGTGGACACGACGTTGATATTGTCACGCCCCGAGGCGTCCCCCGAGTCGTGACCGCCGTGCGGGCCTGGAGTTGCGCCCGCACAAGGCTTTTAATGATTTGCATAGTAAGCACATATTTAGAGTACCAGATAAATTGAAACACAGATTTGAAACATAGAAAAGTTCTCTTTATTGATAATGAACATCTATTACAAACTCCTGAACGAGTCAGCTAATATGCCGAACGGCTTACAAAAGGGTTGACTCAAAATGAGATAGCAGTCCTGTACATTACATCCTTTTATAAACTCAAAACGATAAAGACCTCCAGGCTGGAGGACGGCTTTGCCACGGAGCTGCATTTGTGTATGAAGAGTTGCAGGCTCCTGACTCTAAAATGCTTCGGGGGTGCGGTGAAGATGCGCCAACAGCTGGACTGGATCGGGAAGACGACTTCGGCTCCTCGCTTGGTTCGCCTTAGTGCGGAGAACCTGTTTCAACGAGGGTCAGCATATCGAAACATGCTGGTGAAGGCGAGCTAGCCTGACTATACCAATCAACACATTATTTAGTGAAGCATGCATATTTTTGTGGGTTTCTATCTTGCCTTAGTTCATTTACAAGTAAGCAGCATATTGAATTTACTGAAATGAACGTGCCACCGTTCGGTGGATTTTACCTGACCGTCTGAATTACCTGCACAATACTTACCATGCCTTCCCTGCCACGGAGACACAAGTTAGTATGCAACAGGTTTAAATATACATGATGATCACTGGCTTGATTGCCATAATGGACACTAGTCTGTGACGAAGATGATTTGCTACGTGCAAGAACGTTAGGCGCCGCATACCACCCTGTCCTAGTACGTGAGACTAAACGTTAGTTTCGTCCGGAGCCGGAACGGTGCCAGTGCCCCAGCAGCCGCCCGCAGGAATTGTACCTTGTGCACAAGTTGTCCGTGATCGCACACCAACAATCATTCGCCCGGAGGCTACGTTGATAAGCATTCGCCCGGAGGCTACGTTAACAAGCATTCGCCCGGAGGCTACGTGAGTACAAGACAAGCGGTATTGCATGTTTCATTTTACATTTGCAACTACGTTATATTCATGCATCAGGATATACGTTTAAACTTGTATCTATGCATTTGATGAATATTTCCGAACGAACAAGCATTCAAAGATATAATCGTTCCCAAGTTTCATTGACAAGCATAAGTACCAAGTCTATTCTCTTTTATCTTGGTTTCTTTTAGTTATTACTTGGTATCGTTTGATCGGGGCAAAGAAGTGAAGCTTGGAAGCAGGGCTAGCTAATCGGGTTGGTAGCCACTCACTTAGATTTTGGAAAGAAGAAGGAAAGAGGAGCTTCACGACTCCGCTCGCAAGCCGCCTACTGCTCGTTCACCTGCACACGAACAGCTCGATTAATACTTCTTCCTCTCTTTCCAATCTCGGAATAGAAGTGCAAGTCAATGAACGAAAATAATGAAAATCATCAAAACCGTTCAAGGAAAACAAGCAAATCCCAAAACCAACTCAAAGCACGAAAGCAACAAGCGACATCGAAAACCGAGGCAATAAAAGATAGCAGCGGAGAGGTCCCTCCTGACTCAGCCGCTAAGCCGATCCTTGGGGCGCAGTCCACTGAATATGGGAATCGATTCCAAAGAAACAAATCCATAGCGAGGACGAGTTCTTAATTCAATCTATCCCAATCGAACGATACCGTCTTGTGTTTCTTAGCCGCGCTCTCCGCATCGGGAGAACGGGGCGCTACAGATATCTCGTACTATGATGCAAGTCACTCTAGAAATAAATAACTAGCTAAATATCGTTACACGTGTTGCTCACACTAATGGCCAGTCGCGCATAAGGCACACATCCCTACATGAACTCACTCTGTGACGTGTAATGATACGTGTCAAGGCCGGAGGAGTCATACCAATAACTCCACAACTTTAGGTGGATCCACTAGACACTAGGTCAGACACAAGTCCTAACGTCAACGCCTTCGTTGACTGCACCCGAGTCTACTCGGACGCGCACATTTATATAATATTAAAATAAATAAACATATACCTAAAAATAATTAAATTTAAATAGTATAACAAGGCAAGGTATACTTGCCTGGCAAGAGAGCTGTAAAATGTATCGTCCAGATGTCAAATGCCAAAAGTCAGAAACTAAGACCTCAGAATGAACGTCTCCGGATGCTGAAATAAACATCACCAACGTTCCCAGAATAAGCAAAATAGCTAGAAAACACTATCCTTTCGCCCAATTTGGACACAGGGGCAAAACAGTAATTTTGATCAAATCGGGGTCCATTAGTGGCCCACTATGCACCGAAAAGCATGCCAAGGGAAAAGGTCTCTAAAAGGGACAAATTATATGTCAAACAAACTCTAAATGTCAGTACGAACTCAACGGTATGTCCAGATATCGATTCCGATGAGCCGAACACAATTTTGCCCAAAAAGTCAATTGTAGGGCCCACCAATTGGCGACTTGGTCAACTGTCTCAGAATTGCGTGAAAATTTGGTCACAGGACCGGCGCGATTCCACGAGTCCAGTGTTATAAGTTTTGTCGCATTCTGACGAGTGTGCACAAAATGCGCACGGCTTTTGTAAAAGTTGTGACATTGAAAATTTGCTGCGGACACATGCTGATTCCGACGCACACACGCGTCCAAATCAGTTTTTGCGAATTCCTACACTACCGGGTATACTGCGTGCACCTTTTGGTACACTTGGCACACAACAGGGCGGTCCCGTTTGGCGGGGTGCACTCCGTTTCACAATTTTTGGAATTTTGGAAAAAGTAAGTTTTCTGATTTTTCTACCTGATTTATTTTAACATACAGTAACAAATAAAATATTGTATTTAACAGAAATTAAACTAGGTTAGGTGGTCTTCATATACCAATAAGAAAAATTGGATTCGGATCTCTGTGGAGGAAGATACAAATCCGAGAACATGGGAGGTTGCAACATATAGGGAGAGAGAGAGTCGGCGGGGGGGGGGGGGGGGGGGGCTGTACGCGTGGTGGGGGGTGCAGTGGTATATAATACCACTAATGCTGCCGTTGTTTTTCTTATTCTTCTTTCTTTCTTTCTTTCTTTCTTTCTTACTTTCCTTCTTTACTTCTAACTTTCATATAGTTTGCTACTGCTGCTGTTTTCTAAGTGGAATGGTTTTGGGTTCGGGCGGGTTTGGGGTTATGGGTTTGGGTTTGGATCCATTAAGGATCCAAACCCATTATCCTTTTCTTTTTCTTTTTCTTTTTCTTTTTCTTTTTCTTTTTCTTTTTTCTTTATCAAAATAACTAATATATACATATATATATATATATATATATATATATAATTATATATATACATATATATACGTATAAAATTTTTAAAAAATATATTTGTTCACACCATTAAGCTAGCAACTGTCCATAGGGTCTCCTACATGGAATAAATTAGAGAAAATTTATAATGGCTCCAAAAATCCCCTAGATACACAAACACTTCAAATAAAAATTAAATAAAATCTATTTTCTCTATTTAGCACATAATTACTATAAATAAAATAAATAATTAAAATAAAATAATAATAAAAATAACTAATACGGTTTATTAAAAATTGGGGTTTCACAATCTACCCAACTTATAAGAATTTTGTCCTCGAAATTAAAACTAAGCTACGGTAGAAAGTCAAGGACGGCATAAGATATAGATTTAACAAAATAATCTCATACCTTGGTCAACGAATAGGTTCAGAAAATGCTTGCGCATGTCATCCTCGCGCTCTCAAGTAGATTTTCCTGGCGCACCATGCTTCCATTCCACGCAGACCAAAGGAATAGACTGGTTTCTCAATACTTTCTCTCGACGATCAAGGATTCCTACGGATTGCTGTTGGTATGACAAGCTCGGCCCAATGGAGATCTTTGAATGATCGAGAATATGACTGATGTCTGTCACTAATCGCCTGAGTTGCGACACATGGAATACATCAAGTACTCCCTCAAGTGAAGGTGGTAGCGCAAGTTGATATGCCACTACTCCCACTCTTTCTAGCACGTCAATGGTCCAATATATCTTGGACTCCACTTATCGTGCCCTCCGAATCGAATGGTGCCTATGGTAGGTGATATCCTCAAGAAGACATGATCGCCCTCCTTGAACTCCAAGGGACGACGAGGACGGTCTGCCCACTGCTTCTGTCTGTCTTGCGCTGCTCGCAAGTGTCCTTGTATCTTCTTAACTGTCTCTACGGTGTTGACCACCAATTCCGATCCCAGAATCTGACATTCTCCCACGTCACTTCAACACACAGGAGATCTGTACTTTCTTCCATATAATGCTTTAAACGGAGCCATTTGAATACTCGCTTGATAGCTATTGTTGTAAGAAAACTCCACAAGATGTAGGTGGTCCTCCCATGATCCACCAAGTCTAACATACAAGCCCTTAATATATCTTCCAATGTCTGAATGGTACACTCTGACTGCCCATATGTCTGCGGTTGATAAGATATACTGATCTTTAGACGAGTTCCAAGACCTTCTTGCATGCTCCTTCAAAAGTACGATATGAAATGCGAATCCCTGTCTAATACAATACTGACTGGTATGCCGTGTATTTTTACGATCTGCCTCATATATAAGTCAGCTAAAGCTTCTGTAGACTGACCAACTCTAAAAGGTAAGAAATGTGCTGACTTGGTGAGTCGGTTCACTATTATCTATACTGCATCTCTTCCACTTGGACTCTTGGGAAAACACGTGACGAAGTCTATAGTGATGTGCTCCCACTTTTACTTCTGAAATTGGAAGTGGTTGCAATAGTCCTGCTATTGTCTAGTGCTCCGCCTTTACTTGCTGACATACCAGGCATTTAGCTACAAAGCGAGCTATTTCTTTTTTCATATTCATGCCACCAAAAGTGTTGCCGTAAGTTACGATACATCTTGGTGCCTCGAGGATGAATAGAATGTATCGAACTATGAGCTTCTGTCATCAGCTCCTGTCGAATCTCTTCGTTTGGAACATAAAGACGATCACCACATCATAATGTCCCATCTGCTCTCGAAAAAATTACTTCAATGCCAAGCTCTTACAAGTCCTCCAATAATTCTCTCTTTGCTATCAAGAAATAAGCTGCTGGCCTCCGGTTTAACGCGTTTGCTATAACGTTAGCCTTGCCTGGGTGATAATATAGCTATATCTCAAAATCTTTCATCAATTCCAGTCATCGGCGTTGCCTCATATTTAACTCCTTCTGCGCAAAGACGTACTTGAGACCTTTGTGGTCTGTATAGATCTCCACTCGTTCTCCATATAAGTAAAGTCTCCATAGCTTCAGAGCAAATACAACGGCTGCAAGTTCCAAGTCATGAGTTGGATAATTCTTCTCATGCACTCGTAACTGTCTAGATGCATATGCAATCACCTTGCCATCCTGTATCAATACGCATCCCAACTTTTCCCTGATACGTCACTGTAGATCACATAACCTCCTGATTCTGATGGAATAGTCAATACTGGTGCTATGGTCAGTCGCTTCTTCAATTTCTCTAAAGCGGCTTGATACTCGTCGGTCCATATGAATTCTTGATCCTTACCAGTTAACCGGATCATAGGTGCTGCTATCCATTCAGGAGTCAGTCAATTGTCCATCCAGGTAAAATCCATTTAGACCCCTGATAGCAAAATGATACATTCCTCATCGAAACACTTGAGTTCTGAACTTGACCAAAGTTACTAGGCAAAAATTTTTATGATGCCATAGTGATGCATGTATCAGGAAGGTAATAAAATGTAGGTAGGTAGTGAAGGGTCATTCTAAAGGTAGCATAGTTTTAAACTGAATCAAATCTAATAATAGAGTTTGGAAATTTTCCAAAGAAACAAACAGAAATGGCTTACAGAAACAATACACTTTTCGTACTTATACTAAGCACGAGATTTCGTCTTTCCGAAATAAGGAAAGACGAAAAACAATAATCAAGAGTTCAAGGGGGAGGTAATAGATTAGAAGTGCGAGGATCAAGGCGTTTAAAGAATTCAGTGGGAATTGTCAAGGCTATTGTGGATTGAAATCCTATTTTGGTAATTCCTATTCACTTGCTCGTATCAGTAAATTATGTAACTGATATGATATACTCAGACATATCTAAAGGGCAAGTCCATTCGTCTACTAATCACTATATATCTCAATCCACGTAAAAAAGTTATGCGAATGGCGACCCAAGTGCACTATGGTTGATCAGACCGTAATACACTGATTCTGAAATGTATTAGTGTAGTACTCAAATAATACATATATCATGAATAAGCTTGATAAAGAATAAGCTTGCAAAACTAGGCTATAATAGCAGCATAAGTCAAGGTAGTACAGCAAATTTAAGTATGCCAGATTATGATGAGAGAAATTACAAAATAATTCAAGTTCATAAAAAGATAAGACTTTATAAAATCTACAGGTGTCATACTAACGACTTACTAACTCCTGGTCTAAGTCGTTAGTCGACCAAATAGGGGTATGGGCCTCTAAGTTCAACAGCCTTAATAAACAATATAGTCTTATGCTAGTATACAGTTAATGTTATTCAGTTATACTAAAATAACGAGTCAAGAGGACTAGGTGTTACTAGGTTGTGAGGCATATTATCCAACTTAAATTAATAAACTAATACTGTAACTATATTTAGGAATTTCTATAAAATAACCTGGTCCTGGTAAATGAAGTAGAACTCTTATTAAGGTACACAAGGAAAAGATCTTGGTACTCATTACGGTCTTCTATTGCATTATAATGGTCATCTTAAATCTTAATCGTAGTGATTATAGAACAAGTGTCTATAGTAAGAAAGAAAAAGTTACTGGCCTCAAGGGAAAAGGGGATATAACTTGTATCGAGGTATGGTACAAGTTACGCGATTTAAAACTAAGGGATAATCATTAGGTCGTAATCTACAAGAATAACTTAAACTATCAAGTTCTAACTACGTATCACCTAATTCAAAATTCAAGAGTAACCACTGTAATCCTAGCAAACTATATATCCTTAACATAAGATAAAATTATTTGGCCAAAATCAGAAAGTTTAGGTGGCACGAATCGAAAGATGAGGAAAAGAAGAACCTAATTTAGTTGTCGCACAAAAGCAAGCGCTAAGGGTTCAGAGGAACAAGTTATAAAACTAAATAGAAGACTCTAGATAATGTTATGGTTTCTTGAGGGAAGGTGGTTGCTAATTTCTATGTTCGAGGTATGACCAAAGGAATATTCTATCCATTCCTCTTGGCTTACTAAGGCATTGTTCGGCTATTATAAGACAAGGTGCTAAAGTTGTAGCTCTCTAGTACTATGTTATCATAAAAAGTTAGGTTCAGTCATAATGTTTAACCTTGGATTTCTATTGGCTCCTCAATACTAGAGTCAAACACTATGGTCAAATTTTAAACTAATCCTAGTAGTGTTTATACTACTCTCAAGTCATACGTAATTACATCAAGGGATAATGGTAAATTAATCTATAGGTAAGTGATGCTAGGGTTCATTAGGTAATACGGAAGACTATGATTCATTAAGTATCCTAAACTTAGTGATGTGTCAATGCCCTAGTTGTATTCTTAATAGGAATGTTATCCTAAGTGTCATCCTATCAACAGGGATTCCTCTATTCTAGCAGGGGCTATACTCAAGGAATTATTAGGGAAGCATATGAATCAAGCAAGATACTATTATTCAAATAGAATGGATTGGAAGAAAGATGAGTCATAGTCAAATATGGATGAGATCCTATATTCTAATCCTAGGTGCAGGCTTGCTCGATAAAGTAACGTAACCGAGATCATATACTCTGACCTGCATGGACCACCACTAAAAATATGTCACGCCCCAGTCCTAAAATATGTAGGACTAGGACACATAAGCATGCCAGCCGCCTGTATATATGGCAACTCCAATATATGGAAACCATAATACAAGCGTACGCTGCATAATGAACAATAATTCACAAGTGGTAAAACTATCACAAGTCACAGGGTATAATCTAAATCTCATCCATATAAATCAAATATAAATGAATAACCAATAACCATGTAACTAGATCTCAATATAAAGTATCTAAAGAATGACAGTCAGATGGAAACAAATCCACTGCCGAAATAGAATATAAAATGAACAAGATAAACCCTTTATAAATACAACATCTAATCATCACGAGGCTCGAAGAGAAGGCCTCCTCGGAATATAAGTAGCATGTCCGGATCTGCGCTCCCGCGAATACTCATGAACATCTACACCTGGAAAGGGACCAGGTCCTCAGAGGGACATAGCAAGATACATAGAAGCATGCCATAAAGTAAATACTGGATAAATAAATGGGGTATGCTAACCATCTAAGTGAATGCAATTTAAGGACAACTTAGTACGTATGGGAAAGTGTAGGCTAGACATATGCTGACGTAATTCACCAATCGTCGTGACTGGCTAGTATATGCCACATATGCCCCCATTCGAGGGCACTCTGCAATCGTCCATCTCCGAGGAGCATAGTATCTGTAATAGTATAACGTCCAACGTTCTATAGAGTGTGGTATCTGCAAAAATAATAAGTGCCGCCCAACACTCTAAAGAACGTGGTATCTGCAATATATATATACGTCCGTATCACTCCGTCGAGTGCGGTATCTGTATAGAAGGAGTGGGTGTCCCATACGCCTACTAGTCGTTATCCCCGCCCAATGTAGATATACAAGTCATGAACACGACGTAGAAATCTCGTACTATGATGCAAGTCACTATAGAAATAAACAACTAGCTAAATACCGTTACACGTGTTGCTCACACTGATGGCCAGTCGTGCATGAGGCACGCGTTCCTACATGAACTCACTCTGTGATATGTAATAATATGTGTCAAGGCCTGAGGAGTCATACCAATAACCCCACAACTTTAGGTGGGTCCACTAGATACTAGGTCAAACAAAAGTCCTAACGTTAACGTCTTCGTTGACTGCACCCTTGTCTGCTCGGACGCGCACATTTATATAATATAAAAATAAATAAATATGTAACTAAAAATAACTAAATTTAAACAGTATAACAAGGCAAGGTATTCTTGCCTGGCAAGAGAGCTGCAAAATATAACGTCCAGATGTTAAATGCCAAAAGTCAGAAACTATGGCCTTAGAATAAACGTCGTCGGATGCTGAAATAAATATCACCAACGTTCACAGAATAAGAAAAATAGTTAGAAAATACTATCATTTCGTCCAATTTGGACACAGGGGCAAAACAGTAATTTTGGTCAAATCGGAGTCCACTAGTGGCCCACTTTGCACCGAAAAGCGTACCAAGGATAAAGGTCTCTAAACGGAACAAATTATAGGTCAAACAAACTCTAAATGCTAGTACGAACTCAACGGTATGTCCAGATATGGTTTTCGATGAGTCAAACACAATTTTGCCCAAAAAGTCAACTATGGGGCCCGCCAATTGGCAAATTGGTCAACTGTCTCAGAATTGCGTAAAATTTGGTCACAGGACCGGCGCGATACCACGAGTCCAGTGGCGTAAGTTTCGTCGCATTTTGACCAGTATGCACAAAATGCGTATGGCTTTTGTAAAAGTTGTGACATTAGAAATTTGCTGCGGATGCATGCTGATTTTGACGCGCACACGCGTCCAAATCAGTTTCCGATAATTCCTACATGATCAGGTACATTGTGCGCATATTTTGGTACACTTGGTACACAGCGTGGTGGTCCCGTTTGGCGGGGCGTGCTCCGTTCCACAATTTTTGGAATTTTAGAAAAAGTAACTTTTCTGATTTTTCGACCTGATTTATTTTAACATACAGCAACAAATAAAATATTGCATTTAACAGAAAATAAACTAGGTTAGGTGGTCTTTACATAACAACAAGAAAAACCGAATTCGGATCTCTGTGGTGGGAGATACGAATCCGAGAATATGGGTGATTGCAACATAATTTCTAAAATTTAGAAAGTGGTCATTTTTTCTCGACTTGACATCGATTTTTACCTAGGTTGGCACGCTGTTCAAGATAAAATAACATACAAATATGGAAGGGGGATAGGTGAGGATCATACCGGTGAAGACGGGATCGAGTTTGGTCGAGCGAGGAGACGAAAAATGGGACATGAACACAGGTACGCTGTTCATCAGTTTTTATCTTGCGTGCGCGATGTCGCGGTGTGCTTTCGGCTCCGGCGCATAGCGGCGAGCCTGGGGTGGTCAGCGGCGGGCTCCGGTGGCGCGGCGGCGGCGTCGAGGTAGAGAGGGAGGATTAGGGTTAAGGCTTTGGGGTTTGAGTGTGTACATATAGGGAGAGAGAGAGTCGGCAGGGGGGGGGGGGGTTGTACGCGGGGTGGGGGGTGTGCAGTGGTATATAATACCACTGTTGCTGCCACTGTTTTTCTTATTCTTCTTCTTTCTTTCTTTCTTTCTTTCTTACTTACTTTCCTTCTTTACTTCTAACTTTCATATAGTTTGCCACTGCTGCTATTTTCTAAGTGGAATGGTTTTGGGTTCGGGCGGGTTTGGGTTTATGGGTTTGGGTTTAGATCCATTAAGGATCCAAACCCATTATCCTTTTCTTTTTCTTTTTCTTTTTCTTTATCTAAATAACTAATATATATATATATATATATATATATATATATATATATACCTATAAAATTCTAGAAAAATATATTTGTGCACAACATTAAGCTAGCAACTGTGCACAGGGTCTCCTACTTGGAATAAATTAGGAAAAATTTATAATGGCTCCAAAAATCTCCTAGATGCACAAACACCTAAAATAAAAATTAAATAAAATCTATTTTCTCTATTTAGCACATAATTACTATAAATAAAATAAATAAATAAAATAAAATAATAATAAAATAACTAATACAGTTTATTAAAAATTGGGGTTTCACACTTCCTTCCTCCGGCGACCCCCCTCCGACCGCATCCTCCCCCTCCGGCTCCCATCCTCCCTCCGGCGTCCCCTCCTTCCTCCCGGTGACCCCCCTCCTCCCCCCTCGGTCGTTAGCTCCTCCTTCCTCCGGCTCTCCTTCTTCTTTCGGCGCCCTTCCTCCGGCTTCCCTCCTTGGTAAGCTCCTATATCTCTGTCTCCTTTCTCTGTCTCTCTCTTTCTCTCTAACACGATACGATACGACACGACATGACACAACACAATACGACATGATATGACATGACACACACTAACCCTAACCCTAACTCGAACACTCACACACACACGCACGCACGCGGACACACACTAACCCTAACCCTAACCCTAACCCTGCTTGTTGTGCATTGCTACTGTAGTTGCTCCCCTTGCTGTTGCTGTGCATTCCCATGTTGCTGTTGCTCTTCACTGCAGTGCACAAGAGTGTACTGTGACTCCCTCTTGGCCTACACAAGACTCCCAAATCTCACACTCAATTCCTGGCCTGCCCAACACTCCAACACTGCAGTACACAACCTGTGCATACTATACACTTATACATGGGGAAGATATCATTGGTGATGTAGGAAAACTGGGGTTTGGTGCAGTGACATTTGGATTGAGCACGAGTTGCTTGAAATCCTGGAGTTGTTCTCAGGTTATGAGAAAATTGGTAATATGTTGTAGTTTGTCAAGGGTTTTGATGAAAAATTGTTGTACTGGGGTTGTTTGATTTATTTGAGGAATGGATTGAGCTACTTTAGTAGGGATCATACCAAATTATGGTAGATTTGGTGCCATTCCAGTTGGATTTATACCAAATTATGGTATATTTGGTATGTTTGGAGGGGATTGAGGTGTTGCCATGGGTGGAGCATATGGTGGAAACTCATACCCTCTTCTTGACATAGCCAATTCCTCTAACAACCTATCAAATTTTTATGGTTCAAGTGATGAATTGTACCTTCCAACGCAAGTATCCTCCTATTTGCATCAGGTAGGTATTGATTCTTTGGAGAGATCTGTCACGCCCCGATCTCCCGTAGGCAATCGGCCGTTCCCGCTCGCCAGCGCTCCCGCGGAACGATCGCTTAACCCATCCGGGCGTGATGCCGCACGAGCGTCAGCCACGCCCGTACAAGGCCATGGTTCATTGGCTGGCGGTTAGAGTTCTAAGCCACAGAGTCGCACAGATTGTCCGAGTGCAGCGGAGTCATGAACGCATAGGCGATCGGTAACAGGTTCACTGAGTCGACAAATATAACGGAAGCATAGAAACATAAGTTTGAAGTAAAGCTACTCTTTTATTGATATAAACATGTGTTACAGGCGGCGTATAGCCGAGATTACAAGTCGCTCAAGCCTCTCTCTCAGAAACAGTAAAGCGTGCCAAGTGGCTACAACTGTGGAATAATTTGTACAGGCGATGGTCAGGCGATGTTCACAACTTATGTCTTGTATATGTGCTTCAGTCCCGGATGCACCGTTGCTTCGGAGTGTTGTCCACGCCTTAGCACGCACGTTGGAGGCATCTGCACCGCACGAGGTTCTCCTGCACCCTACATACAAACTGGTGGATTATCAGTACATTGAATACACTGGTGGGGAAGCTACTCGCCCGCTCGACAAATCCAAATACGTAATACAGGTTCCGTGCACAACTATTAAGTTGTCTTTCTAGTTGCCTTAGGATCAGTTTCATGCAAGCATTGAATAGCCTAACGTGTCGGGCAGTGCGCCGTGCAATGTTTGAGGAAATACGGCGAGACTTACCAACTTACCATTTCTCCTTCCCTGTCCAAGGCAAACATTGAGGCAAACATCGTTAATTCAAGCACGGCAAGTATAACATTCAGGAGGCATAGCATATACAAACAGGAGGGTCATTTTAACATGATCGTTCAGGTGTTCAGTTATTTCTTAATGCGATGCAATGACTCGCACGCGGATAGCCGCTAAGCGAGGATGACTTATCGATATGAACGTTACTCGCTGGCATAGCCATAAAGGACCGTTTAGTCTTTGAACAAGGATGGAAAGCAACAAAGATTCGTTGTTGGCTGCAGACCATCCTGTCCGCACGTGAGACTATCGTGATGTTCCATCCGGATCGGAACGGTCCCAGTGCCACGGTGACCGCCCGTGGAACCGTTAAACCTTGTTTCCAAGTTGTCCGCGATATGCAGGTTAGGATCAGGGTCAGTTCAATCCACAACTTGAATGATAATCCATGATTCATGATCTAAACGAGCGTTTGCTCCAAGAGCTGAGATTCGTTCGTTACGTGACGTGATTCTCGTTCAGACATAAACTTGATGTGATTATCATTCAGTTGTCACGTTAAGGATTCACGTTCAGTATTCGTTACCCTGATGCGTGCCCCTGGTTCAGGGATTGCCTTGGCGACCTAATGGTCCCGGATACTTGCAGGTTCGTTCAGGCATGGAACGACTACGTAGTAGTCTTCCGGGGTTTGGATAAAAATACGGTAACATTCAAGCAAACAAGCATGCGTTTCTAAGGAACATAAGCAGGCACGTTTGCTCGGACCTGAAGGTAAGCCGAGGGATAAAACCTTAAGGGACTTAGCATGCGAGGGTCTGAACATAAGCAGTATTTCAATTTTCATGTTCTAGCAAGCAATACAATTTGGGATTATTCCCTTAGCTAGGTGCGTTGGATTTATTAGCATGCAGGGGGTGAATCACCTAGCGAATAGCATAAATATTCCAGATTTTATATGTGCTGGCTAAGCAAAGACAAGTTCACCGTAGCCACCCACCTTAGCGATGATTCGCCTCGGCAGAGCGATACGTCTGAGCGAGCCTCTGAAAGCCTAAGCCGAATTCCTGTAGAGGCAAGTCTGGATATCCTTTGCTTCTTGATCGAGGCAAAGCGGGTCAGGACAGCTGCACTATTGCCGTTTGAGACGACAGTCCGCTTGAGCGGAACGGGGTATTACATCCTACCCAACTTAGAAAAAGTTTCGTCCTCGAGACTTACTAAGGACAAGCAGTAATCTAGGGTTGAGGCAATCCTAGACAAGTCGTTGTACTTGCTCATTGGATATTCACTTGCACAAGCTTCGAAATCAGCATATCGCTTAGACTAGATCGTGCGCACTTTCGAAGGTACCCTCTAGCGTGAACACGTCAACCAGCTCAGTGATAGCGAAGTCTTAGCACTCGAGTTTCACCTTTTCTAAGTCTTGGATGGTGCACTAGTTCAAGGCGTCCCTCGAATAGATGCATTCAACCAAAATTAGGGTTAGTGAAAATCGAACAAGCTACTAGCGATACTCTCAGGGGTTCGCACAGGTTGGCACAAAGGCCACTTGCAGCATACAACCAGACAAGCAATTATATCAATCAAAATGCATTTTGAAAGTATTTAGACTTATTATTGGAATATCCCATCGTGGCATTGAGAGAGAGCGTGCACATAACCCACGAAGGAGCTTTCGAAACAGAGATATCGAATCAAAGTCCAAAGGCGTAGAAGCCAGGCTCTGATACCATTCTGTCACGCCCCGATCTCCCGCAGGCAATCGGCCGTTACCGCTAGGCGGGAATCACCCTTGCCAGCGCTCCCGCGGAACGATCGCTTAACCCATCCGGACGTGATGCCGCACGAGCTTGAGCCACGCCCGTGCAAGGCCATGGTTCATTGGCTGGCGGTTAGAGTTCTAAGCCACAGAGTCGCACAGATTGTCCGAGTGCAGAAGAGTCATGAACGCATAGGCGATCGGTAACAGGTTCACTGAGTCGGCAAATATAGCGGAAGCATAGAAACACAAGTTTGAAGTAAAGCAACTCTTTTATTGATATAAACATGTGTTACAGGCGGCGTATAGCCGAGATTACAAGTCGCTCAAGCCTCTCTCTCAGAAACAGTAAAGCGTGCCAAGTGGCTACAACTGTGGAATGATTTGTACAGGCGATGGTCAGGCGATGTTCACAACTTATGTCTTGTATATGTGCTTCAGTCCCGGACGCACCGTTACTTCGGAGTGTTGTCCACGCCTTAGCACGCACGTTGGAGGCATCCGCACCGCACGAGGTTCTTCCGCACCCTGCATACAAACTGGTGGATTATCAGTACATTGAATGCACTGGTGGGGAAGCTATTCGCCCGCTCGACAAATCCAAACACGTAATACAGGTTCCGTGCACAACTATTACGTTGTCTTTCTAGTTGCCTTAGGATCAGTTTCATGCAAGCATTGAATAGCCTAACGTGTCGGACAGTGTGCCGTGCGATGTTTGAGGAAACACGGCAAGACTTACCAACTTACCATTTCTTCTTCCCTGTCCAAGGCAAACATTGAGGCAAACATCGTTAATTCAAGCACGACAAGTATAACATTCAGGAGGCATAGCATATACAAACAAGAGGGTCATTTTAACATGATCGTTCAGGTGTTCAGTTATTTCTTAATGCGATGCAATGACTCGCACGCGGATAGCCACTAAGCGAGGATGACTTATCTATATGAACGTTAGTCGCTGGCATAGCCATAAAGGATCGTTTAGTCTTTGAACAAGGATGGAAAGCAACAAAGATTCGTTGTTGGCTGCAGACCATCCTGTCCGCACGTGAGACTATCGTGATGTTCCATCCGGATCGGAACGGTCCCAGTGCCCCGGTGACCGCCCGTAGAACCATTAAACCTTGTTTCCAAGTTGTCCGCAACATGCAGGTCAGGATCAGGGTTAGTTCAATCCACAACTTGAATGATAATCCATGATTCGTGATCTGAACGAGCGTTTGCTCCAAGAGCTGAGATTCGTTCGTTACGTGACGTGATTCTCGTTCAGACATAAACTTGATGTGATTATCATTCAGTTGTTACGTTAAGGATTCACGTTCAGTATTCGTTACCCTGATGCGTGCCCCTGGTTCGGGGATTGCCTTGGCGACCTAATGGTCCCGAATACTTGCAGGTTTGTTCAGGCACGGAACAACTACGTAGTAGTCTTCCGGGATTTGGATAAAAACACGGTAACATTCAAGCAGACAAGCATGCGTTTCTAAGGAACATAAGCAGGCACGTTTGCTCGGACCTGAAGGTAAGCCGAGGGATAAAATCGTTAAGGGACTTAGCATGCGAGGGTCTGAACATAAGCAGTATTTCAATTTCCATGTTCTAGCAAGCAATAAAAGTTGGAATTATTCCCTTAGCTAGGTGCGTTGGATTTATTAGCATGCAGGGGGTGAATCACCTAGCGACTAGCATAAATATTCCAGATTTTATATGTGCTGGCTAAGCAAAGACAAGTTTATCGTAGCCATCCACCTTAGCGATGATTCGCCTCGGCAGAGCGATACGTCTGAGCGAGCCTCTGAAAGCCTAAGCCGAATTCCTGTAGGGGCAAGTCTGGATATCCTTTGCTTCTTGATCGAGGCAAAGCGGGTCGGGACAGCTGCACTATTGCCGTTTGAGATGGCAGTCCACTTGAGCGGAACGGGATATTACATCCTACCCAACTTAGAAAAAGTCTCATCCACGAGACTTACTAAGGACAAGCAGTAATCTAGGGTTGAGGCAATCCTAGACAAGTCGTTGTACTTGCTCATTGGATATTCACTTGTACAAGCTTCGAAATCAGCATATCGCTTAGACTGGATCGTACGCACTTTCGAAGGTACCCTCTAGCGTGAACACGTCAACCAGCTCAGTGATAGCGAAGTCTTAGCACTCGATTTTCACCTTTTCTAAGTCTTGGATGGTGCACTAGTTCAAGGCGTCCCTCGAATAGAAGCATTCAACCAAACTTAGGGTTAGTAAAAATCGGACAAGCTACTAGCGATACTCTCAGGGGTTCGCACAGGTTGGCACAAAGGCCACTCGCAGCATACAACCAGACAAGCAATCATATCAATCAAAACGCATTTTGAAAGTATTTAGACTTATTGTTGGAATATCCCATCGAGGCATTGAGAGAGAGCATGCACATAACCCACGAAGGAGCTTTCAAAACAGAGATATCGAATCGAAGTCCAAAGGTGTAGAAGCCAGGCTCTGATACCATTCTGTCATGCCCCGATCTCCCGCAGGCAATCGGCCGTTCCCGCTAGGCGGGAATCACCCTCGCCAGTGCTCCCGCGGAACGATCGCTTAACCCATCCAGGCGTGATGTCACACGAGCATGAGCCACGCCCGTGCAAGGCCATGGTTCATTGGCTGGCGGTTAGAGTTCTAAGCCACAGAGTCGCACAGATTGTCCGAGTGCAGCGGAGTCCTGAACGCATAGGCGATCGGTAACAGGTTCACTGAGTCGACAAATATAGCGGAAGCATAGAAACACAAGTTTGAAGTAAAGCAACTCTTTTATTGATATAAATATGTGTTACAGGCGGCGTATAGCCGAGATTACAAGTCGCTCAAGCCTCTCTCTCAGAAATAGTAAAGCGTGCCAAGTGGCTACAACTGTGGAATGATTTATACCGGCGATGGTCAGGCGATGTTCACAACTTATGTCTTGTATATGTGCTTCAGTCCCGGATGCACCGTTGCTTCGGAGTGTTGTCCATGCCTAAGCACGCACGTTGGAGGCATCCGTACCGCACGAGGTTCTCCCGCACCCTGCATACAAACTGGTGGATTATCAGTACATTGAATGCACTGGTGGGAAAGCTACTCGCCCGCTCGACAAATCCAAACACGTAATACAGGTTTCGTGCACAATTATTAAGTTGTCTTTTTAGTTGCCTTAGGATCAGTTTCATGCAAGCATTGAATAGCCTAACGTGTCGGGCAGTGCGCCGTACGATGTTTGAGGAAACACGGCAAGACTTACCAACTTACCATTTCTCCTTCCCTGTCCTAGGCAAACATTGAGGCAAACATCGTTAATTCAAGCATGGCAAGTATAACATTCAGGAGGCATAGCATATACAAACAGGAGGGTCATTTTAACATAATCGTTCAGGTGTTCAGTTATTTCTTAATGCGATGCAATGACTCGCACGCGGATAGCCGCTAAGCGAGGATGACTTATCTATATGAACGTTAGTCGCTGGCATAGCCATAAAGGACCGTTTAGTCTTTGAACAAGGATGGAAAGCAACAAAGATTCATTGTTAGCTGCAGACCATCCTGTCCGCACGTGAGACTATCGTGATGTTCCATCCGGATCGAAACGGTCCCAGTGCCCCGGTGACCGCCCGTGGAACCGTTAAACCTTGTTTCCAAGTTGTCCGCAACATGCAGGTTAGGATCAGGGTCAGTTTAATCCACAACTTGAATGATAATCCATGATTCGTGATCTGAACGAGCGTTTGCTCCAAGAGCTGAGATTCGTTCGTTACGTGACGTGATTCTCGTTCAGACATAAACTTGATGTTATTATCATTCACTTGTCACGTTAAGGATTCACGTTCAGTATTCGTTACCCTGATGCGTACCCCTGGTTCGGGGATTGCCTTGGCGACCTAATGGTCCCAGATATTTGCAGGTTCGTTCAGGCACGGAACGACTACGTAGTAGTCTTTCGGGATTTGGATGAAAACACGGTAATATTCAAGCAGACAAGCATGCGTTTCTAAGGAACATAAGCAGGCACGTTTGCTCGGACCCGAAGGTAAGCCGAGGGATAAAACCGTTAAAGGACTTAGCATGCGAGGGTCTGAACATAAGCAGTATTTCAATTTTCATGTTCTAGCAAGCAATACAAGTTGGGATTATTCTCTTAGCTAGGTGCATTGGATTTATTAGCATGCAGGGGGTGAATCACCTAGCGACTAGCATAAATATTCCAGATTTTATATGTGCTGGCTAAGCAAAGACAAGTTCACCGTAGCCACCCACCTTAGCGATGATTCGCCTTGGCAGAGCGATACATCTGAGCGAGCCTCTGAAAGCCTAAGCCGAATTCCTGTAGGGGCAAGTCTTGATATCCTTTGCTTCTTGATCGAGGCAAAGTGGGTCGGGACAGCTGCACTATTGCCGTTTGAGACGGCAGTCCGCTTGAGCGGAATGGGGTATTACAAGATCCAGCTCTGGAGCTATGGTTGCTCGAGTCGTGCTCTCTACAAGTTTCAAGAGCATGATCCAAAGGCTCTGTTACCAATTGATACCAAATTGATGGATCCTCTTCCCATTTGGTCAGGAATTGGAGGAGAACAATCACACTTAGCCAAGAAAATTGAATAAATTATAAAGAAACAAAGAACTAAATTAGGAAAGAACTAGAGTTTTTATTCAAACCATATGTACCCACACACACACATAGGACATTGTGTATCAAGTTAGAGCAGTTCTTACTTTCCTCCAGAGCATCATACTATATGTAATGATTTATAGGATACATACTGTTATTTTTACAGAAGTATCTAGAAATGGATATGAATTACTATATGTGTCATCGTTCGTGGATGTACAACTGTCATTCTGATGACATGTGTGATGTGCATGATGAATTCATTGAGAGTATACAGCAGTTCCTGCAGTTCGCCAAGGCGTTCCCTCAGTACATGGACGGTACCAAAATTAAGTATCCATGTGTGACATGTCGCAACTTAAAATATCATCCAGAAGTGGAAGTCATATATCATTTGTACTCGAAGGGCTTCACGTCGAATTACTATCAGTAGACCGCGCACGGATAACTTGTGTCTCTAGCATCAGAGTCGGAGCCTTATGTGGAGCCGTATATAGATGTCCACGACCATGCTGCTTACGACGACGGGTGGGTGAACATGGTTTTTGATGCGACGGGACCTAGTTTCAATCTGGACAATTATGATGCAGCTGAGGAGGCACCGAATGCCGATGCTGCAAAGTTTATGGAGTTGCTGGAGAATGCAAGAACTCTATTATATCCTGGTTGTGAGGATCATTCACTGTTGGAGATGGTTATAAGATTATTGAACATCAAGTCCAATTTTAATATGTCGCAAGAATGCTATAATCGACTGATCGATTTGATTATAGAGATCTTGCCAGAGGGTGCAAAGTTACCTAAAGACTTCTATCGATCTAACAGGATGGTGAGATCGCTCTAGATAGGATACGAGAAAATTAATGTATGTCGCAACGGGTGCATGTTGTACTACAAAGACGACAAGGATGAAAATGCGTACAGATTCTGTGGTGCTGATCACTATAAGGCCATAGGTAGAGAAAAGTCTGTCGGTGCAAGGAAGCCTAACGATTCGATGCACTACTTGTCTTTGACGCTGCGGTTGCAGTGGTTGTTTATGGTTAAGAAAACTACAGAAAATATGAGTTAGCACAGGCAAAAATAGATCGAAGGAGTATTGGAACATCCATCCGATGGAGAAGCATGGAAGCACTTTGATTAAGAGTATCCAAATTTTGCTTCGGATCTGCGTAATATCAGATGGGGCTCTCCTCTGACGGTTTTACCCTATTCGGACTTTCGGGCTCCCAGTATTCATGTTGGCATGTGATCGTCACTCCGTACAATCTATAAAGAACAAACGGTGGATTCAGGGTCTAAAGTTTCCAGATGGGTACGTGTCGAACTTGAGAAGATGCGTCGACCTCAAGGAGAAAAAACTGGCGGGTATGAAGAGCCACGATTGTCACGTATTCATGGATAGGTTATTTCTGATTGTATTTCAGAAATTCTTACCGCAGGTCATTTGGGATCCATTGACAGAGCTCAGCATATTCTTCAGAGATCTTTGTTCTACTAAGTTGTTCGTCGATCGTCTAGAAAAGCAAGAGAATGACATTGCGGTAATACTATGTAAGCTCGAGAAGGTGTTTCCTCTGGATTCTTCGACTCTATGGAGCATTTGCCAATTTATCTTTCCTATGAGGCACGTATTGGTGGTCCTGTCGGTTATCGGTGGATGTACCCCTTCGAACAGCATCTGAATCACCTAAAGAGAAAGGTGAAAAATAAGGCACGGGTTGAGGGCTATATTTGTGAAGCTTATGTTCTCGAGGAGATTACAAACTTTTGCTCGACGTATTTCAAAACTCATATTGCTACTAATAGAACGAAAGCTCCAAGAAACGACGACGGATATCAGGAATCTAATGATGCAATACTCAAAGTATTTAATGTATCCAAAAAGCCTTCAGGGAAAATGAAGAAGAGATATTGAAAGACGACGAGCTAAGGGCTGCTCAGTTGTATATATTTCTCAATTGCGACAAGAATGAAGTAGAGAAGCTAGAGGGATAAGTAATTAATACGTCCACGTTTATATTATCTCAATATAAGAGTATAAGCTACTATTATGCTACTAATCAACAATTTTTTTTAGTACATATAATGATGAGTTGAGGTCGGTTAGACCCTACATAATAGACGAAGAAGTAGAATAAGAAATAAGATGCCATTTTCCTTCTTGGTTGAGCGCATATGTAAGGTGCTTGGTAATTACTTTTTATTTCTGCACTTGCAAAATAAATAACTTACTATCGCTACTTTGATATTTAGGTCGATCGTCTAATAACATCTGAAACTGAATCTATTAGAACTCTAGCCAAGGGACCAATTACTGCCGTTAAAATATGGCCAAGTTTTTGTGTGAATGGGTTTAGGTTCAAGTCAACAAATGCTCCTATCAGAGACAGCTTTCTGGATCTTGATTCCAAGAAAAATAGTTGTTTGTGTATCAAATCTTCGAACTACAAAGACGTCGATCCAGGCAATAATTTCTTTGACATCTTACGAGAGATTGTGGAGTTAAAATATAATTATGGCATAGAACCTGCTAATATCATGCTATTCAAGTATGAATAGTTCGATCCGATTCAAGATCAAGGTTGGAAAATTGACAAGCATGGCCTTGTGGATATAAACTACAAGCGTAGATATCAAGGCTACGAACCATTTATCCTATCAAGTCAGGCTCAGCTCGTGTACTTCATAACTTATCCTTGACGGGGAACAGTGAGGTCGGATTGTTGGGCAATATACAAGACTAAAGCTAGAAATATCTTTGATATTAATGAAATAGCTTATCAGGAGGATGAGCTACCTCTTATAACAAATATTGTAGATGTAGAATCAACGAAAGTTACTCATTACACGAGTATTAATGTAGAAGATATAGAATTATCCGAAGTGGAAGACGAAGATGAAGACGAAGTAGATAAAAGTGAAGACGAGGAGGGGGAAGAGGAAGAGGAGGACGAGGAAGGCGAACAAGATAAATTTTCTACAGATGATTGAAAATAAAATATTTTTCCTGTAGAATGTAACTATATTTTGACAGTAGAATGTACTATTTTAACGAATATATGTATTATATTTTGACTGTAGAATGTACTATCCATTTAGAATTGTGACACCACTGGTTATTTATTGCACAATTCTATGAATGTTGTGAGGTATGTATAATATTTTGACTATAGAATGTACTATCTATTTGTGTATTTCTTTATTCATTATATATTGTTATCAGGTATAACAAGATGACACGGAGGGTTCGGCAGGTCCCGAGGTAGACAGAGTGCTCCTCCGGTAATGCCTACTATTGGTTCTGGATCATCGTCGCCCAGTACTCCAGTACATCGATTAGTCACATCTTCGACTGCGACGACGTTACGTGGCATCACTCCTGAGACGAGTAGTTTCAGGCGTAATAGTAATCCCTCGTCCAGCGCTCCTCCTACATATGGAACCATAGAGATAGATGAGCATGTAGAGGAGGTCGTGCCGACGTTGTCCCAGCATCAACAAGATCCTCCATGCGCACCTTCGGAGGAGATGAGGATAGAGATTTGGGCCGATGGTACAAAGTAAGTCAATTAGATATTTTAGCATCATATATATCGTGTATTTCTTTATTCATCATATATTGAATTTTTTGATCTAAATAATTATCTTTGTATAGATATCGTCCATCGTCGGTTCAGAGACGCCTGGGCCTATTTCTGAGGAACAACTTTGGTAGCCCTTGGATCAACTACTCTAAAACTCCGTAGGAGAGGAAGGCGTTCTGGTTTGTGCACTTCAAGGTAAAAATATATTATATAAATCCTCTAATTTATGTATATTATATAACTTATCCGTGATGTTCACTTACTAAATTATTTATTGTAGCAAACGTATTTCTATCCTCCACACTGGACCGAGTTGATCTAGCGGATATTTTCTGCCGTTACCGCCAAGCTTATCCGTGATGCTCTGGATGACCAGAAGTCTCGTGATCGTGCTGGAAAACTGATCCAAGGTTGGATCACGCTTGAGCAGTGGACAACGATGAGGGCTAGATTCGATGATCAGAGCTACAAGAAAAGGTCTGAGAAGGCCAAGGCGGCTAGGCAGAATGCTGCAAAGTGGTATGGTGGCTCGATTCTGATGACAAAATATTTCTGTCATTTGGTATATTTTTTATTTAAGATATATTATTTTAATATAAGTACGATAAAATGGTAGTTGGAAAAAATATTTAATTTTAGTATTAAATAATATATTTTTAATAGGTACAGAGGGGTGAGGATGCAAACATGGTGACCGTCTTCTTGGCCACCCATCGCAAGGACGAAAATCTTATTGATGAGAGGACCTCACAGACCTATGTAAGTATTACTTTACTTTGTGTTCATTTTAATATAACTTAGGCAATTATCGAGTATCCAAACTTTTCTAGGCCGAGTATCTTAGGCTGCGTGAGCGGGCGACTACTAGTAAACCTATAGCTGGAGAGGCTGGTACTTCCTCGCAGCCCGCTCCAGCTCCGTCGGTGGATGACCTGTGGGTGACTGTCTCTGGTGGTCTCTAGAGGTGTACGTACTACGGTACAGGATCCTATAGCACCCTAGTTGTGACGCAGTCATCTAGGGCCTCCCCGACAAGTGCGCATTCCCCACAGCCCTCGCAGTCGTTGGCCAGAGTATAGGAGGCCGTTGACCGTCAGATTGTGTCTCTCCGTGATGAGTTATTACGAAGGATGGAGGAGCAGCCCCGGTCCCAGCCGTAGGCGGATGATCCGACGCTCATCGCACGATTCGATATGCTCGACCGTAGCATCACGGAGCTCCAGGATTTGACAAATGATCTTAGAGCCTCGACAGAGCGTAATATGACGGAGCTGCAGGCATCATAGTTATCCATGGGCGAGAGGCTGAAGATGATGCAAGATTCAATAGTTCATAGCAGTACGAGGCTGTTATCTATCATGGATTCTTACAACCAGCGACTCGCAGAGTTAGAGCGGATACGTCCTCCTGATGCGCCTACATCGACACAGACTCCACCAACGTTACTGCCTTCTCCATCGACATCGGTGTCAATTTCACGGGAGCAGTATGATCTGTTCTTATCCTTCATGCGTGCCGGTGGTCATCCTCTTGCAGATCCGCAGTAGTATAGATATTTGCTGAATATTTGTATTCTTTGTATTCTTTACGACGATATTTGCTGTATTCTTTATGACGATATTTGCTGGATATTTTATTTTCTTTAAATTTTATTATACTATTCATATTAAATATATTTTAATTTACCGGTATTGAGTGTCCAACCCAAGGGGGTCGGGAAACCTAGAAAATTCAACGGAGGGTTGCTCCGGATCTATTTGTACAGATTATGAATTAATAAATTATAGGAATAATAGTTTAGAAACAATTCAGTATTCATTTTTTTATTTTTTCACTGTACAATTAGCGATATTTTTAGCGACGTTTAGCAACGTGTAGCGACGTTAATACACATCGCTAATTACGTCGCTAAGTTGTGATGTTACTACACGTCGCTAAAAATTTTGCTGTACGTCGTAACTTGCTGATATGGCAGTATTGCCAGGTCATTAAAGACGTCGTTGTAACATCGCTATATAAGTCGCTAATTAGCGACATTAAGCGACAGATGAGCACGTCACTAATCTAGCGACATATTTACGTCGCTAAAAAATGTCGGTATAGCAATGTTTAGCGACGTTTTTTCTTTTAGCGACTAGCTGAAAGGCGACTTATGTAAAACTTTGCTAATTACGTCGCTAAAAGTAATTAGCGACGTTTATTGGTCATTTAGCGACATTTTTTACGTCGCTAATTTGACTTTTTTTGGTAGTGATCCAGTATTTTTATTTTCTTGAAAAGACTCATTCAACCCCTGGACTAGGAACTCAATGTTCAAATTTAACTCAACGTTCAAATTTATGAATGATGGAGGACCAAACTCGGCCTGAACTCGGTCCCCCTACTAGACTATAAAAAGCTAAGAGTTTCATTCATTTTCAATCAATCCATTCACTTTTATAATCTCTATTCTGGAGCTACAGACATTCCTATTTCCAAGAAAACTCGTTTAGCCTTCTGGTGTCAATTGTGATGTCAGTTAGAAGTCTATTCGAGTTGTAAAGCTCGAGTTTAAATTTTATTGAAGTCAGCAAGCTCTTCGGATCAAAAGCTTTTTGTTGTAAGAAGTCGCGAATCTTTCGGATCAAAGCTCGTGTTGTAAGAAGCTGGAGTGGCCTTCGGATCAAAATCGTGTGTGTACCATATTTCATAAATAGTAGATAAACACTGAGTAAGAGTTCTCTGGACTGGATTAATCCTCCATGAGAGAAACTGGTATAAAATCTCGGTGTCAGCGTATTATGATTTCTTACTCAGCATTATCTTTTTTATATTTGCTATATTCAATATCTGCTATCATTAATTTATTAGTTGGTTTCAACCTTCAATTTTTAGTTGGTAAATATTATCATAAACTCTATTCACCCCCTCAAGAGTTGCCTTAACGTCCATCAGTTTGATCTCCACCAACGCCTAGATCTCTAGCCGAATTGCTCTAAGCTTCTCTTTCTTTCTTTGTGTTTGCCTTAAGGTAAATATTATCACAAACTCTATTCACCCTGAGCTCATGCGAAGGTCTCCACCTCCATAGAATCCTCAATATAATCCTCTGGTGACCCTCTCTCTCTGAAGCCGCTGACTGCTCTTCTCTAGGTGAGTCACTCACTTCTCTTTCTTTCTTTAAATTTTCTCTCTTAAAACTCAGAGAAATAGCTAAAGTATTGAATTAAAGGCTATGGAAATAATTGGAAAATGTGAGAATTGGTTTGGGCTAGCTTATAGTTGGATTAATCGAAAAAATTCAGAGTAAGTAATTAAATCTTTTAGCCCTCATGGTTTTTATAAAATTCTATTAATTACTTTGTGTTTAGGAGAATTAATATTAGGCCTCCATAGTAAAAGAATTATGAATAGATTAAGAGGAATATTATGATTTAAATAGGTTCCACTGGCGCTTAGTATATTCTAAATGATTTATTATAAATGGACTTATAATGTAAAAATAATCAATAAATAAAAATAGGAGTTTTGCCTAATTCTAATAATAAAGTGTTTGGCCAAGAAGACTCAAGGGATTGTTCTTATGGATTTTATAACCCAAAATAGGTATTCTAAGAAAATATATATAGGATGATATTGAAATCTGGTATTTTAATAGGTTTGGAAATAGTCACAACTTCAACAAATGGGACAAGAGGCAAATAATCCTTGCACTCAATACATTATAAATGATGCATTTAGTTTCTTATCTAGTTCTGAGTCATATTAAGACACGATCCAGACATGAAGAAATACTTGACTCTGTATTATTTATCTTGACTCTGCATCAAATGATATCAAATTATGAATCTTATTGATATTGATTTCTGATTCATTGAAGATGGAAAATGTCAAGTAGATATGTGGTCAAACCATAAGAGTATGAAATCATAGCCTGACATACATTGCGCGTATGTTCAAGCCGGACAAATCCAAACCTTAGTCGGCCACATATCGAAAAAGATATTTTAATATACGTAGATGCTAGGATATCTTGTACATATTTATAGCTTATTTCTTATTATTTCTAGTATTGTGGGTTTTATTTAATTACAACATTCAATGTTGTATTATCTGGTACATTTACTACATTTTTATTAATTATTTAGTATTGTGTGATATTTTTTTATGGATGTACTTTATTCCAATCTTGACTGGATAGTTGACTATTAGATGATGACATGGAGATGACATTGGATCGGATGATAAAATTTGGAGAACCTAGAAGATTATAATAGATTATTTAATGGATTGATGTATATTTGTGGTTATTAACTGAATTTTTCTCTAGAGATCTCGCATGTATGAAGTACTGAAAATGATAGTGGACTGTAATTATCGTGTGTGTATGTGTAACTGGGTATTAATCTTACTAGAAGTTCACTGTAATGGAGAAAATTGATAATTGTGAGCATTTGGTGACTATTGTGGTCTAGACATTATACTATCATCCATGTTGTAGTGTAGGCTGGATGCGCTCATATACTTATATTCGATCAACTAGGCACGGGCTGTAACATCTCCCTATTGAAACAAAACAATATAGTTATAAAGTTTTAGGCTCAATTTGTAGGAAGGGTGAAAAAGTGGAAGAAAGGAAAAATAGTAGAAATATACGGTCGGGTATAGTAGGCAAAATTACTGCAAGCCAAAGAGACATGGTCGGAATTATCAAAACAAAAAACAAATGCAACATAGAACCTCTATGCGGTCGAGTAAGATATGTGGCATGTAGCATAGACCTCCTATGCGGCTCAAGTCAGCCATGCAGCCGAGTAAGCCATGCGACATGATGGGTCATGCGGCTTGGCCACCTATGCCGAAGGGTTATTCATGCGGCCGGATTGACCATGCGACTGGGCTACCCATACGGCAGTGAGAAGTTGGCGCATAGATAAATCCATGTGTCCAACCGTGCATATGTGTCTCTGTGTTCAAGAATTCTACTTCGTCTTCTCTGGCGAGCTTAGCATTAATCGATAACTGAACGTCGTCGAGAAGCAGGGAGAGGGCAGTCTCGACATAGCAGCCCTACCCGTTGGCCTTGGCCTTGCCCTTGCCCTTGGGGGCCTTCTTGGCAACAGCAGAGGAGAAGGATGCTTTGGGAGCCATGATAGCAAAGTGAAAGAAGAAATACTTGAGGGTTTGTAAAGAACCTCTCTCTCTCCTCCACCCCCTTTATATAGGCTCACATATTCGGCTATGGATAATAATGGTGGCTGTTCGAATCCTGATCTGCCTCGATCCACGTAACAGCAAAAAATGATGGCTCGTTAGCTTGGACACTTTATCTTCAGACAGTGCAGAATCCCAATAGATCCACTCAGAGACCAAAGGAAATTCTTATTTAATGATCGAACAACCTGTCAGAGACAATTATGCGACAACATGGCTATGTGGCATGTCACCCCTCTGCGGCCAAAAGTGCTCGCCCATGCTTCTTTTTTAAAGTATTCCAAAATTTATATTTTAGAAACTTTGAAGGAGGTCTTGTAAGCATAAAAATTTATGCAGGCCACATAAAGGTCATGTCGCCCCATCAAAAATAAAACCAAGCCGCAGAGAATCCATATGCAGCCTGAAACAACCAAGTCGCATTGAAACTACAAGCGGCATGATCAACCAAAGATATAGAAGCTGCATAGTATACTCTATGCGGCATAAACAACCACAGACCAGGGAGGCTGAATAAAACCCCCCTGACATAGCATTTGATGACTGTCAGACTCTGACATATCACTCGTCATACTGAGACGCTTCAAGATTCGAGACGACTGCTCAGAAAAAAGATAGAAAGTCATATTACATATTGATGGCCTTGACAGACGAGCCATACCACGTGACCATCCCTATGCAACTACATGCCCATGCGGCCTCGTCATCATGCGGCCAGAGTATCCATCCGACCAAGGCCAAATAATAGCTTGCAAGCTGCTATATGCCCATGCGACCTCATCAGCATGCGGCTAGAGTATCCATCCAACCAAGACCAAATGAAAGCACACATACGACTTTGACTCTATGTGTCCTCGTCCTCATAAAGCCAAAATGTCCTTCATACCAAGGACGAACGAGAGCACATATACGGCCAAGACAACTATGCGGCCAAGAAGTTATGCGGCCTTCAAACTTGCAAGATCTTTTTTGTCACAACCGAAGAGATCCTCACGCAATTAGTGCAGACCACGTGTCCATGCTGACCAGGTCATACATGTAATGGGTCAATAACGACCACACCCCCATCATCAAGATTGTATCAACCACATATCCCTACCAAGGCTACATGACAGTACGCTCATAGTTTGTGGTCCAGTTATAACTGTATTCTGTTGAAGGAGCCCCCATGGGGCCACTAAATAGAGGCATATGCGACATATATAGCCCGTCAACCTAATGGCTATAAATAGCAAGGTAGTTTATCTCACAGGGAGGCGAGCAACAGACACGGCAGAGAGAACAGAAAAAAGCTTTCTCACTCCCATATTGGACCGTCAACGGAGCAAAAGAGTCACTACATCACTCGATCTCCATCATCATGCCCCAAAATCAAAAATTATACTTAGATTGTCTGTCTAGGAGCTTTTTGTACTACGCCCCTATATGCTCCATTGGAGTATATGGTCTCCACTACGAAGGGTCCCTCCTACTTGGCTTAAAACTTTCTTGTCGACCTGTGGGTCATGACCATCGGTCTTCTCACTGTTAAGACGAGGTCGTCGATCTGAAATATTATTTCCTTCACTTTTTTTTGAAGGCTCCAAAAAGTCGTGCTTGATATAGCTCAATATGATGTTGAGACAAGTGGAGTCTTTCATCAAGTGCCTCTAACTCTTTCGACATCGACGATGGTTGTCTTCGACGGTTAACTGGTTGGAGAGAGCTACCCAGAGAGAAGAAAGCACTTCTTCGCTTCCTTAAGACTAATGAGAATAGTGTGCAGCCAGTTGAGTTTTGGACCGTTGTATGGCAGGCCTATAAACATTCACCAAGCTTCTCGTTCCAGACGTGCTTGTTGGACGAAACAAACTTTTTAAGTAGCTTAATTATCGTTTTGTTGAACGCTTCTGCCAATCCGTTTGCTATTGCATTGTAGGCAGTTGAAGCTATATTTTGGATTCAATTTTTATCGCAAAATCGAAAGAAAGTGTGACTCACAAAATGGGACCATTGTCATGAATGATGCTGTGAGGCAAGCCGAAGCGATAGATGACGTGATGTTTTATGAAACTAATCATGTTGGATGTTTTTACTTCTGCGAGTGGAACAATTTTCGTCCATTTGGAGAAGTAATATGTGATAGCCAGGATGAAGCGGTGCCCCTTAGACGAAGGTGGACTGATCATTCCGATGATGTCCATACCCCAAGCTTCAAATGCCCAGGATGCCACGATCAGGTATAAAAACTCTTGAGGGTTAGTAGATGAAGTCGGCATGGATTGGACACATCTTGCACTTCCATGCATAGTCTATACAATCTGCTACCATAATTGGCCAGTAGTAGCCCATATGTCGGAGACGACCCTGTAGCTTAGGATCGGGTTGGTGTGTACCAAAAACACCGTCGTGAGCTTCACAGAGTGCTTATTTAGCTTTTGCGTCCTATAGGCATCGTAGCAGGAGCCTGTCGTATGAACGACGGTACAGCAGCTTAGTGGTTGTGTCATAGTAGAACTAGAGGGAGCATCTTCTGATGAGAGTGGCCTCATTTGGTTCATCTGGAAGGATTTCGTAGAAGACATAGTCTATAAACGGGAGCCTCCAATCTTTGATATTGACGTATGTTTCCATAGAGTGGCTTAGACACAACCATAAGTTATTCTTCGAGCAGACTAGTTCTTACCCGACCACTGTGACCAATTGATGGGTCTTAATCGGGACTGCCAAGGAAGCTGCGAGACCGACGAGAGCGTCACCCTCGATATTTTGTAGCTGTGATAGATGTTCTATAAAGAACCCTGTAAAAGTGGAAATTATGTCAATTGTCGCTTGATGGTAGGGGAGTAAGGCCTCATGCAGGACTTCATACTCGCCATGGACCTGACTGACTATCAATTTGGAATCACCATAGGCTTCTTGATAATCTACTTCCAACTGTTTAGCCAGCTGGAGCCCAATAATAAGGGCGTTGTATTCTGCCACATTATTGAAACATGGCTCTGTGAGTGAGTAAGCACGATTGATGACATAGTCATTAGGAGAAATAAATACTACCCCCACTCCAGCGATGGTATTGCCTTTGGGCCTTGTTCTTGAAGCACCGTCAAAGAACATTCACCATACGGCCTCTCTTGTCGTCGTGTTAGATTCCAAAACTTCGTCTAAAATCTCGTCGTAAAGCTTAGAGGTTTCTGGCACCTGATGAGCTACCAGAAAGTCAGTCAATGCTTAGTCCTTGATCGCCTTCTGGGTGACAAATACCATATCATAGGGTGACAGTAGTATTTCTCAGGTGGCTAGACGAGATTTAAGTACCCCAGGCTTAGTCATGAGGACTCTGAGGGGGTTAACCTGTGAAATTACGTTGATTGTTTGCCCGGTCAAATAATGATGGGTCTTTTAGACAACGAAGAGCAGGGCAAGGTACTCCTTCTCGATAGGCTTGTATCTATATTTTGTATCGATCATCATCCTATTGAGGTAATAGATGGGCTGCTCATGACCTTCGTCACTCTTCTAGGCTAATAAAGCACCGAGAGAGTAATCTATTGCTCGCACATAGTGTAGGAAGGGCTTTTCCATGATCGGAGCCACCAAAACTAGAGACTTTGTGAGGTTGTTCTTGATATCGTCAAAGGCTCATTGACATTCTTCAGTCCAAATAAAGGAGACTCCCTTCTTCATCAGCTTAGTAAATGGTTAACATCGCCCAGAGAGGTTGGATATGAATCACCTGATATAGGCTAAACTTTCTTGCAGACCGCGAAGCTCTCGAAGGTTTTTTGGAGGGTGCATATCAAGGATTACCTTGGTCCTTGCAGGCTTAATGTAAATACCTTTTAAAGTTATGATAAAGCATAAGAATTTATCGCTGGAGACTCCCAGGAAAGACTTGGTTAGGTTCATCTTGAGTTGATATGCTCGTATTAGGTCGAATACGGTCCTCAGATCATGGAGATGGTCTTTCTGGAGACGGCTCTTAACAGCAATGTCATCAACATAATACTCGACTGTCTTGTGCAGGTATTTGTGAAAGATGATGATAATAGCTCACTGGTATGTCGCACATGTATCCTTCAAACCAAAGGGCACACCACTGTATAACAGTATATTCCTATCGGTGTTCAAAATAATGTAGGCTTCTCGTGATCGAGAAATATCTTCATCTGATTTTAGCCCGAGAATCCATCCATGAAGGGCATACGCTCGAAACCATAAGTATTATCAACCATCACATCCGTGATTGGAAGGGGGACTCATCCTTTGGGCAAGCAGCATTTAAATTGTGAAAGTCTATGCAGACTCGGATTTTATAATTTTTTTATGACTGGAACAATATTAGCTACCTAGTTCAGATGTTGCTCTTCGCAAATGAAGCCACTTGCTATCAATTTATTTACTTCAGACTCAATCGCGTCCATAATGTCTGGGCAAAACCGCCTTTTGCTGTTGCTTGATTGGCTTAGCGTCCAACAGAATATTGAGCCCATCCATCATGATTTGAGGATCTAAGCCCAGCATATCTTCATAGCTCCATACAAAAATGTCGATATATTCCCTTATCAGCAGGACAAGGGATTCACGCTCTTCTGTGGAGTGATTTTTGCTGATAAAGATGGGTTTAGGAGTAGAGTGATCGCCTAGATCAACTTGTACCACCTCATATTCAGTGAGAGGTTCTCGCAGCTCAAACCATAATTCCTATTATGCTTTAAGTTTTTGAGCCCATGGTTCTATTTTAAAGAGCTTGATCTGGTGTTCGTCATCCTCTTCTGGGTCAGTTGACGCCATATTGATAGACAACGTTCGTCTGAGCATATCTCCAATGCTAGTGTCAGAGTCCCAAGCAGATGATTGCGAAGAGTGAGATTGCAATTCGTCCTCTTCCTCTGAATCTTAAGAAGTTGTAAGAGATGTAAGGTACCCTAAACTATGATCGGTTCATTATTATTACTTCTCGGGCTTGCCCTTGGGAGAAAAGTGATGCAATGGCAAATATCACCCCGTTCCATAGTTCAGGCCTTGGTCACTTTTCAAGTCATATCCCATCTTCTGGAGGATGCGCTTGGTTTGGGTACTTTAACGGTGAAGTTGCATTTTGCCGCTTTTCGGTTCTGGTTCTTCTGAAATGAAGTCCCGATGACCTTTGCTTTTTTCGAAGATAATGGGTGTGTCGCCTCTTTTATTTGCTGGGATTATGAAGCATGGATCATGGCTAGGGAGGATTTGTTCTACTGTGTGAACCGTAGTTACCTATGTGTGCACGTGTAGACCCAAACCATATTCTAACGAATATATGGCATTTTAGTATGCAATAATAGAGTAACTCAATGATATCCCTTTATTGAGAAACACTACCAGAATAATTAAAATTAGCGACGCCTGAAAATGCCGCTAAATGGGCTAAAATGTTGCTAAAATAAATTAGCGACGTACATAGCGACATTTTAAGGAAGTCACAGTTAAGCTAGCTGCTAACAGGAAATACATCGCAAAACGTCGCTATAGCGATATTTTCTACTGACGTACTTGCGTCGTTAATATTTTTCTTAGCATATTTAATGACTCAACGCCGATAATTTAGTGACGTATTTTGTATCACTAAACGTCGCTAAATTAGCGACGTATTCAGCGACGTATTCAGTAACGTATTTAGCGATGTAATCAACGACGTATAATAACTTCGCTAAACATAGTTAAACGTCGCTAAATTCTCAGTGAAAATTAAAAAAAATGTTAAAAATTATCAATCTTCCTGCAGTTTATGAATTTTTAATTATAAATAGACCCGAAGCAACCCTCTGTTGAATTCTCTGGGTTTATCAACCCCTTCAGTGGAACATTCAATACCGATAAATTAATATACATTTAATATGAATAAAAAGTATGACAGTCACACAATACACACAAATATTATAGACAGACCCGGAGCAACCCTCCATTGAATTTTTTGCATACAAAATAACAAAAAAAGTATATAAAATATCACAGTCACATAATACACACAAAATAAAAGTATCACAGTCACACAAAATGCATAATATAAAAGTATCACAGTCACATAATAACCACAATAAAAGTATATAAAATATCACAGTTTCAATCTCGAAGATATCCAATACGCTGGGGCACATACCAGTCCCTCAAATACTTCACATAAACAGCGTCTTTGTGATCAATCTCCGCTATAGGTGCTGTGTGACTGGAACTCCCCCTCTGAGCTGGTGCCTGCCCAACAGTAGGAGGCACAACTTTCTCCTTAACAACCGCTTCCAATTTAATAGCAGGTGGTATCTCTTCCTCCTTAACATTCACTTCCTTCTTAACCGTAGGAGGCATCACTTCCTCCTTAACCGTATGAGGTATCTCTCTCAAGCGACGTGCACGTGCTTGGGTCATGGGTGCCATATGGTAAGATAGATGAAAACAAAAAAAATAATTGATAACAGATATAAATATATTGTCTAATATTAAATATTGTGTAAATTTTAGCGACGTGAATGACCCTTCCATCTAAGGAGGTTCCAAAGTTGAGTATAGTTAGTTTCAGCAGCATCATGTTCTATACTGTGATATTCTACGTTCTTTATGGCACATATAAAGAATCAGTTATTACTATTATATATTATAAAGTTTTCCATTGTTTGATACTTAACTCTTCATGAACTTATAACCTTTCGTTTCAATACCATTTAGCATATTCTTATTTGATTGCTTGGGCCAATCTTATGTTAACTCTCTATTAGAACTAGTACTCAATTATACATGAAAGTAGAGTCCTGTGTTCAGGTTATTTTGGTTATGCGGATCCTTAATATCTTTTGGTAAGGTGAGTGTAGAGTCTTGTGTTTAGGTTGTTGTATGATCGTGGGGGTAACATTAGATATGCAGTACTTGGTAGTAGCCAGGTTCATGTGTGCAAGAAGTGCACATTAGTGCATTATGCTCAGGATACAAGAGTGTAGGAGTATCCAGTGTGTTTGTGTGTATGTTTGCAAGTGCTGTGAGTGTATGCAAGTGAGGGGTGAGACTGTGACAGGGGTAAGGTTGATTAGTTATTGTTGTTGTGCTTGTTGTGGCAATGTGACAGTATATGAAGGTGAGGGGTGAGAATTTGAGAATGTGTGTATGTTTTCTAATGGTAGAGTAGAAATAGCTCTCAACTAAGCAAAATGGAAGAAAATTTTTAAAATAATTGACATAAATATCAACTCATTGTAGTACTTCCAAACTTTAAGGCGATAGTATATAAATTTATAAAAAAAATAAAGGGCCTTCTACGATAACTGGAGTTGTATATCATCTAGAGCCGCGTCGTAGTATCGCAGATAGGTCTACCCTGACCTGGTTACCCCAGTTAAGGCTTCATTAGTCGATGGAGAGACCGTATGACAGGACTTGGCCTTCTTTTCTTTAGTTTTGGCAGCGGGAGGTGCTGCTTGTTGTATCAGATCCGGGATGAAGTCTGGGTGAACCCACATGACTTTGTCTCATGGAGTGGTGAGTGGTACCAGCCCGACTGCTCGAGCTGGAGGGAGGTTAACAACCTCTATTGTTGTCTTAGGTATCAAGACAACTCGATCTTGGGCTTTTATCGCTACAAAGTTATCAAATTGGAAGGGAGACCATGTTGGCAGTGACTGTCTTGTCCTCAAACTATAGAGTAAGATATTTGGAGTCTAGCAGCCGTTGGATATGCCTCTTCAACACGTACAGTCTCGTGTTGGATGATGGATGTATCGGTGGTAATGGTAGTATTTAGGGTCATCCACCTTATCTGCCTGTTCCGATTGTTTGATGTCGGGTAGCTGTAGTTTGTTACCTTTCATCAGTACATGAAAAATCTTAAGGACATCATCATCATCGAAGAAATAAGTTTTCTTCGGCTTGGACACTTCCGTCAGCCTTTTGACGATCATGGCCGGGATTTTAGATACTTGAAAGTGAGAGCTTGCTTTCCTTTATTGTCACGGCCATTGGTGTTGACGTTATTGTTAAAGTGACGGTTTCCTCTTTCATCGTCGATAGGGAGCTAAAGTCCTAACAGACGGGCGTCTTTTGTATTTTTCTCTACGGCGGTTGCGCTTATGATGAATGTTGTCCAATCCTGAAGTGGGAATAAAGTTATCCACAGCTTTACTGCAGTCTTTTTGCAAGTGTCCATCAAATGATTATCATGGATGCCCAGGGACACTTTCATTGCCACCTGCCTGAACCGTTCAATGTATTCTTGAACAAGTTCCTTTTCTCTTTGAACTTTGCCCATGGGGGAGCTCATAGTCATCTTTATTCTACCATCATAGAATTACGCGATGTAGAGGCGTCAAAGTTCTAATGATGAAATATAGTTGTCCGGGAGACTACAAAACCAGTCGTAGGCTACTCCAGTCAGATTTTCGAAGAAGATTTTGGTAAGGAGGGCGTCGTCACGCGGTAGATGTCCCGTCATTGAATCAAAATAATTCATAAACTGACAAGGCGATATCTTCCCGTCGAACGGGATCATTGAGTGCGTATTTTACTTAGGAGGGTACACCACATTTTTCCACTCGGGAGGATAAGATTGTCATATTCTGAGTTTCTAAAGCGCATCTCGGTTGCTCATCAGATCAAAGTGAGCTCGCAGTTCCCTAACTTCCCTGATTATGTCTTGAGCGTCATCGTATTGTAGGGGAGTGGATGACCGCAGCAAGGTATAAATGGCTTCGATGGTAGGAGCGAGAGCGATCGTACTTAACTCTCCATTGTTTCCTGGTTCTGGGCTAGCTTGCTCCGAGATTCTTTGTGGTTATGGGATTATACTTGCCTGGAGGTCCAGTACGTTTTTGTCAGAGTTTGCATTATGGCACTCATGGCTTAAATAATGGCTTCCAGTGCCTCAATACGCTATTGATCACTGGAGGTTTGATCATCTCGTGCCATGTATGCGGGCATTATACGGGAAGAGATGGATGGAACTATGGAAGCTTCACTTTATGGCACCTGAGTCTCATTGTCCTTAAGGAAGGTGAGCATTATCGCACCGTCTTTGGAACCCGGAGGATTGCTACCCCCAGCCTTGACTGCTACATTATTCTGGTAGGCTGGGCTTCCCCAAGGTAGGTTATTGTCTGTTTCTTGAGATTCACTATCTTCCTGGAATGAGGCATTGGTGTGGACCACCAGAGGATTGCTACCCCCAGCTTTTATCTTTGAGGTGCCCTTGTGTCGATTCCTCGATCCCCTAGCCAAGGCCGGCAGGTTGGACGAACTCTTCTTGATTTTTTTCATAGGAGATCTCCATATTGAGCAATATGAGGCGAAGGGCAGTTCCTCCTACTCTTCGTGCATTTGTTTTTCGAGGATCTATCGTACTGATACAGTTACTTGCAGTCTTTGGAAAACCGACTGTCTAGTTGAAGGAATCATTATTTTAGTACATCAACAGTTGATGATGACGCTGGCACAAGTATGTCTATGAGGAGATACTTTATGTGCAGGAGTCGCATCTATTATCTTGTGCTGGTGACTAATCATGTTGCACAAATCAGACGATGGAAGCTTCACTTCCACATCCATTTCGTTCACTCGGCCAAACCTTGCTCATGGGTGTGATCGTGAACGTTTTGCTCCCTGACCCAGTTCTTGCCAG
This sequence comes from Iris macrosiphon, assembly GCA_036927795.1. Taxonomy (NCBI): domain Eukaryota; kingdom Viridiplantae; phylum Streptophyta; class Magnoliopsida; order Asparagales; family Iridaceae; genus Iris; species Iris macrosiphon. Next base: position 46,270,848 of record JAYESA010000003.1, read on the forward strand.
AGACTGCACCTGGATCATTTATGGAAGACTTATTGTGCGATGGACCCACTTTATGCATACAACTAAGCTGGGAACATATGTCTGTCAGCTTTGTTTTTGCTCCCTAACTTAGTTCTTGCGCAAAAATTGCACCCAGGTCATTAGTGAAAGACTTAATGTGAGACGGACCTACGTTATGCGTGGAGACAAGCTTGGAGCATGGGTCTATCATCACAGTGTTTGCTCCCTGACTTGGTTCAAGAGCATATGCGGCGCCTAAGTAATTTTGGGAAGACTTGAAGGGTTGACCCACATTTGGCGCATGAGTGCATGGGTCAACCCCGATACAACTTTCCATCAGCAACGTGCATGACAATCAATGGTGCATATTTTTGGTGGACTGTCTGCGTAGCCCCTCAACCACGCATAGCTTGAGTTGGTTTAGAGATCTTCGAACCAGTATTTACAGGCACATAGTATAGAGAATCCATTTTGGTGCCATATGAGACCCTGCCGAAGATAGTCTTTCTGTAGTGTCTCAAATCCAGATCCGACCGGGATGCACACTATATAATTGGGCTTGTGGCTGGTCTATTTGAGTTATAGCTTCGTATTTAGAATCTTCGGGATCCTCTTGCCATGGACAAATTATGATGATTCTTTCCAACTCATGGATAGGCCTCTATTAAAACGAGTCCAATAGTTTTCATGTTTTGTTGCTTGATTTTCTCAATGTCGCTTTGGGATTTTATTTTGGTGTTGTTTTCGATTTGCTTGGTTTTCGCTGTTGGCTTTCTTGCTTGGAGCTTTGGTTTTTGGGGAGTTTGGGAGAAAGGATAGGCAAAAGAATTCTAAACCAGTGCTCGTGCTATTGCAGGTCTGCATAACTGAGGTTTGATCGTGCTAGGCAGGACTCCTTCTTTCAGCACTTTCGTTAATCGGTGAGTGGTTCAGACCCTTCTTTCCTACTTCTTTACGTCCATATCGCTAATGATTCAAATATTCAATCGATGATGCCCGATTGAATGCCTAGGAACTCCTTAGCTACAATGCATGCCAGCCACTAAGAAAGGAACATGAGAATTATAGACTAACTTGTATATTCATGTACACGTTCTAAATACGAGGTCCGAACTAAAGCGACAGTTGTGGTTCGAAAGTATTGGTTGCAGTAGTTGTGGTTCAAAAATAATGGAACTGCATGATAGAATACGGCATCTAAAATATTGGTTACGGCCTGGTGCCTCAAAAGTTTGGACCTACGGGACACCAAAATCGGAACACGGCTTTGAGTTAGAGAAGTTAGCTTGTTCATGGAGATAGCTGCATTCAGGTAGTTATGACGCATTCTAGGCTAGCCTTCTAGCATACATAACTGTTTGATGCAGAGATGGACAGAAAAAAAGAACCTTATTTATATACGCAAATTGTTGCCAACTTTGAATTTTTATTTTGGAGGCATAAATTTTCAATCTATACAAGGTCATAATCTATGGACGACAAGGCTTATCTGGTGGAGCGCACCCTACATTTTGATATATTTTTTTGTAATACAAACCAAGTAGTCGAGAGGTGCATCAAATATAAATTTTATGTAAATTACTCTGAATTATCAATGAAAAGTATGTTTTCTTCCTACACTTTGTGTTCAACTATCTGTAAATGTGTTTTCTAACTTATGTTTCAAATGGATTTCTATCACTGCACATTCTTGCCTTGTACGAGCGCAACTTCAGGCTCGTACGACATCACGCCCAAGCGAGGAAGATCAGTTCTGCAAAGAATCCAAGCAAGGGCGATCGACCCTTGCGGGATCGGGGTATGACATTGTTGGTATCAGAGCACGGCTTCACTTTCTTGGATTTTTAAAAAGATATTCTAGAAGTTTGATGCGCCTCTCGATTGAATGCATTCGTCATCCGCTGCATGAGATGAATCGCCAATACAATGATCCCATAGATAAAAATTATCATTTTTGGAGTGTTGACAAGCTACTCTCTTTTGTAGCAATGGCAAAGTAAAATACTACCACTGCAAGCAGTACTCAGGCTGTCCAGAATGATCTGGCAAGTTCTAGAGAATTTGGAGGGGCGGGTTCAAACGATATGACGAAGAGGCTCATGCATCTAATGGAGGTCCAGCAATAGCAAGCAGCCACTCTACAGGCACAGATTCAGGCACAGTTCACTGCTCAACAAAAGCAAATGGATACCATAATATAATTGATCACATATTTGGTGCCCAGCAACGTCGCAGCCACGGTGACACATATCGCACCACAAGCTGTGGTGGTAGAAGATAAATCTGAGGAGACGCAGTGTAAACCCCCTCACCCAAAATTAAGCCTACTTGGCTTAGATAGCAAAATTAGGGCTAGTTTGAATCCGATTGAAAAAAGGATACGACATTTTAATTTAATTTTCAATATTTATATCACTTAGCACACCTTATCGTTTCTTCGACAATTGGAGCACTACACTAGCCATTGCCTTTCTACCAACTTCACATCCTTGTCCTAGACATGCCCGCCTACTATTCTGACCTTGGTGTAACTTATAATTATGCTCTCTTGTGCTATATTTTAGTCGCATAATAAATATCGCGGACGTTATTTCCTAATTCTAAATAAATTCTAACTTTGTACCCTTGTGCGTTCTAATCGAAATTGGAGACACAATCTTGACAGTTTTGTGCAAACCAAATTTAGGATAATATTCTACACTGAATCCTCTACGTCCATGACACTTGCGTCCACCTAATTTTAGCCCCATGTACTTCTAATTATTTTTCGTACGCCGTGCGCATTAATTTAAATTAATTTATTCCAATTTCCATCCTTGTAAAATTTTCTAATTTTTTGGGCACTTTTTATGCAAAAGCGCATTGAGGTGTCCACACCATTGGACAATACATGAAGAAACTCATTTTTTTTCCATTGCACGATTTTTTTTTAATTTTTTGGTGTATGCAACGCACAAACATCGCCCCATTTAAATCTATCCTTGTATTTTTATTAATGTGAATTGGAGCCTCTAATTATCCCCAGGTAAGACCAAGGCCCACTCCAAGGAGAGTTGACCAAGCCTACATTGTCCTAGGTCAAACCCCCAAACCCAAATTTTATGTGTATATAAACAACTTTTTCCCTTCCTTTCTTTATTTTCCCAAAACACCAAAACCTAAACTAGAATACCTAGCCGACCCCCCTCCTGCTACTGTTCATCATCCCTTCCCTCCCCGTTCGTCCTCGCCGGACTCCGCCGTAGCCACCTCTCCTCCTTTCCTCCTTTCTCCGGTGATCTCCCCCTCGCCACCGTCTCCAACCCTACATCGTCTGCACCACCTCCCCGCGATGACAGAACCCGCTCGCCTGAAGCACAGTCGACCTCGCTATACATTTCGGCTACCCCATCGACAACTCGACCGGATCCTCTCCCCGAGTCCACCCTCCTCTCCTCCGTTCCCCCACCGGAGTCTCCGCCCTCGTCGACTGCTCTCGACCGGATCTTCCTCCTCGCTGGAGCACCGACCCGACTGCACCAAGATCTTGCCGGAGTTCACTGCTGTCCACTGCCCCCGCTGACTACTACTCAATCGACCATACATCCCGCAGAACCTCCCTGAGCTGCCCTCAACCCCGTCGCCTCCTCCCTTTAGTGAGCTACCCCGCCAACAGTCCCCCGTAGCACGACATCTCCTTCGTCGTACAACCTCTTCTCTCTTCGACTGAACGTCCTCCACCGCACCTGCATCTCCTCCACCACGACGCCCAGCCGGAGCATATCTCGACCTGTTCCTACCTCCTATCACGACCGGAATACCACCACCATTGCTATCTACCTCTCTCTGCTCTTTTTCTTCTCCCGGGAACCGCCACGAGCTCCTCAGCCGAGCTTCTCTCCCCGCTGCACGAAAAACCACTACCACTATTGCCATCCCCGGCCTCATGAACCAAACATCTCCTCCGGCCAGACCTCCATAAACCACTACGAACACCTCCTTCTCCGGTTCACCAGCACCACCGGCACCACCTGCATCGACCATACCCTCTCGACTCAAACAGCCTGGATCCCTGCCACGACTGCAGTCCCCCGTCACCCTCACCGAATCTCCCTGTCCGCTCTCCTACGCCCTGTCATAAACTCCTCTCCCTCGCAACACTCGACCCTCGCCGGAGCAGCTTCCCTAGCCGGACTTCGGCAGACACCATCCCCATCATCATGATCATCAACATCACCACCATGGCCATTGTCATCCAATCATCATCATCTTCCATTAATATCATCATCTTCATCTTCACTACAACTCACCATCATCCCATCATCATCGTAATCATCATCATCATCACCTCATTGTTATCTCATCAATGTCGTCATCATTATCATCATCACCATCATCGTCAACCTTACCGTCATACCCGTGCACGTACCCCAAGGTACGAACCTGTTCGTCTTCTCCTTTTTATGTGTGTTCGTGTGTGTGCCAGTAGGGCATTAGTATTAATGTACCACAGTTAGCAGATATCAAACCTTGAGTCGGTAAACCCAACTCGCGTTCGTGCACGTACACATACGATTACGCGGATATCATTCAATCTGGTATATATACATATATCTAGTATATGTATATTTAGTTATTCATTAGCATATTATTAGTTAGTATATATATTTATGTACATATTTAATATATGTATTCAAATAGTTATGCAAATAAATTACTGGTTATATTACTATATAATTATATGGATATATATGTATTGTATAATTAAGTAAATGCTAATTGATAATTATAACTATATATATTTAGACGGTGTGACCCTAGGACACGGTGGACTATCCCATACTTACCTTGACCATGTAGACCCTAAGAACGATGTTAGTTTACTGCCTTGCGTACATTAACGTACTGGCGAGATTCACGATATTTTGACTGTTTGATTGTGTAAAGCACTTGAAGACGTGGCACCCGCGTAATTAGATGCGTAGTTGACTATGTTAGTTGACAGTACCACCCCTAGTGAACCCCCTGAGTCCAGCATAAATATGGTTGTGTATGTGCTAGTGTATTGACTAATGGTTGTATTGTATCATATTATATGTACGTAGGATATTAGATTGTTCTGCGTGACTTCTGGAGCAGGTTATTGGTATATCACAGCTTTCTTGCCAGGCAAGTATACCTTGTCATTGTACTATTATTTATATTCTATATGTTACATGTATATTTATTTTTTGTCTTTAGTTCATATATTTTCACTTCTATATAAAATGTGCGCCCAAGGGAAACTTGGGTGCAATGACGGTGTCGTCGTGATTATTTTTATTTTTGTATTTGCATTGACCTTGTTTATGAGACTACCCCATTATCATGTAGCATCATTAGGTTCATTGGCCGTGACACAGTTGTTACACGAGTGTGAGTCTCATATAGATCACGGACTGCGTGACAGGTCTGGCCTCCTGTACGTATGGGCCGTGCGTTAGGGATGACTGCCGATAGAAACTATGTATGCTAGAAGACTTAGAAGTTATTAGAGGTCCATGGACATAGCCTATTGTAGTACGGTGGTCCCATCCTTGTCCTTGTTTGGTTGCAGGATTGGGCTAGGGTACTAGAAAAGGCTATGAACCAAATTGTGTCATGGATGTGACATGCTTAGAGCATGGGGTGGGGAGAATAACAAGTACCGCATTTGAGCTCCTTTGCATTTTTCTATTGTGCGCCCGGATTCTCCGCCGGAGATACGGGTGGTGATAACCACTATATATTATATATTATCAGGCGGGCCTCCGGCGTTCAAAAGACGACGTGCCTTTTAGGCCCCTGGATCTCCGAGAGAACCATTCCAATCCCAGTTTTCAGCCAGATAGCTCACTTATGGGAAAAGTTATTCTTAACTGCATTCATTTAGACGGTTAGGCGACCATTGGATATTTATTTCAGTACTTTATTGGCATGCTTTTATGTATCTTATTATGTCCCTCTGAGGACCTGGCCCTTCCAGGTGTATCTGTTCTTGAGTATTCGCAGGAGCGCAGATTCGGATGGTTATATATATTTCGAGGATGTCTTCTCTTCGAGCCCGTGGTCGTTAGTCGATATTCTTATATTGTGTCATTGTGTTGTACTTATATTTTATTTGCTCATATATTCGAGTTGGTAGTGGATTTATTTCCACCCAACTATCATCCTTAGATACTTCTTATTGAGATCTAGTTTTATAGATACTGGTTATTTATTATATTTGATTTTCTGTGTATGAGATTTAGATTATACCCTATGACTTGTGACATATGTTATACCACTTATGGATTTGATATTCATATTACAGCGTACGTATAGATTTTGGTTTCCATATATTAGAGTCTCCATATCCATAAGGCTGGCATGCTTACGTGTCCTAGTCCTACGTATTTTGGGACTGGGGTGTGACATATTTTTTGTGGTGGCCCATGCAGGTCGAGAGCATATTGTCTCGGTTACGTTACTGTACTGAACAAGCCTGCACCTAGGACTAGAGTATAGGATCTCATGCACATTGGCTACGACTAATCCTCCTTCCAATCCATTCTATTTGAATAATTTGCATCCTGCTTGATTCATGTGCTTCCCTATTAGTTTCTTGAGTATAGCCTATCCTAGAATATATAAGTCCCTGTTGTTAGATGATAAGTATGGTAACCTTTCTATTAAGAGTACTACTAGAGTGTTGACATACCATTAAGTTTAGAATATCTAGTGAACCCTAGCATCCCTTAATACCTAATGAATCCTAGCGTCCCTTATCTATAGATTGGTTTACCATTACCCCTTGATGTATTTATGAAGACTTGAGAGTAGTATAAACACTATTAGGATTAGTTTGAAATTTGACCATAATGTTTGACCCTAGTATTGAGGAACCAATAGAGAACCAAAAATTAAAAATTAGGACTGAACCTAACCTTCATAGTTAGATAGTATTGGAGAACTATAAACTTAGATCATTGTCTTATTATTAGTAGACAACACCTTAGGAATCCTAGAGGAATGTAATCAATACTTTTTTTCCTTGATCATACCTCGAACATAGCAATTAGCATACCCCTCCCCCTTAGAGAACCATGATATACCTCGAACATAGCAATTAGCATACCCCTCCCCCTTAGAGAACCCTGATGCTATCTAGAGCCCTCTATTTTAATTTCATATATTATTCCTCTGCGACCTTAATGATCGCTAATTATGCGACGAATAAATTATCTTCTTCCTTTCTTCATCTTTCAACTTGTGCCACTTGACACCTCTAATTATAGAACAAGTGATTGTATTCTATGATAGGATATATAGTTTGCTAAAGTTATAATTGTAATCTTGAATTTTGAATTGTGTGCCTTGTAGTTAGAAGCTGATAGTTGAGTTGTTTATTTAGACTGTGATCATTGTGCCCTAGTTGTAGATCACGTAATTTGTACTCCCACCTCGATACAAGTTAGATCCCTTTCCCCTTGACGGCCAGTAACTCTTCTACCCTTACTATTGACACTTGTTCTATAAGCACTATGACTAAGACGTAAGACGACCATGACCTATGTAATATAAGAGGATACCCTAATAAATACCAAGACCCCTTCTCTGTAGACCTTAACAAGAAGTTTCTACGGTATCCTTAAGACAATTACAGTACTAAGTTTATTGTAATAAGTTGGGTAGTATACCTTACAACATAGTATCACATAGTCTTTTGACCTATTATTGAAGTGTAACTGAACGACATGAACTGTATGCTAGTTTAAGATGATAGTATTTTTTCAGAATGTAGAACTTAGAGGCTATACCCCTACTTTGTCGACTATCGACTTAGACAAGGAATTAGTATGACAATTGTAGAGATTATAGAGTCTTATCTTTTTATGAACTAGAATTGTTATGTAACTTCTTTAATCATAATCTAGCGTATTTATATATGCTGTACTATCTTGACTTATGCCGCTATTATAGCCTAGTTTTGCAAGCTTATTCTTTATCGAGCTTGTTCATGACATGTATTATTGGAGTGCTACAATAATACATTTCAGAATTAGTATATTAGGGTCTAGCTAACCTTAGTGCGCTTGATTCGCCCTTCGCATAACTACTTTACGTGGATTAAGATATATAGTGATTAGTGGACGAATGTACTTGCCCTCTAGATATGTCTGAGCATATTATATCAGTTACATAACTGTACTAATACGAGCATGTGAATAGGAATTACCAAAATAGGATTTTCATCCACAACTGCCTTGATAATTCCCATTTGAATTCCCTAATCGCCTTGATCTCCATACTTCTATTCTAGTACCTTTTCCTTGAACTCTTTATCATTGTTTTCCGTCTTCCCTTATTTCAGAAATATGAAACCTCGTGCTTGGTATAAGTTTGATATACAGATAGTACTAGATATACCCATAGGCCAATCGCATTATTTGGTGACTGTCTTTTATAATTGATTAAGGGCCTATCATATATGATATAATCGGTGAGTTTTGAGGATTGAATGTCATGAGTAAATAAATTAAGGAATATTTTTCTTAAGTTTATAGCCTTATATGGTAGATGGGTAAGTTCTAAGTTGGGTAGCAGTTGTATTGTCAACTTGAGAGGAATTTCTTTTAGAGGATGATCAAGTGAGATTAGATAGAGAAACCCTACCTTAGTTTAATTTTGAGGACGAAATTATTTTAAGTTGGGTAGATTATAAATCCCCTAACCCAAAATTAGGCCTACTTTGCTTAGATAGCGAAATTAGGGCTAGTTTGTATCCGATTGAAAATAGGACACGACATTTTATTTAATTTTCAATATTTATATCACTTAGCACATCTTATCGTTTCTTCGACAATTGGAGCACTACACTAGCCATTGCCTTCCTACCAACTTTACTCCCTTGTCCTAGACATGTCCGCCTACTATTCTGACCTTGGTGTAACTTATAATTATGTTCTCTTGTGCTACATTTTAGTCGTACAATAAACATCACGGACGTTATTTTCTATATAAATTCCAACTTTGTACCCTTGTGCGTTCCAATCAAAATTGGAGACACAATCGTGATAGTTTTGTGCAAAGCAAATTTAGGATAATATTCTACACTGAATCCTCTACGTCAATGACACTTGCGTCCACCTAATTTTAGCCCCATGTACTTCTAATTATTTCCTGAATGCCGTACGCATTAATTTAAATTAATTTATTCCAATTTCCATCCTTGTGTAATTTTCTAATTTTTTGGGCACTTTTTATATAAAAGCGCATTGAGGTGTCCACACCATAGGACAATACATGAAGAAACTCATTTTTTTCCATCGCACGAATTTTTTTATAATTTTTTGGAGTATGCAACGCACAAACATCGCCCCATTTAAATCTATGCTTGCATTTTAAATAATGTGAATTGGAGCCTCTAATCATCCCCAGGTAAGACCAAGGCCTACTCCAAGGAGAGTTGACCAAGCCCACATTGTCCTAGGTCAAACCCCCAAACCCAAATTTCATGTGTATATAAACAACTTTTTCCCTCCCTTTCTTTATTTTCCCAAAACACCAAAACCTAAACTACAATACCTAGCCGACCCCCCTCCTGCTACTGTTCATCATTCCTTCCCTCCCCGTTCGTCCTCGCCGGACTCCGCCGTAGCCACCTCTCCTCCTTCCCTCCATTCTCCGGTGATCTCCCCCTCGCCACCGTCTCCAACCCTACATCGTCTGCACCACCTCCCCGCGACGACAGAACCCGCCCGCTTGAAGCACGGCCAACCTCGCTGTACATTCCGGCCACCCCATCGATAACTCTACCGGATCCTCTCCCTGAGTCCACCCTCCTCTCCTCCGTTCCCCCAACGAAGTTGCAGCCCTCGCCGACTGCTCTCGACCGGATCTTCCTCCTCGCTGGAGCTCTGACCCGACTACACCAAGATCTCGCCGAAGTTCACTGTTGTCCACCGCCCCCGCTGACTACTGATCAGTCGACCATACATCCCGCAGAACCGAGCCAACCTCGACCCCGTCGCCTCCTCCCTCCAGTGAGCCACCCCGTCGAGCAGTCCCCCGAAGCACGACATCTCCTCTGCCGCACAACCTCTTCTCTCCTCGACTGAACGTCCTCTGACGCGCCTGCATCTCCTCCACCACGATGCCCAAACCGGAGCAGATCTCGACCTGTTCCCGCCTTCCATCACGACTGGAACACCACCACCATTGCCATCCACCTCTTTCTGCTTTTCTTCTTCTTCGGGGAACCGCCATGAGCTCCTCAGCCGAGCTTCTTTCCCCGCTGTACGAACAACCACCACCACCATTGCCATCCTTGGCCTCATGAACCATCCATCTCCTCCGGCCAGACCTCCATAAACCACCACGAACACCTCCTTCTCTGGTTCACCAGTACCACCAGCACCACTTTCATTGACCACACCCCTCGACTCGAACCGCCTAGATTTCTGCCACGACTGCAGTCCTCGTCACCCTCACCGGATCTCCCTGTCCTCTCTCCTCCGCCGTGTCATAAACTCCTCTTCCTCGCAACACTCGACCCTGGCCGGAGCAGCTCCCTTGGCCGGACTTCGGCGGACACCATCCCCATCATCATAATCATCAACATCACCACCATGGCTATTGTCATCCTATCATCACCATCTTCTATTAACATCATCATCACTATAACTCACCACCATCCCATCATCATCGTAATCATCATCATCATCACCTAATCGTTATCTCATTAACGTCGTCATCATTATCATCATCACCATCGTCGTCAACCTCACCGTCGTACCCGTGCACGTACCCCGAGGTACGAACCTGTCCATCTTCTCCTTTTTATGTGTGTTCGTGTGTGTGCTAGTAGGACATTAGTATTGATGTACCACAGTTAGCGAATATCGGACCTTGAGTCGGTAAACCCAACTCGCGTTCGTGCACGTACACGTACGCGTACGCGAATATTATTTAATCTGGTATATATATATATATATATATATATATATATATAGTATATGTATATTTAGTTATTCATTAGCATATTATTAATTGGTATATATATTTATGTACATATTTAATATATGTATTCAAATAGTTAGGTAAATAAATTACTGGTTATATTACTATATAATTATATGGATATATATGTATTGTATAATTAAGTAAATGCTAATTGATAATTATGACTATATATATTTAGACGGTGCGACCCTAGGACACGGTGGACTATCCCATACTTACCTTGACCATGTGGACCCTAAGAACGAAGTTAGTTGATTGCCTTGCGTACATTAACTACTGGCGAGATCTGCAATATTTTGACTGTCTGATTGTGTACAGCACTTGAAGACATAGCACCCGCGTAATTAGATGCGCAGTGACTATGTTAGTAGATAGTACCACCCATAGTGTATCCCCTGAGTCCAGCGTAAATATGGTTGTGTACGTGCTAGTGTATTGACTAATGGTTGTATTATATCATATTATATGTACGTAGGTTATTGGATTGTTCTGCACGACTTCTGGAGCAGGTTATTGGTACATCGCAGCTTTCTTGCCAGGCAAGTATACCTTGCCATTGTACTGTTATTCATATTCCATATGTTGCATGCATCTTTATTTTTTGTCTTTAGTTCATATATTTTTACTGCTATATAAAATGCGCACCCAAGGGGAACTTGGGTGCAACGACGATGTCGTCGTGATTATTTTTATTTATATATTTGCATTGGCCTTGTTTATGAGACTACTCCATTATCATGTAGCATCATTAGGTTCATTGGCCGTGACACAGTTGTTACACGAGTGTGAGTCTCATATAGATCACGGACTGCGTGACAGGTCTGGCCTCCTGTAGGTATGGGCCGTACGTTAGGGATGACTGCTGATAGAAACTTTTTATGCTAGAAGACTTAGTAGTTATTAGAGGTCCATGGACATAGCCTATTGTAGTACGGTGGTCCCATCCTTGTCCTTATTTGATTGTAGGATTGGGCTAGGGTACTAAGAATAGGCTATGAACCAAATTGTGTCATGGATGTGACATGCTTAGAGCATGGGGTGGAAAGAATAACAAGTACCGTATTTAAGTTCCTTTGCACTTTTTGTATTGTGCACCCGAATTCTCCACCGGAGATGCGGGTGGTAATGACCACTATATATTATATATTATCAGGCGGGCCTCCGGCGTTCAAAAGACGATATTCCTTTTAGGCCCCTAGATCTCCGAGAGAACCATGCCAATCCCAGTTTTCAGCCAGATAGCTCACTTGTGGGGAAAATTGTTCTTAACTGCATTCACTTAGACGGTTAGGCGACCATTGGATATTTATTTCAGTACTTTATTGGCATGCTTTTATGTATCTTGTTATGTTCCTCTGAGGACCTGGCCCTTCCAGGTGTATCTGTTCTTGAGTATTCGCAGGAGCGCATATTCGGATGGTTACATATGTTTCGAGGATGTCTTCTCTTCGAGCCCGTGGTCGTTAGTCAATATTCTTATATTGTGTTATTGTGTTGTACTTATATTGTATTTGCTCTTATATTCGAGTTGGTAGTAAATTTTTTCCACCCAACTATCATCCTTAGATACTTCTTATTGAGATCTAGTTTTATAGATACTGGTTATTTATTTATATTTGATTTTCTGTGGATGAGATTTAGATTATACCCTGTGACTTATGACATATGTTATACCACTTATAGATTTGATATTCATATTACAGCGTACGTGTGGATTTTGGTTTCCATATATTGGAGTTGTCATATCCATACGATTGGCATGCTTACGTGTCCTAGTCTTAAGTATTTTGGGACTGGGGCGTGACATGCAGTCTTTTGCTAAGAATTCTTGCAAAGCGGCTGAGTTCACTAAGATGCACCCACCAAGGTTCAATGAGCGAGCGAAACCGGATGTGGTGATGGAATGGATAGCAAAACTCGAAGGACTCTTTAACCTGGTTGGCATTAAAGGGTCCAAATAAGTGGCCTGTGTATTAGTGCAACTGGAACTGCGGGCGCATAATTGGTAGGAAGCCACCAAGCAAGGGATTTATGATGTCAATCCCAATAGCAAGATCACCTGGGAGATGTTCAAATTTGTCTTCATTGAACAATATATCCCAAGGGCAGTACGATAATAAAAGGAAGACGACTTCAGCAATCTGGTACAAGAAAGTATGTCCGTTGATGACTATGATTCAGTATTTGCAAAACTCGCCAAGTGCCAGACCTACCAGGAATGTTATGAAGCTGCCCTTAATAGCGAACGGATCTTTCCCATAATTCACAAAAGACAAATGTACAGACTCTCTGTACCAATTTCAATAAGTGACCTCATAAAATGGGAGGGTTTGGAGCACCGGAGCATCCGCACACATCCGAGCATAGGGGTCCACCTCAGGGACTGTATTGCCATAGGTGCGGCAAGATGGGACATCGGGTGACTGAGTGACGAGTCCTAAGATGTTTCAAATGTGGCCGCTTTTACCATAAAGCATTTGACTATCGAGACAGAAAGTCGATCGTCAGACAACAGTCAAACAAAAATAAGGGACCTCCAACACATGGCGCCAATGTTGTACCAGTGAACCCACAATGCTAGGGTGCCCAAGTCTGAGTCCATTCATTGACTCGGGATTAGGCTGTAAGACCATAGGGAAACCCTAGAAGGGGGTGAATATCATGCAGCGGAATAATCTACCAAATAAAAATTAAGCAGAGTGTAGACAGTAAATAACTAGCAGCGTATATGCAATATAATAAAGTAAAAGAAAGAGAGCAAACGCAAACACCATAATGTATACTGGTTTTTCTCTGAGAGGACTAGTCCAGTCCCGAGAACTCAAGCTCGGAGTTTTATCCACTATAATCACCAATAGTGAATCACAAGCTTTGATTCGAAGGCTTGACACTTCTTTACACCACGAGTTTTGATCCGAAGGCTCGCAACTTCACACACGTGCATTTGATAGAAGGGTACGCAGACTTCACACAGAAGAAGAGAGAAAACTGATAGAGCCAATCTCTTTACAAGTCTTGTAGACTTCTATACCGATACTGCACTTGTCACTTAGAAGGCTAGGGAGTTGATCTTGGAGATGAGAAAGTTTAGGCTCTGAAGCTTTACTCACTATAGGATAAAAAGATAAAGAATGGTTGAGTGAGTAAGAATGTAAAAAATTTAACTCTATTTATAAGTTATTAAGAAATCCAACTCTATTTATAGTTTATGCATTTTTCCTTGTGGGCAGTTCAGTGAAATCTTCTGGTATCATATAGCATATGTCTATTATTGATATTGCTTATTGCTTTCTGCAAGTACATGTTAGACGAACAAGAAAATATACAAAAGTAAATATTGCATATTTGGACAATGTGGAGTTTAAGTAGAAGATACTATAGTGATTGATCGATTATCATAATGATAAACTTAATCGATTAGCCATATTCAAAAAATTAATATAAATATTGGGCCAACAATCTTCCCCTTTTTTATTATGGTAAATCAATTAAGTTTAAGAAAAATATAATCGATGTATATATCAAAAACAATAAGCACAAATCACTATACGTGTACTTCTTAAACATATATTTACATACTTAAACTTACTTCTCCCCCATTGACATGATCAAAAAGCTCCCCCGTAATAGGAGATATTGATACAAATCTTTACCGAAGCTTCTATATGTGCATAAGCTCCCCCGCAGTACGACGTTGGTGAATATGCACATATTTGACATATTTCTCCTCCTTTGTCAAAATATATTGTTTACGGCTCTCCCACAAACAAAGTGTATATCATGAAGATAAGGTGAGTAGTATAAAGCATATAATATGATCATATGGTAAAGAGTAAGTATCTAGACTATCAATATAAGAAATCATGTAGAATAATGATATATATACCATAACAATGTCTTGAATAGTTAACTTGCATATCATGAAGGTATCAAGACGCAGACATATTCAATTTATTACTATAAAACATTAGGTAAAAATAATACAAGAGAGGCATAAATGAATATTAGTCATATACAATAGACAATGAAACAACTTCTCTCAGATATTCCAATCATAGTCTAGCATCCAATCATGTAGTAGAAAATAAAATATGCATATCATTACAACAAGTAAGAAGTCTAAATTTTAAACTAAGTGACATAGTACAGAAATAGCTAGAAAAACCAAGTAGTGTTTACTAAAAGTCATAGTGTTATAGTCTATACTAAAAATTGTCAACTTTAAGTCAAAAGTAGGACTTAGATTTACTATTGTATTATGAAAACGATTGCAAATAGACCTTAACAAATCATTATTCAATAAAGTGTTGATCATCTTGGGTTAGTTGTAGGGGCCGGATCCCAGCTAGCGGTGGTCCGAAGACACTTAAGTACCGTGTGGTTAGGCTATTTATATTTTTTTTGACAGAAGGGCCCTTTCGGCTTATAACCAAAAGTAATCTTAACTTTAAAGAACTTAGATTTAATAGGTATATATGCTAAATATAACATCATACAGCATTGAAATCTAAAATCCTAATTCTTGACGAATAAAGTTTACTAAAAGATATAAAGCATGCATAGACAATTGTGTCATACTAATAGAAAGTAAATAACTCTATAGTGTGAACTAATCAATAACTATCCATGAATCAAAAGAGAATTAAACTAATCATGCTAGTTTCATATATCTTATATTGGTTTGCTAGTTTCATATATCTCATATTGGTTTAAAAATAAATAACAACTAAAGGATATCAATAAGAGTAGTAGTAAAATATTAAATAAAAATATGCTAGATTATATAATTATAGCCATTTAGGAAGAAATATTTAACATGCTACCAAGGTGGCTCAAGTATCCATACTTATGTTGGTGCAATTATTGGAAGATGACCTTTGTAGCTTTGCAATCACCAATATTTTTTCTCGGTACTAAATTCTGACACAAAGTGTTCTACCTACATCATTAGGCAAAGACTTTGGTATCCAAGATTTGGATCCATATTTGTTAGCTTTAGGAACCCACTTATACATATTTATATCAACCATTTTTCTAGCCTTGCATTGATGTGAAATGTGTCCTTTTAAACCACAATAATGACATGTAGCATAAGCATTTGTGTTTGGCATAAAGGGTAGACATGAGTATGTGAAATGGTGTGACGTGTCTTGCGTGGGTATTTATAATAAATGCATGATTATGTGAAGTATGTTGTGTTATACATGCATAATAGTGTGAAGCATTTGGTTTGCTTGTTGGTATCTTATTATGAGTGCTTTTTTGTCTAGCCGCGTGTCTCGTGTTAGACTAAGTAGTAGGTTGTATGACATACTTTCCCAATCTAATCTCTAAATTTTTAAAGGTGTCATATAAATTATCGTATTTAGTATTAAGAGCATCAATTCTAAGTGATGCATTAGAGTACTTATTCCTCTTGTTCTAAATCTTCCTTGAGTTTAGCATTTTCTTGATTGCTTTCATCAAAGCAGTCAAGTGCTTCTTGTAAGCTAAGCTTAAGTTTGGGGATATCATCATAGTCGTCAGGAGAGGAATTGTCTCTAGCTTCATTTAGTAAAGAAGTAAGATTTTTATTCTTAAGCAAATAAGATTTAATATCTTTTTCGTCTTGCTTATACTTATCCATAAGCTTCTTGTGATCTTCAAATCAATTATTGAAAGCATAAGATAATTCATTATAAGAAACTCTTCAAATAAAGGATTATCTTTTACCTCGTTAGTTAATGCTGTTAAGCATACTTTTGTAGCATGTCGAGGGCTTTCTTCTTCCGAATCGCTAACTTCACTTTCATACCAGATGCTTGTATTTGCATATTTGTGAGACAAAGATTCTTTTTTGTTTGATCGTTCATATCGATTCTCTCTTTTTGCTTTGGAGCAATCTTTCATCATGTGGCCTGACATTTTGTAATTGCAGCAAATTGGCTCTTCATCAAGATATTTCTTCTTTCGGTTTGATTTCATAAACCTCAAGAATCGTTTGACGAAGCTCCTAAAAATTTGGCCAGTCCTCATTGTCTGAATCATGGTCGGTTCCTTCATCTTCAGAGGCATCGTCAGAGGATCTTTTATAAGGTGCCTTGAGTGCGATGGCCTTCTCTTTGGGAGTTGACTTTTCTTCGAGGTCGTTAATGTCACGCCCCGGCCCCGAGGGCCTCCCGACCACCGTTTCTTCCGCGGCGGGACCGGACGCGAATCACCGCGCCTCGGCGCACCTGACGCGAATCAACGAACCTCGACGCTCCCGCGGGGTATGTTTGGTCGTTTGATACTAGGACGTAATTCCGTGCGAGCCTGGGGTTGCGTCCGCACAAGGCAATATTGTTTAAGTTTGGTTTGGCTATCATCACATCAATCGAGTAAGCAACAGAGGGACATTATTACAATGCAATGCATTTAGCCAACTGAGTATTCAGGGCAAATCGAGAAACTTGGTTTTCTCTTAGCAAAGGCATCGTTCCATACATTATGCTCCTTTATACGATAGCAACTTGAGGTAATCGAAACCAAAATTTTTGGGTCTTGGGGATAGGGCACGCCTATCGCTCCCTCGGACGATCCCGTACCTGCAAGCAAGTAAACTGTTGGTGGATCAGCACTGTTATAAGTACTGGTGAGAATAAACAACTGAACAGAAGCAATCATTCACTAAAACTAACACTAAATAATTATATTATAAGATATTACATTACTAGTGATCTTTCTAGTTTTACCTATGTTCATTACAAGCAATACTGAACGGAGTCATATTACTTTGTTTTGGAAACATCTTTAGAAAATAGAGTTTTATATTGAATAAGCAAGACAAGTCATTCGTTCTGTTTCAGGGTGTGCGTAGCATGTCTTGTTAGACTCTAGGGACAAATGCACATCTAGACACCAATGCATATCTTAGGGGCGGTCCTCTATCCAAGCCAACATAATGAACTATCTTATATGTAGTGCGGTCCCCGAGTATCTCAAGATCGACAGCGGTTGGTCCAGCTTACCAATGACTCATTTATCTGATGCTATTGGTAACTGTGACTCATGGTTGCTTTCCACTATCTCTGTAGCAGCCATGACAAATACAGTTCAGCTTTCCACCAATAGCCATTGTTCGACCGATACAAATGCATAAAATACTATCAAATAAACTCTAGTATGCAGACGAGATGAACCATTAGACTATATTCTTTGTTGCGGGGCAAGGCACCTTATCTTATGAACACATTCATGCACACGATATGGTTCTCTCGGAGCATAGGCGATAGTGGAATATGTTCATGCAAACACATACTTTTAGACAAGGGTTTTAGGATTCTTAGTTAAGCAGACATAATCATTTCAAGACAAGCTTGGTGAGTTTGTTTATTAGCATGCAAGGCAGGTTCTATCATTCTCTTTAAGCAAACAAGCATTCAAAATACTCATATTTATTATTAAGGCGTGCAAGAATCAGATAACGAAGTTCTGTCCACTCACCTTAATACATAATGCCGACGCGGAGCGGGGCATTATATACTTATCCGCCAACAAAACTTTCGTCCTCAAAACTTTAAGGATAACTTCTCAATATTTTGAGAAGTGATAGCCCTCATCTCTCGTCGTACTCAATCGAAACAATCAAGCAAATCAAGTCCAAAAAATATTTGTACTTTGAGAATATCTATGGACTTATTGTATGGAACGCTCTATTGCAATACCATATCGAGCAAATCACAGAGTCATAGCAACGGATTGGGTAAGAAATCAAATCCGCTCTGATACCATTATATCATTCCCCGGCCCCGAGGGCCTCCCGACCACCGTTTCTTCCGGGGTGGGTCCGGAAGTGAATCACCGTGCCTCGGTGCACCGGACGCGAATCACCGCACCTCGGGGCGCGTATGGCCGTTTGATACCAGGACGTGATGCAATGCAAGCCTGGGGTTGCGCCCGCACAAGGCAACATTATTAAAGTTTGGTTTGGCTATCATCGCATCAATCAAGTAAGCAGCGGAGGGACATTGTTGCAATGCAATGCATTTAGCCAATTGAGTATTCGGGGCAAATCGAGGGACTTGGGTTTCTCTTAGCAAAGGCATCATTCCATACATTATGCCCCTTTATACGATAGCAACTCGAGGCAATCGAAACCAGAATTCTTGGGTCTTGGGAATGGGGCACGCCTATCGTTCCCTCGGACGATCCAGTACCTGGAAGCAAGTAAACTGTTGGTGGGTCAGCACTTTTATAAGTACTGGTGAGAATAAACAACTGAACAGAAGTAAGCATTCACTAAAACTAACACTAAGTAATCATATTATAAAATATTACATTACTAGTGATCTTTATAGTTTTACCTATGTTTATTACATGCAATACTGAACAGAGTCATATTACTTTATTTTGGAAATATCTTTAGAAAATAGAGTTTCATATTGAATAAGTAAGCAAGATAAGTCGTTCATTCTGTTTTAGGGTATGCGCAGCGTGTCTTGTGAGACTCTAGGGACAAATGCACATCTAGACACCAATACATATCTTAGGGGCGGTCCTCTATCCAAGACAACACAATGAACTATCTTATATGCAGTGCGGTCCCCGAGTATCTCAGGATCGACAGCAGTTGGTCCAGCTTACCAATGACTCATTTATCTGATGCTATTGGCAGCTGTAACTCATAGTTGCTTTTCACTATCTTTGTAGTAGCCGTGACACATGCAGTTCAGCTCTCCACCAATAGCCATTGTCCGACCGATGCGAATGCATGAAATACTATCAAATAAACTCTAGTATGCAGACGAGATGAACCATCAAATTATATTCTTTGTTGCGGGGTAAGCCGCCTTATCTTTTAAACACATTCAGGTACACGATATGGTTCTCTCGAAGCATAGGCGATAGTGGAAAATGTTCATGCAAACACATACTTTTTGAAAAGCATTTTAGGATTCTTAGTTAAGCAGACATGATCGTTTCAAAGATAAGCTAGGTGACTTCGTTTATTAGCATGCAAGGCAGGTTCTATCATTCTCTTTAAGCAAACAAGCATTCAAAATACTCAGATTTATTATTAAGGCGTGCAAGAATCAGAGAACGAAGTTCTGCCTACTCACCTTGATACATAATGCTGACATGGAGCGGGGCATTACAGTTAAGGTCCAACTCATATGTTATCAGCTTCCCCTTGAGTGTTTCCAGCGATATTATAGTGAGGTCATTTCCTTCAATGATCGTTGTTGCTTTCAGGTTCCAGTTTTTCGGAAGTCCTCTAAATACTTTGCGTATCTTCTCATAGTTTTTGTACTCTTTGCCAAGAGAGGATAGAGGATTAACAATGTCAAGAAATCTTGTAAACATTTGAGTGATGGTCTCATCTTGCTTCATCTTGAATACTTCATACTCTTGTGTCAGACGACTTATTTTTTATTCCTTCACTTGGAAGGTTCCTTCATGAGTGACCTCAAGAAGTTTCCATACTTCATGTGAAGTGCCGCAAGTGGAGACTCTGTTAAATTCAATTATGTCTACAACACAAAATAGAGCGTTAATAGCTATAGTATCAAGAGTATCTTATATTTTTGTGTCTGTGTACTTATCATGGGGTTTCTCTATATGGTTGTCATATACAAATTTTCTAGGTGGCTTCTTGTATCCATGTATTACAACAGACCAAAGATCAAAATTAAGTGATTTCAAATAGAAACTCATATGTGTCTTCCAGTATGTGTAGTTAATACCATCAAATAGGGGTAGCCTATTTGTGGACTGGCCTTCACCATTGTTGGTGTGGATAGATCTAATAGCTGATATACATCTCTAAGAATGTTTAGCCAAATATTAAGAGAACCAGCTCTGATACCAATTGTAAGACCATAGGGCAACTCTAGAAGGGGGTGAATAGAGTGCAGCTGAATAATCTACCCAATTAAAAATTAAGCAGAGTGAAGGCAGTAAATAACTAGCAGTATATATATAATATAATAAAGTAAGAGAAAGAGAGAGCAAACGCAAATACCGTGATGTATACTGGTTTCCCTCTGAGAGGACTAGTCTAGTCCCGAGAGAACTTTTTTTTGAACTTTTGGGCGAAGTTGCAGAGCCACCGATGGATGCAGCATACCATGGCCAGTAAAAGGGAAAGCTTATCCTACTCAAATAATGATATTGGATCTTGATCAGGTTGTAATGTCCCTTGCCCGGATGTTTCTTGAACTTATGGGCGAAGTTGCAGAGCCACCGATGGATGCAGCATACCATGGCCGGTAAAAGGGCCAGCTTATGGCCAAAAGCCAACTTCACGGTAGGAAAGATGAGAGGGCGACTGATCCTATCTATGGTCCCGGGCTCGCCCGGGATGACGTAGTTGTTCAACCAGAGCATCAAGTATCCCGCCAGCACGGCCTTGGCGGACAACTAGTACATGTCCATATAAAAGTAACTGAGTTATTTTTTGAGATTACCCAGTTCATCTGCGGGTTCGTCTTCTTCATCCGTGGAACCCTTAACTTCCTCTTCCTCGACAGTAGCTATTTCTCATTACGCATGAATTAGATCGGCCACCTCCTGTATGGTTCACGACATCCGGACGTGAATTCTGCTAGATTCCTTCATGTCCGAAAAAAGATAGCGATTCCAAGTGGTGATATGGGGAGAAGACCCCTCAGAGGACTTTTTTTTCGACAGCCGCTGACAAATGCCATGATGGTACAACAATTCCTGGTACACCGCCACGATTTTTTGGTTCTCCGCCTCCAACTCTCTGAGTTTTTCGTTACTCGGGGTATACTCTTCGTAGGCTCTTCTCCCCAAGGAAGTTTCGAGATGGCATGCATCTCGTGCAAAGCCATTCCCATCTCACCGCCGGGCGTGAAGAAGGTCCCCGTCTGACAGTTGTATAATTCCATCAGGGCAACAAATAGAGGCCGGTCCATCTCAAGTCCCTAACACGTATCCCTCACAACAAAGAACAAGTCGGCGGCCTTGACCTTCCGCTCATACTTCCTCAGGATCGACAGAGTCAGACAATACCAGGAGACATTATAGTATGCCCAGCTAAGAACCCATAACTGTCCGGGGGGATAGGAGCCCTTCTTTGCAACCTGATGGAGAAAGGTGCCCGATGCTTATATACTTAGGTTCGGCCTCAGTTCACTGTCGATGAGGACGGGCTTCAGTCCAAGTAAGGAGTAGGAGGGTGACTCCTTTGCGCTATAAAGTTCTCTTTTGCTCTACCCGGTCCCACATCGGATATTGCCCAGAGGGGCCCTTTCGGCTCAGGGTCAAGTCCAAGTCCATATATCGTGAACCCATTATCACCTTCAAGTCTGACAAAGCCAAGTGACTGTCGAAGGAATAAAATAGCATCTCTATTTCACGTAATGTGAAAGACCTGTTCTTCCTGATCGGTGCCACCTGAGAAGACTCCAGCGCATCCCCGAAAAGAAAGTATGACTTCTTAAAGAAATGCTTCACATCCTTAGAGGGGATCTCACCTGCGTTTATCTGACTCAACAGAAAAGAAGGCGTCTTCTCGGCGATTTTTTGTTAGCGTTCTGGTGGGAGATCTTTGTCAAACTGCCTCCGGACGGCTCCATCCAAGTCTCCAAAGTTCATGTTCAAGGGCAGAAGGTGTTTCCCAAGGACCAATTACCCGAAGGGAAAAAAATTACTGCAAGCCAAAGGGACATGGTCATAATTATCAAAGAAAAAATACAAATGCGGCATAGAACCTCTATGCAGTCGAGTAAGATATACGGCATGTAGCATAGATCTCCTATGCGGCTCAAGTCACTCATGCAGCAGAGTAAGCCATATGGCATGATGGGTCATGCATATTGGCCACCTATGCGGCATGGTTATTCATGCGGACAGATTGACCATGCAGCTGGGCTATCCATACGACAGTGAAAAGTTGGCGCATAGACAAATCCATGCGTCCAACCGTGCATATGTGTCTCTATGTTCAAGAATTCCACTTCGTCTTCTCTGGCGAGCTTACCCTTAATCAATGGTTGAACGTCGTCGAAAAGCATGGAGGGGGCAGCCTCGAGAGTACAGCCCTACCCGTTGGCCCTGGCCTTGCCTTTGGAGGCCTTTTTGGCAGCAGCGGTGGAGGAGGATGCTTTGGGAGCCATGACAACAAGGTAAAAGAAGAAAGACTTGAGGGTTTGTAAAGAACCTCTCTCTCTTTCCTCCACGCCCTTTATATAGGCTCGGATATACGGCTATGGATAATAATGGCGGTTGTTCGAATCCTGATCTGCCTCGATCCACGTAACAGCAAGAAACAACGACTCATTAGTTTTGATACTTTATCATCAGACGGCGCAAAATCCCAATAAATCCGCTCAGAGACCAAAGAAAATTCTCATTTAATGATCGGACAGCCTGTCAGAGACAACTATGCGACAACATGGCTATGCGGCATATCACCCCTATGCGGCCAAAAGTGCTCGACCATGCTTCTTATTCAAAGTATTCCAAACTTAATATTTTAGAAACTTTGAAGTGGGTCTTTTAAAATCATGAAAAATTATGCAAGCCACATAAAGGTCATGCCCCCCATCAAAAATGAAACCAAGCCGCAGAGAATCCATATGCGGCATGAAACAACCAAGTCGCGGAGAAGCTACATGTGGCCTGATTAACCAAAGATCTAGAAGCCGCATAGTATACTCCATGCAGCATGAACAACCACAGACCAGGGAGGCTGAATAAAACCCCCCTAACACAGCATTTGATGACTGTCAAACTTTGATACATCACTCCTCACACTGAGATGCTTCAGAATTCGAGACGACGGCTCAGAAAAAGACAGAAAGTCACATCACGTATTTGATGGCCTCGACAGACGTGCCATGCCACGTTCCCATCCCTATGCAACTATATTCCTATGCGGCCTCGTCATCATGCAGCCAGAGTGTCCATCCGACCAAGGCCATATGAGAGCTTGCATGCAACTATATGCCCATGTGGCCTAGTCAGCATGCGGCTAGAGTGTCCATCCGACCAAGGCCAAATGAGACCATATATGGGGCCTCGACTCTATGTGTCATCGTCCTTATAAAGCCAAAATATCCTTCATATCAAGGACGAACGAGAGCACATATACGACCAGGACGACTATGCGGCCAAAAAGTTATGCGGCCTTCAAACTTACAAGATCTTTTTCATCGCAACCGAAGAGATCCTCATGCAATTATTGCAGATCACGTGTTCAGATGACCAGGCCACGCACGTAATGGGTCAATAACGACCACACCCCCTTCACCGAGATTGTATCAACCGCATATCCCAACCAAGGCTATATGGCAGCACACTCGTAGTTTAAGGTCTAGTTACAACTGTATTCTGTTGAAGGAGCCCCCATGCAGCCACTAAACAGAGGCATATGGGGCATATATAGGCCCTCATCCTGATGGTTATAAATAGCAAGGGTAGCTTATTGCACAGGGAGGCAAGCAACATGCACAGAAGAGAGAACAGAAAAGAGCTTCCTCACTCCCGCATCGGACCGTAAATGGAGTAAAAGAGTCACTACAACACTCGATCTCCATTGTCACGTCCCAGAATCAAAAATTATACTTAGATTGTCTGTCTAGGAGCTTTTTATACTTTTTTTATTTTGTTGTTAAAGCAATCCCAATTTAATAGCGAACAACAGTTATTATTTATTTCATCATCGATCACACTAGTATTTATTTGTTTTACCACACCATCCATTACTTTATGATATCTTGATGTCACAATTTTTTAATTTTTCATAACACCATCCATTATTTATTGTCTGATTTACTTATGGCGGGACAAGGACGCGCACGACAACGGGTTCATAGCGGATCTTCTTCCCAACATTCTTTATCCACTACTCCAGCTACTCTGGATGCAGGTCGCATACGACCATCAGAGGATGAGTTCATAGATGTCGTGGATGGTTTATCCCCGTCATATACCTGTTCATCGGTAGGGGGATCTACTCTATCTCCCGGGCTTCCATCAGCTTCTACCAATGCTGATACTCCTACGACTTGCGACTACTTGTACACCGGCTACTTCACTAGTTGCTACTACTAGAGAAAAATTATATCCAGACCTCTTGGTGGACCACGGAGTATATGTCCGTCATCCAGGATTTGCATATCTCCATACTCTACCAAAGAGGCCAGCCAATATCAATCGTCCCGAGCTGTTGGCCGATGGAGCGACATAAGTACTTATTGTCAATTCACACATTTATTTATTTATTCTTTTTTATTCTAATTTTATATTTTTTACTTATTTCAGGTTCTTCCCGACCAAGGCTGGCACTGATCTGAGGGACATCATACAAAAGAATTTTCATGGTCCTTATATCAACTTTTGTAGCGTCCCGCTGGATCGACGATTCATTTGGGTGGATATGATGTGGGTATGTATAAAAAATTTATTTAGAATAATATATAATTTTTTGATTACAATGCTAAAAAATATTTTTCTAATTTACAGAAGTTGTACTGGTGGCCGGATCATAGAGATACCTTGATCCGAAAGTGCTACAAGATCGTCACCAGCGAAAGGTTCAGGGATAAGATCAATGATCAAAAGGCACTGGCGTCACATTCAGGGGATCTTCGCAAGGAGTGGCTCAAGGAAGAGTCCTTGGAGAAGATGGAGGCCCCGGCCTATAAGGCCAAGTGTGAGAAGGCGAGAGCGACCCGTGCTAAGGGTGGTTTCCACACGGGTGGATCCATTCCGACCGTCGAGCATTTTTGAGGGATGGTCAGTATTATAATTTTTTGCTAGATCGATTTTTGGTAATTCTTATTTTTTTATTAATTAATTACTTAATTTTTATAGTGAGAAGATGCCATCAGAGCCGAGGGAGACCCGAAGACCATCGACTTTCTCGCAATCTTCTAGCGGACGCACAAAAGGAAGAAGGATGGAAAGCTCGTAGATGAACAGACAACAAAAGCATACGTAACTTGTGTTTATAAAATTTTCGAGACATGTTGAACCCAGCAATATGAGAATGACAAAAAGGGACTCCTCAAACCTAGCAAAAAAAAACCTATTAACTACAACATAGTCGAAGCCTCCTAACTCAAGAAGAAACTGATAAATGAAGACTATAACATCAGGCGGTTATTGTATTTTTCTGAGGACAAGAACAAAAAAAAAAATAATAAATAAGAGAGCAGCAAAGCAACCTGAAATAAAATTACCCTGAAACCAAAAAAAGGGGGAAAAGTAGTCACAATATTTATTTGTTTCCATGAATAAAAAGATTTGATGACATGAACATATATTAATAATGCTTCTTGGTTTACATAATTATGTATAACATACATTATTGTTATACATAATTTTTAAAATTAGTCGTGTTTTAAAAATCGGTTCAATCTGGCTGGTTCAGTGCCTAATTTGGAGTGAGGTACAGTTAACCATTCGATAGGACTGGATGGTTCAATCAATTATACTATTCATCATCCAAATAATTTTGATGATGTTATCTCCCATTATGTGGTATCTGGCATGACAAATTTTAATCCAAAAAAAAATTTCACCCAATCTTTTTTAATGTTGACGTTAATTTTAATGTTAATAATGATGTTAATATTAATTAAACATTAAGTATTAATCTTAACATTAATTTTAATTTTTATGTCAATTTTAATTTTAATGTTAAAATTTATCATGTCAGTTGCTATGTCAGATAACGGAAGATAGCATCGTCTAAAAAAAATTGGATGATGAATATCATTTTTATGGTTCGATACACGGGCTGTATTTATGGGTTTTCTGTATTTATGGATTTTCAGTTACGTTTCAAATTGTGAAAGTTTGATTGATATTTTTTCTCTTCTTGATAAAGCTAGATAATTACAAATTTTCGAGACATGTTGAACCCAGCAATATGAGAATGACAAAAAAGGACTCTTCAAACCTAGGAAAACAACCTATTAACTACAACATAGTCGAAGACTCCAAGAAAGAAACCCAGAAATGAAGACTATAACAGGCGGTTATTGTATTTTTCTGATAACAAGACCCAAAAAAAAAAAAAAAAAAAAAAAATTAAGAAAGAAGCAAAGCAACCTGAAATAAAATTAACCTGAAACCAAAAAGAGGGGGGGGGGGGGGGGGGGGGGAAAGAACGTTCTAAGCAAAGATTACAAGAGAGGCCATGGTTCATTAATAAAATGGAAAATGCATCCAGGAAGTGCCAAAGTTCATGTAGGGTAGCTGCATTATATTTTCCACCATGCCATGTCCAGTGCTGCTGCTGCTGCTGCTGCTGCTCCCAAAGAACATCTGTCCATTGGTTGCGGTAGCGGTAGGAGTAGCAGCGGTAGGAGTAGGCATCAAGCGGCCCCAGTTGGTTTGCTGCGCCGGCACCGGATGCTCCGTCACCACTGCGTTCTCCCTCGTACTTGCGTCTGCTGCCGCCGCCGCCTTCGTCTCGGTGAGCCTCCTCTGCTCTATCATCTTCCCCTTGTTGTCGATGAACTGATGGAGGGACAACGCCGTGTCCATGCTAAGACCGCTGAGGCTCCTTCCCGCTAACCCATCATGCATAAGGTGAGCCATCTCAAGCTGATGGGTCTCGCTCATTATCCTACGCAGCTTCGCTTGCTGCTTCGCCAGCCGTTCGCGTAGGTACCCTTCCTGTAGCAGTACTTGTGTTAAATCATTATAAATGTCTATGATTTGGAAATTAATGGAAGTGGTGGCATGGAAATACGTCGGGAACAAATTTAAAAAAATAAATTAAAAATAATCATACCAGATTGAGCATATTTTTTGACTGCTGCTCCGGAGGCATGTCCTTGAAGCGCTGCAGCACAAGCCCCGCCTCGTGGCCGTTAGGCCAGACCTCAAGTTGGCGCGTCTCTGGCTCGTAGATGACGGCGCACGCCTTCACGTCGCAGAGTGTGGAGAGCTCTTGGACCATCTTGAGGAGCCCCCCACGACGCTTCTTGAAGGAGGCACGACGGTCGGAACGCTTCTCAATGTAGGCAATGGTGGTCATATTTCTAGCCATCTCTCCCTTCTCTTCTTCTTCTTCTCCTTCTTCAATTTAGACTAGGGTGACAATTTTAGGTTTTGGGATGATACTTATAGGAAAATAAGACACAGAATATCCCATGAATGTACGTGCCTGACATAATAATTCCATAATTTAACAAATCTTTACGTGTAAATATTAAGTAAATTTAATTTAGGGCTGAGTCAGTATATATCTTAAGAGTCTTGTCCATGTAATTAGTATGACCCAAATTTGGAACCATAATAAATTTTGGTTGCTAAATTTTACCCATATTTTTTTTTTACCCCATGTAAACTACGCGTTTGGTTCGTGAGAAATTATGGTATTTCGGGACAAGTATAAGATATGAAACTTATTTCCATATTTGATCTAGGTCATAAAAGTTTATTTTCGAAAATTGTAAATATGCGAATAAATAATTTAACATAAAACATGGAATCCTATTCCTTTAAAATAGGTGGGCATATTTTTATTTTTTTTCAGACAAAATTTTGTTGAGTTTTTTTTTTTTCTATACTATTTTCAATTTTTACTCTCTTTTTTTATCCTTTTCCTTTATTAAATTTTTTTTGTTTCTTTTTAGTTTATAGTTTATAGTTTTTTTGTTCTTTTTATGTTTTAAGATATTTTTAAGTACTTTTTATCTTTTTCCATTTTAAGAATGATTTTAAGTTTTTTTTTTCAATCTTTTTTATTTTTTCAAGAATTTTTTTTTGTTCATTTTTTTTTTCTAAGTTTTTTTTTCAGTTTTTTTTATCCTTTTACATTTTTTTCTCGGAAATATTTATATAGTCATCAAATATAGAAATATAATTTTTCAAAAAATTTAATTACCATAAATTTGATCTACGAAAATATAAAAATTTTGACTATACAATATTTTATTTTAAAATTTTTACATGGGACATTTCCGGATCTACTCGCGTGAAGGTGTCCCATGTATCAAAGATCGGAGAGAAATTTTGAATTTTGAGTAGATTGAAGATTCGTTGTGGATGGATAATGGATATAATTATATGTAGACCTGAAATAAAATTTAATTAATAGACATTTTACATGCGTGATTAACTCACACATTAATCCAATCATAACTGAGCGATGAAATTTATTTATATATTTACAGTAATTATTTGTTGAGAAAATTTGAGTTGCACCCCACTTTATTTATTATTATTCAAGCTACTTTACCATAATGTACGATATCTTCCACTTTTTACTGAATTCGTTTATAAATGACGGTCAACTCCTTTGACAAAATATTTAGCACGAAAATACCCCCTTTCATCATTTTCATCCTCCAAGCTGCGTCCACCCGACGTCTACCATCAAGGTCCAGCTCAGCGGCAAATGCGCCGCACCAGGCCGTCCATGACACTGTCCGTCAACCCGGTCTGGAAGAGGTCATGCAGATTGCTGCGGAGCAACTCGACGAGTTACTGGTCGTCACGGTCAAGGACCACGTCAGGCCCAGCAAGGACGAGCCGATCGGACGGCTGGTTATGTCGGTGCCAGCCGTGGCGTACCACCGCACCAAACACAACAAGCTCGTCGAGGTTCCCCAGCTTCGCCCGCCCCCGTCGTAAAACGTCGTGTGTCCCCTCTCGGCCCCTCAACGTCATGCGCCAGGCCCCCGCAGCAAGCTGGCCCCCCACAACACCGTGCGCACCCCCATCGAGCATCCCCACGCAGTGCCCTCGCCCCTTGCCGCGCAGCGCGCCCACCATCGACCCCCACGTGCGTGCCCCTATTGCTATCGCAGCCAACTGCTTGCTCTTGGCTGACAGGAGAAAGAGGGGGGGGCCACGAGAGAGAGGGGGAGAGGGGGGAGGTGAGAGATGGGGGGACTCCGGCTGCCCGCGGATGGGATGGGGGAAGATGGGATGGCACTAGCGACGGGAAGGAGATGAGCGCGCGGGGAAGAAGAGAATGAGGGATATTTTGGTCAAAAATATTTGGTCAAAGGGGTTGATTATGAATCGTGGACAATTTTCATCAAAAGTGGAAGTATTATACATTATGGTAAAGCAATCGAGTGTACCTTGAATTAGAATAAATAAAGTAGGGTACAACTTAAATTTTCTTTTATTTGTTTCCAGGAATAGAGAAGATTTGATGACATCAACATATTGTCACGCCCCAGTACCAAAATATTATGGAACCAGGCCACGTGGCATTGGCCAGCTGACACGTCTTCGAGGATTTCCCAATTTAATAGATGCTGGCGAAGCGTGCTACGCTGTCATAAATCTAACAAGTCTAATATAAACAACAGGCAGTGTCTAATCTCATCCACAAACAACAAGTAAAATACTGAAATAAAAGACTGGAATATAAGGACATAGTCGAATGACATAGTACAACTGAAATATGTCTGGTGGGAACAAACCCACTACAAATGTTGGAGATAAAGTACTGATAGTCTGAAATAAAGTGCTGATAAGAAGAGTGACTGGAACAACGGCTAACTAGGTAAGGAGCTCCAGTCATAGGCGGAAGGCCTACCAGTCTGATCAGGGGTACTCTGATAGAAGTACCTCTAGCTCCTCGTCAAGAGCAAACCTCGCCTCCACACCTGGCCCGTAAACTGTGGGATAATAGGCCTCGTCCAGATCTGGAAGATAACCAGGTCCTCAGAGGGACGTAACAAGATACAATATGCATGCTAGATATAGTACTGAATAAAAGTAAAGAGGGGTGTGCTAACCATCTAAGTGAATGCAATGTAAGGACAACCTCGGAACGTATAAGTAGGTGTAGGCATAACGTCCAACGTCCTCTAGAGTATGGTATCTGCAACGTCCATCATTCCGAAGAATGAGGTATCTGTATATATATAACGTCCACACTCTAAGGGACGTGGTATCTGCAATGTATATACGTCCGTAACACTCCGAAGAGCGCGATGTCTGAATATAGGGAGTCACCGGGTCTGTGGTTCCTCTGGATACCA
The DNA here is from genome assembly GCA_036927795.1 of Iris macrosiphon. NCBI lineage: Eukaryota > Viridiplantae > Streptophyta > Magnoliopsida > Asparagales > Iridaceae > Iris > Iris macrosiphon. The sequence goes on from JAYESA010000003.1 coordinate 46,301,795, forward strand.
CAGAGTCTGATGGGGGTATCCCATACCTTTGTCAGTTGTCCTTCCCGCCCAATGTAGATACGCAAGTCGAATGCACGACTTGAGTGTACCGTATCTAGATGTCAAGTCTCAATTAACTATATTATTCTAGAATACATGCTAGTCCGTGATGCATATCGTACGTACCGATAGCGAATCGGGTACACGGACCCGCATCCCAATATGAATGTACCATCGTGTAAGTGTCACGGTCTAGGAAGATATCAAAATATCCTCACAGTAGTGGGTGAGTCAGCTAGCAACTAAGTCAAGTACACTACTTATCGACGCAATGTCGACTGCACCCGAGTCAATCTCGGATGCACACAGTTCATATATATTTGTAATATTTAACATTTAATTTTAAGCAGTAATCCAGCAAGGTATACTTGTCTGTCCCGGGTAGCTGCGAAATCCAAAGTCCTGCTCCTGATGCCTCGACAGTAGTGTCCAGCAGTCCTATATATGATATAATAATGACACTATTAGTCGCTACAGTAGCATGACTAAACACTCTACTTGTATCTACAACTGACACAGGGTCGGGCCTGTACATGTATATATAGCTAATACAAGTATATACATATACTCTAAATCATATTTAATTATATTAAAATATTATATTTGTTAAATAGTACAAAAATAGTACTTATGCATTAATTTGTATATACTAATAATACACATATTAAATACGTATACATAATTGATAATAACATAAATTCATATATTCATACATATACATATTTTTAGATAGAAAATATGTACATAAATTAATACATACAACATAACAAAGGTATATAAAATGTATACACATACATATAGGTATCTATATATATATATATATATATATATATATATATATATATATATATATACATATACATATTAGAGGGGTTAATACGTATAAGTATTTAATATATACTATTATACACATAATATTTCTTAATTTCCAAAAAATATATTTAAACTCAATATATATTATATATTTAATATTTTTTATATATTAAAATATACTTACGTACATACATACATACATACATACATACATACATACATACATACATACATACATGCATATGTATAAGTTTCTAATACGAAAATATAATAAAAAAAATAGTATTATATTATATATAATACAAATCCACAGAAATTATCTTTAAACTATGATTTATATTAATTATATACTATTCTCGTATAATACCATATACATACATACATATATATATATACATTTATATATATATATATATACGCATAGGTATTTATACACATATATACACATTAATAATCCCACTATATATAACACTAATTAAAATAAAGGTATATTTATAATATAGCATTTATACAGGAGGTATACATATATATATACTTATAATACGATAAATACTAATTAATATATAGAATACGTAGAAAAATACATAAACTATACTACTCTAGTATGTAGAACATTGCACCTCGAAATACTCCTAAAAATACAGAAAATAACACATAAAATATTGTACTGGATTGTACCTCAGGTCGAGGGGGTCAAGGTGGTCGGCCGTCGTCGGCTGGGTTGGCCGGACGATGCTCCGGCGTCGTGCGGGGGGGCGTTGGCACAGCAGCAGAGGTCTGGAACAACCGGCGCGGCAGGGGCGATTGCTCCTCGGTGTGTCGACGTCCGGGGCTGAAAGTCGCCGGGGAGGAAGAGGACTGGTAGGGGTGGCATTGGTGAAGTTTGGCGGTCGGCGGTGCGGTGGGGGCGGAGTACGAGGAGGAAGGGTGGTCGACTGTTCGTAAGGGGGGGAGGAGCCGGGTTGGGGAGGTCGGCTGGGGAGGTTGCTGCCGGCGGCGTAGTGGTGGTTGGCGGTGGTGGCAGGTAGGGGGAAGGTCGGCGAAGGGGTCTGGGTCGGTGTGGGGGTGGCCGGAAGCGGTGGCCGGCCGGAGTTAGGCGGCGGGTGATCGGGTTGGGGAGTGGCTGTTGATGAAGGGGTTTTGGAAAATAGGGTTTAGGTTGGTTTCCTAGGTTTGTGTGCCTTCCATGTAGTGTAAATTAATATATAAATAGGAGAGAGAGTGAGGGGGGGCTGCCTTGGGATTACGGCCGGCTGGACCTATTTATTTTGGGGAGTGGGGTTGTCCATCAAGATGAGTGGAGGGCTAGGAATGAGCCATTTCAAATGTAGGGCCAAGATGTGCTCTACATAAAGTAAGGCAAGTACATAGGAATGGGGAGAAAATAAATGGATATGGTTAGGGCATGACCAATTCTTTTCTCCATGATGCTTGGCCAATGAGAGGGGGACACCTCATTGCAATTTTGCAAATAGGTCCCTGAACAATTTGGTATTTGCACAATATCTGGAATTGGGGATTTAATGTAACCAAACACCATATTTGGTGTTCCTCATTGGACTAGGATGGTTATGGTATTTTGTATGAGGCTTGTGGGTGTGGATGTGGGTTTGGATTGGAGTTGGGTCTAATTCGAATGAGGTTAGGTCACCACATTAATTAATTCATAATTAATGCACCGGTGTTTCTAATTTAATTTAATAAAAATTCGGGAGTCTAAATTTGGTTGGACAAGGGTCATTAGTGTAGTAGGCTCAGTGTACAATAATGTCGTGATCTGGGTTGGTTAAGACGGATCGAGGTGGGGTCTCAATTTCGATTGGAACGGACAACGAACGTAATTACACAATTTAATTAATTTGCGTACGGACATTTGTAACAACTTTTGTGCGACTAAAATCAGGCACAAAAATCGATATCCGGGATTTGTTCTAGGTTCAATATGGTGGATTGGCAGGTCTAGGCCAAATATGTGGAATTTGTTTTAGGGCAACAGCTAGGGTATTATCCCAAATAATCAAATCACTACACAGATATAATCATACTATTTAATAAATCTTATTTATACCTAGTTAACCCTAATTAGGCTAAATTAATTATTTAACCCTAATTTCTGGTCGAGGGGGTTTACGACATACCCTCCTTAGAGCATTTCGTCCTCGAAATTAAAACAGACATATATCAAAACTATTGAATGAAATAAATACTATCACATACCTAGGCCTTCGAAGAGATGGGAAAAACGTTGCCGAAAATCGTCCTCTCGTTCCCAGGTTGATTCACCTGGTGCGTGATACCTCCATGCGACACGAACTAGAGGGATAGTCTGGCCTCGCAGTACCTTCTCGCTTCGGTCTAGGATCTCTACCGGCTCCTCCTGGTATGACAAACTCGGACCAACGGTGATCTCCGAGAGGTCAAGCACATGACTCGGATCCGGTATGTACCTCCTCAGCTGAGATACATGGAAGACATCATGAACTCCTTCCAGTGTCTGCGGCAAGGCCAATCTGTAAGCAACTTCTCCGACGCGCTCTAGCACATCGAAGGGTCCGATGTACCTCGGACTCAGCTTCCCTCTGCCTCCAAATCTGATGGTTCCTCTGGTAGGTGAGATCTTCAGGAACACATGTTCTCCAACCTGGAACTCTAGGGGTCGCCGATGCACATTAGCCCAATGCTTCTGCCTGTCCTGTGCTGCTCGTAGATGCCCCTGAATCTTCTTTACCTTCTCCATTGTATGGACGATCAACTCTGGTCCTAGAATCTGCCTCTCGGGTACATCGCTCCAACATACTGGGGATCGACACTTCCTACCATACAATGCCTCATAGGGAGCCATCTGATTGCTCGCCTGATAGCTATTATTGTAGAAAAATTCGACCAAGTGCAAATGGTCCTCCCACGAACCGCTGAAGTCAAGCATGCAAGCCCTCAACATATCCTCCAGCGTCTGAATGGTGCGCTCGGATTGTCCATCTGTCTGCGGGTGGTACGAAGTACTGAACTTAAGGCGGATACCAAGACTCTCTTGCATACTCCTCCAAAAGTACGATATAAACCTCATATCCCGGTCAGACACGATACTGACTGGCACTCCATGCAATCATACAATCTCCCTCATGTACATGTCTGCCAAAACGTCCGTAGATTGCCCAACTCTGAAGGGTAAAAAGTGGGCAGACTTGGTGAGTCTATCTACGATTACCCATACGGCATTGCGACCACTAGGACTCCTCGGGAAACCCGTAATGAAGTCCATGGTGATGTGCTCCCATTTTCACTCCGGTATCGGGAGCGGTTGAAGTAATCCGGCAGACCTCTGATGCTCAGCCTTGACTTGCTGACACACTAGACACTTAGCTACGAAGCGGGCTATCTCTCTCTTCTTCCCGTGCCACCAGTAGTACTGCCTCAGGTCTCGATACATCTTCGTGCCTCCTGGATGTATAGAATAGGTCGAACTGTGGGCCTCCGTCATCAGCTCCTGGCGTAGCTCTCCGTTCGAAACATAGAGACGATCTCCACATCTCAAGGTCCCGTCCTCGTGTATACGCAGTCCCGTCTGTATTCCAGCCTCTGTCCTCTGTCAAAGCCTCTGAAATCTGGCGTCCGTCGGCAAAGCATCCTTGATTCTCTCCACCAATGTCGATTGTACCTGGAAACTCGACATCTGGCCGTCTACTCCGGGCATGACGACTTCGATACCCAACTGTTTTAAATCTCGCAACAGATGTTGTTGGGTAGTCAGGAAAAATGCTATGGGCTTCCTACTTAAAGCATCGGCTACCACATTAGCCTTTCCCGGATGGTACTGCAGCTCAATCTCGAAGTCCGCCATCACTTCGAGCCATCGTCTCTGCCTCTGGTTCAGGTCCTTCTGGGTGTAGACGTATTTCAGGCTCTTGTGATCGGTGAATATCTCCACGCGCTCTCCGTACAGGTAGTGCCTCCAAAGCTTCAAAGCAAAGATCACTACGGCAAGCTCCAAGTCGTGGGTAGGATAGTTCTTCTCATGGGTCCTCAATTGTCTAGAGGCATAGGCCACAACCTTCCCATGCTGCATCAAGACGCATCCTAATCCTTTCCCGGATGCATCGCTATAGATCACGAATCCTCCGGGTCCAGAAGGTATGGTCAAGATGGGTGCTGTAGTCAGACGCTTCTTCAGCTCCTCGAATGCCGTCTGACACTCCTCTGTCCAGGTGAACTCCTGATCCTTGCGGGTCAAGCGGGTCATCGGCTCTGCGATCCTTACGAAGTTCTCTACGAACCTCCGGTAATATCCGGCAAGTCCTAGGAAACTCCTCACCTCCGTAACGTTGGTAGGGGTCGGCCATGTCTCTACTGATGAAATCTTCACGGGATCTACTGAGATGCCATCTCCTGAGATAACGTGTCCAAGAAATGTGACACGATCTAGAAGAAACTCGCACTTGCTCAGCTTGGCATAAAGCCTCTCTCGTCTCAGCGTCTCTAACACTAGCCTCAAGTGCTCCCCGTGCTTCTCGTGGCTCTTCGAATACACCAGGATGTCGTCGATGAAGACTACCACAAACTGGCCAAGGTACTCATGGAAGACTCGGTTCATCAGGTTCATAAATACAGCAGATGCATTTGTCAATCCAAAAGGCATCACTAAGAACTCGTAGTGACCATAGCGAGTCCTAAATGCTGTCTTTGAAATTTTCTCCCTTCGCACCTTCACCTGATGGTAGCCCGATCTCAAGTCGATCTTCATGAACACCACTGCTCCTGTCAGCTGGTCGAACAGATCATCGATTCACGGTAGAGGGTACTTGTTCTTGATAGTCAGAGCATTAAGGGCTCTATAATCAATGCACATCCGGAACGTCCCGTCCTTCTTTGGTACAAACAGCACTGGTGCTCCCCAGGGTGATGCACTAGGACGAACGAATCCCTTGATCTGCAACTCCTCCAGCTGTAGCTTCAGCTCGTCAAGCTCCTTCTTTGCCAACCTGTACACATTTGATGATACCGGTGCTGCTCCAGGTATTAGCTCAATGGTGAACTCCACCTCTCTATCAGGCGGTAGGCCTGGCAGCTCCTCTGGGAAAACATCCTCGAACTCTGCAACAATTTCTGGGGGTGCCGTCTCCATCGCCATGTAAGCTCCAGCTGTGTGTACTACTCCTCGCTTGATGGTGCCTCGCATGAATTCGAACTCCGGGTGTCCTGGCAGTCTAAAAGTAACGCTACCCTTCCGGCAATCTAGTACGGCATTGTACTGGCTTAACCAGTCCATGCCCAGAACAATATCGAAAGCTGGCATTGGGAGTACCAACAATCGCGCTCTCATCTCCCTACCACAAACTACTACCGAGCACGTTCTAATGGTGCTGGTAACCGGTACGATGCCTCCTCCAATAAGTATTCTCCAACTCTTAGGTAAAGGGGAAGTTGCTACTCTATGCATTGCTACGAAGCTACTAGATATAAATGACAGTGTAGCTCCAGAATCAAATAGTGCAGTTGCAGGTAATTATACAACTAGTATTGTACCTGCTATAGCCTCTCCCTCTGGTTCCTCCTCGATAGATGCTAAAGCAAAGGCTTACCCGCGCCTCTGCCCTCCTGCCTGCTGTCGGGCCTGGTTGAAGTGTGCCTCCTGTGGGACCAAGGGTGGTCCTCTCTGCTATCCTCCGGTAGCTGGTGGACGCTGGCCTCGTGGTGGGGGTAGTATCCTCAGTGGTGCTGCTGGTGGTCTCTGTCCAGTCTGGGGTGCTCCATCTCTGCGCTGGGGGCAGTCTCTAGCAAGATGCTGGCTGGCTCCATAGACCATGCAGAGCCCAAGCTTCTTTCGGCAGTCTCTGATGACGTGTCCTCTCTTGCCACAGAAGTGACAGGTCGGAAGCTCCTTCTGCTGGTACGGCGCTGTCCTCTGCTGCGCCTGTGCTCCTGGACGGCGGATCGGTCCTCCTGCTCCTTGCTGGGTCCTGGCTGGTACATTCACGCTGGAACGTCTCACTCCTCCTCCTATAGCCTCCTGGATCCTCGCCTCTGATAGGACCTCTTCATAAGAGATCCTTGCCTGGGTAGTAGTGTACCTCTGCAGCTCGTGAGAGAGGCCATGGTGGAATCTCCTGGCCTTCTCCAGGTCATTGGGGATCAGGGCTGCTCCAAATCGGCTGAGTCTACTGAACTCTCCGTCGTAGGCGTCCACAGTCAGGTTTCCCTGCTCCAGGTGCAGGAACTGAGAGTACAGGGCGTTCCTCACTGTAGCTGGGAAGTACTTCGCGATGAAGTGTTCTAGAAATTCCTTCCAAGTCTGCTGTCTGTCGATGCTGCGCTCCATAGAGTCCCACCAGTGATGGGCGTTGCCTGTGAGTTGGGCCCACACCGCGGTCATCCAGAGATCGGGGTGTAGCTGCGAACCCTCTAACAGCATCTCAGTGTTGGAGACCCAGTCTGAGATCTCCTCTGTCGTCTCCTTGCCCGAGAAGGTTCCCGGGCCCATCTGTCTGAAGCCTCGTACAGTGCCTGCTCGCTGGACAGGTGCAGGTGCTGGTGCTGGTGCTTGGGCAGGTGCCCTCTCCAGTACTGCCATCAGGCCCTGTCTTAGAGTCTCTGTCTGCTGCCACAGGGCCTGCATCATCATCTGGAAGAACTGTATCATTTGGGGCTGTCCCTCCGCTGGTGGCATCTGAGGTAGAAATGGTAGAGGTGGTGGAAACAGTACCTCCGGCTGTCTCCTTGGTGTCTCCTCGGGTGTCGGCCTCTCGTACTGCGGTATCGGTGTCGCCCTCGAGGTCTGCCCCTCGAAGTACTGCCTCGGAATCGTCTGTGATGCCTGGCCCTCTGGCTGCTGTATCTCCTCGTCGGGAGAGACCTGATGCCAGTGCATCATCGGGGCCTGAGGGATCACCTCTGCCTCTGGCTGAGGCTGTTGTCTGGGGGGTCCCTGTGTCGTATCCTCCCCCGGTGCTGCAGGTGGTATTATGGCACCGAGTATCTCACGTTGGCTCCAAAGGTTCATCTCGCTGTAAGAGATAGAACTTTATTAGAGAGAGTACGGAATAAATCAAACAGGATGCAAATATATTATAATTCGAAAGAGGTTCAAAGGCGTAATCAAGTGGATAAGACCTAAAAATGTCTATCCTACTGCAGGCTCGCTGGGTACGTTACCATACCACAAGCGATAAATATTTGGTGTTTCAAACCTGCATGGGCCACCACTAAAACCATGTCACGCCGCAGTCCCAAAATATTATGGAACCAGGCCACGTGGCATTGGCCAGCTGACACGTCTTCGAGGATTTCCCAATTTAATGGATCTTGGCGAAGCGTGCTACGCTGTCCTAAATCTAACAAGTCTAATATAAACAACAGGCAGTGTCTAATCTCATCCACAAACAACAAATAAAATACTGAAATGAAAGACTGGAATATAAGGACATAGTCGAATGACATAGTACAACTAAAATATGTCTGGTAGGAACAAACCGACTACAAATATTAGAGATAAAGTACTGATAGTCTGAAATAAAGTGCTGATAAGAAGAGTGACTGGAACAACGGCTAACTAGGTAAGGAGCTCCAGTCATAGGCGGAAGGCCTACCAGTCTGATCAGGGGTACTCTGATGGAAGTACCTCTAGCTCCTCGTCAAGAGCAAACCTCGCCTCCATACCTGGCCCGTAAACTGTGGGATAATAGGCCTCGTCCAGATCTGGAAGATAACCAGGTCATCAGAGGGACGTAACAAGATACAATATGCATGCTAGATATAGTACTGAATAAAAGTAAAGAGGGGTGTGCTAACCATCTAAGTGAATGCAATATAAGGACAACCTCGGAACGTATAAGTAGGTGTAGGCATAACGTCCAACGTCCTCTAGAGTATGGTATCTGTAACGTCCATTATTCCAAAATAATGAGGTATCTGTATATATATAACGTCCACACTCTAAGGGACGTGGTATCTGCAATGTATATACGTCCGTAACACTCCGAAGAGCGCGGTGTCTGAATATAGGGAGTCACCGGGTCTGTGGTTCCTCTGGATACCACAGAGTTTGATGGGGGTATCCCATACCTTTGTCAGTTGTCCTTCCCGCCCAATGTAGATACGCAAGTCGAATGCACGACTTGAGTGTACCGTATCTAGATGTCAAGTCTCAATTAACTATATTATTCTAGAATACATGCTAGTCCGTGATGCATGTCGTACGTACCGATAGCGAATCGGGTACGCGGACCCGCATCCCAATATGAATGTACCATCGTGTAAGTGTCACGGTCTAGGAAGATATCAAAATATCCTCACAGTAGTGGGTGAGTCAGCTAGCAACTAAGTCAAGTACACTACTTATCGACGCAATGTCGACTGCACCCAAGTCAATCTCGGACGCACACAGTTCATATATATTTGCAACATTTAATATTTAATTTTAAGCAGCAATCCAGCAAGGTATACTTGCCTGTCCCGGGTAGCTGCGAAATCCAAAGCCCTGCTCCTGATGCCTCGACAGTAGTGTCCAGCAGTCCTATATATGATATAATAATGACACTATTAGTCGCTACAGTAGCACGACTAAACACTCTACTTGTATCTACAACTGACACAGGGTCGGGCCTGTATATGTATATATAGCTAATACAAGTATATACATATACTCTAAATCATATTTAATTATATTAAAATATTATATTTGTTAAATAGTACAAAAATAGTACTTATGCATTAATTTGTATATACTAATAATACACATATTAAATACGTATACATAATTGATAATAACATAAATTCATATATTCATACATATACATATTTTTAGATAGAAAATATGTACATAAATTAATACATACAACATAACAAAGGTATATAAAATGTATACACATACATGTAGGTATCTATATATATATATACATATACATATACATATTAGAGGGGTTAATACGTATAAGTATTTAATATATACTATTATACACATAATATTTCTTAATTTCCAAAAAATATATTTAAACTCAATATATATTATATATTTAATATTTTTTATATATTAAAATATACTTACGTACATACATACATACATACATACATACATACATACATACATACATACATACATATGTATAAGTTTCTAATACGAAAATATAAAAAAAAAAATAGTATTATATTATATATAATACAAATCCACAGAAATTATCTTTAAACTATGATTTATATTAATTATATACTATTCTCGTATAATACCATATACATACATACATATATATATATATATACATTTATATATATATATATATACGCATAGGTATTTATACACATATATACACATTAATAATCCCACTATATATAACACTAATTAAAATAAAGGTATATTTATAATATAGCATTTATACAGGAGGTATACATATATATATACTTATAATACGATAAATACGAATTAATATATAGAATACGTAGAAAAATACGTAAACTATACTACTCTAGTATGTAGAACATTGCACCTCGAAATACTCCTAAAAATACAGAAAATAACACATAAAATATTATACTGGATTATACCTCAGGTCGAGGGGGTCAAGGTGGTCGGCCGTCGTCGGCTGGTGTGGCCGGACGATGCTCCGGCGTCGCGCGGGGGGGCGTTGGCACAGCAGCAGCGGTCTGGAACAACCGGCGCTGCAGGGGCGATTGCTCCTCGGTGTGTCGACGTCCGGGGCTGAAAGTCGCCGGGAAGGAAGAGGACTGGTAGGGGGTGGCATTGGTGAAGTTTGGCGGTCGGCGGTGCGGTGGTGGCGGAGTACGAGGAGGAAGGGTGGTCGGCTGTTCGTGCGGGGGGGAGCAGCCGGGTTGGGGAGGTCGGCTGGGGAGGTTGCTGCCGGCGGCGTAGTGGTGGTTGGCGGTGGTGGCAGGTGGGGGGAAGGTCGGCGAAGGGGTCTGGGTCAGTGTGGGGGTGGCCGAAAGCGGTGGCCGGCCGGAGTTAGGCGACGGGTGATCGGGTTGGGGAGTGGCTGTTGATGAAGGGGTTTTGGAAAATAGGGTTTAGGTTGGTTTCCTAGGTTTGTGTGCCTTCCATGTAGTGTAAATTAATATATAAATAGGAGAGAGAGTGAGGGGGCTGCCTTGGGATTAGGGCTGGCTGGACCTATTTATTTTGGGTAGTGGGGTTGTCCATCAAGATGAGTGGAGGGCTAGGAATGAGCCATTTCAAATGTAGGGCCAAGATGTGCTCTACATAAAGTAAGGCAAGTACATAGGAATGGGGAGAAAATAAATGGATACGGTTAGGGCATGACCAATTCTTTTCTCCATGATGCTTGGCCAATGAGAGGGGGACACCTCATTACAATTTTGCAAATAGGTCCCTGAACAATTTGGTATTTGTACAATATCTGGAATTGGGGATTTAATGTAACCAAACACCATGTTTGGTGTTCCTCATATTACTAGGATGGTATATGGTGTTTTGTATGAGGCTTGTGGGTGTGGATGTGGGTTTGGGTTGGAGTTGGGTCTAATTCGAATGAGGTTAGGTCACCACATTATTTAATTCGTAATTAATGCACCGGTGTTTCTAATTTAATTTAATAACAATCCGGGAGTCTAAATTTGGTTGGACAAGGGTCATTAGTGTAGTAGGCTCAGTGTACAATAATGTCGTGATCTGGGTTGGTTAAGACGGATCGAGGTGTGGTCTCAATTTCGATTGGAACGGACAACGAACGTAATTACGCAATTTAATTAATTTGCGTACGGACGTTTGTAACGACTTTTGTGCAACTAAAATCAGGCATGAAAATCGGTATCCGGGGTTTGTTCTAGGTTCAATATGGTGGGTTGACAGGTCTAGGCCAAATATGTAGAATTTGTTTTAGGGCAACAGCTAGGGTATTATCCCAAATAATCAAATCACTGCACAGATATAATCATACTATTTAATAAATCTTATTTATACCTAGTTAACCCTAATTAGGCTAAATTAATTATTTAACCCTAATTTTTGGTCGAGGGGGTTTACAACATACCCTCCTTAGAGCATTTCGTCCTCGAAATTAAAACAGACATATATCAAAACTATTGAATGAAATAAATACTATCACATACCTAGGCCTTCGAAGAGATGGGGAAAACGTTGTCGAAAATTGTCCTCTCGTTCCCAGGTTGATTCACCTGGTGCGTGATGCCTCCATGCGACACGAACTAGAGGAATAGTCTGGCCTCGCAGTACCTTCTCGCTTCGGTCTAGGATTTCTACCGGCTCCTCCTGGTATGACAAACTCGGACCAACGGTGATCTCCGAGTGGTCAAGCACATGACTCGGATCCGGTATGTACCTCCTCAGCTGAGATACATGGAAGACGTCATGAACTCCTTCCAGTGTCTGCGACAAGGCCAATCTGTAAGCAACTTCTCCGACGTGCTCTAGCACATCGAAGGGTCCGATGTACCTCGGACTCAGCTTCCCTCTGCCTCCAAATCTGATAGTTCCTCTGGTAGGTGAGATCTTCAGGAACACATATTCTCTAACCTGGAACTCTAAGGGTCGTCGATGCACATTAGCCCAATGCTTCTGCCTGTCCTGTGCTGCTCGTAGATGCCCCTGAATCTTCTTCACCTTCTCCACTGTATGGACGATCAACTCTGGTCCTAGAATCTGCCTCTCACCTACATCGCTCCAACATACTGGGGATCGACACTTCCTACCATACAATGCCTCATAGGGAGCCATCTGAATGCTCGCCTGATAGCTATTATTATTGGAAAATTTGACCAAGTACAAATGGTCCTCCCATGAACCGCTGAAGTCAAGCATGCAAGCCCTCAACATATCCTCCAGCGTCTGAATGGTGCGCTTGGATTGTCCATCTGTCTGCGGGTGGTACGAAGTACTGAACTTAAGGCGGGTACCAAGACTCTCTTGCATACTCCTCCAAAAGTATAATGTAAACCTCGTATCCCAGTCAGATACGATACTGACTGGCACTCCATGCAATCGTACAATCTTCATCATGTATATGTCTGCCAAGACTTCCGTAGATTGCCCAACTCTGAAGGGTAAAAAGTGGGCAGACTTGGTGAGTCTATCTACGATTACCCATACGACATTGCGACCACTAGGACTCCTCGGGAAACCTGTAACGAAGTCCATGGTGATGTGCTCCCATTTCCACTCCGGTATCGGGAGCGGTTGAAGTAATCCGGCAGACCTCTGATGCTCAGCCTTGACTTGCTGACACACCAGACACTTAGCCACGAAGCGGGCTATCTCTCTCTTCATCTCGTGCCACCAGTAGTACTGTCTCAGGTCTCGATACATCTTCGTGCCTCCAGGATGTATAGAATAGGTCGAACTGTGGGCCTCCATCATCAGCTCCTGGCGTAGCTCTCCGTTCAAAACATAGAGACGATCTCCACATCTCAAGGTCCCGTCCTCGGGTATACGCAGTCCCGTCTGTATTCCAGCCTCTGTCCTCTGTCGAAGCCTCTGAAATCTGGCGTCCGTCGGCAAAGCATCCTTGATTCTCTCCACCAATGTCGATTGCACCAGGAAACTCGACATCTGGCCGTCTACTCCGGGCATGACGACTTTGATACCCAACTGTTCTAAATCTTGCAACAGATGTTGTTGGGTAGTCAGGAAAAATGCTATGGGCTTCCTGCTTAAAGCATCGGCTACCACATTAGCCTTTCCCGGATGGTGCTGCAGCTCAATCTCGAAGTCCGCCATCACTTCGAGCCATCGTCTCTGCCTCTGGTTCTGGTTCTTCTGGGTGTAGACGTATTTCAGGCTCTTATGATCGGTAAATATCTCCATGCGCTCTCCGTACAGGTAGTTCCTCCAAAGCTTCAAAGCAAAGATCACTACGGCAAGCTCCAAGTCGTGGGTAGGATAGTTCTTCTCATGGGTCCTTAATTGTCTAGAGGCATAGGCCACAACCTTCCCATGCTGCATCAAGACGTATCCTAATCCTTTCCCGGATGCATCACTATAGATCACGAATCCTCCGGGTCTAGAAGGTATGGTCAAGATGGGTGCTGTAGTCAGACGCTTCTTCAGCTCCTCGAATGCCGTCTGACACTCCTCTGTCCAGGTGAACTCCTGATCCTTGCGGGTCAAGCGGGTCATCGGCTCTGCGATCCTTGCGAAGTTCTCTACGAACCTCCGGTAATATCCGGCAAGTCCTAGGAAACTCCTCACCTCCGTGACGTTGGTAGGGGTCGGCCACGTCTCTACTGATGAAATCTTTGCGGGATCTACTGAGATGCCATCTCCTGAGATAACCTGTCCAAGAAATGTGACACGATCTAAAAGAAACTCGCACTTGCTCAGCTTAGCATAAAGCCTCTCTCGTCTCAGCGTCTCTAGCACTAGCCTAAAGTGCTCCCCGTGCTCCTCGTGGCTCTTCGAATACACCAGGATATCGTCGATGAAGACTACCACGAACTGGTCCAGGTACTCATGGAAGACTCGGTTCATCAGGTTCGTAAACACAGCAGGCACATTTGTCAATCCAAAAGGCATCACTAAGAACTCGTAGTGACCATAGCGAGTCCTAAATGCTGTCTTTGGAATGTCCTCCCTTCGCACCTTCACCTGATGGTAGTCCGATCTCAAGTCGATCTTCATGAACGCCACTGCTCCTGTCAGCTGGTCGAACAGATCGTCGATTCGCGGTAGAGGGTACTTGTTCTTGATAGTCAGAGCATTAAGGGCTCTGTAATCAATGCACATCCGGAACATCCCGTCCTTCTTTGGTACAAACAGTACTGGTGCTCCCCAGGGTGATGCACTAGGATGAACGAATCCCTTGATCTGCAACTCCTCCAACTGTAGCTTCAGCTCGTCAAGCTCCTTCTTTGCCAACCGGTACATATTTGATGATACCGGTGCTGCTCCAGGTATTAGCTCAATGGTGAACTCTACCTCTCTATCAGGCGGTAGGACTGGCAGCTCCTCTGGGAAAACATCCTCGAACTCTGCAACAATTTTTGGGGGTGCCGTCTCCATCGCCATGTAAGCTCCAGCTGTGTGTCCTACTCCTCGCTCAATGGTGCCTCGCATGAATTCGAACTCCGGTTGTCCTGGCAGTCTAAAAGTAACGCTACCCTTCCGGCAATCTAGTACGGCATTGTACTGGCTTAACCAGTCCATGCCCAGAACAACGTCAAAAGCTGGCATTGGGAGTACCAACAATCGCGCTCTCATCTCCCTACCACAAACTACTACCGAGCACGTTCTAATGGTGCTGGTAACCGGTACGATGCCTCCTCCAATAAGTATTCTCCAACTCTTAGGTAAAGGGGAAGTTGCTACTCTATGCATTGCTATGAAGCTACTAGATATAAATGACAGTGTAGCTCCAGAATCAAACAGTGCAGTTGCAGGTAATGATGCAACTAGTATTGTACCTGCTATAGCCTCTTCCTCTGGTTCCTCCTCGATAGACGCTAAAGCAAAGGCTTACCCACGCCTCTGCCCTCCTGCCTGCTGTCGGGCCTGGTTGAAGTGTGCCTCCTGTGGAACCAAGGGTGGTCCTCTCTGCTGTCCTCCGGTAGCTGGTGGACGCTGGCCTCCTGCTGGGAGTAGTATCCTCATTGGTGCTGCTGGTAGTCTCTGTCCAGTCTGGGGTGCTCCATCTCTGCGCTGGGGGCAGTCTCTAGCAAGGTGCTGGCTGGCTCCACAGACCATGCAGAGCCCGAGCTTCTTTCGGCAGTCTTTGATGACGTGTCCCCTCTTGCCACAGAAGTGACAGGTCAGAAGCTCCTTCTGCTGGTACGGCGCTGTCCTCTGCTGCGCCTGCGCTCCTGGACGGCGGATCGGTCCTCCTGCTCCTTGCTGGGTCCTGCCTGGTACATTTGCGCTGGAATGTCTCGCTCCTCCTCCTATAGCCTCCTAGATCCTCGCCTCTAATAGGACCTCTTCATAAGAGATCCTTGCCTGGGTAGTAGTATACCTCTGCAGCTCGTGAGAGAGGCCATGGTGGAATCTTCTGGCCTTCTCCAGGTCGTTGGGGATCAGGGCTGCTCCAAATCGGCTGAGTCTACTGAACACTCCGTCGTAGGCGTCCACAATCAAGTTTTCCTGCTCCAGGTGCAGGAACTGAGAGTACAGGGCATTCCTCATTGTAGCTGGGAAGTACTTCGCGTTGAAGTATTCTAGAAATTCCTTCCAAGTCTGCTATCTGTCGATGCTGCGCTCCATAGAGTCCCACAAGTGATGGGCGTTGCCTGTGAGTTGGGCCCTCACCGCGGTCATCCAGAGATCGGGGTGTAGCTGCGAACCCTCTAACAGCATCTCAGTGTTGGAGACCCAGTCTGAGATCTCCTCTGTCATCTCCTTGTCCGAGAAGGTTCCCGGGCCCATCTGTCTGAAGCCTCGTACAGTGCCTGCTCGCTGGACAGGTGCAGGTGCTGGTGCTGGTGCTGGTGCTTGGGCAGGTGCCCTCTCCAGTACTGCCATCAGGCCCTATCTTAGAGTCTCCGTCTGCAGCCACTGGGCCTGCATCATCATCTGGAAGAACTGCATCATCTGGGGCTGTACCTCCGCTGGTGGCATCTGAGGTGGAAACGGTGGAGGTGGTGGAAGTAGTACCTCCGGCTGTCTACTTGGTGTCTCCTCGGGTGCCAGCCTCTCGTACTGCGGCATCGGTGTCGCCCTCGAGGTCTGCCCCTCGAAGTACTGCCTCGGAATCGTCTGTGATACCTGGCCCTCTGGCTGCTGTGTCTCTTCGTCGGGAGAGACCTGATGCCAGTGCATCATCGGGGCCTGAGAGATAACCTCTGCCTCTGGCTGAGGCTGTTGTCTGGGGGTCCCTGTGTCGTATCCTTCCTCGGTGCTGCAGGTGGTACTATAGCACCGAGTATCTCACGTCGGCTCCGAAGGTTCATCTCGCTGTAAGAGATAGAACTTTATTAGAGAGAGTACGGAATAAATCAAACAGGATGCAAATATATTATAATTCGGAAGAGGTTCGAAGGCGTAATCAAGTGGATGAGACCTAGAAATTTCTATCCTACTGCAAGCTCGCTGGGTACGTTACCATACCACAAGCGATAAATATTTGGTGTTTCGGACCTGCATGGGCCACCACTAAAACCATGTCACGCCCCAGTCCCAAAATATTATGGAACCAGGCCACGTGGCATTGGCCAGCTGACACGTCTTCGAGGATTTCCTAATTTAATGGATCCTGGCGAAGCGTGCTACGCTGTCCTAAATCTAACAAGTCTAATATAAACAACAGGCAGTGTCTAATCTCATCCACAAACAACAAGTAAAATACTGAAATGAAAGACTGGAATATAAGGACATAGTCGAATAACATAGTACAACTGAAATATGTCTGGTGGGAACAAACCCACTACAAATATTGGAGATAAAGTACTGATAATCTGAAATAAAGTGCTGATAAGAAGAGTGACTGGAACAACGGCTAACTAGGTAAGGAGCTCCAGTCATAGGCGGAAGGCCTACCAGTCTGATCAGGGGTACTCTGATGGAAGTACCTCTAGCTCCTCGTCAAAAGCAAACCTCGCCTCCACACCTGGCCCGTAAACTGTGGGATAATAGGCCTCGTCCAGATCTGGAAGATAACCAGGTCCTCAGAGGGACGTAACAAGATACAATATGCATGCTAGATATAGTACTGAATAAAAGTAAAGAGGGGTGTGCTAACCATCTAAGTGAATGCAATATAAGGACAACCTCGGAACGTATAAGTAGGTGTAGGCATAACGTCCAACGTCCTCTAGAGTATGGTATCTGCAACGTCCATCATTCCGAAGAATGAGGTATCTGTATATATATATAATGTCCACACTCTAAGGGACGTGGTATCTGCAATGTATATACGTCTGTAACACTCCGAAGAGCGCGGTATCTGAATATAGGGAGTCACCGGGTCTGTGGTTCCTCTGGATACCACAGAGTCTGATGGGGGTATCCCATACCTTTGTCAGTTTCCTTCCCGCCCAATGTAGATAGGCAAGTCGAATACACGACTTGAGTGTACCGTATCTAGATGTCAAGTCTCAATTAACTATATTATTCTAGAATACATGCTAGTCTGTGATGCATGTCGTACGTACCGATAGCGAATCGGGTACGCGGACCCGCATCCCAATTTGAATGTACCATCGTGCAAGTGTCACGGTTTAGGAAGATATCAAAATATCCTCACAGTAGTGGGTGAGTCAGCTAGCAACTAAGTCAAGTACACTACTTATCGACGCAATATCGACTGCACCCGAGTCAATCTCGGACGCACACAGTTCATATATATTTGCAACATTTAACATTTAATTTTAAGCAGTAATCCAGCAAGGTATACTTGCCTGTCCCGGGTTGCTGCGAAATCCAAAGCCCTGCTCCTGATGCCTCGACAGTAGTGTCCAGCAATCCTATATATAATATAATAATGACACTATTAGTCGCTACAGTAGCATGACTAAACACTCTACTTGTATCTACAACTGACACAGGGTCGGGCCTGTATATGTATATATAGCTAATACAAGTATATACATATACTCTAAATCATATTTAATTATATTAAAATATTATATTTGTTAAATAGTACAAAAATAGTACTTATGCATTAATTTGTATATACTAATAATACACATATTAAATACGTATACATAATTGATAATAACATAAATTCATATATTCATACATATACATATTTTTAGATAGAAAATATGTACATAAATTAATACATACAACATAACAAAGGTATATAAAATGTATACACATACATGTAGGTATCTATATATATATATACATATACATATACATATTAGAGGGGTTAATACGTATAAGTATTTAATATATACTATTATACACATAATATTTCTTAATTTCTAGAAAATATATTTAAACTCAATATATATTATATATTTAATATTTTTCATATATTAAAATATACTTATGTACATACATACATATATACATACATACATACATGCATATGTATAAGTTTCTAATACGAAAATATAATAAAAAAAAAAGTATTATATTATATATAATACAAATCCACAGAAATTATCTTTAAACTATGATTTATATTAATTATATACTATTCTCGTATAATACCATATACATACATATATATATACATTTATATATATATATATACGCATAGGTATTTATACACATATATACACATTAATAATCCCACTATATATAACACTAATTAAAATAAAGGTATATTTATAATATAGCATTTATACAGGAGGTATACATATATATATACTTATAATACGATAAATACTAATTAACATATAGAAACGTAGAAAAATACGTAAACTATACTACTCTAGTATGTAGAACATTGCACCTTGAAATACTTCTAAAAATACAGAAAATAATACATAAAATAATGCACTGGATTGTACCTCAGGTCGAGGGGGTCAAGGTGGTCGGCCGTCGTCGGCTGGGGTGGCCGAACGATGCTCCGGCGTCGCGCGGGGGGGCGTTGGCACAGCAGCAGCGGTCTGGAACAACGGGCGCTGCAGGGGCGATTGCTCCTCGGTGTGTCAACGTCCAGGGCTGAAAGTCGTCGGGGAGGAAGAGGACTGGTAGGGGGTGGCATTGGGGAAGTTTGGCGGTCGGCGGTACGGTGGTGGCGGAGTACGAGGAGGAAGGGTGGTCGGTTGTTCGTGCGGGGCGGAGCAGCCGTGTTGGAGAGGTCGGCTGGGGAGGTTGCTGCCAGCGGCGTAGTGGTGATAGGCGGTGGTGGCAGGTGGGGAGAAGGTCAGTGAAGGGGTCTGGGTCGGTGTGGGGGTGGCCGGAAGCGGTGGTCGGTCGGAGTTGGGCGGCGGGTGATCGGGTTGGGGAGTGGCTGTTGATGAAGGGGTTTTGGAAAATAGGGTTTAGGTTGGTTTCCTAGGTTTGTGTGCCTTCCATGTAGTGTAAATTAATGTATAAATAGGAGAGAGTGAGGGGGGCTGCCTTGGGATTAGGGTCGGCTGGACCTATTTATTTTGTGGAGTGGGGTTGTCCATCAAGATGAGTGGAGGGCTAGGAAAGAGCCATTTCAAATGTAGGGCCAAGATGTGCTCTACATAAAGTAAAGTAAGTACATAGGAATGGGGAGAAAATAAATGGATACGGTTAGGGCATGACCAATTCTTTTCTCCATGATGCTTGGCCAATGAGAGGGGGACACCTCATTGCAATTTTGCAAATAGGTCCCTGAATAATTTGGTATTTGCACAATATCTGGAATTGGAGATTTAATGTAACCAAACACCATGTTTGGTGTTCCTCATTGGACTAGGATGGTGTATGGTGTTTTGTATGAGGCTTGTGGGTGTGGATGTGGGTTTGGGTTGGAGTTGGGTCTAATTCGAATGAGGTTAGGTCACCACATTAATTAATTCGTAATTAATGCACCGGTGTTTCTAATTTAATTTAATAACAATCCGGGAGTCTAAATTTGGTTGGACAAGGGTCATTAGTGTAGTAGGCTCAGTGTACAATAATGTCATGATCTGGGTTGGTTAAGACGGATCGAGGTGGGGTCTCAATTTCGATTGGAACGGACAATGAACGTAATTATGCAATTTAATTAATTTGCGTACGGACGTTTGTAACCACTTTTGTGCGACTAAAATCAGGCACAAAAATCGGTATCCGGGATTTGTTCTAGGTTCAATATGGTGGGTTGGCAGGTCTAGGCCAAATATGTGAAATTTATTTTAGGGCAACAGCTAGGGTATTATCCCAAATAATCAAATCACTGCACAGATATAATCATACTATTTAATAAATCTTATTTATACCTAGTTAACCCTAATTAGGCTAAATTAATTATTTAATCCTAATTTCTGGTCGAGGGGGTTTACAACATACCCTCCTTAGAGCATTTCGTCCTCGAAATTAAAACAGACATATATCAAAACTATTGAATGAAATAAATACTATCACATACCTAGGCCTTCGAAGAGATGGGGAAAACGTTGCCGAAAATCGTCCTCTCGTTCCTAGGTTGATTCACCTGGTGCGTGATGCCTCCATGCGACACGAACTAGAGGGATAGTCTGGCCTCGCAGTACCTTCTCGCTTCGGTCTAGGATCTCTACCGGCTCCTCCTGGTTTGACAAACTCGGACCAACGGTGATCTCCGAGTGGTCAAGCACATGACTCTGATCCGGTATGTACCTCCTCAGCTGAGATACATGGAAGACGTCGTGAACTCCTTCCAGTGTCTGCGGCAAGGCCAATCTGTAAGCAACTTCTCCGACGCGCTCTAGCACATCGAAGGGTCCGATGTACCTCGGACTCAGCTTCCCTCTGCCTCCAAATCTGATGGTTCCTCTGGTAGGTGAGATCTTCAGGAACACATGTTCTCCAACCTGGAACTCTAGGGGTCGTCGATGCACTTTAGCCCAATGCTTCTGCCTGTCCTGTGCTGCTCGTAGATGCCCCAGAATCTTCTTCACCTTCTCCACTGTATGGACGATCAACTCTGGTCCTAGAATCTGCCTCTCGCCTACATCGCTCCAACATACTGGGGATCGACACTTCATACCATACAATGCCTCATAGGGAGCCATCTGAATGCTCTCCTGATAGCTATTATTGTAGGAAAATTCGACCAAGTGCAAATGGTCCTCCCACAAACCGTTGAAGTCAAGCATGCAAGCCCTCAACATATCCTCCAGCGTCTGAATGGTGCACTCGGATTGTCCATCTGTCTGCGGGTGGTACGAAGTACTGAACTTAAGGCGGGTACCAAGACTCTCTTGCATACTCCTCCAAAAGTATGATGTAAACCTCGTATCCCGGTCAGACACGATACTGACTGGTACTCCATGCAATCGTACAATCTCCCTCATGTACATGTCTGCCAAGACTTCCGTAGATTGCCCAACTCTGAAGGGTAAAAAGTGGGCAAACTTTGTGAGTCTATCTACGATTACCCATATGGCATTGCGACCACTAGGACTCCTCGGGAAACCCGTAACGAAGTCCATGGTGATTTGCTCCCATTTTTACTCCGGTATCGGGAGCGGTTGAAGTAATCCGGCAGACCTCTGTTGCTCAACCTTGACTTGCTGACACACCAGACACTTAGCCACGAAGCGGGCTATCTCTTTCTTCATCCCGTGCCACCAGTAGTACTGCCTCGGGTCTCGATACATCTTCGTGCCTCCTTGTCACGACCCGTACCCAGTTTAGGGGCACGAGTGCGTGGGTACATCCAGCCTACGCCGCAGCATCGGCGGTAGAATGCTGTCTATGTCATGTAACTATCTAATCAAACTCACATGAATACCCAACTCCATAAGGAGACGTGTCACGCCCCAGTCCCAAAATATTATGGAACCAGGCCACGTGGCATTGGCCAGCTGACACGGCTCCGAGGATAACCCAATTTAATGGATCCTGACGAAGCATGCTACACTGTCCTAAATCTAACAAGTCTAATAACAACAGGCAATGTCTAATCTCATCCACAGATAACAAGTAAATACTGAAATAAAAGACTGGAATATAAGAAACATAGTCGCTGACATAGTATAACTGAAATAAGTCTGGTGGGAACAAACCCACTACAATGTACTGATAGTCTGAAATAAAGTACTGAAGGAGAGACTGGAACAACATCTAACTAGGTAAGGAGCTCCAGTCATAGACGGAAGGCCTACCAATCTGATCAGGGGTACTCTGATGGAAGTACCTCCAACTCCTCGTCCAGAGCAAACCTCGCCTCTACGCCTGGCCCGTAAACTGTGGGATAAAATGCCTCGTCCAGATCTGGGAGATAACCAGGTCCTCAGAGGGACGTAACAAGATACAATATGCATGCCAGATATAGTACTGAAATAAAAGTAAAGAGGGGGTGTGCTAACCATCTAAGTGAATGCAATATAAGGACAACCTAGGAACGTATAAGTAGGTGTAGGCATAACGTCCAAGGTCCTCTAGAGTGTGATATCTGCAACGTCCATCATTCCGAGGAATGAGGTATCTGTGTATAAGTATAACATCCACACTCTAAGGCGTGGTGTCTGCAATGTATACATACATTCGTAACACTCCGTAGAGCGCGGTGTCTGAAATATAGGGAGTCACCGAGTCTGTGGTTCCTCTGGATACCACGGAGTCCGGTGGGGGTATCCCATACGTTTATCAGTTGTCCTTCCCGCCCAATGTAGATACGCAAGTCGAATATACGACTTGAGTGTACCGTATCTAGATGCCAAGTCTCAACTAACTATGCTACTCTAGAATACATGCTAGTCCGTGATGCATGTCGTACGTATCGATAGCGAATCGGGTACGCGGACCCGCATTCCAATATGAATGTACCATCGTGGTACGTGTATAGTGCCATGGTCTAGGAGGATATCAGAATATCCTCGCAGTAGTGGTTGAGTCAAGTAGCAACTAGGTCAAGTACACTACTCATCGACGCAATGTCGACTACACCCGAGTCAATCTCGGATGCGCACAGTTCATGTATATTTGAAATATTTAACATTTAAATTTAAAGCAGTAAATCAGCAAGGTATACTTGCCTGTCCCGGGTAGCTGCAAAATCCAAAGCCCTGCTCCTGATGCCTCGGCAGTAGTGTCCAGCAATCCTATATAGGATATAGTAATGACCAAGTTAGTCGCTACAATAGCACGACTAAGACGCACGGTTTGTATCTACAGTTGTTCAAGGGTCGGGGCTGTATGTATATATAGCTAACACTATCATATACATATACTCTATACCATATTTAGTTATTTTTTTAGAAAAATAGCTATGTTTAATAGTACAAATTAGTACTTACGTATTAATTAGTATATAAATAATACACCTATTGAATAATTGTACATAATTGATAATAAAGCAAATTCATATTTTTATACATATACACATTTTTAGAGGATCAATACATATAAGTATTTTATATATACACATACTAAATTTCCAAAAAAATGTATTTAAACTTAATATATTATATATTTAATATCTTTCATATATATTAAAATATACCAACATACATTTATACATACATACATACATACACACATACATACTAGTGTATAAATATTAATACGTAAATATACTAGGAAAATAGTATTATATATAATATTAAATCACAGAAATACTTTTATTATGATTTATTTTAAATACTTACCATTATACATCATACATATATTTATAAATCAGAAAATACGTTTATATGTAGTAGGTATTCATATACATACCCAACTATACTCATGTGTATACACAATAGTAAATATTTGTGCACCACATTATTAATTAGGTAAATATACATACATTATTTATAAATCAAAAATACACATTTATTTGTACATATATATATATATATATATTTACTTATATACCTATACTCTTAGGTATTTAAAGTGTTTATACTATGTATTTATATATATACTAAGTATTTATATACCTTCATTAATTAATAAGCATTTAGATATATATATATATATTACATACACATATACACAGCAGTATTTATAGTATATATACATTAAATACTATAAAATACAGAAAAGAATATATATATTTGAATACATAATATACGTATTTAAATACTATAAAATACGAGATTCATATATATTTAAACTTGCAAACTAAAATACATGCACAAATACTAACTATTATACATAAAATAATATGTTGGGTTGTACCTCAGGTCGAGGGGGTCGAGTTGGTCGGTCGTCGCCGGCGGGGGTGGCCGGACGGCGCTCCGGCGTCGCGCGGGGAGGAGATGGGCAGCAGCAGCAGTTTGGTACAGTTCCTCGCTGTGGGCTCGATTGCTCCTCGAGTTGGCGGCGGCGTCGGCTGAAACTCGGCGGGGTGGTGGAGGACTGGACGGGGAAGGGCTCGGCCAAGTATGGCGGTCGAAGATGCGGTGGTGGCGGAGCACGACGAGGATGGGTGGGTCGATTGTGTATTTTGGAGGGGAGCAGCTGGGTTGGTGTGGGGCTGTTGGGGCGTGGCTGCCGGCGGTGTCGTGGCTGGGTGGCGGTGGCCGAGGGTAGGGGAGGGTCCGGCGAAGGGGTCGGGTTAGGGTGGCGGTGACTGGTGGTGACTGGTGGTCAGAGTCGAGCTCGGGCTGGGTAGGCTAGGGTCGGCTATTGGTTTAGGGTCTTAGGTATATTTGGTTTTGGTTTTTCATTTACAATGTAAATAGGTAAGTATATGTAGGAGAGAGAGTGAGGGGGGCTGCCTAGGGATTAGGGCCGACTGGACAAACATTCTTGGGGAGTGGGGTTGTCCATCAAGATGAGTAGAGGGCTAGGAATAGGCCATTCAAATTGTAGGGTCAAGATGGGTTCCCAAAAAGGTGGTGTAAGTACATGAAAAATAGGAGAAAACCAAATGCCTACGGTTGGTTATGAGCATTACTTTTCTCCATGATGGTTTGGGCCAATGAGAGGGGGACACCATATTATAATTTTGTAATTAGGCCCCTGAATAATTTAGTATTTGCACAATAACTAGGATTGGGAATTTAATGCATACAAATACCATGTTTGGTGTTCCTCATTAGACTATGATGGTGTTTGGTGTTTTGTATGAGGCTTGTGGGTGTGGATGTGGATTTGGGTTAGAGTTGGGTCCAATTTAAAAGAGGTTGGGTAGCCACATTAATTAATTCGTAATTAATGTGACGGGTGTTTCTAATTTAATTTAACTAAAAACCGGGAGTCTAAATTTGGGCTGGACAAGGGTCATTAGTGTAGTAGGCTCAGTGTACAATAATTTCGTGATCTGGGTTTGCCAAAACTGGTTTAGGTTGGGTCTCAATGTCAATTGGAACGGGCAGCGAATGTAATTACGCAATTTAATTAATTTGCGCACGTACGTTTGTAACGACTTTTGTGCGACTATAATTTGGCACAAAAATCGGTATCCGGGGTTTGTTCTAGGTTAAATACGAGGGGTTTATAGGTCTAGGTCAAATATGTGGAAGTTGTTCTAGGGCAACAGCTAGGGTAGTAACATAAACAACTAAATCATTGCACAAGTATTTATAATAATATAAATTAAATTATAATTAATCTAGGTTAACCCTAATCATGCTAATTAAATTATTTAACCCTAATTTCTGGTCGAGGGGGTTTACAACATACCCTCCTTAGAGCATTTCGTCCTCGAAATTAAAACAGACATATAGAAAAACTATTGAATGAAATTAAACATTAAGACATACCTAGGCCTTCGAAGAGATGGGAAAAACGTTGCCGAATATCGTCCTCTCGTTGCCAGGTTGATTCACCTGGTGCATGATGCCTCCATGCGACACGAACTAGAGGGATAGTATGGCCGCGCAGTACCTTCTCGCTTCGGTCTAGGATCTCTACCGGCTCCTCCTGGTATGATAAGCTTGGACCAACGGTGATCTCCGAGTGGTCAAGCACATGACTCGGATCCGGTATGTACCTCCTCAGCTGAGATACATGGAAGACGTCGTAAACTCCTTCCAGTATCTGTGGCAAGGCCAATCTGTAAGCAACTTCTCCGACGCGCTCTAGCACATCGAAGGGTTCGATGTACCTCGAACTCAGCTTCCCTCTGCCTCCAAATCTGATGGTTCCTCTGGTAGGTAAAATCTTCAGGAACACATGTTCTCCCACCTGGAACACTAGGGGTCATCGATGCACATTAGCCCAATGCTTCTGCCTGTCCTGTGCTGCTCGTAGATGCCCCTGGATCTTCTTCACCTTCTCCACTGTATGGACGATCAACTCTGGTCCTAGAATCTGCCTCTCGCCTACATCGCTCCAACATACTGGGGAACGACACTTCCTACCATACAATGCCTCATAGGGAGCCATCTGAATGCTCGCCTGATAGCTATTATTGTAGGAAAATTCGACCAAGTGCAAGTGGTCCTCCCATGAACCGCTGAAGTCAAGCATGCAAGCTCTCAACATATCCTCCAGCGTCTGAATGGTGCGCTTGGATTGTCCATCTGTCTGTGGGTGGTACGAAGTACTGAACTTAAGGCGGGTACCAAGACTCTCTTGCATACTCCTCCAAAAGTACGATGTAAACCTTGTATCCCGGTCAGACACGATACTGACTGGCACTCCATGCAATCGTACAATCTCCCTCATGTACATGTCTGCCAAGACTTCCGTAGATTGCCCAACCCTGAAGGGTAAAAAGTGGGCAGACTTGGTGAGTCTATCTACGATTACCCATACGGCATTGCGACCACTAGGACTCCTCGGGAAACCCGTGACGAAGTCCATGGTGATGTGCTCCCATTTCCACTCCGGTATCGGGAGTGGTTGAAGTAATCCGGCAGACCTCTAATGCTCAGCCTTGACTTGCTGACACACCAGACACTTAGCCACGAAGCGGGCTATCTCTTTCTTCATCCCGTGCCACCAGTAGTACTGCCTCAGGTCTCGGTACATCTTCGTGCCTCCTGGATGTATGGAATAGGTCAAACTATGTGCCTCCGTCATCAGCTCCTGGCGTAGCTCTCCATTCGGAACATAGAGACGATCTCCAGATCTCAAGGTCCCGTCCTCATGTATGTGCAGTCATGTCTGTATTCCAGCCTCTGTCCTCTATCGAAGCCTCTGAAATCTGGCGTCTGTCGGCAAAGCAGCCTCGATTCTCTCCACCAATGTCGATTATACCTGGAAACTCGACATCTGGCCATCTACTCCGGGCATGACGACTTCGATACCCAACTGTTCTAGATCTCTCAACAGATGTTGTTGGGTAGTCAGGAAAAATGCTATGGGCTTCCTGCTTAAAGCATCGGCTACCACATTAGCCTTTCCCGGATGGTACTGCAGCTCAATCTCGAAGTCCGCCATCACTTTGAGCCAACGTCTCTGCCTCTGGTTCAGGTCCTTCTGTGTGTAGACGTATTTAAGGCTCTTGTGATCGGTAAATATCTCCACGCGCTCTCCGTACAGGTAGTGCCTCCAAAGCTTCAAAGCAAAGATCACTGCGGCAAGCTCCAAGTCGTGGGTGGGATAGTTCTTCTCATGGGTCCTCAGCTGCCTAGAGGCATAGGCCACAACCTTCCCATGCTGCATCAAGACGCATCCTAATCCTTTCCCGGATGCATCGCTATAGATCACGAATCCTCCGGGTCCAGAAGGTATGGTCAAGATGGGTGCTGTAGTCAGACGCTTCTTCAGCTCATCGAACGCCGTCTGACACTCCTCTGTCCAGGTGAACTCCTGATCCTTGCGGGTCAAGCGGGTCATCGGCTCTGCGATCCTTGCGAAGTTCTCCACAAACCTACGGTAATATCCGGCAAGTCCTAGGAAACTCCTTACCTCCGTGATGTTGGTAGGGGTCGGCCACGTCTCTACTGATGAAATCTTCGCAGGATCTACTGAGATGCCATCTCCCGAGATAACGTGTCCAAGAAATGCGACACGATATAGGAGAAACTCATACTTGCTCAGCTTGGCATAAAGCCTCTCTCGTCTCAGCGTCTCTAGCACTAGCCTCAAGTGCTCCCCGTGCTCCTCGTGGCTCTTTGAATACACTAAGATATCGTCGATGAAGACTACCACGAACTGGTCCAGATACTCATGGAAGACTCGGTTCATCAGGTTCATAAACACAGCAGGCGCATTTGTCAATCCGAAAGGCATCACTAGGAACTCATAATGGCCGTAACGAGTCCTAAATGCTGTCTTTGGAATGTCCTCCCTTCGCACCTTCACCTGATGGTAGCCCGATCTCAAGTCGATCTTCGTGAACACCACTGCTCCTGTCAGCTGGTCGAACAGATCATCGATTCGTGGTAGAGGGTACTTGTTCTTGATAGTCAGAGCATTAAGGGCTCTGTAATCAATGCACATCCAGAATATTCCGTCCTTCTTCGGTACAAACAGCACTGGTGCTCCCCAGGGTGATGCACTAGGACGAACGAATCCTTTGATTTGCAACTCCTCTAGCTGTAGCTTCAGATCGTCAAGCTCCTTTTTCGCCAACCGGTACACATTTGATGATACTGGTGCTGCTCCAGGTATTAGCTCAATGGTGAACTCCACCTCTCTATCAGGCGGTAGGCCTGGCAACTCATCTGGGAAAACATCCTCGAATTCTGCAACGATCTCTGGGGGTGACGTCTCCATCGCCATGTAACCTCCAGCTGCATGTCCTACTCCTCGCTCGATGGTGCCTCGCATGAACTCGAACTCCGGTTGTCCTGGCAGTCTAAAAGTAACGCTACCCTTCCGGAAATCTAGTACGGCATTGTACTGGCTTAACCAGTCCATGCCCAGAATAACGTCGAAAGCTGGCATTGGGAGTACCAACAATCGCGCTCTCATCTCCCTACCACAAACTACTACCGAGCACGTTTGTCACGACCCGCACCCGGGGTAAGGGTACTAGTCGGAAACAACGCCCAGCCTACGCCGCAGAATCGGCGGTAGAACGCTGTCTAGAAAGTCTATCTAATATAATGAACCACCAAAAGATAGTGTACTCAATAATAGAACTAAGATAGAATGAACATGAATTAGATAAGAATAGAATAGTCATAATACAACTCATGAGTCTAAAATAATACATCAATGAGTCTGAAGAAAAATACAAAAATATGCTGGAGACAAATCCAGTACAAAAGAATACTACAAAACTATAAAGCTACAACTCCAGGGTCAACTGTCTCAGTTGGGATAAGTCCCTCTTGAGCCAGGGTCTCAGAATCTAAACCCACAATATCCTGGGGTCCATAATAGGTAGGGTACTCCTCAGTGTCATCTGGAAAAATATATCCAGTCAGGAAAGGAGCAGAGTACAACCCTAACAGCAGTTCTCAAATAATGATAAAAACTATGTAACAGTAAGTAGCTGTGGATAAACAAGATGCATAAATAGATACAAGAAATATATAGACAATAAGGAAGTACTGGAAAGAAATACAATAATGAACAATATGCTGATAGAACAAGAATACTAATGACTAAGTGTGTGAGTACTAGCTTTAACATGTGATCGGCTTAGGAACTTGCACAAGAGTATAATGGCCTGGCTGATTATACGTGCGGTGTATGATCAACACTCACAAGGAACAAGACATGCACAAGGAGGGTATGATCACATATCTACACTAAAATACTCCCCACCCCGACTGGTATAATAGATCCAACCACGGTACGTTATGGCACTAGATTCCCCAAGAAGATAGCTAGTCTCCCCGAGAATCGGTGTATGTACATGTACAAGATAACCAATGAAATAATACTTGCACCATATACACCATATACCAAGGAATAACATCTCATGACGAGATCCGGATATACCAATCCGTGTAACCATAGTGTCAAGAGAACATGTATATCTACACTAGATACAACGAACATAGAGGATATCATAAATGAGAAACTATCAGAGAATGTACTCGCCTGAAGGCCAATGAACAGTCTCACAAATGTCTGACTCGGTGCCTCGAAGACCTAGATATGGAATACCACATTAATACAAGGTCCCGGAAAGAGAACAAGTCAAACTAGGCAATTTTTAGGTCAATAAGTCAATTCTAAGTCAAAAGTCAACTATGGTCAACTCTAAAGTCCACTAAAGTCAAACATGGTCAAACCCAAAGTCAACCTCACAAGACATCTATAAAATAATATAGAGATAAACTACAATAATTTAGGAATCAAATTAGATTCAAAAAGAACTCACATAAAGTATACTAATAATATAATTAATATATACCCTAAAATAATATATATACAACCGAACATTTATATAAATAACATAATATATTATTACAATTATTATTCCTCACAAAACACACATATATATATACATATATATATACACAATTATAATATATAATATATACATTAAATCTGTCAAAGCGTCATTGAAAAATAGTGAATAAAATAGGATTAAATCAAAACAGTTTAAATAGTGACAGTCGGGACTGTCACCGAAGGACTGTCACCGAAACCCAAATAATAAACTGCCACTGCTTTGGTTTTCGCTGACAGTTAAACTGTCGCGAAAAAACGTCGCAGAAAAGCTGCTGTTTCCTGCTGCTGCAATTAATGACAGGTTTGTCATTAATTGTCCGAAGGCTACAGCGGCTGCTATTAGTCGGCTAATTAATGACAGTTTTTACTGTCATTAATTCACTGTCACTAAAACAAGTTATATATATATATAATTATATATATAAAAACAGAATATATAAAACAATATATATATATATATAAACAGAATATATAAAACAGTATATATATATATATAAACCATTAATACAAAAATGTACATATATATATTAATATACACATAAACTTATACCTTCAAATATTTAACAAAGAACATATAATTTACATGGCTAGAAGCACACCTAAAATATTTACATTAATATCCAAATAATTACATAATAATTATAAATAATATAATTACACAATTAAACATACAAATATATTTTATAAAACATTTTATGTATAAATTATATTATTTAACAAGTAGTAACATATATATTTGCATGCAAGAAAGCTACATATTATATTGTACATTATATTAGCACACCCAAAATATAGATCTATGCTACAATAATTACTATAATAAATACACAAAATAAATATTTAATATCCATATATATATACTAATTATAAATGAAGAATTGAACCACAATTAATTAGATCTATGCAAAAATACACACAATTGGAGAGTATCTCACCGTATCCCACTAGATCTAGGATACGCATGCGACACGAGTCCAACACACAACCAAATGCACCCCGAAGGACACAAACAAATCACAAATAATATTTATGAACAAATCAAAGCGTCAAAAGTAGATCTATGTGTCCGTGTCAAAATACGACATGTTCAAAGCCCCGTGTCGGAGGAAAACCCCCAAATGACACGTATCACCAAATAGTTGGGATACGAACCACAAGTATCCCAATATGGACACGACACTAGCCTCAAACACAAATCTCATGTCCAATTGATCTATAGGATCAATTGACACACACAACAAAATATAAATTCGGAATTCCAACAAAATTGACACAAAAAGCACCATAACTTTCTCCATGGGTCTCCTATGAACACAAAACAAAGTCCTATGGGTACTACATACATATAGGTTAATTTTACATGATTAAATCTCAGATTTAGAAGCTATTTAAATGAGAAAATCTGAATTATACCTATTGGGAGATGGATTCCCAACGAAACCTCCAATTGAGATGAACTTGCTTCCAAATTGTAGATCCTTGCTCCTCTTTGTAGATCCTTGCTTCCTTCTTCTAGATCCTTGCTTCCTCCTTCTCTAATGGTGAATTGGAAAGAATTTGGAATGAATTTGGTAGGGAATTGGATTGGGAATGGAAGGAATTTGGTAGTGGGAGAATTCTAGATCTAGATTTGGAATGAGATGAGAGGAGAGAGAAATTTCCCCCCCTCTTTAATAGGCCGGCCATAGCCCCTCCCCCAAGCAATTGTAAAATGTCCAATGTACCCCTTGGGGCCTCTCATGAAGAAATAATTAAGGAAGGAAGCTTCTAGTCTAATCATTTAATTAATTTAATCCATCTCCTTAACTATGGGCTTTCTAAATGGGCCAAGTCTAACTAATTAATTCATGTTGGTCCATGGGTCCAAACTAAACTAGTTGGGTCCACTAAAATAAGTCCAAAATAATTAAATAACATCCAACAACAATTAAATAATACAATAAAATTATTTACCATGTACAATATTTATTTAAATAGGAAATTACTAAAATACCATTTTTCCTAAAATGTGGTAGTGACAACGTTCTAATGGTGCTGGTAACCGGTACGATGCCTCCTCCGGTAAGTATTCTCCAACTCTTAGGTAAGGGGGAAGTTGCTACTCTATGCATTGCTACAAATCTACTAGATATAAATGACAATGTAGCTCCAGAATCAAACAGTGTAGTCGCAGGTAATGAGGCAACTAGAATTGTACCTGCTATAGCCTCTCCCTCTGGTTCCTCCTCAATAGATGCTAAAGCAAAGGCTTGCCCGCGCCTCTGCCCTCCTGCCTGCTGTCGGGCCTGGTTGAAGTGTGCCTCCTGTGTGACCAAGGGTGGTCCTCTCTGCTGTCCTCTGGTAGCTGGTGGACGCTGTCCTCCTGCTGGGGGTGGTGTCCTCAGTGGTGTTGCTGGTGGCCTCTGTCCAGTCTGGGGTGCTGCATCTCTGCGCTGGGGGTAGTCTCTAGCAAGGTGCTGGCTGGCTCCACAGACCATGCAGAGCCCAAGCTTCTTCCTGCAGTCTCGGATGACGTGTCCCCTCTTGCCACAGAAGTGACAGGTCGAAAGCTCCTTCTGCTGGTACGGCGCTGCCCTCTGCTGTGCCTGCGCTCCTGGACGACGGATCGGTCCTCCGGCTCCTTGCTGGGTCCTGGCTGGAACGTTCGCGCTGGAACGTCTCGTTCCTCCTCCTCCTATAGCCTCTTGGATCCTCGCCTCTGATAGGACCTCTTCATAAGAGATCCTCGTCTGGGTAGTAGTGTACCTCTGTAGCTCTTGAGTGAGGCCATGGTGGAATCTCCTGGCTTTCTCCAGGTCATTTGGGATCAGGGCTGCTCCAAATCGGCTGAGTCTGCTGAA
Source organism: Iris macrosiphon (assembly GCA_036927795.1). Taxonomy (NCBI): domain Eukaryota; kingdom Viridiplantae; phylum Streptophyta; class Magnoliopsida; order Asparagales; family Iridaceae; genus Iris; species Iris macrosiphon. The sequence goes on from JAYESA010000003.1 coordinate 46,335,182, forward strand.
CTCTCCGTCGTAGGCGTCCACAGTCAGGTTCCCTTGCTCCAGGTGCAGGAACTGAGAGTACAGGGCGTTCCTCACCGTAGCTGGGAAATATTTCGTGTTGAAGTGCTCTAGAAATTCCTTCCAAGTCTGCTGTCGGCCAATGCTGCGCTCCATAGAGTCCCACCAGTGATGGGCGTTGCCTGTGAGTTGGGCCCTCACTGCGGTCATCCAGAGATTGGGGTGTAGCTGTGAACCCTCTAGCAGCATCTCGGTGTTGGAGACCCAGTCTGAGATCTCCTCAGCGGTCTCCTTACCCGAGAAGGTTCCCCCGGGCCCATCTGTCTGAAGCCTTTTACAGTGCCTGTTTGCTGGACATATGCAGGTGCTGGTGCTGGTGCTGGTGCTGGTGCTGGTGCTTGGGCAGGTGCCCTCTCTAGTACGGCCATCAGACCCTGTCTCAGAGTCTCCGTCTGCTGCATCTGGGCCTGCATCATCATTTGGAAGAACTGCATCATATGTGTCTGTCCCTCCGCTGGCGGCATCTGAGGTGGAAACGGTAGAGGTGGTGGAAGCGGTACCTCCTGCTGTCTCCTCGGTGTCTCCTCGGGTGCCGGCCTCTCATACTGCGGCATCGGTGTCGCCCTCGAGGTCTGCCCCTCGAAGTACTGCCTCAGAATCGTCTGTGATGCCTGGCCCTCTGGCTGCTGCGTCTCCTCGTCGGGAGAGATCTGATGCCAGTGCATCATCGGGGCCTGAGGGATCACCTCTGCCTCTGGCTGAGGCTGCTCTCTGGGTGGTCCCCGAGTCGTATCCTTCCTCGGTGCTGCAGGTGGCACTACGGTACCAAGTATCTCACATCGGCTCCGAAGGTTCATCTCGCTGTAAGAGAGAACTTTATTAGAGAGAGTACGGAATAAATCAAACAGGATGCAAATATATTACAGTTCGGAAGAGGTTCAAAGGCGTAATCAAGTGGATGAGACCTAGTAATTTCTATCCTATTGCAGGCTCGCTGGGCACGTTTCCATACCACAAGCGATAGATGTTGGTGTTTCTGACCTGCATGGGCCACCACTAAAACCATGTCACGCCCCAGTCCCAAAATATTATGGAACCAGGCCACGTGGCATTGGCCAGCTGACACGGCTCCGAGGATAACCCAATTTAATGGATCCTGACAAAGCGTGCTACGCTGTCCTAAATCTAACAAGTCTAATAACATCAACAGGCAATGTCTAATCTCATCCACAAATAACAAGTAAATACTGAAATGAAAGACTGGAATATAAGAAACATAGTCGACTGACATAGTACAACTGAAATAAGTCTGGTGGGAACAAACCCACTATAATGTACTGATAGTCTGAAATAAAGTACTGAAGGAGAGACTGGAACAACATCTAACTAGGTAAGGAGCTCCAGTCATAGGCGGAAGGCCTACCAATCTGATCAGGGGTACTCTGATGGAAGTACCTCCAACTCCTCGTCCAGAGCAAACCTCGCCTCTACGCCTGGCCCGTAAACTGTGGGATAAAAGGCCTCGTCCAGATCTGGAAGATAACCAGGTCCTCAGAGGGACGTAACAAGATACAATATGCATGCCAGATATAGTACTGAAATAAAAGTAAAGAGGGGGTGTGCTAACCATCTAAGTGAATGCAATATAAGGACAACCTAGGAACGTATAAGTAGGTGTAGGCATAACGTCCAACGTCCTCTAGAGTGTGGTATCTGCAACGTCCATCATTCCGAGGAATGAGGTATCTGTGTATAAGTATAACGTCCACACTCTAAGGCATGGTGTCTGCAATGTATACATACATCCGTAACACTCCGTAGAGCGCGGTGTCTGAAATATAGGGAGTCACCGAGTCTGTGGTTCCTCTGGATACCACGGAGTCCGGCGGGGGTATCCCATACGTTTATCAGTTGTCCTTCCCGCCCAATGTAGATACGAAAGTCGAATATACGACTTGAGTGTACCGTATCTAGATGCCAAGTCTCAACTAACTATGCTACTCTAGAATACATGCTAGTCCGTGATGCATGTCGTACGTACCGATAGCGAATCGGGTATGCGAACCCGCATCCCAATATGAATGTACCATCGTGGTACGTGTATAGTACCATGGTCTAGGAGGATATCAGAATATCCTCGCAGTAGTAGTTGAGTCAACTAGCAACTAGGTCAAGTACACTACTCATCGACGCAATGTCGACTACACCCGAGTCAATCTCGGATGCGCACAGTTCATGTATATTTAAAATATTTAACATTTAAATTTAAAGCAGTAAATCAGCAAGGTATACTTGCCTGCCCCGGGTAGCTGCGAAATCCAAAGCCCTGCTCCTGATGCCTCGGCAGTAGTGTCCAGTAATCCTATATAGGATATAGTAATGACCAAGTTAGTCGCTACAATAGCACGACTAAGACGCACGGTTTGTATCTACAGCTGTTCAAGGGTCGGGGCTGTATGTATATATAGCTAACACTATCATATACATATACTCTATACCATATTTAGTTATTTTTTAGAAAAATAGCTATGTTTAATAGTACAAATTAGTACTTACGTATTAATTAGTATATAAATAATACACCTATTGAATAACTGTACATAATTGATAATAAAGCAAATTCATATTTTTATACATATACACATTTTTAGAGGATCATTACATATAAGTATTTTATATATACACATACTAAATTTCCAGAAAAATGTATTTAAACTTAATATATTATATATTTAATATCTTTCATATATATTAAAATATACCAACATACATTTATACATACATACACACATACATACTAGTGTATAAATATTAATACGTAAATATACTAGGAAAATAGTATTATATATAATATTAAATCACAGAAATACTTTTATTATGATTTATTTTAAATACTTACCATTATACATCATACATATATTTATAAATCAGAAAATACGTTTATATGTAGTAGGTATTCATATACATACCCAACTATACTCATGTGTATACACAACAGTAAATATTTGTGCACCACATTATTAATTAGGTAAATATACATACATTATTTATAAATCAGAAATACACATTTATTTGTACATATATATATATATATATATATATATATATATATATATATATATATATATTTACTTATATACCTATACTCTTAGGTATTTAAAGTATTTATACTATGTATTTATATATATACTAAGTATTTATATACCTTCATTAATTAATAAGTATTTAGATATATATATATATATATATATATATATATTACATACACATATACACAGCAGTATTTACAGTATATATACATTAAATACTATAAAATACAGAAAAGAATATATATATTTGAATACATAATATACGTATTTAAATACTATAAAATATGAGATTCATATATATTTAAACTTGCAAACTAAAATACATGCACAAATACTAACTATTATACATAAAATAATATGCTGGGTTGTACCTCAGGTCGAGGGGGTCGAGTTGGTCGGTCGTCGCCGGCGGGGGTGGCCGGACGGCGCTCCGGCGTCGCGCGGGGAGGAGATGGGCAGCAGCAGCAGTTTGGTACAGTTCCTCGCTGCGGGCTCGATTGCTCCTCGAGTTGGCGGCGGCGTCGGCTGAAACTCGGCGGGGTGGTGGAGGACTGGACGGGGAAGGGCTCGGCCAAGTATGGCGGTCGGAGATGCGGTGGTGGCGGAGCACGACGAGGATGGGTGGGTCGGCTGTGTATTTTGGAGGGGAGCAGTCGGGTTGGTGTGGGGCTGTTGGGGCGTGGCTGCCGGCGGCGTCGTGGCCGGGTGGCGGTGGCCGAGGGTAGGGGAGGGTCCGGCGAAGGGGTCGGGTTAGGGTGGCGGTGACTGGTGGTGACTGGTGGTCGGCGTCGAGCTCGGGGTGGGTAGGCTAGGATCAGCTGTTGGTTTAGGGTCTTAGGTATATTTGGTTTTGGTTTTTCATTTACAATGTAAATATGTAAGTATATGTAGGAGAGAGAGTAAGGGGGGCTGCCTAGGGATTAGGGCCGGCTGAACAAACAATCTTGGGGAGTGGGGTTGTCCAACAAGATGAGTGGAGGGCTAGGAATAGGCCATTCAAATTGTAGGGTCAAGATGGGTTCCCAAAAAGGTGGTGTAAGTACATAAAAAATGGGGGGAAACCAAATGCCTACGGTTGGTTATGAGCATTACTTTTCTCCATGATGGTTTGGGCCAATGAGAGGGGGACAACATATTGCAATTTTGCAATTAGGCCCCTGAACAATTTAGTATTTGCACAATAACTAGGATTGGGAATTTAATTCATACAAACACCATGTTTGGTGTTCCTCATTGGACTATGATGGTGTTTGGTATTTTCTATGAGGCTTGTGGGTGTGGATGTGGGTTTGGGTTAGAGTTGGGTCCAATTTAAAAGAGGTTGGGTAGCCACATTAATTAATTCGTAATTAATGTGACGGGTGTTTCTAATTTAATTTAATTAAAAATCGGGAGTCTAAATTTGGGCTGGACAAGGGTCATTAGTGTAGTAGGCTCAGTGTACAATAATTTCGTGATCTGGGTTTGCCAAAACTGGTTGAGGTTGGGTCTAAATGTCAATTGGAACGGGCAGCGAACGTAATTACGCAATTTAATTAATTTGCGCACGTACGTTTGTAACGACTTTTGTGCGACTATAATTTGGCACAAAAATCGGTATCCGGGGTTTGTTCTAGGTTAAATACGAGGGGTTTATAGGTCTAGGTCAAATATGTGGAAGTTGTTCTAGGGCAACAGCTAGGGTAGTAACATAAACAACCAAATCATTGCACAAGTATTTATAATACTATAAATTAAATCATAATTAATCTAGGTTAACCCTAATCATGCTAATTAAATTATTTAACCCTAATTTCTGGTCGAGGGGGTTTACAACGTGGATATCATAAAATAATGCTAGAAATACTCAATCACATAAACTAAAGCACGATGAGATATCCAGGCAAGCAAGAAATATAAGACAAATCTAACGACAAATAATCATACCTGCCATCATTAACTTCCAATCCCCAAGAGTCAGAAACCAGTCTACTAAGGTCACAGTCTGGAAAAATATTTTCCAGTCAGGAAGGAGCAAAGTACATCTCTAAATAGCAGTTCTATATTAATGATATAAACTATGTAGCAGTTCTAGATGGAAATATACCAGAAGCATGTATAGGTACGAGAATAAAAGAATACTAGAAATACTGTAAGTAAATGCAGGAGAAGAACAATATGTCCATGAGCAAGAACCTATGACTAAGTATATGAGTACTAGCTTTAACATGTGATCGGCTTGGGAACTTGATCAGGCTGGTCACATGTGATTAGCTATGATTCTTGTGAGGTCAGGCTAACCGTTGGTTAGCTATGATGCATGTAGAGGTCAGGCTAATCACACGTAACAGCTATGAAGCATGTAAATGGTCAGACTGCACCCGACGTGAGATGTGGGGTGAGCTATGATGCTTGTAAAGTTGGATATGATCACATATCTACACTAAAATACTCCCCACCCCCGACTGGTATAGTAGATCCAATCATGGTACGCTATGGCACGGGATTCCCTAGGGAGGTAGCATGTCTCCCCGGAAATCAATGTCTGTACACGCACAAGATAACAAGGAAACAAGTCTTGTACAAGCTACACCATGAATAAGGAATAACATCTCATGACGAGATCCGTGTATACCAATCCGTGTAACCAACGTGTCAAGAGCATGGATATCTATACTAGATACAGTGAACATAGGAGATATCATAAATTAGAAACTAATCAGAGAATGTACTCGCCTTGGGTCCTTAGCTGTCAATACCAATGTCTTGTCCCAGAGTATCGTCTGGAGAATCCGACAGTCCTATAAACATATAATAATATCACTTGTATCAGATGCTACTCTAACACATAATAGAAATACACTTGCCTCAGGGCTATGCCAGGCATGGCTCTAGTCAACTAGGGTCATCTAGTATATTCGTCAATTAAACATATTATTAATAATTAAACATAATACATATATATTGTTATTCCAAAGTATATACAAAATAGGTATAACTGTATGTACATAAGTGGAAATACACCTTATTTATGTGAAAATTATACATCACTCATATATATAAACTAATATACATGTACCAAAATACATATTAACTTATATTATATATATATATATATATATATATATATATATATATATATATATATATATATATATATATATATATATATATATATATATACATACTTACCAAAATAACATAATACTATATACAGGTAATTATACCAAAATATGTTTTATAAGTACATATATATCAATACAGTTATATATATACTATATATTTTTACATACCAAAAAATATGTTTATACATGTATATATATATGTAGGTACACATATTTATACCAAATATATTAATTTAATATATACTTTACCAATATATAATTATACCAAAATACATACATATATATGTTTGTACATATACCAAAATATGTTTTACAAGTACATATATTGTCAATGTTATTATTAAAATATATACTAATACTAGTACATCACATTAAATACATATACAATATTAATTGTATGTACAAAATATATATATATACATTATACTAAGTATACATATTTGAATAAACATCTCATTGACTAATATATATAATTTCCATCAATTACATTAATAGATATATGTAAAATATATACTTTTAAATAAATAATACTTGTATATATATAAACATGATAATAATACTTGCATACGTACTAAAAGAATGTAACCTAATATAGGTATATACCTAAAATATATACCAATATAAATTATACTAGCTATAGTTGTATATTTACTAAATTACGTACATTTATATATTAACATATATCAAATACGTTCATATACATATATATGTGTATATATTTTTATACCAAAAATAGTACGTATACTATTATATTTTATATACCAAAATACGTATATATGTCATATATATGCAAAAGTACATATTGGAATATACATATATTATGTATATTTATACACATTAAATATATATACATTCATTAGATATATACACATTAATATACATATTAATTATATATACACATTAATTATATATTTATACACATTAATTAGATATACATACATGTATATCTATACACATTAATTAGACATATATACATGTATATACATATGTACATACATTCCTCATTTATACACATACATGTATATACGTATGTACATTACATATATATTTATTAAATCATACATATACATACTAAAACTATACCTCTACATGCTAATTACAGGGAAAGGGAAAGAGGGAAGAGGAGGAGGAGCTTACTGGTGGTCGGCTGGCCGGAGTACGGCAGTGAGGGCCGGAGTAGGGTGCCACGAGGAGGAGGGGAGAATGGAGCAGCGGGGACAGGGTGGCCGGAACGGAAGGCAGCGGCTGCGGGGAACTCGGCCTGGCCGGTCGGAGAGGTGAACGCAGGGAGGAGCCCGGGGAAGAACAGCAGCGGCGAGGAGCAGTAGATGGCGATGGTGGTGGCTTTAGGTGATGGAAGGAGGAGTCGCAGCAGGATGCAGTAGAGGAGTCAGTCGCCGGATCAGGGAGCAAGGGGTTGGCCGCCGGGCCGCCGGGCCGGGGAGGAGTGAGCAGCAGGGACCGGAGTCAATGGCTCGGGGGTTGTAGATGCCGGAGTGCTGGGCTCGGCTGGGGACTCAAGCGCGTGGGGGGCTGCTGCCAGCGGGCCGAGCTTGGCCGCCGGAGCAGTCAGAGGGCCGCCGTGGTTGGATGGCCCGGCCGGGAACAGTGAGATGGGGTGGTCGGCCGGGAAGAGAGCCTGGGGGATGGGTGATGAACAGTGTTCCAGGTTTCCCCCCCTTCCTTCAATTTAAATTTAAAAATTTATGAAGAAAGGAAGAAGAAGAAAAAAGAAGGAGAAGAAGAGAAGAAGAAAGGAAGAAGAAGAAGAATTTACATACGTAGGAGAGAGGGGATGTGGGGCTTGAGGAAGGTGGGCTTACCTATGTTTCTCTTGGGATTAGGGTTTGATGTAACATGTCATTATATAGGGAGAGAGGTTGTTGGAATGAAGGGTTGTGATTGATCCCCTTTAAATGAGGGGTCCAGATTGGTCATGAAGAAAAATTGTTTTCATGTAAAGTTGAGTGGGGAAAATGCAATTTGGTCCACAATTAAATAACCTTTCCAGTTGGTCTTGGCCAATGGGGTGATGACACCTACAATTGAATAATTGCAACTTGGCTCCTTAAATTCGGAAAATTGCACAAACACATAAAATAACACAAAATTTGTGGAGAAAAATGTGTTTAGTAATTTTCATGGTGAGAGGGTGTTGTGCGTTAGGCACGGGTTTAATTAATCGGGTACTGGAATTAAATTAGAATTTACGAAATCAGTCAAAATGTTATCCTCAATTTAATTAGAAATAAATGCAAGTTGTGTTCTAAAATTAATTAGGAGTAGATGGGGCCAAAATCAGGTCAGGTCATCAATACCAATAATGAAGAAGACTCAGAATAGAATATTACCCTAATTTGGGCCGCATGAAAAATAGGTCAAGATTGCCTCCAATTTCGATTGGAACGCACAACGATACAAAAATAGGAATTTATTGAATAACGTCCGTGACGATTTTTGTGCGGCTAGAAACAAGGTACAGAGAGCATAATTATGAGTAAAAAAAATAGCAGAATGGAAGGCGGGCATGTCTAGGGCAAGATTGTAAAATTTGTTGGAAGACAAAAGTCAGGGTAGCGCTCCAAATATCGAAGCAAAGGCAAAGCGCAATAATTAATTAAAATACAGTAATTAATTACAATCTCTAATAAATAAATTTTAGATAAAATAATAAAATCCAGAATTCTATAATTAGAACAGGTGGTCATCTACTGGGCTTCTAGGTCAAGTCTACTAGCTTAAAAATAAATGAACACTGCATATAATAATATATATATTTAAATTACATATCACACATAATTATTTAAATTAATATACTATCATACAATTACTAAATTGTAACTACCAATAATATTAAATATTATAAAAAGTTGAAAATACTCCTGTTTTCGGAATGTGGTAGTGACAAGTCTACCCTCCTTAAAAGAATTTCGTCCTCGAAATTCAAAATCCTCAAAGTAGTGTTTAATCATACACATTATTTTTCCCTCAATTTTTAAATTCATCATTCATGAAATAAGGTAATAATCCGCAATGCCTTGTCACAAATTTAAAAATTTCTGAAGTTATTGCATTCCTGAAAAATCCTCGAAATAAAATCAACGTCCATTTTTATCAAAATTTCCCCAAAATTTTAGTTAATAATTCAAATACTCGGAATTTAATATTCACTCCTCAAATTTGATTTTAAATCAATGCTCGTATATAAAAATGAAATCTCGTCCAAGAAGTTTAAATTCAAACATTTAGTCCATCAATAATTTTATTTCTCGATTTCCTCTTCCTCAAAATACTCAACAATACGATACTTAGGGATTCTCTAATTGCAACATCCCATATAAAATTCTAAAATTCATAACTTGCAATTTAATAAATATATTGATAAATCTTCCAAATTTCCAAATTTAATAACCAATTTAAGCATGTCATAATCTTCCTGGAATTAATAAACCACCAATTATAAAATGTTAATTTCTTGACCCTCTATTTAAATCAATGGTTATCCTCGAATTTTAATCATCTTGTTGATCATCTTGTCTCTCCTGTCAAGTCATAACTCCTTCATGAATCTTCGTCATGGTCAAACCCCGATAATCATGGTCTAAGAAAATCTTTCCTATAATCATACAACATACAATCTAAGGGGAATATGTATGGTCATGTATCTTTTGTCATGGTATTGCAGTCTCTGTCAGGGTGTACTACTAGCTACATTCTAACAAAATCATGAATACAAGCTACAGTACTAGGGAATCAATCGATCAGAAGACAAAAAATATGAGAAAAGAAAGAAGGAACCTACTAACATATTCTTGCAGTATCTTCTATCTCTAACATACACTTAACTCTGGCACATTCACTAAATAATTCCTATTCCTGTACACTGATATCCATATCAACTAATCATTAGTCCACAAGACATCCATGATTACATCCTCATTGTATACACCTGCCTATTGATACCTAAATCTGATACCAAGAATATTTAATATATCCATGGTTTAATAATGCGTCTAAGTTGATACCCCTATCTCTTTAGTACCATACCCTCTGTCAGTCCCCGTTCCTACTACAATTGTTCATCCTAGTCGTTCTTATCACTCAATTATACGTCAAGTGCAACACCATACTAAATACTGCTATTTCCAATACAACTTTAGATGGACACCCAAGTCAGTCTGCGGTGCCATCTCAATCATGCTCAAGTCACCAGATCCTTACACATGTATATCATCTACTCATATATTAATATTCATACCTCTCATCTACCATAAAATTAATCCTCAAAATAATCGTCAAGATTTAACTTCTCGATCAACTTAAAATAAATTGTATATACTTCCTCAAAATCCGATACTCAACATCGAAATAAAATTTAATCACTCCTAAAATCTTTGTAGCCTTAACCATGTTTATTGAATTCATATTTAAAATCCTCAAAAATTTAATGACATAATCTCAACTCCTCAATTATTCTAAAAATAAAATTTTATTTCCACCTTTTAATTTATAACTCCACAAATGTACATATCAGTGCTCACGGTCTCTGATACTCAAGGTGCACTCAATGCATCTAGTGTCTATAACTGTGTACTAAAATTGTACTGCCTGAATCACTTGCACCATTATCTCCAATGATCAAAGTTATCATCACCTGTAATTTCTTCCATGATTTCAATTTATGTCAACTGGTATTTTATCCGATTAGCATCACGCAGAGTGCTTACTGTTTTGAGCGTCGTTCTCGACTAATCCTTGATATAGAACCATTAGCACTCTTGGTATTATATTACTAGCTGCATTAGTAGATTATCTCATCAAGCTCATTAGAAATCATGATCACCTGAATCCTCTATTACACTCATGTTTCTTTACTCTCATGGGTATGTGTATGGCTCCTCATCTCGATTGTTGTATATGTATTTCCTTTTAACCTTTTTCAGCCTGTTAAACTGGTCTGTGATACGCTTCACCATCTTCATTACTAATTCCGATATTTCTCTACTCATAACACCTCATTATAACTCCTCATGTATATAAATTTCTTTACCTTTAGCACACCCGATATCAAATTGAACGTTATGCTCCATTAATCCTTAATATTATTCCTTGATACCTAATTGTTTACATAGATCACTCAAGTGCATAATCATGATTTTCCAGGGCGGGTATGTTAGCTCTGATACTAACTCTTGAACTATCACTGATACTCTATACTCTCCTTCTACTCTCAGTCTCTAATGACACTTATCCCAGAACCATTGTTACAAGGTACTATGCTAAGGGCTAACTCTAGATTAAGGCCTACTGCTCACATGTCCAACTAGGAAACACTTATAACTCACTAACGACACTCAACCAATACTAACACTCAAGACACAGCCATAATTACAAGTCACTAATTATCATACTTAACAAAGAATCCTCAAAGAATAAAAGCTCAAAGGAACTAGTTTGAGGACTGAAGGTATCTTTACTGCTAGTAAAGAAAAGAAGCGATGGAACAAAGTCATGGAATAACAGAAATAGATAAGTCTTGAGATGATACTTTAAGAGCCAATTTAAGATACAACCTGATAATCATACACGTCTGTCTGAAATCACGACACTCAGAATTCTCGCCACGCCAGTAAGCATAGATGCGATAAACGATAGGTTTCGTAACTAAGGTATGCAACTCTATAATCATGTCATTTAGAATCTTTGCCACGCCAACCAGTATGGCTGCGAGAGACTCTAAGTTTCATAACTATAGTATGTACATCCAAGTCAGGTTCCTACGTTCTCGTCACCACAGCTAATATGGCTGCGATAAACTCTAGGGTCCATAACCAAAGTAGACGTTTTATCTTTCTCACTGTCCTCATCAACATATGTCATCAGATGATACCGTAAATTTTAGCCCGTAAAATTTATCTCGATATGAAATCAACTCAACAACGATACCAAGAATTAAATTTAACAACTGGTCAACAAGAATCAAACTCAACAATGATACCAAGATTTTAATTTAATAACTGATCAATAAGGATCAAATAACAACAAGCGAGAACAGACGGGAACAAGGGGGAAGGATTTAAATTGGAAAATTTATAATGAGATTCTCAAGGGGTCGTCCCAGGAATCTCTCAAGAATTTGTGATTGAGTATCCTCTTTCATCCTAGTATCCTATGTCCTATATTCTATAGCAGGTACGCAGTAGTACAACTATGATGTCGCACTACTACGATATCGCACAACTAGCGAAGTCTGACCTGCATGGGCCAACACTAAAAACGTGTCACGACCCGCACCCGGTTTAGGGGCACGAGTGCGTGGGTACGTCCAGCCTACGCCGCAGCATCGGCGATAGAACGCTGTCTAGGTCATGTAACTATCTAATCAAACTCACATGAATACCCAACTCCATAAGGAGACGTGGATATCATAAAATAATGCTAGAAATACTCAATCACATAAACTAAAGCACGATGAGATATCCAGACAAGCAAGAAATATAAGACAAATCTAACGACAAATAATCATACCTGCCATCATTAACTTCCAATCTCCAAGTGTCAGAAACCAGTCTACTAAGGTCACAGTCTGGAAAAATATTTTCCAGTCAGGAAGGAGCAAAGTACATCTCTAAATAGCAGCTCTATATTAATGATATAAACTATGTAGCAGTTCTAGATGGAAATATACCAGAAGCATGTATAGGTACGAGAATAAAAGAATACTAGAAATACTGTAAGTAAATGCAGGAGAAGAACAATATGTCCATGAGCAAGAACCTATGACTAAGTATATGAGTACTAGCTTTAACATGTGATCGGCTTGGGAACTTGATCAGGCTGGTCATATATGATTAGCTATGATTCTTGTGAGGTCAGGCTAACCGTTGGTTAGCTATGATGCATGTAGAGGTCAGGCTAATCACACGTAACAGCTATGAAGCATGTAAATGGTCAGGCTGCACCCGACGTGAGATGTGGGGTGAGCTATGATGCTTGTAAAGTTGGGTATGATCACATATCTACACTAAAATACTCCCCACCCTCGACTGGTATAGTAGATCCAATCATGGTACGCTATGGCACGGGATTCCCTAGGGAGGTAGCATGTCTCCCCGAAAATTAATGTCTGTACATGCACAAGATAACAAGGAAACAAGTCTTGTACAAGCTACACCATGAATAAGGAATAACATCTCATGACGAGATCCGTGTATACCAATCCATGTAACCAACGTGTCAAGAGCATGGATATCTACACTAGATACAGTGAACATAGGAGATATCATAAATTAGAAACTAATCAGAGAATGTACTCGCCTTGGGTCCTTAGCTGTCAATACCAATGTCCTGTCCCAGAGTATCGTCTGGAGAATCCGACAGTCCTATAAACATATAATAATATCACTTGTATCAGATGCTACTCTAACACATAATAGAAATACACTGGCCTCAGGGCTATGCCAGGCATGGCTCTAGTCAACTAGGGTCATCTAGTATATTCGTCAATTAAACATATTGTTAATAATTAAACATAATACATATATATTGTTATTCCAAAGTATATACAAAATAGGTATAACTGTATGTACATAAGTGGAAATACACCTTATTTATGTGAAAATTATACATCACTCATATATATAAACTAATATACATGTACCAAAATACATATTAACTTATATTATATATATATATACATACTTACCAAAATAACACAATACTATATACAGGTAATTATACCAAAATATGTTTTATAAGTACATATATATCAATACAGTTATATATATACTATATATTTTTACATACCAAAAAATATGTTTATACATGTATATATATATATAGGTACACATATTTATACCAAATATATTAATTTAATATATACTTTACCAATATATAATTATACCAAAATACATACATATATATGTTTGTACATATACCAAAATATGTTTTACAAGTACATATATTGTCAATGTTATTATTAAAATATATACTAATACTAGTACATCACATTAAATACATATACAATATTAGTTGTATGTACAAAATATATATATATACATTATACTAAGTATACATATTTGAATAAACATCTCATTGACTAATATATATAATTTCCATCAATTACATTAATAGATATATGTAAAATATATACTTTTAAATAAATAATACTTGTATATATATAAACATGATAATAATACTTGCATACGTACTAAAAGAATGTAACCTAATATAGGTATATACCTAAAATATATACCAATATAAATTATACTAGCTATAGTTGTATATTTACTAAATTACGTACATTTATATATTAACATATATCAAATACGTTCATATACATATATATGTGTATATATTTTTATACCAAAAATAGTACGTATACTATTATATTTTATATACCAAAATACGTATATATATCATATATATGCAAAAGTACATATTGGAATATACATATATTATGTATATTTATACACATTAAATATATATACACTCATTAGATATATACACATTAATATACATATTAATTATATATACACATTAATTATATATTTATACACATTAATTAGATATACATACATGTATATCTATACACATTAATTAGACATATATACATGTATATACATATGTACATACATTCCTCATTTATACACATACATGTATATACGTATGTACATTACATATATATTTATTAAATCATACATATACATACTAAAACTATACCTCTACATGCTAATTACAGGGAAAGGGAAAGAGGGAAGAGGAGGAGGAGCTTACTGGTGGTCGGCTGGCCGGAGTACGGCAGTGAGGGCCGGAGTAGGGTGCCACGAGGAGGAGGGGAGAATGGAGCAGCGGGGACAGGGTGGCCGGAACGGAGGGCAGCGGCTGCGGGGAACTCGTCCTGGCCGGTCGGAGAGGTGAACGCAGGAAGGAGCCCGGGAAAGAACAGCAGCGGCGAGGAGCAGTAGATGGCGATGGTGGTGGCTTTAGGTGATGGAAGGAGGAGTCGCAGCAGGATGCAGTGGAGGAGTCAGTCGTCGGATCAGGGAGCAAGGGGTTGGCCGCCGGGCCGCCGGGCCGGGGAGGAATGAGCAGCAGGGACCGGAGTCAATGACTCGGGGGTTGTAGATGCCGGAGTGCTGGGCTCGACCGGGGACTCAAGCGCGTGGGGGGCTGCTGCCAGCGGGCCGAGCTTGGCCGCCGGAGCAGTCAGAGGGCCGCCGTGGTTGGATGGCCCTGCCGAGAACAGTGAGATGGGGTGGTCGGCCGGGAAGAGAGCCTGGGGGATGGGTGATGAACAGTGTTCTAGGTTTCCCCCTTCCTTCAATTTGAATTTAAAAATTTATGAAGAAAGGAAGAAGAAGAAAAAAGAAGGAGAAGAAGAGAAGAAGAAAGGAAGAAGAAGAAGAATTTACATACGTAGGAGAGAGGGGATGTGGGGCTTGAGGAAGGTGGGCTTACCTAGGTTTCTCTTGGGATTAGGGTTTGATGTAACATGTCATTATATAGGGAGAGAGGTTGTTGGAATGAAGGGTTGTGATTGATCCCCTTTAAATGAGGGGTCCAGATTGGTCATGAAGGAAAATTGTTTTCATGTAAAGTTGAGTGGAGAAAATGCAATTTGGTCCACAATTAAATAACCTTTCCAGTTGGTCTTGGCCAATGGGGTGATGACACCTACAATTGAATAATTGCAACTTGGCTCCTTAAATTCGAAAAATTGCACAAACACATAAAATGATACAAAATTTGTGGAGAAAAATGTGTTTAGTAATTTTCATGGTGAGAGGGTTCGGGTTTAATTAATCGGGTACTGGAATTAAATTAGAATTTACGAAATCAGTCAAAATATTATCCTCAATTTAATTAGAATAAATGCAAGTTGTGTTCTAAAATTAATTAGGAGTACATGGGGCCAAAATCAGGTCAGGTCATCAATACCAATAATGAAGAAGACTCAGAATAGAATATTACCCTAATTTGGGCCGCACGAAAAATAGGTCAAGATTGCCTCCAATTTTGATTGGAACGCACAACGATACAAAAATAGGAATTTATTAAATAACGTCCGCGATAATTTTTGTGCGGCTAGAAACAAGGTACAGAGAGCATAATTATGAGTAAAAAAAATAGCAGAATGGAAGGCGGGCATGTCTAGGGCAAGATTGTAAAATTTGTTGGAAGACAAAAGTCAGGGTAGCGCTCCAAATATCGAAGCAAAGGAAAAGCGCAATAATTAATTAAAATACAGTAATTAATTATAATCTCTAATAAATAAATTTTAGATAAAATAATAAAATCCAGAATTCTATAATTCGAACAGGTGGTCATCTACTGGGCTTCTAGGTCAAGTCTACTAGCTTAAAAATAAATGAACACTGCATATAATAATATATATATTTAAATTACACATCACACATAATTATTTAAATTAATATACTATCATGCAATTACTAAATTATAACTACCAATAATATTAAATATTATAAAAAGTCGAAAATACCCATATTTTCGGAATGTGGTAGTGACACTCCTGGATGTATAGAATAGGTCGAACTGTGGGCCTCCGTCATCAGCTCCTGGCGTAGCTCTCCGTTCGAAACATAGAGACGATCTCCATATCTCAAGGTCCCATCCTCGTGTATACGCAGTCCCGTCTGTATTCCAGCCTCTGTCCTCTGTCGAAGCCTCTGAAATCTGGCGTCCGTCGGCAAAGCATCCATGATTCTCTCCACCAATGTCGATTGCACCTGGAAACTCGATATCTGGCCGTCTACTCCGGGCATGACGACTTCGATACCCAACTGTTCTAAATCTCACAACAGATGTTGTTGGGTAGTCAGGAAAAATGCTATGGGCTTCCTGCTTAAAGCATCGGCTACCACATTAGCCTTTCCCGGATGGTACTGCAGCTCAATCTCGAAGTCCGCCATCACTTCGAGCCATCGTCTCTGCCTCTGGTTCAAGTCCTTCTGGGTGTAGACGTATTTCAGGCTCTTGTGATCGGTGAATATCTCCACGCGCTCTCCGTACAGGTAGTGCCTCCAAAGCTTCAAAGCAAAGATCACTGCGGCAAGCTCCAAGTCGTGGGTAGGATAGTTCTTCTCATGGGTCCTCAATTGTCTAGAGGCATAGGCCACAACCTTCCCATGCTGCATTAAGACGCATCCTAATCCTTTCCCGGACGCATCGCTATAGATTATGAATCCTCCGGGTCCAGAAGGTATGGTCAAGATGGGTGCTGTAGTCAGACGCTTCTTCAGCTCCTCGAATGCCGTCTGACACTCCTCTGTCCAGGTGAACTCCTGATCCTTGTGGGTCAAGCGGGTCATCGGCTCTGCGATCCTTGCGAAGTTCTCTACGAACCTCCGGTAATATCCGGCAAGTCCTAGGAAACTCCTCACCTCCATGACGTTGGTAGGGATCGGCCACGTCTCTACTGATGAAATCTTCGCAGGATCTACTGAGATGCCATCTCCTGAGATAACGTGTCCAAGAAATGCGACACGATCTAAAAGAAACTCGCACTTGCTCAGCTTAGCATAAAGCCTCTCTCGTCTCAGCGTCTCTAGCACTAGCCTCAAGTGCTCCCCGTGCTCCACCTCTCTATCAGGCGGTAGGCCTGGCAGCTCCTCTGGGAAAACATCCTCGAACTCTGCAACAATTTCTGGGGGTGCCATCTCCATCGCCATGTAAGCTCCAGCTGTGTGTCCTACTCCTCGCTCGATGGTGCCTCGCATGAATTCGAACTCCGGGTGTCCTGGCAGTCTAAAAGTAACGCTACCCTTCCGGCAATCTAGTACGGCATTGTAATGGCTTAACCAGTCCATGCCCAGAACAACGTCGAAAGCTGGCATTGGGAGTACCAACAATCGCGCTCTCATCTCCCTACCATAAACTACTACCGAGCACGTTCTAATGGTGCTGGTAACCGGTATGATGCCTCCTCCAATAAGTATTCTCCAACTCTTAGGTAAAGGGGAAGTTGCTACTCTATGCATTGCTACGAAGCTACTAAATATAAATGACAGTGTAGCTCCAGAATCAAACAGTGCAGTTGCAGGTAATGATGCAACTAGTATTGTACCTGCTATAGCCTCTCCTTCTGGTTCCTCCTCGATAGATACTAAAGCAAAGGCTTACCCGCGCCTCTGCCCTCATGCCTGCTGTCGGGCCTGGTTGAAGTGTGCCTCCTGTGGGACCAAGGGTGGTCCTCTCTGCTGTCCTCCGGTAGCTGGTGGACGCTGGCCTCCTGCTGGGGGTAGTATCCTCAGTGGTGCTGCTGGTGGTCTCTGTCCAGTCTGGGGTGCTCCATCTCTGCGCTGGGGGAAGTCTCTAGCAAGGTGCTGGCTGGCTCCACAGACCATGCAGAGCCCGAGCTTCTTTCGGCAGTCTCTAATGATGTGTCCCCTCTTGCCAAAGAAGTGACAGGTCGGAAGCTCCTTCTGCTGGTACGGCGCTGTCCTCTGCTGCGACTGCGCTCCTGGACGGTGGAAAAGTCCTCCTGCTCCTTGCTGGGTCCTGGCTGGTACGTTTGCGCTGGAACGTCTCGCTCCTCCTCCTATAGCCTCCTGGATCCTCGCCTCTGATAGGACCTCTTCATAAGAGATCCTTGCCTGGGTAGTAGTGTACCTCTGCAGCTCGTGAGAGAGGCCATGGTGGAATCTCCTGGCCTTCTCCAGGTCGTTGGGGATCAGGGCTGCTCCAAATCGGCTGAGTCTACTAAACTCTCCGTCGTAGGCGTCCACAGTCAGGTTTCCTTGCTCCAGGTGCAGGAACTGAGAGTACAGGGCGTTCCTCACTATAGCTGGGAAGTACTTCGCATTGAGGTATTCTAGAAATTCCTTCCAAGTCTGCTGTCTGTCGATGCTGCGCTCCATAGAGTCCCACCAGTGATGGGCGTTGCCTGTGAGTTGGGCCCTCACCGCGGTCATCCAGAGATCGGGGTGTAGCTGCGAACCCTCTAACAGTATCTCAGTGTTGGAGACCCAGTCTGAGATCTCCTCTGCCGTCTCCTTTCCCGAGAAGGTTCCCGGGCCCATCTGTCTGAAGCCTCGTACAGTGCCTGCTCGCTGGACAGGTGCAGGTGCTGGTGCTGGTGCTTGGGCAGGTGCCCTCTCCAGTACTGCCATCAGGCCCTGTCTTAGAGTCTCCGTCTGCTGCCACTGGGCCTGCATCATCATCTGGAAGAACTACATCATCTGGGGCTGTCCCTCCGCTGGTGGCATCTGAGGTAAAAACGGTGGAGGTGGTGGAAGCGGTACCTCCGGCTGTCTCCTTGGTGTCTCCTCGGGTGCCGGCCTCTCGTACTGCGGCATCGGTGTCGCCCTCGAGGTCTGCCCCTCGAAGTACTGCCTCGAAATCGTCTGTGATGCCTGGCCCTCTGGCTGCTATGTCTCCTCGTCGGGAGAGACCTGATGCCAGTGCATCATCGGGGCCTGAGGGATCACCTCTGCCTCTGGCTGAGGCTGTTGTCTGGGGGGTCCCTGTGTCGTATCCTCCCTCGGTGCTGCAGGTGATACTATGGCACCGAGTATCTCACGTCCGCTCCGAAGGTTCATCTCGCTGTAAGAGATAGAACTTCATTAGAGAGAGTACGGAATAAATCAAACAGGATGCAAATATATTACAATTCGGAAGAGGTTCAAAGGCGTAATCAAGTGGATGAGACCTAGAAATTTTTATCCTACAGCAGGCTCGCTGGGTACGTTACCATACCACAAGCGATAAATATTTGGTGTTTCAGACCTGCATGGGCCACCACTAAAACCATGTCACGCCCCAGTCCTAAAATATTATTGAACCAGGCCACGTGGCATTGGCCAGCTGACACGTCTTCGAGGATTTCCTAATTTAATGGATCCTGGCGAAGCGTGCTACACTGTCCTAAATCTAACAAGTCTAATATAAACAACAGGCAGTGTCTAATCTCATCCACAAACAACAAGTAAAATACTAAAATAAAAGACTCGAATATAAGGACATAGTCGAATGACATAGTACAACTAAAATATGTCTGGTGGGAACAAATCCACTACAAATGTTGGAGATAAAGTACTGATAGTCTGAAATAAAGTGCTGATAAGAAGAGTGACTGGAACAACGGCTAACTAGGTAAGGAGCTCCAGTCATAGGCGGAAGTCCTACCAGTCTGATCAGGGGTACTCTGATGGAAGTACCTCTAGTTCCTCGTCAAGAGCAAACCTCGCCTCCACACCTGGCCCGTAAACTGTGGGATAATAGGCCTCGTCCAGATCTGGAAGATAACCAGGTCCTCAGAGGAACGTAACAAGATACAATATGCATGCTAGATATAGTACTGAATAAAAGTAAAGAGGGGTGTGCTAACCATCTAAGTGAATGCAATGTAAGGACAACCTCGGAACGTATAAGTAGGTGTAGACATAACGTCCAACGTCCTCTAGAGTATGGTATCTGCAACGTCCATCATTCCGAAGAATGAGGTATCTGTATGTATATAACGTCCACGCTCTAAGGGACGTGGTATCTGCAATGTATATACGTTCGTAACACTCCGAAGAGCGCGGTGTCTGAATATAGGGAGTCACCGGGTCTGTGGTTCCTCAGATACCACGGAGTCCGATGGGGGTATCCCATACGTTTGTCAGTTGTCCTTCCCGCCCAATGTAGATACGCAAGTCGAATGCACGACTTGAGTGTACCGTATCTAGATGTCAAGTCTCAATTAACTATATTATTCTAGAATACATGCTAGTCCGTGATGCATGTCGTACGTACCGATAGCGAATCGGGTACGCAGACCCGCATTCCAATATGAATGTACCATCGTGTAAGTGTCACGGTCTAGGAAGATATCAAAATATCCTCACAGTAGTGGGTGAGTCAGCTAGCAACTAAGTCAAGTACACTACTTATCGACTCAATGTCGACTGCACCCGAGTCAATCTCGGACGCGCACAGTTCATATATATTTGCAACATTTAATATTTAATTTTAAGCAGTAATCCAGCAAGGTATACTTGCCTGTCCCGGGTAGCTGCAAAATCCAAAGCCCTGCTCCTGATGCCTCGACAGTAGTGTCCAGCAGTCCTATATATGATATAATAATGACACTATTAGTCGCTACAGTAGCACGACTAAACACTCTACTTGTATCTACAACTGACACAGGGTCGGGCCTGTATATGTATATATAGCTAATACAAGTATATACATATACTCTAAATCATATTTAATTATATTAAAATATTATATTTGTTAAATAGTACAAAAATAGTACTTATGCATTAATTTGTATATACTAATAATACACATATTAAATACGTATACATAATTGATAATAACATATATTCATATATTAATACATATACATATTTTTAGATAGAAAATATGTACATAAATTAATACATACAACATAACAAAGGTATATAAAATGTATACACATACATGTAGGTATCTATATATATATATATACATATACATATACATATTAGAGGGGTTAATACGTATAAGTATTTAATATATACTATTATACACATAATATTTCTTAATTTCCACAAAATATATTTAAACTCAATAATATATTATATATTTAATATTTTTCATATATTAAAATATACTTACGTACATACATACATACATACATACATACATACATACATACATATGTATAAGTTTCTAATACGAAAATATAATAAAAAAATAGTATTATATTATATATAATACAAATCCACAAAAATAATCTTTAAACTATGATTTATATTAAGTATATACTATTCTCGTATAATACCATATACATACATACATATATATATACATTTATATATATATATATACGCATAGGTATTTATACACATATATACACATTAATAATCCCACTATATATAACACTAATTAAAATAAAGGTATATTTATAATATAGCATTTATACAGGAGGTATACATATATATATACTTATAATATGATAAATACTAATTAATATATAGAATACGTAGAAAAATACGTAAACTATACTACTCTAGTATGTAGAACATTGCACCTCGAAATACTCCTAAAAATACAGAAAATAACACATAAAATAATGCACTGGATTGTACCTCAGGTCGAGGGGGTCAAGGTGGTCGGCCGTCGTCGGCTGGGGTGGCCGGACGGTGCTCCGGCGTCGCGCGGGGGGGGCGTTGGCACAGCAGCAGCGGTCTGGAACAACCGGCGCTGCGGGGGCGATTGCTCCTCGGTGTGTCGACGTCCAGGGCTGAAAGTCGACGGAGAGGAAGAGGACTGGTAGGGGGTGGCGTCGGTGAAGTTTGGCGGTCGGCGGTGCGGTGGTGGCGGAGTACGAGGAGGAAGGGTGGTCGGCTGTGCGTGCGGGGGGGAGCAGCCAGGTTGGGGAGGTCGGCTGGGGAGGTTGCTGCCGGCAGCGTAGTGGTGGTTGGCGGTGGTGGCAGGTGGGGGGAAGGTCGACAAAGGGGTCTGGGTCGATGTGGGGGTGGCCGGAAGCGATGGCCGGCCGGAGTTGGGCGGCGGGTGATCGGGTTGGGGAGTGGCTGTTGATGAAGGGGTTTTGGAAAATAGGGTTTAGGTTGGTTTCCTAGGTTTGTGTGCCTTCCATGTAGTGTAAATTAATGTATAAATAGGAGAGAGAGTGAGGGGGGCTGCGTTGGGATTAGGGCCGACTGGACCTATTTATTTTGGGGAGTGGGGTTGTCCATCAAGATGAGTGGAGGGCTAGGAATGGGCCATTTCAAATGTAGGGCCAAGATGTGCTCTACATAAAGTAAGGCAAGTACATAGGAATGGGGGAAAAATAAATGGATACGGTTAGGGCATGACCAATTCTTTTCTCCATGATGCTTGGCCAATGAGAGGGGGACACCTCATTGCAATTTTGCAAATAGGTCCCTGAATAATTTGGTATTTGCACAATATCTGGAATTGGGGATTTAATGTAACGAAACACCATGTTTGGTGTTCCTCATTGGACTAGGATGGTGTATGGTGTTTTATATGAGGCTTGTGGGTGTGGATGTGGGTTTGGGTTGGAGTTGAGTCTAATTCGAATGAGGTTAGGTCACCACATTAATTAATTCATAATTAATGCACCGGTGTTTCTAATTTAATTTAATAACAATCCGGGAGTCTAAATTTGGTTGGACAAGGGTCATTAGTGTAGTAGGCTCAGTGTACAATAATGTCGTGATCTGGGTTGGTTAAGACGGATCGAGGTGGGGTCTTAATTTCGATTGGAACGGACAACGAACGTAATTACGCAATTTAATTAATTTACGTACGGACGTTTGTAACGACTTTTGTGCGACTAAAATCAGGCACGAAAATCGGTATCCGGGGATTGTTCTAGGTTCAATATGGTGGGTTGGCAGGTCTAGGCCAAATATGTAGAATTTGTTTTAGGGCAACAGCTAGGGTATTATCCCAAATAATCAAATCACTGCACAGATATAATCATACTATTTAATAAATCTTATTTATACCTAGTTAACCCTAACTAGGCTAAATTAATTATTTAACCCTAATTTCTGGTCGAGGGGGTTTACACATATATTCTATTATGCATCTCAAACAATATATATATATATATATATATATATATATATATATATATATATATATATATATATATATATATATATATATATATATATATATATATTCTATTATATTAAAGCTTCTTTGATTATATACTAATTACTGTCTACAAAATAGCGATAGATAGACTTTGCATTATTGTTACACATTAATTTTTACAAGATTTTATGACGTGTTTTAAAAATCGGTTCAATTTGCTCAATACATAGGTTGTATTTATGGGGTTATCGGCTACATTTCAAATTGGGAATGATTTTCTTAAAAAAAAATTATGAAAGTTTTATTGATAATTTTTATCTTTTCAATGAATGAAGTCCCAAAGTTTGGGTAGTAAAGAATTGAAAACTGAGAATTTGAAGTTTGGTCCTGTCCGCTTCCAAAAGCTGATTGCATTCCACATCCTCTTTATTTGTGAGGAATTGGGACGAAAGTGGATGGAAATTGGATTTTATTTACAATTCTAGTATTTACTTAAAAACACCAATTACCAAAACATAACTAATCAACAATTAATTTATATTTAATAATGTTCTAAAAATCGATTTTAGGTGGCACATAGTCGCTAGGCGTCCAGTGCTGGCTTAGTTCAAGTCTATTGTCTGGTGCTAAACATATGTCCGATTTTTAAGAACTATTTAGCAATTTTTTTATCCTTTTTGGTGGAGCACATAAAACTAGGCATTATGCAGCTAGTGCTCGTTCGAATAGAGCCTATTAATTTTTATACTAATAATTAGATGACCACGAATACGACACGGTAAATAATGACACAATGGAGATGACGTATATTTTGGACTAAGTTTGTTTCGATTATCTAATTATTAGTGATTAATTAATAAATAATTGAGATAATTTAATTATTTTATTATATAATTAGATTAATTATTTATTTAATAAATAATTTAATCAATCATAACTACTACTACTACTACTACTACTACTACTACTATTATTATTATTATTATTATTATTATATATTTTTTAATTTTTTTACTTGTTCATTTTTTTATCCTATCGAAACACATTTGTTCACTACTAGAAAAACAAGAAATGCAAGAATTAATACATTTTTTATTCTGCAAGAATTCATACATCCAAAGAAGAAGATTGGATTTTAGGTTAGACTCAAATGCATGAGACAGAAAGTGCAAACATTGAATGTTTTTCGAAACCAATTGGACAAAATCTCTAAAAAAACATATTTTAATATAAAATACAGAGAGTTAAATCATTTTGACAATATTGAAATTGGCCCAAGTTATTAAATAAAACCCAATACAGCACAACTAGATTGTTTATAAAATTCTTTCACTTAAAACCACATAATATGTGTTAAAATCTCATAGTTACCTTTATAGAATCAACAGATTTAATAGGAAACCGGCCCTATTGAGAGAAGAATAATAATTGTATAATAACTGTAATTAAAATTTTATTTAAAGAATGTTAGGATTAAGTAAGTCATTTGCTAACTAAATCTATCTATCTATCTATCTATCTATCTATCTACTCTTATAATGAGACTTGAAAATGGCTCAAATTTGAATCGTCTAAGCCGTTTGTAAATACTCCACCAACTATTAAAAATTAATATTAAGCAAAACATTTGTTGAAATAAATTAAATTTGTTAAAAATAACACCATAGAAAATCGAACATAACCAACCTAGAATAATGCCTCCAACCTTAACCACATGAGCTAAAAGATAAGTTTGGCTACAACTGTATAATATTACGTAGTTAAACAATAATATCAAAAAAATTTAATTACGTGAGGGCATATGTATGACTTAGACGGCTAGCATTTTCAAAAAAAAAATTAAAATAATAGAGATATATCCATAACAAATTATAATTAAAATATAACTAATCTACAAAAAATAATTAAAATATAAACATATATAACAAATTTTAGTTCAAGTATATTGATATAATTTTACAACGCACGTGAATTTACTAGTAGTTATTAATGGCTACGCTTCACCACATTTTTCACACGTCAATTTAATTAATTCGGTAGTTGGTTAGTTGGCTATAACTATCTATTTCTAAAAAATTCATAATTATAATTAGAGGGGTATGAACCTAGTTAAATAAAGAGCTAGGTTAATTAACATGTATTCTTGGACACTTGAGGCCCAAGTTTCTAAGCCTATATATACCTCCTCCAATTTGTTTCTTAATTCATTCAAACATTACCTCACCCAAACCCAAGCTCAAACCAGTTCTTTCTAAACCAAAATGTTTGTACTTATGTTGCATGACCACGAATACGACATGTCACGATAAATAATGACACAATGGATATGACGTATATTTTGGACTAAGTTTGTTTCAATTATCTAATTATTAGTAATTAATTAGCAAATAATTAAGATAATTTAGTTATTTTATTATATAATTAGATTATTTAATTATTTATAAAAAATAGTCAATCATAAATATTATTTATCTTTATTTATCATAATAATAATTATTATTATATACTATCTACTATTTTTACTTGTTAAATTTTTTATCATATCCAAACGCATTTGTTCACTACTAGAAAAAAAAGAAATGCAAGAATTCATACATTTTTTTTATTTTGCAAGAATTCATACATCCAAAGAGGAAGCCTGAATTTTAGGTTGGCTCAAGCGCATGAGACATTAAGTGCAAGCATTACTTTCTACCTCACTTTTCAAAGTGAACCAAACAGTTACAAGAAATGGGATGTTGCCCACTTCTAGTTGAAAGTGTAACTCTTCTAACCCTTGAATCCTAAATCAAATTTAAATTTTGTTTTTTGAAACGAATTTGACTAAATATTAAACAAAATCTTTTAATATTAAATACAGAGAATTAAGTTATTTTGATAATATTAAAATTGGTCCGAATTATTAAGTAAAACCCAATACATGTCAATTAGATTGTTTATAAAATTCTTTCACTTAAAACCACATAATATGTGTTAAAAGTCTAAAGTTTCTTTTACAGAATCAACATATATAATAGGAATTCGGCCATACTGAGAGAAGAATAATACTTGTATAATAACTATAATTGAAATTTTATTTATAGAAGGTTAGAATTAAGTAAGTCATTTAGCTAATTAAATAGTTATTAATGGCTATGCTTCTCCAAATTTTTCACAAGTGAATTTAATTAATTAGGTAGGTAGTTAGTGGGTTATAAGTATCTATTTCTAGAAAATTCCTTATTAGTTAGAGGGGATTGAACCTAGCTAGGTTAATTAATATGTATTCGTTGGCTATACTTGAGGCCAATGTTTCCAAGCCTATATATGTAACGCCCCGTCCTGCTCAGTTCAACAAGATGATTTATTGGCGCAGCGCCACTCGAATTTGGCTTTTTAGGAGACGTGCTCGGAGTCCCGCTCGGCCGAGGCAGAATCCTCATTCATGTGGGTGGCTTCGATAAACCTTTCTTTGCCTTACCTTCACACTTAATAAAATGGACGCTACATGCTAGTTCGCTATGCAATAACTTGATACATGCTAACAAAATAGACGAATTCACATAGATAAGTGAATAATTTCACTATGTATCATGCTATCTTAGAACATGGATTATAACTTGATAAAATAGATAGAAAACTTGTTCTAATGCTTAGACGTATACTATATATTGCTAATTAGACTTGTGTAAAGTAGAATTTCTTGATGTTGCCACTCAAATTATCTGACTTGTTGTCACAGACGCAGATTTTTCCTTGAGAGCGTTAAGGCGTTGGAGCACATTCTGGTGCCTTGGAGCGTTGTGGCCGGAGATGGAATTTTTTATATACGGGATATAGTATATGGAACATCATCCATTATATTCATCCTCAAGTTGTAAGTCGTATGGCATGATCCACTATATTGAGAGAGAGAGAGAGAGCTTGAGCGATTGTATACTTGGCCTAGCACCATTTGTAACTCTATTTCGTTATCAATAAAGAGAATTGTTCTTTATATATTTGTATTGATTCAACTTTTATGCTTGTTATCTCTGCCGTGAAAACTCTGTAACTTAGTATTCAATCGGTCGTTTAATGCTTATTGTGCGAGCGAAACTTAGGGTCGCACGACATCATGCCTGGAGTACGACTATCGATTCTACGAAATCAGGACGTAACAACATATACTCGCTAATTTGTTTATTAATTCATCAGAAATTTTTCTACAGAGAAATATATTTTAGCAAAATTAGCGAAAGAGAACAAAGTTTATGAAAATTTGAAGTAGAGAACAAAAATGCATGTGTTAAGTACGTTCTCGATAAAAAAATACGTAAAGAACGAGAATGCAAATAAGAAATATGTTTTTAAATAAAATTTTAATTTTTAACTATAGCCGCACCTACTAAATGCGTTTTCATGTTTTATATTTTTTTTTACAAAAGAAAAAAATATAGTTAAAAAATAAAACAAAAAAATCAAATCGAAAAACGCACATAATATGTGCGGTTTCAAATATATACTTTTTTTATAAAAAGAAGAACTCTAGAAAAAAGAAAAAAAAAGTTGAAAATGCACCTACTAGGTGCGGGCGGTTGAACTCGATAAAAGAAAAAAAAGTAAAAAAAAAGAAAATGTGAAAACGCATCAGTTGCAGTTTGGAAAAAAAAATTCTTTGAAAACTCACTAAAAAAAGAACTTTGGAAAAAAGATGGTTTTTTTGGTTTATTTGAAAACGGATCATATATGCGTTTTCAAAAAAAAAAAAATCATTAAAATTTGGAAACGCACATGGTATGTGCATTTTAGAATTTTTTGCATTATAGTCTCTTATAATTCATTATTTGCAACTTCAGTCAAAGTAGGAAATAAAATTATTTTATTTATCCTAGTTTCTTTTATAAACTTCAATGAAATCAAAATAAATAAATAAAAGTTTTTATTTTGATTTTTAATTTTTTTTAGACAAAAAAAATTTAAAATAATTCATGATTACTTTTAAAACAAATAGCTCTTGTTACCCTTGAATCCTAAATCAAATTTGAAAAAAAAAAATTCAAAAACAATTGGACTAAAACTCTAAAAATATTTAATATTAAATACAGAGAGTTGAATCATTTTGATAATATTGAAATTGGCCCGAATTATTAAATAAATCCAATATAGTCCAACTAGATTGTTTATAAAATTCTTTCACTTAAAACCACATAATATATGTTAAAAGCCCATGGTTACTTTTATAGAATCAACAAATTTAATAAAAAATTGACCCTATTATGAGAAGGATAATAATTGTATAATAACTATAATTGAAATTTTATTTAGAGAAGGTTAGGATTAAGTAAGTCATTTAGCTAATTAAATAGTTATTAATGGCTACGCTTCTCTATATTTTTCACATGTGAATTTAATTAATTAGGTAGGTAGGTAATTAGTTTGTTATAACTATTTATTTCAAAAAAAAAATTCTAATTTAGTTAGAGAAGGATGAACCTAGTTAAATAAAGAGCTAGGTTAATTAACATATTTCTTGGACTAAACTTGAGGCCCAAGTTTTCAACCCTATATGTACCCTTCAATTTGTTTATTTATTCATTCAAAAATTATATCAGTCCAAATTCTATTCTTTCTAAACAAAAAAATTGTTTCCTAGTTGTGTTCGATAGAGCATCCAACCATTCCTTATGTCACATAAGATTTCTGTGTCCATTGTCCAGTGTCAAAACATAAACTCTCATGTCCAGCCGTGTCAAACTCGGGTCTGGCCCAAGAGTGTCATATCCACCATATTCTGTGCCCAGTTCATGACAATACCACAAATACAATCCTCTCTTGTGTCCGACATAGGAACACAACAACCAAAACCATATGAACCAAATTTCAAACCCTGTGCCCCCGGTTCCGACCTCGAGGACACAAACACATCCTAAACCCAAACATCGACACTCGAAGCCTTACCCTGGCTGAGTTGCCTCCGTCGGATTCAACCAACTTGATCCGTTGTCATCCGAATCTCTGGCCGAACTAACTCTGAACTCCTTTTGCCAAGTCGCTCGACATGATCTCGAGTACTAGTGTCGTCCAAATTTGGTTCACCATGTGCTCATGCGTCGGTCTCCAATACAACCATTTATCTGGATCATGGAACTATAGGTCCAATACATCTAGATTCACACTAGCGAGACATGGGCTTTAAAGTGAAGGGATTTCAGGTATGCAAGATTTTAGAATATTAGTAATTTAAGTATGCTAGATTATGCAGCATAAGTCAAGGTAGTACAGCAAATTTAAGTATGCTAGATTATGATGAGAGAAATTATAAAATAATTCAAGTTCATAAAAAGATAAGACTTTACAAAATCTACAGGTGTCATACTAACGACTTACTAACTCCTGGTCTAAGTCGTTAGTCGACCAAATAGGGGTATGGGCCTCTAAGTTCAACAGTCTTAATAAACAATATTGTCTTATGCTAGTATACAGTTAATGTCATTCAGTTATACTACAATAATGAGTCAAGAGGACTAGGTGTTACTAGGTTGTGAGGCATATTATCCAACTTAAATTAATAAACTAATACTGTAACTATCTTTAGAAATTTCTATAAAATAACCTGGTCCTGGTAAATGAAGTAGAACTCTTATTAAGGTACACAAAGAAAAGATCTTGGTACTCATTACGGTCTTCTATTGCATTATAATGGTCATCTTAAATCTTAATCGTAGTGATTATAGAACAAGTGTCTATAGTAAGAAAGAAAAAGTTACTGGCCTCAAGGAAAAAGGGGATATAACTCGTATCGAGGTGTGGTACAAGTTACGCGATTTAAACTAAGGGATAATCATTAGGTCGTAATCTACAAGAATAACTTAGACTATCAAGTTCTAACTACGTATCACCTAATTTAAAATTCAAGAGTAACCACTGTAATCCTAGCAAACTATATATCCTTAACATAAGATAAAATTATTTGGCCAAAATTAGAAAGTTTAGGTGGCACGAATCGAAAGATGAGGAAAAGAAGAACCTAATTTAGTCGTCGCACAAAAGCAAGCGCTAAGGGTTCAGAGGAACAAGTTATAAAACTAAATAGAAGACTCTAGATAATGTTATGGTTTCTTGAGGGAAGGTGGTTGCTAATTTCTATGTTCGAGGTATGACCAAGGGAATATTCTATCCATTCCTCTTGGCTTACTAAGGCATTGTTCGGCTATTATAAGACAAGGTGCTAAAGTTGTAGCTCTCTAGTACTATGTTACCATAAAAAGTTAGGTTCAGTCATAATGTTTAACCTTGGATTTCTATTGGCTCCTCAATACTAGGGTCAAACACTATGGTCAAATTTCAAACTAATCCTAGTAGTGTTTATACTACTCTCAAGTCATACATAATTACATCAAGGGATAATGGTAAATTAATCTATAGGTAAGTGATGCTAGGGTTCATTAGGTAATACGGAAGGCTAGGGTTCATTAAGTATCCTAAACTTAGTGATGTGTCAATGCCCTAGTTGTATTCTTAATAGGAATGTTATCCTAAGTGTCATCCTATCAACAGGGATTCCTCTATTCTAGCAGGGGCTATACTCAAGGAATTATTAGGGAAGCATATGAATCAAGCAAGATACGATTATTCAAATAGAATGGATTTGGAGGAAGATGAGTCATAGTCATATATGGATGAGATCCTATATTCTAATCCTAGGTGCAGGCTTGCTCGGTACAGTAACGTAACCGAGATCATATACTCTGACCTGCATGGGCTACCACTAAAAACATGTCACGCCCCAGTCCTAAAATACGTAGGACTAGGACACATAAGCATGCCAGCCGCCTGTATATATGGCAACTCCAATATATGGAAACCATAATACATGCGTACGTTGTATAATGAACAATAATTCACAAGTGGTAAAACTATCACAAGTCACAGGGTATAATCTAAATCTCATCCACAGAAATCAAATATAAATGAATAACCAATAACCATGTAACTAGATCTCAATATAAAGTATCTAAAGAATGACAATCGGATGAAAACAAATCCACTGCCGAAATAGAATATAAAATGAACAAGATAAACCCTATATAAATACAACATCTAATCATCACGAGGCTCGAAGAGAAGACCTCCTCGGAATATAAGTAGCCTGTCCGGATCTGCGCTCCCGCGAATACTCATGAACATCTACACCTGAAAAGGGACCAGGTCCTCAGAGGGACATAGCAAGATACATAGAAGCATGCCATAAAGTAAATACTGAATAAATAAATGGGGTGTGCTAACCATCTAAGTGAATGCAATTTGAGGACAACTTAGTACGTATGGGAAAGTGTAGGCTAGACATATGCTGACGTAATTCACCAATCGTCGTGACTGGCTAGTATATGCCACATATGCCCCCATTCGAGGGCACTCTGCAATCGTCCATCTCCGAGGAGCATAGTATCTGAAATAGTATAACGTCCAACGTTCTATAGAGTGTGGTATCTGCAAAAATAATAAGTGACGCCCAACACTCTAAAGAACGTGGTATCTGGAATATATATATATGTCCGTATCACTCCGTCGAGTGCGGTATCTGTATAGAAGGAGTGGGTGTCCCATACGCCTACTAGTCGTTATCCCCGCCCAATGTAAATATACAAGTCGTGAACACGACGTGGACATCTCGTACTATGATGCAAGTCACTATAGAAATAAACAACTAGCTAAATACCGTTACACGTGTTGCTCATACTGATGGCCAGTCGCGCATGAGGCACGCGTTCCTACATGAACTCACTATGTGATATGTAATGATATGTGTCAAGGCCTGAGGAGTCATACCAATAACTCCACAACTTTAGGTGGGTCCACTAGATACTAGGTCAGACAAAAGTCCTAACGTCAACGTCTTCGTTGACTGCACCCGAGTCTGCTCGGACGCGCACATTTATATAATATTAAAATAAATAAACATGTAACTAAAAATAACTGAATTTAAACAGTATAACAAGGCAAGGTATACTTGCCTGGCAAGAGAGCTGCAAAATATAACGTCAAGATGTTAAATGCCAAAAGTCAAAAACTATGGCCTCAGAATAAACGTCTTCGGATGCTGAAATAAACATCACCAACGTTCCCAGAATAAGCAAAATAGTTAGAAAACACTATCCTTTCGTCCAATTTGGACACAGGGGCAAAGCGATAATTTTGGTCAAATCGGAGTCAACTAGTGGCCCACTATGCACCGAAAAGCGTACCAAGGATAAAGGTCTCTAAACGGGACAAATTATAGGTCAAACAAACTCTAAATGCCAGTACGAACTCAACGGTATGTCAAGATATGGTTTTCGATGAGCCGAACACAATTTTGCCCAAAAAGTCAACTATGGTGCCCGCCAATTAGCGACTTGGTCAACTGTCTCAGAATTGCGTGAAAATTTGGTCACAAGACCGGCGCGATACCACGAGTCCAGTGGCGCAAGTTTCGTCGTATTTTGACCAGTGTGCACAAAATGCGTACGACTTTTGTAAAAGTTATGACATTGGAAATTTGCTGCGGATACATGCTGATTTCGACGCGCACACGCGTCCAAATCAGTTTTCGCGAATTCCTACACGATCGGGTACACTGCACGCACATTTTGGTACACTTGGTACACAGCGGGGCAGTCCCGTTTGGCGGGGCGTGCTCCGTTTCACAATTTTTGGAATTTTGGAAAAAGTAAGTTTTCTGATTTTCTACTTGATTTATTTTAACATACAGCAACAAATAAAATATTGCATTTAACAGAAAATAAACTAGGTTAGGTGGTCTTCACATACCAACAAGAAAAATCGAATTCGGATCTCTGTGGTGGGAGATACGAATCTGAGAACATGGGTGGTTGCAACATAATTTCTGGAATTTAGAAAGTGGTCATTTTTCCTCGAATTGACATCGATTTTTACCTAGGTTGGCACGCTATTCGAGATAAACTAACATACAAATATGGAAGGGGGATAGGTGAGGATCATACCGGTGAAGACGGGGACGAGTTTGGTCGAGCGAGGAGACGGAAAATGGGACATGAACACAGGTACGCTGTTTATCAGTTTCTGTCTCGTGCGCGGCGTCGCGGTGTGCGTTCGGCTCCGGCGCATGGCGGCTAGCCTGGGGTGGTCGGTGGCGGGCTCCGGTGGCGCGGCGGCGGTGTCGAGGTAGAGAGGGAGGATTAGGGTTAGGGCTTTGGGGTTTGAGTGTGTACATATAGGAAGAGAGAGAGTCGGCGGGGTGTACGAGGGGTGGGGGGTATGCAGTGGTATATAATGTCACGCCCCGGCCCCGCCCGGGCCGCCGCTCCGCCCTGCCCCGCCCCGTGCGGCCGGGATTCAACGAACCGGGCACGAATCACCGTACCTCGGCGCGCCGGACGCGAATCACCGCGCCCGTCCCGCGGGTGCGAGGGAGGAAGGGAGCCAAGCGAATGGCCCGTTCGAGCTTTCGGGGGACGTGATACCGCACGGGCCTGGGGTTGCGCCCGTGCAAGGCCAATCGTTTAAGTTGATAGTTGGCTATCATCGCATCAATCGAGTAAGCAGCGGAAAGGGACTTGTTGCAATGCAACGCATTAGCCAACTGAGTGTTCGGGACAATCGAGGCAACTTGGGTTTCCTTTAGCAAAGGCACACGTTCGTTCCATACATTATGCCCCCTTATACGATAGCATTCTCGGGGCAACAATCGAAACCAGGATTCCGGGTCTTCGGGACTGTGGCACGCCTATCGCTCCCTCGGACGATCCAGTACCTGCGAACAAGTAAACTGTTGGTGGGTCAGCACTTTATACAAGTACTGGTGAGATAAATCAACTGAACAGAAACAAGCATTCACTCAAACAGGCACTAAGTAATCATGTTATAAAACATTACATTACTAGTGATCTTTCTAGTTTTACCTAGGTTCGTTTTATGCAGTTCTAGCAGAGTCGGTTTACTTGTTTAGAAACATGTTTGGAAACAGAGTTTCATATTGAATATGCAAGCAAGCAAACCGTTCATGTTTCAGGGTGTGCGCAGCGTGTCTCGTGCGACTCCAGGGTCTGATGCATAGCTAGACACACGATGCACATTCTTAGGGGCAGTCACTATCCAAGCCAACACAATGACTTAGCTATATGCAGGGCGGTCCCCGAGTAACTCAGGATCGGTAGCGGTTAGTCCAGCATACCAATGACTCATTTATCTGATGCTAGAGGCAGCTGTGACTCATGGTTGCTTTGCACTATCATGGTAGCAGCCGGGACACATGCAGTTCAGCTCTCCACCAATAGCCATTGTCCGACCGCGTGCGAATGCATGGAACACTATCAAATAAACTCTAGTATGCAGACGAGACGAACCATCAGAATACACTCATTGTTGCGGGGCAATCCGACTTATCACTTGAACACGTTCAGGCACAGTATGGTTCTCTCGAAGCATAGACGATAGTGAACATGTTCATGCACTCTAAGCAGGCGATTCAGGATTCTCGTTTAGCAGACATTGATTCAAAGACAAGCTAGGTGAGTTCGTTCATTAACATGCAAGGCAGGTTCTATCATTCTCTTAAGAAAACATTGCAAGCAAAAACTCAGGTTATTATTAAGGCGTGCAAGAATCAGAGAACAAAGTTCTGTCCACTCACCTTGATATATAACGCCGGCGCGAAGCGGGGCGTTATATATAATACCACTGTTGCTGTCGCTGTTTTTCTTATTCTTCTTCTTTCTTTCTTTCTTTCTTACTTACTTTCCTTCTTTACTTCTAACTTTCATATAGTTTGCCACTGCTGCTATTTTCTAAGTGGAATGGTTTTGGGTTCGGGCGGGTTTGGGTTTATGGGTTTGGGTTCGGATCCATTAAGGATCCAAACCCATTATCCTTTTCTTTTTCTTTTTCTTTTTCTTTTTCTTTTTCTTTATCTAAATAACTAATATATACATATATATATATATATATATATATATATATATATTTATATATATATATATATATAATTATATATATACATATATATATCTATAAAATTCTAGAAAAATATATTTGTGCACATCATTAAGCTAGCAACTGTCCACAGGGTCTCCTACTTGGAATAAATTAGGGAAAATTTATAATGGCTCCAAAAATCTCCTAGATGCACAAACACCTCAAATAAAAATTAAATAAAATATATTTTCTCTATTTAGCACATAATTACTATAAATAATTAAAATAAAATAATAATAAAATAACTAATACGGTTTATTAAAAATTGGGGTTTCACACTTCCTTCCTCCGGCGACCCCCCTCCGACTGCATCCTCCCCCTCCGGCTCCCATCCTCCCTCCAGCGTTCCCTCCTTCCTCCCGATGACCCCCCTCTAGCCGCGTCCTCCCCCTTCCACCGTTAGCTCCTCCTTCCTCCGGCTCTCCTTCTCCCTCCGGCGCCCTTCCTCTGGCTTCCCTACTTGGTAAGCTCCTATCTCTCTGTCTCCATTCTCTGTCTCTCTCTTTCTCTCTAACACGATACGATACGACACGACATGACACAACACAATATAACACAATACGACATGACATGACATGACACACACTAACCCTAACCCTAACTCGAACACACACACACACGCACGCGGACACACACTAACCCTAACCCTAACCCTAACCCTGCTTGTTGTGCATTGCTGTTGCAGTTGCTTTTCTTGCTGCTGTAGTTGCTCCCCTTGCTGTTGCTGTGCATTCCCATGTTGCTGCTGCTCTTCACTACAGTGCATAAGAGTGCACTGTGACTCCCTCTTGGCCTGCACAAGACTCCCACATCTCACACTCAATTCCTGGCCTGCCCAACACTCCAACACTGCAGTACACAACCTGTGCATACTATGCACTTATACACGGGGAAGATATCATTGGTGATGTAGGAAAACTAGGGTTTGGTGCAGTGACATTTGGATTGAGCACGAGTTGCTTGAAATCCTGGAGTTGTTCTCTTGTTATGAGAAAATTGGTAATATGTTGCAGTTTGGCAAGGGTTTTGATAAAAAATTGTTGTACTGGGGTTGTTTGATTTATTTGAGGAATGGATTGAGCTACTTCAGTAGGGATCATACCAAATTATGGTAGATTTGGTGCCATTCCAGCTGGATTTATACCAAATTGTGGTATATTTGGTATGTTTAGAGGGGATTGAGGTGTTGCCATGGGTGGAGCATATGGTGGAAACTCATACCCTCTTCTTGACATAGCTAATTCCTCTAACAACCTATTAAATTTTTATGGTTCAAGTGATGAATTGTACCTTCCAACGCAAGTATCCTCCCATTTGCATCAGGTAGGTATTGATTCTTTGGAGAGATCCAGCTCTGGAGCTATGGTTGCTCAAGTCGTGCTCTCTACTAATTTCAAGAGCATGATCCAAAGACTCTGTTACCAATTGATACCAAATTGATGGATCCTCTTCCCATTTGGTCAGGAATTGGAGGAGAACAATCACACTGAGCCAAGAAAACTGAATAAATTATAAAGAAACAAAGAACTAAATTAGGAAAGAATTAGAGTTTTTATTCAAACCATATGTATACACACACACACACACACATAGGACATTGTGTATCAAGTTAGAGCAGTTCTTACCTTCCTCCAGAGCATCACACTGTATGTAATGATTTATAGGATACAAACTGTTATTTTTACTGATGTTTCTAGAAATGGATATGAATTACTATCTGCGTCATCGTTCGTGGATGTACAACTGTCATTCTGATGACATGTGTGATGTGCATGATAAATTCATTGAGAGTATATAACAGTTCCTGCAGTTCGCCAAGGCGTTCCCTTAGTACATTGACGGTACCAAAATTAAGTGTCCGTGTGTGACATGTCGTAACTTAAAATATCATCCAGAAGTGGAAGTCATATATCATTTGTACTCGAAGGGCTTCACGCCGAATTACTATCAGTAGACCGTGCACGGATAACTTGTGTCTCTAGCATCAGAGTCGGAGTCTTATGTGGAGCCGTATATAGATGTCCACGACCATGCTGCTTACGACGACGGGTGGGTGAACATGGTTTTTGATGCGACGGGACCTAGTTTCAATCTGGACAATTATGATGCAGCTGAGGAGGCACCGAATGCCGATGCTGCAAAGTTTATGGAGTTGCTGGAGAATGCAAGAACTCCATTATATCCTGGTTGTGAGGATCATTCACTGTTGGAGATGGTTATAAGATTATTGAACATCAAGTCCAATTTTAATATGTCGCAAGAATGCTATAATCGATTGATCGATTTGATTATAGAGATCTTGCCAAAGGGTGCAAAGTTACCTAAAGACTTCTATCGATCTAAGAGGATGGTGAGATCGCTCTAGATAGGATACGAGAAAATTGATGCATGTCGCAACGGGTGCATGTTGTACTACAAAGACGACAAGGATGAAGATGCGTGCAGATTCTGTGGTGTTGATCACTATAAGGCCACAGGTAGAGAAAAGTCTGTCGGTGCAAGAAAGCCTACCGATTCGATGCACTACTTGCCTTTGACGCTGCGGTTGCAGCGGTTGTTTATGTTTAAGGAGACTACATAAAATATAAGTTAGCACAGGCAAAAATAGATCGAAGGAGTATTGGATCATCCATCCGATGGAGAAGCATGGAAGCACTTTGATTAAGAGTATCCAGATTTTGCTTCGGATCAGCGTAATATCAGATGGGGCTCTCCTCTGACGGTTTTACCCTATTCGGACTTTCGGGCTCCCAGTATTCATGTTGGCATGTGATCGTCACTCCGTACAATCTATGAAGAACAAACGGTGGATTTAGGGTCTAAAGTTTTCAGACGGGTACGTGTCGAACTTGAGAAGATGCGTCGACCTCAAGGAAAAAAAACTGGCGGGTATGAAGAGCCACGATTGTCACGTATTCATGGAGAGGTTAATTCCGATTGCATTTCGAAAATTCTTACCGCAAGTCATTTGGGATCCATTGACAGAGCTCAGCATATTCTTCAGAGATCTTTGTTCTACTAAGTTGTTCGTCGATCGTCTAGAAAAGTAAGAGAATGATATTGCGGTAATACTATGTAAGCTCGAGAAGATGTTTCCTCTGGATTCTTTGACTCTATGGAGCATTTGCTAATTCATCTTTCCTATGAGGCACGTATTAGTGGTCCTGTCGGTTATCGGTGGATGTACCCCTTCGAACAGCATCTGAATCACCTAAAGAGAAAGGTAAAAAATAAGGCACGGGTTGAGGTCTCTATTTGTGAAGCTTATGTTCTCGAGGAGATTACAAACTTTTGCTCGACGTATTTCAAAACTCATATTGCTACTAATAGAACGAAAGCTCCAAGAAACGACGACGGATATCAGGAATCTAATGATGCAATACTCAAAGTATTTAATGCGTCCGAAAAGCCTTCAGGGAAATGAAGAAGAGATATTGAATGACGACGAGCTAAGGGCTGCTCAGTTGTATATATTTCTCAATTGCGACAAGGATGAAGTGGAGAAGCTAGAGGGATAAGTAATTAATACGTCCACGTTTACATTATCTTAATATAATAGTATAAGCTACTATTATGCTACTAATCAACAATTTCTTTTTTTTAGCACATATAATGATGAGTTGAGGTCGGTTAGACCCTACATAATAGACGAAGAAGTAGAACAAGAAATGAGATGCCATTTTTCTTCTTGGTTGAGCACATATGTAAGGTGCTTGGTAATTACTTTTTATTTTTGCACTTGCAAAATAAATAACTTACTATCGCTACTTTGGTATTTAGGTTGATCGTCTAATAATATCCGAGACTGAATCTATTAGAACTCTAGCCAAGGGACCAATAGTAAGACTTAGAGTTAGACTTGGAACGATAAACGTGTGTTGTGTTTGACCCGAACGGATGGACGCTAGTCGGTTGATCAAATAGATCATGCTTAACGGTAGTGCAATGCTTGATTTTTGGTTGGAATAGAATGACTAGGAATTTTATTGACCCTGTTGGAGGTATCATCGTAATTCATAAGACGAGAACCCTTCAGATTTTTGCAAGTAGCTTTGTCCGAATTCACTATCGCTAAGATTGGTTGAATGCATATGTTTGGGGGACACCTTGAACGTGTGCATGATCCAAGACCCAGTGATATGTTGAACTCGAGTGCAAAGTCTTCGCTATCGCTAAGTTGGTTGACATGCATATGTTTGAAGGACGCTTTGAATATGTGCACGATCCAGACTCACGATATGCTGATCTCGAATGCTAGTGCAAGTGGATATGTTAGATTCGCATGAACGATTATAAAATTTTTGATAAGTTGCCTCAGCCATAGATCATCATTCAAGATGGATTATAACATACCCTGCGTTAAATAATATATGTCCCGCGCAAAGGTGCAGTAGAGACCGAGTCAGAGCTTGGATTGAATTATAGAGTCATTCAATGAGACCGACCCAACATACACGCGACACGGTATAAGAAACGAGTAGGAAATTATGTTTGAATGGATCTAGTGGTACCGATTATTGTGCTTGAGATAGATTCGATAGTGCGTTAGAACAACTTGCACTAAGGAAGTCTTGAGGACGAAACTTTTTCTGAGTGGTGTATAATATAATGACCCATTCCATTCAAGCGGACAGTCAATTCAAACGGCGCAAGTGCAATGACCCGACCAGCTTTGCTTAGCGAGAAGACACTTTTGAGACAAAGAATTTTTATACTTGGCCTTTCAGGAGTTCAGACTTAGACTTTCAAAGGCTCGCTCGGACTATCGCTCGACCGAGGTGAATCATCGCTAAGGTGGGTGGCTACGATAAACTTGTCTTTGCTTAGCCAGTACACTTAAAATATGGACGGTATATGCTAGTCGCTAGGTGAATCACCCCCTGCATACTATTAAATAATACAAAGCATATAGCTAAGGGAATAATACCATCTTATATTGCTTGTGTTAGAATATAGAAATGAAACTTAAGTTATAACTTGGATCTTCGCATGCTACCTTATCTTTCTGCAAGTAGACCCCGTTATGCCTCAAGTAAATTGTTATATACTCTCCGTAGTGCACTGCTCACTTGTTTACACTGCTCGTCCCCTAGATTATGTCGCTCGATATGTTCCTGTACGACTTCACTCCTCGCAATACACTATAGACCGTGCTAACGTAAATGCTTATGTTTTAAATATAAATGCATTGCTTGCCAGCTTATATTGTAACATGTACTCATTGTCTAATTTTAATACTTATAACACAATTTCATGCCACAACCAAGTAAACGTTATCTTGCCTTGCATTCATCCAATTCACCAGAAGGCTATCTAATAGTCGTTCCGTGCAAGTATGAACCTGAAAGTATCCGGGACAGTTAGGTCGCCAAGGTAATTCCCAAACCAGGGGATTGCATCATGTCAAGTAAAGCAAGAATCATAGCTCGCGGATCATACTCGTTCTGAACAAGAATCAAGAATTAACATGTCATTGAATACCGTGAATCTAAGACCCAAGAATTGTATGTCGAGGACAACTTGTTCACAAGGTATTAAATCAGTTCCTGCGGACGGTCTCTGAGGCACTGGGGCCGATCTGATCCGGACGGAGCATCTATTAGTCTGTCTGTTTCAAAGTAGGATGGCGTGTAGCGCCTTGTGAACCTTCCTTCAAGCCATTCTCGCCTTAGACTAAGTAGTCGTCTGTTCTGGCAGGATGGATGTGATACCTCGTTCCTTGAGTCGCATACATTCTCGCTCTTGACTACACCCCGTCCTTTATGGCTATGCCAGTGACTCCTATTCATATAGATGAGTCATCCTCACCTAGTGGCAATCCACGTGCGAGTCATTGCATCATATAATGGAATCTGAATCACCTGAACGGATATGAGTATAAAACACTTATACATAATTCAACACTTGAACATCTTCTGCAACACTTCTGGATAATCTGTGTAACTAGTGCACGTGAACAACACCTCGCTCACTACACTCGTGTTTGCTTATACAATTTGACTTGGATTCATTATATGTACTCGTGCATGGTTTAACATGGTTTACCTTGGACAGGGAAGGACGAATGG
The DNA here is from genome assembly GCA_036927795.1 of Iris macrosiphon. Taxonomy (NCBI): domain Eukaryota; kingdom Viridiplantae; phylum Streptophyta; class Magnoliopsida; order Asparagales; family Iridaceae; genus Iris; species Iris macrosiphon. The sequence continues at coordinate 46,376,957 of JAYESA010000003.1, forward strand.
TAAGTTGTTAAATCTTGCTGTATTACTCTTATATCGTACGGCGCACTGCCACACGAGTAGGCTTGTACATTATGCCATGAAACTGATCCTAAGGCAAGACTATAAAGATAACTTAATAGATGGTGTACGGAACCTATATAACGTGTTTGGATTTGTCGAGCGGACGAGAAGCATTCCCACCAGTGCATTCATGTACTGATAACCCATCAGATTGCTTGCAGGGTGGGGGAGAACCTCGTCCGGTACGGAAACCCCCTTCGTACGTGCTAAGGCATGGAGTTCACTGTGGAGCCTTGGCACATTACGTCCGGAACTAAAGTACATATACAAGACAAATGTTGGAACATCACCTATGTATCATTCCACAAATTGTAGCCACTTGGCATGCTTTTATTGTTTTAAGAGAGAGAGATGGCTTGAGCGACTTGTAATCTCGGCCTAGCGTCGCTTGTAACACTTGTTCAATATAAATAAAGAGCTTATTTTACTTCTATACTTGTGTTATTCAATACTTTCACTATTGACGACTCTATGAACTTTTTACCAATTGCCTGTTCGTTTCGTATTCCACTGCACTCGGACAATCTATGCGACTATGTGGCTTAGACATTTTTCTACCTGTTCGGATCATGGACTTGCACGGGCGCAGCTTGTGCTCGTGCGACATCACTTCCAAATGGAAAAGATCATCCCGCGGGAGCGCTGGCGCGGTGATTCGCGCCTAGCGAGGACGATCGATTACCTACGAGAGATTTGGGGGTGACATGGGGGGGACTTGGTTAAAGACCGGCCTTGACCGGGTCACCGATCGGGCCAGTCCGGGCAGAGTCGAGTGAATTTGAGGGGGTTGAACTGGAACGATTAGGTTTTTTGAGCGAACAGGGATGGGCAGACCTGTTCTCAGGGCTGGCCCAGATCGGATTTGACCGAACCGGTTCAGGTCCGGGTTCCGGGACGTTTGACCCAATTAACACTTTGATCCTTGGGATGTCTTTATGCGAGTAGATCCGAAGATGTCTCATTTAAAAAGTAAAAAATAATAAGATTTTATTTATTTATATATATATATATATATATATATATATATATATATATATGTTGTAGTTAAATATTCGGATCTATTCCATAGTTTATGTGTAAACTTCGGATCGAAAACCAGTTACAACCAAATGCTTACAACCCTCTTACAACCAGGGTCACTGACAGGTAGGGCCGGGTGGGAATCACCTGTCAGGGTGGGGGAGAGAAAGGTTTTAAGAGGGTTGTAAGCATTTGGTTGTAAGCTTACATTATTCAACTTCTTATGGGTCCAAATTTAGTATCCCTGATATGACCTGACTCTATAGCATGCTAGATATAGTATACTGACGCAGCCCTAAATTTATTTAATATAACACGTCAAGATTTCTTAAATTGTGGAAATATTATGTCATGCACGTAGATTGATGGGATATTCTGTATCTTATTTTCCTATAAGTATCATTCTAAAACCTCTAAAAATTCTCACCCTACATGAACATTGGCCACTCTGGATGCATTTTCTATTTTATTATTGAAAGATCATGCATGATCTCTCTTGTCATATTTGCTTAGGATTTTTTTCTCTCTTTTTGGTTTCAGGTTAATGTTATTTTCGGTTGCTTTGTTGCTTTCTTAGTTTCAGGTGCTTTATTTATTTATTTATTTTTATCCTTTTTAGGCTTGTCATTAGAAAAATACAATCTCCGTATGATGTTGTAGTCTTCATTTCTAGGTTTCTTCTTGAGAGCATAAAACAAGTATTGCACCGATGAGAACACGACACATGACACGATATGCATGGACACACTGATACATATGCAGGCACCGATTCAATCTCGAGGTTAATCTTCTACAGATGCAACTCATCTACAACTGTTCCTTATATATAGTACTAAATTTAGTGAGATATAGTAGTAATACCAGGTTCTCAAGCAGCACCATTAAGAATAGTGCAATTTGTGTAAATCTTGAAGTAGTAATTAAGGTGGCTAACCTAAATTTGTGTAAATCTTTTAGTAGTAATTAAGGTAGAGAAAAGATGGGTGGCTAACCTAAATTTGTGTAAATCTTGTGGTCACTAGACATCACTGAATATGTCGCTATAAGTTATTGAATTGCTAGAGGTCACTAAATCAGCTAAAAATTTCATTTCCCTCCAACGAATCTCTCTCTCTCTCTCTCTCTCTCTTTCTCTCTCTCTCTCTCTCTCTCTCAACCTAAATCAACTCGACCAGTCATCGCATGCCCCCGGTCGATCCGCCATCACAATTACTCCATGTCACGTCCCAGTCCCAATTACGTAGGACCATGTATACGCAATCAGACTGACGTAATAAAATACATAAAAGCATGACACAAAATACTTAAAATAAACATCCAAAATGTCTCCTAACCATTCTATATGAAATATACTTTTGAGAAAGACATTCCAAATGAGGAACTCTCGATAAATACAGGTGCTAGACTCACGTAGTGGTCATCCGAGTCACCCGCGGCCAACTAGAGAAAAAATAAATAAATTCTTGACACACGTAGCGCTCCTCCGAGTCACCCGTGGCCAACTCGAGAAAAAGTAAATAAACAATGAGAGTTTTTATGCTACTAGCTATCCTCCCCACCCCATTCTCCTATTCGTGTCGTATCCACAACACGATAATACCTCTAATAACTGCCAAGTCTTCTAGCATGCATTTCTATTAGTTATTTCCTATCGCACGTCCCATACGTATCGCATGCCACTCAACTGCCAAGTCTTCTTCCATCTATATGAGGCTCACAACTTGTGTAAGAAATATTTCATGGCCAAATGAAATATAAAGATATCTCAAAATTATAGGGTGGTCTCTTAACTCTAAGTCGACATGCATAGTAAAAAAAATAAAAGGCAATAAACTACGCACTCCGTCATTACACCCATGTATTTTTTGGACACACATTTATATAATAAAATAAATGACAGAATTCAAACATACATATGTGAATGTAAATAAACAATAGTTGTGGCAAGGTATACTTGTTTGGTGGTGATTTGGTGCTAAAACGACGAAAGACAACAAGTACAACGAATTCAGAAAATGTGAAACTTGAACAAACTGTCAGCCCAATGATTGTATCATATTTTTGAATATGGTGAATCGATTAAGTTTAGCCGTTTAATATCACTAACCAATTATGAAATAACTATAGCATTTATATTCTTCTTCCATCTTTAGTGATATATGCTTATTATTTTACATATTAGTGATATAAGTTTCTATTAAAGCCATTTTAAATAGAACCAAGTTGTCATAATAAAAAAGGGGAAGATTGTTAGTCCGAGGATCTAACTATATTTTTGAATATGGTTAATATATTCTATTTAACATGTGACATCACTAATATTCATGTTATCACTACTTTGAATACGTAAACTTGGCGTAGTCCAAATATCCATTAAATGTTATTATACTTGCTATTATGTATATTGCTTTGTTTGCCTAACTTGTATTTACAGAAAAGTAATAAGCAAGATCAAACATGGACATATGCAATGAAAAAACTATGATAGGCGAAAGACGACATCATCCCACAAGATTTCTCTGAACAAAGATATCTCCGTAGCCACGCACTCGGGAGTTCCGTTTTCCGGTCAGCTGACGGGGGTCGAGGGGACAGCGTCCCTCATAGGCAACTTCCGTCAAGGGAAACTGCCATCAATGTATTCAGTTTCATAATCTGGGTATCTCAGGACAACTTCCATCAAGGAAAAAAGTCATCATCTATCAAGGAAAGAAGCCAAGCTATCCCATCGTCATTTCCAGACTCTGAAGAAGCCTGCACCTGCCATAGTCTATCTAGAGTCTGCAATAAGTCTTAGAAATTATTGTAAACACAAGTAATGGATGGCAAAATCGAAAGCTATGGTAGAAAATAACTCAAGATCATTTTTGGCCTAAAAACTGGCATACCGACGATATACTGGAGTATACCGACGGTATACCGATCTTATATAAATGTTGCTCTCTGTCGTTTGGACCAGCATACCTATAGTAACCCTAGACGGGGGTGAATAGGGTCAAGCTAATAAATCAAGCACAAATAATTAATAACAAATAATTTAAAATTTAAGTTTGCAAGAAGTAAAGCAATAAGAATATTGACACCCGATGTATCCTGGTATCCTCCTCGAGGCACTCTAGTCCCGAAAACTCTTGTCGGCTTGAATACACTATTAGCAAAATAGTTACACCACGAGCTTTGATCCGAAGGGCCGTCGACTTCTTACATAAGAACTTTGATCCGAAGGCTCTTTAACTTCACACAAGCTTTGATCAGAAGGCTTGTACACTTCAACCTCTTATAAGATGGTTTTGATTTTCTTACAACAAATATAAAGGTCTAACTTTTACAAATCAAGAACACTCTAACACAATTTGTGGATAGGCAAATGAAAGCTTTGGTGGAGTTTTGTGGATGACCTTTGGTAGATAGAAAATTTTTAGCTCAAAGGGATCAACCTTGAAAGAAGGGGTTCAAGACTTCATATAGGCTAACACAAAGAAAGAGCAAAAATACAACTTTCAACCTGCGAATGGTATACCACTGGTATACTACAGTATACCGTTGGTATACCGGTCTACAGTAATAACGACTATAAATATAATCGTTGGGATCATTTAATGCACATAATTCGACCGTTGGATTGCTAACTGTGATGCACCAGTATACCGTCGGTATAGACCAGTATACCATCGGTATACTAGTACAAACGACAGAGAGCAACATTTATATAAAATCGGTATACCGTGGGATACTCCAGTATACCGTCGGTATGCCGATTTTCAGGCCAAAAATGATCTTGGGTTATTTTCTACCATAGATTTCAATTTTTTTTATCCATTACTTGTGTTTACAATAATTTTTAAGACTTATTACAAACTCTAGACAGACTATGGCAGGTGCAAGCTTCTTCAGAGTCTGAAAATGATGATAGCATAGCTTGGCTTCTTCCTTTGATAGATGATGGCTTTTTCTTTGACGACAGTTGTCTTGAGATACCCAGATTGTGAAATATGAATACCATTAGGGGACTTCGCCCCCGAGCCCCTACGGGGGACGCTGCCCCCTCGACCCCTGTCCGCTGACTGGCGGCAGAACCCCCGAGTGTGTAGCTCTGGAGATGTCGTAGGCGGTTAAGAGAAATCTTCTGAGATGACGTAGTCATTGGCCCATCATGATTTCTTCATTGCATATATTCATATTTAATCTTGCTTATTGCTTTTCTGTAAATACAAGTTAGGCAAACAAAGCAATATACATAGTAGCAAGTATGATAAAATTTAATGCATATTTGGACTATACTAAGTTTAAGTATTCAAAGTAGTGATAGCATGAATATTAGTGATGTCATAATGTTAAATAAAATAGATTAACCATATTTAAATATATAGTTAGATTATTGGACTAATAATACCAACGATATACTGGTCTATACCGACGGTATACCGGTTCATCAGAGTTGGCAATCCAACGGTCGAATTATATGCATTAAATGATCCCAACGGTCATATTTATAGCCGTTGCTATTATAGACCGGTATACTGACGATATTTTGTAGTATACCGACAATATACCGTTCACAGGCTGAAAGTTGCATTTTTGCTATTTCTTTGTGTTTTCCTATATAAAACCTTGAACCCCTTCTTTCAAGGTTGATCCCTTTGAGCATAAAATTTTTAATCTACCAAAGACCATCCACAAACACTCCATCAAAGCTTTCATTTGCGTATCCATAAATTGTGTTAGAGTGTGTTTTTTAGTTGTAAAAGTTAGATCTTTATATTTGTTGTAAGAAGATCAAAACCATATTATAAAAGGGTGAAGTGTACGAGCCTTTGGATCAAAGCTTGTGAGAAGTTAAAGAGCCTTTAGATCAAAGCACTTGTGTAAGAAGTCAACGAGCCTTAGGATCAAAGTTCATGGTGTAACTATTTTGACAATAGTGGATTCAAGTCGGACAAGAGTTTTCGGGACTGAAGTGCCTCGAGGAGGATACCATAATACATCAGGTGTGTGCATTCTTATTGTTTTACTTCTTGCACACTTAATTTTTGACTCGCCTATTATAAATTATTTGTGCTTGATTTATTAGCTTGACCCTATTCACCCCCCTCTCTACGGTTCCTACACAAACATCCCCAAATGCTAAAATAACATCATCAACATTTTCGGAATGAGTGAGATAGTCAGAAAACACTATACATTCATCTATTTTGGACACATGTGCTAAAACGGTCATTTCGGGTCAAAGCAGGATCCACATGTGGTCCACTACACAAAAAAATGTGCCAAGACTAAAGGTATTTAAATATGATAAATTATAGTTCAAACAAATTCTAAACGATGATACAAACTCAATGTTGGTATTTCAATTTTGGATTCCGGTGAGCCGATCACAAAATTACTCGTCAAGTCGAATCGTAGGTCCCGCGAAATGGTGATTCGTGGACTGACTCAGAATCAGACGAAACCCGGATCACTGGACAAGTCAGACGCTACGGGTCCAACATGGCAAGTTTTGTTGCGATCCTTTCAGCGCACACGAACTAATGGAAAAATTTGTAAAACACCGATATGGGAGAATTTTGACTGATACGGGTTGATTTTGGTATGCACACAAGTCCAAATTCGGTTCCGCGAAAGTCCACACGTCAGAAAATACTATACGCGCCTTTCGGTGCAATTGTTATGCAATGAGGCGAACCAATTTATCCAGACGAATCCCGTATTGTAAATTTTAAATTTCTGAAAACAAATTTTTTGGTTTTTTGAACCTAATTTTTAATGGCTAATTACAAGAAATTAAACTAAACTAATTAGTGGGTTTTGAAGATGGTTAGGTTGTCTACAGGCCTGTTCAAGTGGATTTCAAAACTCTCTAATATCCAAGTGGGAATCAGCGTATAAAGTTAGGATTTTTAACACAAAACTGTCCATAAAGTTAATATTATTCAGTCAATTTTTTGGATTTTGCATATAGATGTTCACCAATTAAAACTTCATCTTAATTCTAGAAAAAGAAAAATTTCTAGAGAGAGCTAGGTAGACTATCCAAAAAACTTTATATATTGAAAAACGGTCGTGTAAAATGAAAGATACAGGACGATAAACTGAGGTACCTGGCAATGTTGTGCAGCTGAACGAAATTCACTTCTCGGGGTTGCCGCGCTCACTCCGACGACTTTCTGGCATATGCAAGTAATTTTCTAGGTGCGGGGGATATCGAGGAACCTCCAGAAATTTTTGATTTCGAGTTTGGTGGTGTATACTGTAGGGAGAAAAAATAGTATTTTGGGTTCTGCTTTTATACCGAGAATTTTGGCTGATTTATACTAAGTTGCACCCGATTTTAGCTTTGGGTTTGGGTTAGGTTAGGTTTTATATGGAAGACGAAATATCCAGGTTTCCAGAAATTTTTGTCTCATCGAATTTGGATATGATTTGATAGGGTTTTGGGTTGAGAGAACTTGGGGCTTTGTTTTCGGTTTCTGTAGGGGGGCTATTTGGGTTCAGCGGGTATTATAGGAGATGGGTGACTCGTGAGAATTTAATCATCTCGCGGGTTATTGATTTTTTTTTCTTTTTCTTTTCTTTCCCTTCTCTTTTTTCGTTTCTTTTTCATTTCCTAATCCTAATTCTTTTGTTCTTCTTTCTCTTTTATAACTCATGAAATTTTGTTATGATAATTTATCTTGACATTATTAATGAATTATTAATTATTATTATCCTCTTAAAATTTAATACTTCATAAAAATTGTATTAATTCTCAAAAATTCTAGAAAAACCATATTATTATTTTCTTTTATTTTTTATTATTTAATTATTATTATTATTATTTATTAATTAAAAATTATATATTTTTGAGGAATTTTACATTCTACTCAACTTACAAGAATTCCATTCTTGAAATTAAAATTAAAGCACGATTTATGAATATGAGAGGCAATATGGTAGGGAAGGGTCAAGTACAAATTATCGTATCTCAACCTCAAAAAAGGAAAGATGTAACTTATGTATTAAATTCTAAGAGTTAGTATGGTCTCCTTTAAGTAAGATCATATGGCACAAATATATTTCAGTACAAGAAGAACTTGCACATGAAATCGAGGATGCGAAAGGGAATAAATAATCACGATATGAAGAGATGTTGATCGGATGGAGGATGACCTGTCACTTCTTGGATACATGAATGATCTTGATCGCTCTTTAATCTATGGTCTAAAATGGTGTCTCTCTATTATAGAAATTCTCCATAGTCACTATTGCCTACATTTGTACCGATCGAAGTTATCAAATTTAAATTCTCAAAATTCTTATTTGGGTCAAGTCAATCGTAATCTTCTCAAAATAACAAAATCTAAATCTAAATCAAATCCATCATAATCTTCTCAAATTTTGAAATAACCAATATTTAAATTTAAATTCAATCGATCATAATCTCTTCTCAAATTTCGAATTATCAAAATTTAAATTTATGGCAAATCTATTATCGCTTCCAAAAATCAAACTCCAAATCAAGATCCAAGCTATCATAATATCCTCTAAAATTTAAATAAGCAAAATATATTCAATCAATTCTTACTCTGAATTTTAAATTTTTAGAACCTTGTAATCTTCAAATTTCAAATTTAATTTTCATCCTTCAAGTTTAAATTAATGATTCAATCCTTAAAATTCAATATTTAATCAAATCCTCAAAGTGTAAAAATTTTAAATTCCATCTATCAACATTCAAAATTTTAAATTTGATCCTTAGGATATATTTCGTCATAGTCAAATCATTACCTGCAATTTTTTATTTTTACATTTTCTAAAATATGTTATTGTCTTAGTAACCACAATTTAAGTAATTTAAATTCTCGAAATCATTACCCTCAATTATTTCACATTTTTCCTCATAGTCAAATCATTATCTTCTAAAAATTCTCGAAATCAACCACATAAATCTCTCCATCTTATTTGATTGACTTAGTAACCACCAACTAAGAGTTTCACCTTTCCAACTATAAATTTTCCAATACAACTTCTACCCAACTTAGAATCTACCAATCTTTCATAAACACAAGATTATACTCTTAAGAAAAATTTCCCTCAATCATTCAATTATGCTCACTAGTCCTTGAAGATTAAGATTATATCTTATGTGATACACCCTTAATCACAAAAGATAACGACCTAGTAATGTTATTTGCCTATGGGGTATATACCTAGTACTATTCATATGTCAAACTTACATCAGTTACGAATATTTGTATTTTCGAAATAGGGAAAGACGAAAAACAATAATAAAGAGTTCAAGGAAGATGTGATTGAATACAAATACAGGGTTCATAGGCGATTGAAGAATTCAAAGAGAGTTGTCATGACAGTTGTGGATGAGATCATATTTCGGTAAATTCCTATTCGCAGGTTCGTATCAGTACAGTTATTCAACAGATATGATATGCTTGAAGCTGTCTAGAGGGCAAGTATATTCGTCTAATAAACTAAGTCAACTATATCTCAATCAACGTAAAATGGTCATACGAAGAGCGAACCAAGCGCACTAAGGTTGATCAGACCATAATACACCGATTCTAATTAGACAAATATATTAGTGTGGGCCCCTTGTAACCTGCTATCTGATTTTTTTTTTTTTTTTTATTCTAGCTGTCAAACCTAGTCTTCGAAGTTTAATTAGCTAGATAAAGTGTATAAATAGAAGGGCTAAATATTTGGGTTATGGGAGTAACATGTTAATAGTAAACAAAGGAGTAGATACCAACTTACTAGGATTAAAAAAATTTGTATGGTTAATGAATCATCCATCCCAAGAAATTAATAGAAAATTATAAGTTAAATGAACAATGGGAGATACAGAGAACAATGGAAGTTTTGCATTAAATAAGAAGCGCATAGATAAATGTATAGCTAAAGTAAATTTACTTTAAATCTTAACAAAAATTCATATTTCCATTCCTCTCCTTTCCCCTAAACAACAATAACTAACTTTCATAGATTTGTCAGTATCATATATATGCAAATTGAATCTTATCAACTATGATACCCAGTTATTCATGCTTATCCCTGGCTATAAACTACTTCTTTCGGAAGTCCTATATATATAACTAGGAATATCCAAATCCTTATCCATACTAAAACTTCCTATCAACTTCATCATCTTCTGTCGTGTTTGCCGACGTGAGCATATGCCCGACGCGTGCATGCCGAAGCTTGCCTCGACAGAATCTCCGGGGCTTACTCTCCACCGAACCCCGTCTTTGACCGTGGCATCCTATGCAGGCCAACCCCCCCCCCTCCCCGGAAAGTGTCGTGCAAGCCGCAGTCATGCGACCCGACGACAGTCCCGTTTGACCAGCCCCACCTCCTCCGACGGACGCCAACCACACCGACACCATTGATATTAGATGACCAGGAAGTTCCTGACCAACCATCGCAGCATTGTGCGCTGTGTCATCGAGCCGCGGACTCCACTATGACATCTCTGTCAGAGCCGAAAGTTTCTTGCCACCTGACCAGGGATCCCGGCCACCGACATTATCCTCGTCGTATTGACTGTCGGGATAGGAATTCGTCGAGACTTCGCCGTTCACTGACGCGGATACCAGGACCTCATCGCACGAGCATCTTGATTTGTTATCACGGAACAACCCTCGACAAGACTTAAGTATAACATTTTGCTCTTGGACTAGACCTCCGCACCCTCGAACTCATGGTCAGCATTGGACCGGACGAATTACCAGGCAAGATACCTTGCCAACTTTTACAGTATTTATTTGCATGCTTCCCTTTTCAATTATTATTTTTTTGTCGTATATACTTTCCTGATGCTCTTTATCATATTTGATTTGTCACATGTAGCTCTAGTCTTATTTTCTCGTTTTACATGCACGTACTTTATTTATTTTTTATGTATCTCTGCTTGTTCTTGGTCATATTGTGGTGGTATCTACTTAGCCCTATGTGTTCTTTCCCTTGACTTGACTTGTACCACTTAGGCGAGATTGAGTTCTAGTTATTGGCATATGTTCCTCTATGACCGAGGGTGTCCCATGGCATTGTGGTAGTAGAGTTTGTCATCCATCTATGACTGGGAGTGTCCCAAGGCATTACAATATTAGAGACTTGTTATTTCATCGATAGTAGAGATTGTCTTCCATCTCTATGACCGGGGTGTCCAATGGCATTACGGTGTTAGAGACTCGTTATTCTGTCAGTATTTGAGATTATTTTTCTATGTCAAGGTTGGGAGCGTCCCATGGCGTTACGATATTGAGATATTATCGTACCAGGTGCATCCTAAGGTGTGATATATTGATTCTTTATCGATTGCACATCAGTTTATAGTTGTTACTTGTGCTCCTTTTCTCCCTAGCCGCATGTTTTACTGTTACTTTTTGGCATGTTTCTATGTATCTTGTGATGTCCCACTGAGGACCTGGTTTCTTTTCAGGTTATTGCTGAGCTCCGTAGAGAATGTAGGATTGTGTAATTCATGCAAAATTCAGGTATCGCTAGTGATACATTTATCATTCTTTCATCTCCTATATTTTATGGTGACATATTCTGCTGCACAACTTAATTTTGCAAGCTTTATTCTTATCATGAGCTTCATCAGAAAATTGTATTAAGGACTGGCCAACTTTATTGCATATTGTCTTTCTTGATATTTATATTCATGTGGTAACGGTGTATTATTGTCTGATCAACATTTATGTACTTGGTTCCCACGTGAGATTAAATTTTGTGGATTGAGATAGAGTTAGCTTGGATTTTAGATGAATATACTTTCCCTGTAGACAGCGTATACGTATTTGAGTTGGGCTGGAGTCCACTTGATACGTAGCTGGTCATTGCCACGTACTATGTTCCTATGTACTTTGGGACTTGGGCGTGACACCCCCAATAACACATATGTCATAAACAAGCTTACAAAACTAGGCTATAACATCAACATAAGTCGAGATAGTCCAAAAATATAATTATGTGGGATTATGATGAATGAAGATCCAAATAGTTCAAGTTCATCAAGAATCTAGGACGCGTCCGGTGTTTGTGCCTCTACAGTTACCATACTAACTCCTTGTCTAAGTCTATGGTTGACCAATTAGGGTTCAGACTGCTAGAATTCTATATTCTTGGCAAACACAATCTTCTTATGATAGCATATATTTAGTGTCATTCAATTATACCTTATTAGAGTATCTTGATAACTATGGGATTCTTTCTTGTAAGACACGATACCCAACTTATAAGAACTCAACTAATAGTGTAATTGACCTAGGGGCATTTATACCTAGTACTAGTCATCTTTCTAACCTCCATCAAGCACAAAAAAAAGATATATGTTAGGAAAGGATCAAGCTAGATGCAAATCAAGCAATTAAATGAGAGTTCGAAAATAGAATCAAGGGAGGTGATGAAATAAGCGGATGAGATCCTAGACTCTAATCATATTTGAAGGCTTGTTCGGTACAGTAATATAAACGAAACAATATCCTCTCGACCTGCATGGGCCACCACAAAAATATGTCACGCCCCAGTCCCATATACATAGGAACCAAGTATACGCAATCATGTCAGCCGTATGTATACGTAGGCTACTCCAATATATGGAGCCTACGAATACACATGTACGATGTAATATGAACAAAATCTCACAAGTGGTATATAATTGTCACAAATCACATGCATACTAAATCCCATCCATAGTATCAAATAAAAATGAATAACCAATCATATATATAACTGAATCATGTAAGAAATAGTCGAAAAGACAAATGGTTGGGTGGAGACAAACCCACTACCAAACCATAATAGATATAGAATTTTACTATTTAAAATAAATAGACGAAAGAAAGAGTAGCATCCTAATAAGTCTATCAATTATGAACCAAAAATCTCGAAGGGGAGGAGCTCCACAAAATAGAATGGAAGTAAAAAGTCCTGGTATGTGCTCCTGTGAATAGTCATGATCGTCTACACCTGGAAAAATATCCAAATCCAGGGTCCTCAAAGGGACGTAACACGATACATAAAAGTATGCCACAAAATACTGAAACTAATAATCCAAAAGGTCTTTTAACACTTCTATGTGAAATGCACTTTTGAGGGCAACATTCCTAATGAAGAGCTCTCGACAAATACAGGTGCTAGACTCGCGTAGTGCTCATCCGAGTCACCCGCGGCCAACTAGAGGAAAAGTAAATAAATGTTCGACATACGTAGCGCTCCTCCTAGTCACCCGTAGCCAACTCGAGAAAAAGTAAATAAACAATGAGACCCCTACGCTACTAGTTGTCCTCCCCACCCCATGCTCCTATCTGTGTCATATCCATAATACGATAATACCGCCAACAACTGTCAAATCTTCTAGCATGCATTTCTATTAGTAGTTATTTCTTATCGCACATCCCATACGTATTGCTGGCCACTCAATACGCAGGGTCGTGATTTATATGAAACTCACAACTTGTGCAAGAAATGAGTTATGGCCAAATGAAACATAAAGATGCCTCAAAAGTATAGGGTGGTCTCTTAACTCTAAGTCGACATAAACAGTAAAAAAATAAAGGTAAAATATGACGCACTCTGTCGTTGCACCCAAGTATTTCTTGGACGCGCAGTTACAGAGAAAAAAAAAGAAAGAATTCAAACATGAAGATGATAATGAAAATAAACAGTAGTAGGGGCAAGGTATACTTGTCTGGTGTTGATTTGGTACTGAAATGACGCAAAACAACAAGTACAACGAATACAAAAATTGCGAAAGCTGAACAAACGTTCCCGGATGCTGAAATAGACATCACCAAAATTCATGGAATGAGCGAGATGGTCCAAAAACACAACTCATTCGTCCAATTTGGACCCGGAGGCTAAAACTGTTATTTCGAATCAAAGCGGGATTCACATGTGGTCATCTTTGCAACGAAAAATGTGCCAAGACTAAAGGTTTCTAAATAGGAAAAAATTCTAGACGACGATACGAACTTAATGGTATATCCAATTTTTTATTCCGTTGAGCCGATCACAAAATCGTTTGTCAAATCGAATCGTGGGGCTAGCGAAACGGCGATTTGTTGACTGACTAAAAATCAGACAAAACTTGGGTCAGAAGACAAGTCAAATGATGCGAGACCATCTACACAAGTTTCATTGCAATCCGATGAGCGCACACAAACTAATGGAATAATTTACAAAACCTCGATATTGGGACTTTCGACTGACACAGGTTGATTCTGGCGTGCACATACATCCAAATCAGGTTCCGCAAAAGCCCACATATTGTAAAATATCATATGCGTCTTTTGGTGTAATTAGTATGTGATGAGGCGGTCCGATTTGTCGGGACGAACTGCGTAACGCAAAATTTAAATTTCTGAAAACAAGTTTTTTTGGTTTTTGAATCTAATTTTTAATGGCTAAATACTAGAAATTAAATTAAACTAATTAATGGGTTTTGAATATGGTTAGGTTGTCTATAGGCATGTTCAAATGGATTTCAAAAATCCCTAATATTCTAGCAGTAATCATTGCATCAAGTTGAGATTTTCAACACGAAAACTGTCCATAAAGTTAATGTTATTAAGTCAGTTTTTTGGGTTTTGCACTTAGGTTTTCACCATTAAAAACATCATAATTCTATAAAACCAAAATTTCCAAGAGAGTGTTACGTAGGCTATCCAGAAAACTTTACGGATTGAAAAACGTTCGAGTAAAATGAAAGATACAGGACGATGAACAGGGGTACCTGGCAATGTTGTGCGGCTGAAAGAAATTCACTTCTCGGGGTTGTCGTGCTCACTCCGACGACTTTTTGGCATGTGCAAGTGATTTTCTAGGTGCAAGGGATGTCGGAGAACCTAAAAAAAATCGATTTAGATTCCTTATCCTTGTTGGTATGTCAAGGATTGAAAATTAGAGGAGAATATGAGAGGCTTCATATTCTCATTGTGTGGGAAAGTAATTCCCAAGTCCCCCTTTGGGAATATTTTTGTTTTCCTAGGAATGTTGTTTGCAAATTTTGTTTGGACAATAACACCCTCATTTTATTTTTAAAATTTCAACTTATATACCAAACATGTAAATTTAGATAATAAAAGTATGAAAGGATATTTATGAAAAACTTAATAAATTAAGATTTGTTTTCATATTTTCAACCTAACATAACCAAACATGGGTATGGGAATGTTGAATTACTTTTCCATGAAAAAAGAATCAAAAATGAATTCCTATGAATACAAAATCTTGATCCAAACAATCCCTTAGGGTTTTGATTTCAGTTTCAGCCGAAGAGGGGGCTATTTGGGTTCAACAGGTATTATAGGAGATGGTTGACTCGCGAGAATTTGATGATCTCGCGAGTTATTGGTTTCTTTTCCTTTTCTTTCTTTTTATTTTCTTTTTCTTTTCCTAATCTTAATTCCTTTCTTCTTTCTCTTTTCTAACTCACATGAAATTTTGTTGTGACAATTTATCTTGACATTATTATTATTATTATCATTATCATATTAATTATTATAATCCTTTTAAACTTTAATAATTAGGAATTTGATGATCTCGCGAGTTATTGGTTGACATTATTTCTAGCTCGTGAGAATTATTATATTAATTCCCAAACATTCTAGAAAAATCATATTAATATTTTCTTTTATTTCCTATTATTTATTTCCTATTATTATTATTATTATTATTATTTATTAATTAGGAATTATATATTTTATATTTTAGAGGAACTTTACACTCCAGCACCCCTCTCCTCCTCCTTCGTTGGTAACTCGCCATCGCATGCGCTCCTGCAACCTTCACCGACGTTGGGTGCCTCACTCGTTGCCACCCTACCCCCACGTGCCCTTTGTGTCACGCTCCGATTCCGTGAAATCGATAGTCGTCCCCCGGGCGTGACCGTAGTGCGGGCCTAGTTTGTGCACCGCACAAGACTAAGTAATTTTGTTTTGCATAGCGAGCACATATTCAGAGTACGCAGATAAATTGAAACACGAATTGAAACATGGAAAAAGTTCTCTTTTATTGATAATATGAACATCTATTACAAACTCCTTGAACTGAGTCATAAGGTTGTCTCTATGGGCTTACAAAAGTGTTGACACAAAATGAGATAGCAGTCATGTACATTACATCCCTTACTAAACTCAAAATATAAGACCTCCGGGTGGAACGACGGCCTTCCCACGAAGTTGCTTATTTGCTTGGGTTGCTAGCTTCTATCTTCAAAATACTTCAAAAGGTGGCACGGGTCAAGGCGTGCCTACAGCTGGACTGGATTGGGGGATTGACTTCTGCTCCTCGCTCGGTTCGCCTTAGCGCGGGGAACCTGTTGCAACGAGGGTCAGTACATCGAAACGTACTGGTGAAGGCAAGCTAACCCAACTATACCAATCAACACGTTGGTTAGATGAAGCATACATATCTAATTATGGTCTTGCTAACTTGCCTTAGATTATTTTACAGCAAGCAATAGATATAGAAATCAATGAAATACTTGCCACCGCTCGGTGACATTTACCTTCCCGTCCGAACCACCTGTACAATACTTACCATGTCCTTCCCTGCCAAAAAGACACAAGTTAGTTTGCAACAGATTTAAAATATACGAGGGATCACTGGCTTGATGCCATAAGGGACGGTTCTAGTCTGGGGCGGAATGACTTGCAATGCAAGGATCAGGGCATCGCAGGCCATTCTGTCCGATGCAGGAGACTATCAGGAGTTCCGTCCATATCGGATCAGTACCAGTGCCCCAGCGACCGTCCGCAAGAACTAAGACCTTGTGCACAAGTTGTCCGTGATCAACGCAGTACACTAAGTTAGCAATTGAGGCAAATCAGGGCAATATCAGGCGCAGGGCAATAACAGGGCAAGATCTACTTTTGCATAGTCTTCTTGTTCAGTTTATTGTATTCAAGATGACTTCTATACATAGCACAATTTTAAGAAGAAATATACATTCTAACTTGTATTTATGCATATAATAAACATTCCAAACGAACGAGCATGTAAGTAACCGTTCACAAATTTTATTTGACAAGCACAATTTCCCAAGTCTATTCCCTTATTATCTTGAAGTCTTTTAGTTATTACTTGGTATCGTTTGAACGGGGCAAGTAAGAATGCAAGATTATGAGTGTGAAGACTTGCAAGAAGGGCTAGCTAATCGGGATGGTAGCCACTCACTTAGTAGTTTGAAGGAAGAAGGAAAGAGGTGCTTCATGAGTCCGTTCGAGCGATGCCTACTGTTGGTTCACCTGCATTGCCACGAACAGCTGATCAATACCTCTTCCACTCTTTCCATTATCGAAATTGAAGTGCAGTTTGAAGAACGAAAATAATGAAATCCATTGAAACCGTTCAAGAAATCTCAAGCAAATCCGAAAACCAACTCAAGGCACGAAAGCAACAAGCGACAGCGAAAACTAGGCAACAAAAGATGCAGCGGAGAGGTCCCTCCTGACTCTGCCGCTAAGTCGATCCCGGGGGTACGGTCTACTGAATATGGGAATCGATTCCGAAGAAGTAAATCCATAAAGAGGATGGGTTATTGTTTCAATCTATCCCAATTGAACGATACCATCTTGTATTTCTTAGCCGCGCTCCCCGAATAGGGGGAACGGGGCACCAAATCCTACCCAACTAATTGGAAGTTTCGTCCCGAAACTTAAGGAATAGAACCTACCACTAGAAAATAATGAGGGGAACCTTTCCCTCATCTCGGATTCAAGTTCCCAAGTATATTCTTCGACAGAATGATTTCTCTAAAGCACGCGCATGAGAGGAACCGAACGACTCCGAAGCAACTTTTCTTTCCTATCCAAAATTTGCATAGGTTGTTCTACATACGTCAAGTCGGCCTGAAGGTTCAGTTGTTCAAGGTCTACCACGTAGCTCGGGTCGTACACATATTTCCTAAGTTGAGAAACATGGAATATATTGTGTACATCGGATAGGGATGATGGTAGGGCAATTTGATAAGCAACTGAGGCAACCCGCTTTAGTATTTCGAACTGACCGACAAATTTTGGACTTAGCTTCCCTTTTGCTCCGAATCTACTGACTCCTCTCATGGAAGAAACTTTGAGGAATACCCGGTCGCCTTCTAGAAACTCAAGCGATCGTCGATGTATATCTGCGTAGCTCTTTTGACGGCTTTGAGCTACCTTTAGTCTTTCCCGAATCAAGCGAACCTTTTGGATAGTCTGTTTCACGAGCTCAGGGCCAAGAATCTGTCGTTCGCCAACTTCGTCCTAACAAATCGGAGACCGGCACTTTCGCCCATACAACGCCTTATACGACGCTATCTGAATGCTAGATTGGAAACTGTTGTTGTATGCAAATTCAGCTAAAGATAGATGCAGGTCCCAACTAGTCTTCAAATCCAAGGCGCAGA
Organism: Iris macrosiphon; assembly: GCA_036927795.1. Lineage (NCBI taxonomy): Eukaryota > Viridiplantae > Streptophyta > Magnoliopsida > Asparagales > Iridaceae > Iris > Iris macrosiphon. The sequence goes on from JAYESA010000003.1 coordinate 46,395,420, forward strand.
GTCGTAGCATGTCTTCGAGGATCTGGTTGACATGTTCCGTTTGGCCGTCGGTCTGTAGATGGTAGGCGGAGCTGAACTTCAACTTCGTCCCCATTGCTGACTGTAGGCTTTCCCAGAAACGCGATATGAATCGACCATCTCTATCGGAGACTATGGATACGGGCACGTCGTGGAGCCGAACGATCTCGTTGAGGTATATTTGAGCCAAGCGATCAGCACTCCAAGTAGATTTGATTGGCAGAAAGTGAGCAGACTGGATGAGGCGATCAACAATAACCCAAACAGCATTATTTCCCCGTTGCGTCTTTTGCAAGCCAACAATGAAATCCATCGTTATATGTTCCCATTTTCACTCCGGAATAGCAAGGTTCTGTAGCTCTCCGTCCGATTTCTGGTGCTCGACCTTTACCCTCTGACAAGCCATGCAATGCGACACGAACAGCGCCACATCCCGTTTCAAGCCGTGCCACCAGAATGTCGTACGGAGATCCCGATACATCTTTGTGCTACTCGGATGAGAAGTATAACTAGCATAATGAGCTTCGGTGAGGATCTCTTCTCTGAGGGCCGCATCGTTCGGAACGCACAGTCTTTCCTTCACTCGGAGCATCCCATCCGTGCCTACCGCAAAGTCGGACGCCTTTTCTGCTGAGATAAGAGCATGAATCTTTTGCAGGAACAGGTCATCCTTCTTAGCGGCCTTAACCTTTTGTAACAAGTCGGGCTCGAGGCGCAGTTGTGCCACTTGCGCCCACTTTTTGTATCTGATTTTTAGAGTAATGCCTAAGGATTCAAGATCTCGGCGTAGCCTGTCATCAATAGCCAAACTCTCTACAAACACTCGACTCGGTGCATCAGCTACTACGTTTCCCTTGCTAGGCGTGTATCTGATCATGAGATCGAAGTCGCTAAGGAGTTCAAGCCAATGCCGCTGTCGAAGATTCAAATCCCTTTGTGTATACAAGTATTTCAAGCTCTTATGGTCCGTGTAGATTTCACACGGTACACCATAAAGGTAGTGGTGCCACAGCTTCAACGCAAACACTACTGCAGCCAGTTCTAAGTCGTGCATCGGATAGTTCTTCTCGTGAGGCTTTAACTGCCTTGACACATAGGCTATCACTTTATCCTTTTGCATCAGGACACATCCCAGTCCTTTACCTGATGCAGCACTGTATATTTTGAAATCATCCTGTCTGTTCGGCAGAGTGAGGATTGGGGCAGAGACGAGGCACTGCTTTAACTCGGTAAACGAAGCTTCACAGTCGTCCGTCCAAGTAAACTTTGCACCTTTTCGTGTGAGTTGAGTCAAGGGCGTAGCAATTTTTGCAAATTTTTGTATAAACCTGCGGTAGTAGCCTGCCAGTCCAAGGAAACTTCGGATATCGCTAGCTGACTCCGGCCATTTCCAGTGCATAATGGCTTCCACCTTCTTTGGGTCTACTGAAATGCCTTGTGAAGGGATGATATGCCCTAAGAAAGATATGTTGTCCAACCAAAATTCACATTTACTCAATTTGGCATACAACTTGTTGTCTCGAAGGGTTTGCAGCACCATCCGCAGGTGTCCTGCGTGCTCATCCCTAGTCTTCGAGTACACTAAGTTGTCATCGATAAAAACCACCACGAATTTATCGATGAAGGGCCGAAATACACGATTCATTATATCCATGAATGCAGCAGGTGCATTCATCAGTCCAAACGGCATCACCAAAAATTCATAATGCCCGTATCGGGTTCGAAAGGCAGTCTTCGGCATGTCTTCTAGCTTAATCTTCAGCTGGTGGTAGCCCGAACGAAGATCAACTTTTGAAAACACTGTTGCCCCCTGTAGCTGATCGAACAAGTCATCTATCCGTAGCAGAGAATATTTGTTTCCGATTGTGACCTTGTTTAGCTCCCGATAGTCGATGCAGAGGCGTAGCATTCCATCCTTCTTCTTCACGAAGAGCACAGGAGCGCCCCAAGGAGACACGCTCGGACGGATAAACCCACGATCTAGTAATCCTTGAAGTTGGCATTTTAATTATTTTAGTTACGCAGGTGCCATTCTGTACGGAGGCTTGGAGATGGGCTGTGTATTCGGAAATGTATCGATAGTGAATTCAATCTCTCGGTCGGGCGGCATAACGGGTAGTTCGCTCGAAAACACATCGGGGAACTCTGCCTCAACGGAAGTAGAATCGACGTTTGCGTAGTCCTGTCGTGTGTCCCGAACCGACGCTAGAAATCCCTCGCAGCCTGAGTGGAGCATTCGCCGAGCAGATGTTGCAGATATCACCATGCAGGCCCTGGTCGCGTTAGTTGCTGGACTACTAGTGTAACAGAATTTGGCTTCCCCAGGCAGGCGAAAAATGACTCACTTTTTTGCACATTTAATAGTTGCCGAGCAGGCGCCGAGCCAATCCATTCCCAAAATGATAGCATAGTCCCGAACATCTAGAACTAAAACATCGAGCGACAGCTTCCTTCCTCCAATACAGATGTATCCACCTTGGCATACTGAACGGACAGGTATTTTCGTACCGGAGGGGGTGCTAACACTTAAATCTAGGTGCAACGGAGTCATTTCTGTATTGTTCTCCGCAGCAAAGTTTGAAGATATAAAGCTATGTGTTGCACCAGAATCAAATAGTACACGAGCAGGTATGCTATTAAAAAGCAAAGTACCTGACACCACGGTGTCTGAGGCCAAAGCTTCCTCTCCTGTCATGGTATAGACCCGGCCTTGAGCCTGATTACGCCCTTGCTGAGGCGCAGCTCGGTTGGCCTGGTTTGCAGTAGCCTGATTTGGTTGTTGGGGACGACGATCAGAAAGCGGGCAGGTATCAATCTGATGTGTTGCATCACCACAGCGGAGGCATGTACCTAGCTTCTTGCGACAGTCTTTCTCAATGTGCCCCTATTTGTTGCAGTAGTGGCATCGCGGCCCTGTATTTCCTCTCTGATTATCGCCGTTATTTTGACGCTTTGCAGCGGTGTTTCCTCTATCGTTGACTTGGCGTTTGTGATTGGAGGTTCGCACAGCGCCGGCAGCAACGTGAGGATACTGCGGTTCGAGAGAAAGGACGTGGTTCAAAACTTTCCTCATTGTCTGATACTGTGGAACGACTACGTGCGCGTGAATGGCAGGATGTAGACCTCCCTCGAATCATCTGGCACGACTCGCTGCATCGGGTATATAGGAACTAGCAAATTTGGCAAGTTTGTTGAACTCAGCAGAGTATTGCTTAACTATCATACTGCCCTGCCGTAGTTGTACAAACTCATTTTCCATCTGACAACGTACAGGTGGGGGTATAAACTCCCCCTCAAACGCACCACGGAAGGTAGCCCATGCTATCGCCTCCCCTCTATTCTCAACTGGAAGAGATCGTTGATGCACATCCCTCCAATCGTGTGCATTGAGGCGAAGCTGCAGTTGAGCACATGCGACGCCCTTTTCTTCAAGTACTTCTAGGAGAGAAAAATGGTCTTCAAGCTCGGCAAGCCAATCTAGGGCCACAATTGGGTCCTCAGTCCCCTTAAATGGCGTGTTGCAGACTTTCTTGAAGTTACCAAAGGTGAAGGCAGTCACTTCCCTCGTCCTTGGTGTTGACGGTGTCTCGACTTCAAGTATTGGTTGTTCTGCCGGAGTCACTGCTGTTGTTGCGGATTGGTTTGAGGCCAAAGTCTGAACAAGTTGCTGCAGATATCTACCTGCTTTTGTTGGACTGAGAGTCGGGCCTCTAGATTGCTCTCGAACTTGGCTTGGCGGGCATCATCTCTCTGTCGTTGTGCTTCCAACATTTGCATCACTTGTTGAAGTGGATCTACTCGAGACATGCCCCGTTGGCTCCGAGAGCTTCCTGATGTGCCAGAGCTGCTCGCCTGAGCCTGTGTCTCGTCCAGTGCTAGCGTTGAGGATTGCGCTTGAGCCATACCTTCAAAAGAAGGTAATTTACATCAGGATCATAATGTATTACGGACTTATTGCATGAACGTATCTCATTTTGGCCTTAACGAGTTCAGGAGTTCGCACAGAGATTTATCGTTTAGGAAACTTTTCCAGTTCAAGAGTCAAAGGATCTTTGAAGCTGTGCTCTGATACCAACATGTCATGCCCCGATTCCGTGGAATCGATAGTCGTCCCCCCGGATGTGACCGCCGTACGGGCCTAGGTTGTGCACCGCACAAGGCTAAGTAATTTTGTTTTGCATAGCGAGCACATATTCAGAGTACGCAGATAAATTGAAACACGGATTGAAGCATGGAAAAGTTCTCTTTTATTGATAATATGAACATCTATTACAAACTCCTTGAATTGAGTCATAAGGTTGCCTCTATGGGCTTACAAAAGTGTTGACACAAAATGAGATAGCAGTCCTGTACATTACATCCCTTACTAAACTCAAAATATAAGACCTCCGGGTGGAACGACGGCCTTCCCACGAAGCTGCATATTTGCTTGGGTTGCTAACTTCTATCTTCAAAATACTTCAAAACGTGGCACGGGTCAAGGCGTGCCTACAACTGGACTGGATTGGGGGATTGACTTTTGCTCCTCGCTCGGTTCGCCTTAGCGCGGGAAACCTGTTTCAACGAGGGTCAGTACAACGAAACGTATTGGTGAAGGCAAGCTAACCCAACTATACTAATCAACACGTTGTTTAGATGAAGCATACATATTTAATTGTGGTCTTGCTAACTTGCCTTAGTTTATTTTACAGTAAATAGTAGATATAGAAATCAATGAAATACTTGCCACCGCTCGGTGACATTTACCTTCCCATCTGAACCACATGCACAATACTTACCATGTCCCTCCCTGCCAAGAAGACACAAGTTAGTTTGCAACAGGTTTAAAATATACGAGAGATCACTGGCTTGATACTATAAGGGACGGTTCTAGTCTGGGGCGGAATGACTTGCAACGCAAGGATCAGGGCATCGCAGGCCATTCCGTCCGATGCAGGAGACTATCAGGAGTTCCGTCCGGATCGGATCAGTGCCAGTGCCCCATCGACCGTCCGCAGGAACTAAGACCTTGTGCACAAGTTGTCCGTGATTAACGCAGTACACTAAGTTAGCAATTGAGGCAAATCAGGGCAATATCAGGCTCAGGGCAATAACAGGGCAAGATCTACTTTTGCATAGTCTTTCCGTTCAGTTTATTGCATTCAAGATGAGTTCTATACATAGCACAATTTTAAGAAGAAATATACATTCTAACTTGTATTTATGCATATGATGAACATTCCAAACGAACGAGCATGTAAGTAAGTAACCGTTCACAAATTTTATTTGACAAGCATAATTTTCCAAGTTTATTCCCTTATTATCTTGAAGTCTTTTAGTTATTACTTGGTATCGTTTGATCAGGGCAAGTAAGAATGTAAGATTATGAGTGTGAAGATTTGCAAGAAGGGCTAGCTAATCGGGATGGTAGCCACTCACTTAGTAGTTGGAAGGAAGAAGGAAAGAGGTGCTTCAGGGGTCCGTTCGAGCGGTGCCTACTGCTGGTTCACCTGCATTGCCACGAACAGCTGATCAATACCTCTTTCACTCTTTCCATTATCGAAATTGAAGTACAGTTCGAAGAACGAAAACAATGAAATCTATCGAAACCGTTCAAGAAATCTCAAGCAAATCCAAAAACCAACTCAAGGCACGAAAGCAACAAGCGACAGCGAAAACTATGCAACAAAAGATGCAGCGGAGAGGTCTCTCCTGACTCTGCCGCTAAGTCGATCCCGGGGACACGGTCTACTGAATATGGGAATCGATTCCGAAGAAGAAAATCCATAAAGAGGATGGGTTCTTGTTTCAATCTATCCCGATCGAACGATACCGTCTTGTATTTCTTAGCCGCGCTCCCCGAATAGGGGAAACGGGGCACCACACTTTGTTGGTAAAAATATTCCAACTTTGTATTTTAGAATCTGAAATTAAAATATAAATAAATGATCCGACCAAGACCGAGGTTTGAACTTGGTTCAATATCCTTAAGACAATATTCGCCCCACACAGATGCTTACGGTTTAATGGCGTTAGTCTCCCAGGATACAACGATACTCCTCCTCCGGTAGCAGCACTTCAAACCGCATGAACTTGTCGATGCAATGGAGGTAGTCTCTCTCTCTCTCTCTCTCTCTCTCTCTCTCTCTCTCTCTTGAAATGAATACTTGATGTATGAATGAGTGAATTGATTGGATCCATATGACTCATTTATAAAGGATGAAGTGATAAAAATATTAATAGACACAATGTTTGGAAGAGACACACCTCTTCCAATAAACACAACCAATGAAAATTGAAAATATTCATTCAATTATTTCCAACTATCCCCACATTAATGAATATTTTACTGCAAACAAAATGCAGACATATATATATATATATATATATATATATATATATATATATATATATATATATATATATATATATATATAAGAGAGAGAGAGAGAGAGAGAGAGAGAGAGAGAGAAGAGAGAGATCATTTAGAAAGTTATTGTATCAGGATATGTAGCTTTTGGCCTTGAACCTTCCCTTGTGAATATTTATCGAGTTTACTACCTATTCAATGAACATGATGTCTTGAACTGTTCTGCTATTGTTGTAAACTTGATACATATCACACAACTATTTTTTGACCAAAATTGCTTCTATTTATTTGTTCATTTTGGCCATGAACATGTCTGGTTTCATGAGTGTTCTTAGATAATTCAGCCTTATAATTCTCATAAAAGCGATGCCACTTCCACACTCACATAGGTGACTTCCTAATAAGAGTATCCTGCTATATTCCACTTGAATTTCAAGTTATAGGAATCATTAAAAAGCAAAGCTTACCCTAGTATTCTTTGAAGGCGACATTGTTATTTGTCATCCTAGAGAATGGTAAGAGTAATTAAATACTCGTCAGTATCATTTCAGAATTTTATATAAGTAGATTGTCCCTTTGAACCTAGATCTGGGGATCTCCAACCAACTAGATTGGGTTTTCCTTTATGGAATTTCTTTTATCTTTGGCTTCAAGCCCATTCTCCTCGATAACTTATTAACTTGCTCACTTGTCAAACCTTTAGTTAGTGGATCCGCAAGGTTTTCCTTTTATTTTACCTAATCAATCGTGATTATGCCATTAGAGATCAAGAAGTTGCCTAACAGTATTGTGACGTCTCTTGTTTCACATAAGTAGATTGTCCCTTTGAACCTAGACCTTGGGATCTCCAATCAACTAGATTGGATTTTCCTTTGTGGAATTTCTTTTATCATTGGCTTCAAGCCCATTCCCCTCGATGACTTATAAACTTGCTCTCTTGTCAAACCTTTAGTTAGAGGATCATCAAGGTTTTCCTTTGATTTACATAATCAATCGTGATTATGCCATTAGAGATCAAGAAGTTGCCTAACAGTATTGTGACGTCTCCTGATGTGTCTTGATTTACCATTATAAATATGACTCTCTGCCCTACCGATAGCAGATTGACTATCACAATGTATACAAGTTGTTGGTACGAGTTTTGGCTATATTGGAATATCCTTTAAGAAGTTTCGAAGCCATTCTGCTTCTTCACTTGATTTACCCAGAGCTATGAATTCAGATTACATAGTTGATCTTGTCAAGACATGCGCCCGCAATATCGGGTACGGTTTGTGAGCGCGTCCAGCCTACGCTGTTGTTAACCGCAGTAGTCAGTTGTTCTAGTCCTCAACAGTCATCAAAATACAGTAATCGGATCTCACTCATCACAACAAATCTATATCTTGCCCAATATCGATCATGACATACTATATTCTACTATTTTCGTTTTTTTTACAACATTTACAATAAATATCTGGAGACAAATTCGGTGAATGATAAAGGCATCCTCAACCACTCAATATACAGTCATCCAACTCCCACAAAGTACATTAGGAAACTTATACAAGGGTCCTATGTCTATTCTAAATCATCTCTGGCTTTACATAACCTCCATGCCATCACCTTGTCATGTGTGCCATAAAAGATAGGGTGGAAGTCAAGTCACTTGCAACGTATCCCGTCAAGAAAGGAGCAAAGTACAACCCTACGAAAATGACACTATACAATGTAAAACTGAAATGCAATGGAAATCATAATGCACTATCCTGCAACCGTACAATGGCACAATAACTGTAACAAGAAAGTACAATCATGCAATAGTGATTTGAAATATTGTTCTAATAGGTGACCGACCAGTAAGTACAATAGCACAATAAAATGTTACGCCTTAACCAAACGTGCACGATGTGCGATTAAGCTCGGCACAATGTTACACTAAGGGAATTGGTCACATAAAGAACAAATATTTTCCATCACAATAGTACAATAACACAATTAATGCACAATAACTCGTGTCAAGTACGTGTCCAATATGAGATCAATGCAATGCAGAAATACAAAGTAATGGTCAAATCGTAGTGTACTTGCCTTTCTCCTATGATGAGAGTCGCACTAAATCCACCTAGAAAGCAATGTATAAATGTTAGGTTCTAATTCTCAATCATTCCAAAACTAAATTCCTTAATTAGAGCCTTCTAGAATTTCTTATCTAAAACTGAATTATTGCTTTCTAATCTATTTTCTAGCTAAACTCTTAATTATACTAGTAAATTAACCAAATCCCTAATTTATAACTAATTATTTTATTTGCTAATTAAATCTTTTGAATATTGTTAATTACTACTTAATTTCTAATACTTTAACTAATTGGTTCTAATATGATACTAACAATTCTTATGAATACTACTAATTAATAACTAGTAACAGTCTTTGTTAGCTGGTAATAATTACTCGGCTCTGGCCCAACACAGCCTTTTGCAACCTCAAACTCTTGAGTCCAAAAGCCCAAAAGCCTGGTCTGCCTAGCTAACCCAGCCTGCTATGTTCAACCCATACCCACGAGGCTGATCGGACACTCAGTTTCCTACTCCTATACTTAACCGATCTGTTTGAAATTCAAAACACCAATTATCCTGCCGATGCATTTGTTTGTTTTTTGTGCTGACCTAACAACATTTGGGGTCTGAGTCTACTATGTGTCCATTCGAGTTCTGACTTGATATTGATTCGACACCATATGTATTGATGTGTAGACACTGTCCTCGTGTCCGCGATTCCCTAACTCGACCAAATTCAGTAAAGAAAATAGTGCAGAAATCGAACCTGAGTTGGAGTTCAGCACTCGATCTGCAAAGACCAAGCTAAGCTACAAAGGATCAGACACGGTCCTCGCGTGTCCAGCACGACTCTGAACCCCTGATTCAAGATTTTCCACAAACATTTAGAGGGTAGTGGTGGAAATTGAATTCTCAATATAGTTCTTGATTTCAAATCAACAGAAAGAAAAGTAAATCAAAAGAGATCCAAGGAGAATGAAATTCTGAATACTTACCGATCGATCGAGTTCAAGTTTGATTTCAAGTTCTTGATCGATCCTGATCAATCTACACGCGGATCCTGATCGCTCGGATGACTTGAGCACCCGATCTCGAGCTCTGTGATCGGCAGGGACGACCATTGGAGAGTCAATCTCGCAGTGGAGGACCTCGGTGATGAATTCACCTTGACGGAGCTGGTGTGATGCAGTTCGGTTCCCACCGCTTCAGAGTGACCCGATCGATCGATTGAATTTTTGATGAGACGATCAGCATCAAAAATAGATTAGAGAAAGACGAGTTCGAAATTGAAAAAAAGAAGTTTGAGAGGAGGATACCCACGAATCCGGTGCTCATCGTCGGAGAAGACGATTGGATCGCCGGAGCAATGGGAAGGATGGTCGAAGAAGACGATCGGGACGTCGATCTCCACTGTAATTCACCGGCGAGGAACCCGTTAGTCGTTGGCGGAGCTTCAGTGATTCGCCATGGCTCTCTTCATGGAGTTTGGAAAGAAACCTCCATGGCTTCGCTCGTCGGGAAGAACATCGGTGGTCTACAGGCTAGGTCGGCGGAGAACGCCTGAAGTTTTTCGGAGTTGTCCTGTCGGAAACGGTAGGAGCTCGTCGGGAAGAAAGGCTCCAAAATTTGGGCTTGGGAGCAGAAGATGATCAGAGCAGAGGAGGGCTAGGCGGTTACAGAGAAGAACAAGAAAGTATTGGGAATCGTACACGTCGCGTTCCGATACCGTGTCTGAGAGTGCCCGCATCAGAAATTTTAGTCCAACCTACCTGAGATAACCAACCCCGGTCTAACGAACACCAACCACAGATAAAAACAAGTATATGGCGGTGACTACGTCACCTGGACGAATACCAATCTTTATAACTCAGGTGAAATTACAAGATTGATAAAATCAATGTTGAAACTATTTGTCCAAATAGGTTCAACCCCCTCACCACACTCAAGAAGAACAATAAGAGATTACAATTGAAATCGCTCACCAAACCGTAGCAATTACCCTAACCGAAGTTGACGACTCCCCGATTAGATCTCCTTATGTCTTGGATGGCAAAGTCCTAAGAGCAAAGCATGGGCTTTCTCTTAGATTTTCTGTGGACGAGCACCCTGAATCTCCAACTTTGTGCCTCCACCCTTCTCTTATACTTATAGGATGAGAAATTATGTTTTAGGTCATAATAGGATTTTCTAAATATAAAACCTTAAATAAGAATCATATTCACCTAAAATAGTCGAACACCAATTATGGACGTTCAAATATGGTCAAATTAAATATTTGATAAAAATTTGAAATCTAAATCAAATCTTACATTTAATGTAGATTTCGAAATTACATTAAATCAAATCTTTGACCATATTTGGGCTCCAAAATTCACCAAATCCAGACTGGACCCCAAAAATCTCTCCCTCCAGTCTGATGAGAGGGTGTTGACCCCATGGCTTCTCAACTTAACTCCAGGCTTGTCATCCCGCGACAGAGTTCCTAATCCTCCATGCCACCGATCTCTGATCCCCCCGAGCTGTCTTGCATCTTCTGTCGTCTTCAACTCCTCGACCGTCACGTTGATGCTAGTTGTCATGCGTAGCACCTCCTGCACCACTGGGATCCTGTCGACATCAATGACATGACCAAGACCGAAGTCCCTGACGATCAGCCTCACCGTGAGTCTTGGCTGCCTGTTCCCGACTTCCGTCTTCCACCAAAACGTGTTAACGTTCCGACGAGCTTCTTCACCCTTGGCTAGCCGAACCAAGCAGACAGTAAGATTCTCTCGAGATTCGAACTCCTGAATCTCCTCACCTTCATGTCCAAACTTGAAACTTCTCCATACACATGCATCCTCGAGAAGAATATCATGCACTATGCATGCCGTTGATGACCCACAGCTCCCCCATAATTGTGTGAATGGTGACGCTCTTGCCTCAGATTGGGTTTGCTGCAAACCTTGATCTCCTCCTTGACCTTGAACTGCTGAAACCAATATCGCTCTGTGAAGCTTTAGCAAACCACCCGTCACCAAAATCGGATCCGTGAAGCAACCCCCACCTGGTGACCGACCAGCTGTATTGGGACCGACATACCGATCCTCAATCTGTGGCTCATCACCATTCATCGCTTTTTCTCGATGAACCAAATCCTTCGTAATCCTCAAAATATCTCGAAGCCCCTCCTCAGCAAGTTCTCGATGATCCAACTCCTATCGAATACCCCTCGAGCCTCCATCCGATGTTTGTGGCCTACCTGTAAAACTCAGTGTCTTGATCCTATACATGCCATAACATAAATCTCCTCGAGCCAGCTGTTGGAAACCCTTCATAAGCATCAAATCTTTTTCCCCAAATAAACTGCGACAACCATCATTCGCCAGCCTCTCTACCGAAACCAAGTTGTAGCGCCAACTAGGTACATATCACACATCCTTGAGAACGAGCTTCTCACCAAGCTCCGTTGTCAAGTGCACATCACCGATGCCTACAACTATAGTTGTCCCCTTGTTGCACATCTTCACACATCCAAATCTGCGCCGTGGTATGACATGAAGATCCTCATATATGGAGTGGCGTGATACGACGCCCCCGTGTCCATGACCCAATCGCCTTCATGATACTTGCCACAAGATTTTTCTACGTCGGTTGTTGCGATTATGTGATCTTCAATAGCCGTGAGATCATCATGATCATCCTTGCCTTTGGCCTTCTCAGATTTGAGCTTCATGTAGTTCATCTTGATATGACTCCTTTCTCCACAGAGATAGCAGCTCTCCTTGTGGTCCATAGTTGCAAGATCCCGAGAACTTTCCCCTGTCCTCGCTTGTAACTTGGGTCTTCCCTTCCCGTGGGAAGCCACCAGAGCGGACTCCTGTGATGATTCCACTTGCTTATGCCGGATCTCCTCATTCAACAAGATGCTTTTGACTGCCTCCACCGTGACAACTCTACCAGGCGCGGAGTTGCTCATCGACCCCATCAATGTCTCCCAGCTTTTCGGCAGAGAACTCAAAAGCAAAAGGGACTGAAGTTCATCATCAATCACCATCTTCATTGCAGACAACTGATTGATAATACCCTTAACCTTGTTCAGATATTATGCCACTGGGGCACCCTCCGTGTACTTCGAGTTGACGAGTTGGTGAATCAGAAACACATTGTTGCCATTCGTCTTCCTTTCGTACAGCGAATGCAGCTTCTCCCACAATGCTTTTGCCGAACTCTCCATGGACACGTGGTGAAACACCGAGTCATCCAGCCATTGGCGGATGAATCCAACGGCCTTTCGATCCAGTCATTTCCAGTCTTCAGCAGCTTTGCCGGATGGCTTAGCGTTGTCGCCCTCCAACGAACCATGCAAGTCTTTGCGCATAGTAGATCCTCCATCCTTGGCTTCCAAATTGCCAAAATTCCCATGTGAGGGTGATCATCCAAGTATTCATCTACTCCATAGACATAGTTGCCATAACCAAAACAAGTAGCTCAGATACCAAATATTGGAAATCATACATGCCCTGAAAGCGTTCTGATACCGTGTCTGAGAGTGCCCGCAGCTGAAACTTTAGGCCAACCCACCTGAGATAACCAACCCTTGTCTAACGAACACCAAGCACAGTTAAAGATAAGTATATGGCGGTGACTACATCACCTGGACAAATTCCAACCTTTATAACTCAGATAAAATTATAAGATTGACAAAATCTGTCATGTCCCAGTCCCAAAATACGTAGGACCAGGAATACGTAAGCATGCCAGCCGTATTTATATGGCAACTCCAATATATAGATACCATAATACACACGTACGCTGTAATATGAATGCTAACTCACATGTGGTATATATATTGTCACAAGTCACAGGGCATAACTAGATTTCATCCACAGAATCAAATAACCAATCAACTATATAATTGGATCAAGTATAAGATGCTTGATAAGAACAAGTAGCTGGGTGGAGACAAATCCACTACCAAACTAGAATATAAAAGTAAACATAATAAGTACATTATGTAATGATCAGAGAGGCTCGAAGAGAAGACATCCTTAAAAGAGAATGGAGTAGCAAGTCCTTATCCGTGCTCTTGTAAATAGTCATGATCGTCTACACCTGGAAAGGGACCAGGTCCTCAGAGGGACGTAACAAGATACATAGAAGCATGCCAATAAAGTAATAAAAATAAACATCCAATGGGTCGCCTAACCGTCTATATGAATGCACTTTGAGAACAACTTTCCAACACGTGGGCTATCTGGCCAAAATAGGATTGTCATGATTCTCTCGGAGAATCAGGGGCCTACAAAGCATGACGTCTTTTGAACGTCAGAGGCCGCCTGATAATAATAATAATATAATATAAGGGTCATCATGACCGAGCATCTCCGGCGGAGCGTACTGGTTACACAAGAAAAGTACAAATGAGCCCAAACGCCTTACTTGTTGTCCTCTCCACCCCATGCTCTAAGCATGTCATATCCATGACACGATGATACCTCTAATAATTGCCAAGTCTTCTAACATATCTCTATTAGCAGTTATTTCCTATTGCACGTCCCATACGTACTAATGATCAGTCAATACGTAAGTCCATGATCTATATGAGACTCACAACTCGTGTAAGAAATGTGCCACGGCCAAATAAAATATAAGAATGCCTCATGATAATGGGGTAGTCTCGTAAAATTAGGTCGACATGCATAATATATAATAAAAACAAAATACGACGTCACTGTCGTTGCACCCAAGTTATTCTTGGACGCATAATTTATACAGCAGTTAAAATATATGAACTAAATGATAGTAATAAAATGTATGCACCATAAAAAATATAAATCACAATACAATGGTAAGGTATACTTGCCTGGCTAGAAAGCTGCATAGTATAAACATCCAGGTGTCAAGTACAAAGGATTAGAAACTATGGCCTCTGAATGAACGTCTCCGGATGCTGAAATAAATATCACCAACATTTTCGGAATCAACGAGATAGCTAGAAAATATTACCCTTTCGTCCAATTTGGACACAGGGGCAAAACGGTAATTTCATATCATAGCGGGTCCACATGTGGGCCACCTTACACCGAAATACGTGCTAGAGATAAAGGTCTCTAAATGGGTCAAATTATAGGTCAAAAATATTCTAAACGACGATACAAACTCAACGGTATGTCCAATTTTGGATTCCGACGAGCCGAACACAAATTCGCCCGTAAAGTCAACCGTGGGAATCGCGAATAGGCAGCTTGGTCAACTGTCTCAGAATCGCGCAAAACTTGGATCACAAGACTAGCGTGATACCGCGAATCCAATGGTGCAAGTTTCGTCACATTTCGACGAATGTACACAAAATGGCGTAGTATTTTGCAAAAGTCACGATATGGAGACTTTTTACGGATACGGGTTGATTCCGACGCGCACACACGTCTGAATCAACTTCCGCGAAAGTCCACACGTCAGGATATACCATACACGCCTTTTGGTGCAATTGGTATGCGATGAGACAGTCCCGTTTGGCGGGGTGCACTCCATATCACAAAATTTAAGTTTTAAAAAAATTAAGTTTTTTGTCGTTTTGGAGGCCGAATACTTTAACACATAAAACGAATTAATAAAAATAAAAGAACAGAATTTTTTTGATTATATTGAGAAGAAAACCCTTCAATTAGTTTTTGAAATTATTAAACAGGTTGATGGCAAATTGGGTGTGAATATGGGGGTTTGGGGTGAAGTTTCTGGACTGTTTTGGTTAGTTTTACGTCCATTTTTCGGTCGATTTTTCGACCAATCCAGGGCACGAAAACTCGTCCCGCTTGAATAAAAATCCTAGAGGGTTAGGTTGTGAATGTACACGGACAAACCGCTCGAGAAAAGGACGAGAGATGAGAGAGATATCATACCGTGAAAGTGGGTACTCGGGGCAGTATTTCTGCACGCGTGCGCGGACGGAAGGACGGACGACGGCGCGGGACAGCGGCGGTCGGTGCGGGGGTGGTCGTCGGCGTTGGTCGGAGGGGCGGGTTAGGGTTTGGGTTTGGGTTTTATGTTTATGTGTATATATATATATATAGATAGGGAGAAGGGGAGAGAATCCTGAGCCGCGGGTTACTGTGGTCGCGGGGGGGGGGGGGGGGGGGAGAAGGGGGTAGTTATTAGGATGGGTTTTGTTAGGTTTTAGTATAGGATTAGGTTTTTGTTTTTTGTTTTTTTTCTTTTCTTTTCCTTTCATTTTGTTTTGTTTTTTCTTTTTCTTTTTCTTTTCTTTTCTTATTTTTTATTATTATTATTACTATTATTATTATTATTATTATTATTATTATTATTATTATTATTATTATTATCATCATTTTTATTATTAACCTTATATTTATTTATATATATTTACATATATATATATATATGTGGTTATAAAAATCAAAAAATAATATTTGCACACAAAATAAATTCTAGAAAATTTACCTTGTAAAGATTTAAATAACATACTACACACAAAATATTTTATGAAATATTTTATAATTAATAATTAGATATTTATTTAGTTATGATAAATCAAATAATTATATTATCTAATTAACTAAGTAATTAATTGAATGATTATCCACAAAATAGGTTAATAGTAAATAATATGCACATCTTACAAAAAGGGAATTTGCCTAATTTAGCATGGAGAATTATGTGATGCTAATTGTAGGAAGTTGGGATAGAAAAATAACCACAAAATTATATATATATATGTAATATCTAAATATTTAACAAAAGAATCTATAGTTGCTACGCTAATGTTATACTAATGCCAAGGGGTCGAATTTTTGTGCCACGAAAAGATCCTACAGGTGGTGTCTCCTATGTAGGCTACTTCCTATGAAGGGAGATACAGATTTTGGAGCCATCCTATATTATTAATGTTCAAACCATGGTGAAGTATCCTAATAAAAATTATTAGGTTTTAAATGATTAAAAAAATAATCCAAAATAAATACAAGAATACAAAATACACACAAGATACCTATTTTTGGGTGAGGGAGTTTACAATCTACCCAACTTAAAAGAATTTTGTCCTCGAAATTAAAAATAAGGCATGATTTGCTAAATCCATCACATTTGTATATAAGGCGAGTCAATCGCAATCTTTTCCAAAAATTTAAATAACAAAATCTATTCAAATCCATCGCAATCACTTCAAATTTAAAATAACCACTGTTTAATCAAAATTCAACCAATCGTAATCTATTCTCGTTTTTTAAATAATCAACATCCAAATCTAATTCAAATATATATGACATCCCATATCAAAATTTATATCGAAATTTTTAGCTGTTATAATCTTCTCTAGACTTTAAATAATAAACAATTCTAATCAAATCTTATTCATATTCTCAACTTAAGAATTTCGTACTCTTCAAATTTTTAAACTCAATTTCCATCCTCAACGTTTCAAATAGATGATCCAACAATCAACATTCAACTTTCAATTCAAATCATCAAATTATAAAATTTTGAACTCAATCCACCAATGTTCATGTTTAGAGTTCAATTTATTCTTCTCAAGATTTAAATCGTTGCTTCAATCTTCAATGTTCAAAATTTAAATCATGTGCTCAAACTATAAATATTTGGTCCGCAATATCAAGATTTCAAAATTTATTAAATCATCATCATCTTAATCATTCTTCTAAATTTTTTTTAAATTAAAATGACTTAAATCTCTTAATCTAATCTTACTTGATCATAATCTAAAATAAATTCACCTCAAGTTGACAATGCAACTTCTACCCAACTTAGAATTTATCCATCTATCACATAAGGCTATACATTTAAGAAAAATATTCCTCAAATTATTTAATCGTGTTATTCAATCCTCAAAAAAAAATTTAACACCAAATGTATCACATGTGATATGCCCTTAATTACGAAAGATAGTCACAAAGTAATATAATTAGCCTATGGGGTATGTCTAGTACTCTCCGTGTATCAAACTTATACCAAGCACGAGTGTTCGTCTTTCCAAAATAGGGGAAGACGAAAAACAACAATAAAGAATTAAAGGAGTAGGTGATAGAATACAAGTACGGGGTTCAAAGCGATTAAAGAATTCAAAAGGGAGTTGTCAAGGCTGTTGTGGATTAAAATTTTATTTTGGTAAATTTTTATTCGCATGTTCATATCAGAACAGTTATGCACACCCCAGTCCCAAAATACGTAGGACCAGAAATACGCAACATGCCAGCTACGCATTCGAACAGACTCTGCTCTGATTCGAATACGTATAAGCTGTATAATAAAGATCACTATCTAAATAATCCAGTAAATATAAACATCTATGTCTCAATCCACAATGAACAAAAATATACAAGAAAGCGCTGCATGTGCTAAAGTTGGCCGCCCAATAACACACAAACTCGAATAGACTCGAGAAGAAATATGAGTCTATAAAAACTAGGCTACAATAGCAGATGAATAATAATATGAGTAAAATAATCATAACGTCGGTAGAAGTGATATGAGTACTTGGTACCAATGCCCGCAAGACAAGCAACTCCATCAGCAACTCCAAGGGCTCTGTAATCATCTATGCTGCAAAACTGGCAGGGGACCAGGTCCTCAGAGGGACGTAACAAGGTACAAAAATACAGCAAGCCATAGTATAACAGAAAGAAACAATTGCAACGCTGGTGTAATCTAGCATAACCAACTAAGTGAGACACAGTTTAAAGACAATGTTCGACGCGTAGGCTATCCAAAATAAAACCGTAGTTCCGAACACAGAGACACACGGGGCGTACTGTAGCTCCGAGCATAGAGTCACACGAGTGATACAACTACTCCGGATACATGAACACTACAAAAAATAGATCATATACATATATATAGCACGTGCAGATGAGCCCAAATGTCTAGTAACTGTCTTTCCCTTCCCAAGCGGTCAACGATTGTGCGCTGAACCTGAACCTCTATCTAGCAGTCTCGTCATACTGAAGTAACTACCAATCAACGTGACCCTAAGGTCATCCCAGATTCCGGTCATGCTGTCAGTATCAGGATACAGGAAATCTGGCACGATGACAGTGTCTAAATGTGTCCTAGGGTTACGATATACACAAGTACGTACATCAAGGTGTTGTGAATCATCTATTACTCGTTACTAGACGTTACCGACGAACGTCTGCACCCGGTTGTGATCCGGACGTGAAGTAACGATTCTAATCAAACGCATGCACAATGCATATAATAAATCATTAAATATCTGGTAACTGAAATACAGGGTGGCAAGGTACACTTGCCTGGATCCGGCTATTGAAGGTGGGGCTCCGGTACAGCATCCAAGTCCGCGTGTCCCGTAGTACCTAGAGACGAGGTACAAGTTCAATCAGTAGACTATTACACAGCTAAAATAAGATGTCACACCCGTCTAACATATGTTTAATCTCAGTTACAACTCACATAGAAACTAAGCTAGAGGGTTGACCAAGGTTGACTAAGGGTATGTTACATCTAATCCAATTAATCACTTGTATAACATCATCAGACAAATTCTCGATCTCACTATTCATCACGGTGTTTATCAGCAGTTGAAGCCATGATCAAACCTCAGATTTCATCCCGGTGTTCACAGACATTAACATGCACATTTAATTATCATCCTCAAAATAAATAAATAATTATTTATTTAACCCTCACATATATACAATCACTATCATTTTATAATAAACTTTTCGTTAATAAAAATTCATTATTATAATTCATCCCTTAATAAATGACCCATATTTAAGAATCACGACATATACTAAATCAACCGATCAACAATGCATATATCATTATGTATAAAACTCTAAAAATCTCATATGGCATTTAAATCCTAACTTCATTATATATGTCATTTCCAACCATAAATTGTATATATTTCATATCCTCAACCCATGAACATCAATGCATATTTAAACTATAAATAATCAACTTAGCATTTCACTATCAATTGTATATTATAACATGTATTAAACCTAAAATCTCACATGCATATATAACCCCAAAATCCTAATACATATATATAACCCTTAACTAAATCCATTTCATTCTCAAACCCTAAACTCAATGTATAAAATTCACATCAATATATAACACACTACAAGGAGAAGGGGAGAAGCTCACCTTGGCGGCGTGGTGGTGGGTCTCGCCGGAGTAGGCTGTGGTGGTGGTGGTGATGATGATGGTGAGGATGATGATGAGGATGATGATGATTAGGATGATGATGAGTATGATGTTGGTGAGGATGATGATGATTAGGATGATGATTAGGATGATGATGATTAGGATAATGATGAGTATGATATTGGTGAGGATGATGATGATTAGATAATGATGATTAGGATGATGTTAATGAGGAGGAGAGGCAGGGTGGCCGGAGTGTGGAGGCCGGCCGAGGTGGTGTAGATGATGTCGACGATGGTGGTAGTGGAAGGAGTTCAGGCGGAAGAACTCAGGCGAGGTCGAGGGTGTCGACGGGCTGAGGGAAGGTCGGGGTCGTCCGCTGCACGGCGGTGGATGATAGGGTGGCGAGTCGGTCGGGATGGTGGTGGTGTCGATGAGATGACGATGGTGTTGGCGGTGTTAATGGTGGCAGGGTCAGGTGCTCGCGGTGAGGCACGATCGTGGAGTTCGGCTGAGGTCGACGTGGTACGGAGGAGTCGGGGTAGATCGTCGTGGCCGGGGTAGTTGGGTACGGGGACTGTCGCCGGAGAAGATGACGGAGAATGGGGAGGAGATGGATGTGGGTGGTTGCTGAAGGTGGTAGAAGTGGTAGCAGGGATGGTTGAGTCTGCAGTCGGTTGGGTTGGCTCGGCGGAGGTGGTCGACTGGAAGCAGCGGGTGGCCGGCTAGTGGAGGTGCGGGATGGAGGAGGTGGTCGTGGCGGTCACGGTGGTAGTGGGGCGGTGGTTGGAGGTGGTTGAGGTAGCGGAGAGGGCAGTCGGGTTTGCCGGGAATGGTGAAGAAGGATGTAAATCCCTTGATTTTTTAAGAATTTTTAATTTGGAATTTTTCATAATTTTCTGTAATTTTCTGGGATTTTTTATAATTAAAACTAAGAAATTTTATGATTAAATGATTTTTAATAGATGTTAATTAATATTAAAATATTATGAAAATAATATTTTATGGTGGAAAATGAAAAACCGGACTTAGAATAATTTTATGCGAATTTATTTTGCTACGGAAACACGTTTAAAGCCCTAAAAACCAACGTAGAACTAAACCGATTTAAACCCTGACTGAACCGGTTTATTTTAAATAAACCAAACCAAACCAAACCACAGTGAACCGAACCGGACCAACCCATCCTTAACGGGTCGAGTTGGGTTGGGTCAGATCCATCAAAATCGACCCGGACCCGAAACCCTAACCGAACCCTAATCCTTTTTGCCACCGGATTTACAGTTCCAGCGTATAAAAGCCCTCGTAAAGCGTGCCCAGCCGCCCGAAACCCTAACGCGCCACCACCTCCTTTCTCTAGCCTCTCTCCGCCGCTCTGGTAGCCACCCTCGCCTAAACCCTAACGCCTCTCCTTTCTTTCTGCCCCACCACCTTCGTCCCCAGTCACCCCTCTTCCTCCCCGCCTCGACGGAACCCTAATCCCTCGACTTCTACGCCCCGCCGCCTCACCTGAGACCTAGCCACCCTGAGCCATCTCCCCAACTCCTCCGCCTCTCTCCCGTCTCCGACCCACAGACCCCTCGAGCCCTCTCCCCGCTCCACCACCTCACCCTAGCCGACCCTCAAACGTCAGCCCTCTCCCCATCCCTATCCTCCGCCCTCAACCCCGGCCCCTCGTCGACCTCGCCCACCAGTGCACCCGCCTAGAATAGCTCCACCCAGCCTCCTCCTCAACTTCTTCGGCTGCGTCCTGACTCTGGCTTCACCCCACCAGTGCACTCGACTCCGGCGCTGCATCTCTCTCCATGACTCGACCACCAGCCTATCCACCCTCGTCTTCCTCGACCGCTGCCCTAGCCATCGACGGCCTCCGCCGACCCGAACGCCCACTCCCAGAGACCCAGACACAGCCGCCATAGCCCGGACACAGCAGCTCTAGCACGGACACAGGAGCTCTCGACCCGGACACGGTGACCAGGACACGAAACAGACACTCGGACACGAGGAATTTTTGTTTCACGGAGCCCTGTTCAGGTATCATTTTCTCTCTCCTCGTTATTCTGTTTTCTGTTCCGTCAGTTGTGTCGCGTAGACTGTGTAATCCTCTCGATGCCCGTGCAACCCGCTCGGTGCGTCGCGTCCTGTGGTGATCGCGAACCGCGATCCAAAAATAGGAAAACCAATGCTCTATTTTACCCCAGAACTGAGTGCGCCCTGCCAAACGGAACGACTTGGTCGCACGCGATCTTTACCGAAACGTGCGCGTCGTTGATACGGATGTGTGGAATTTTGCAGAAGTTGATTTGGATGTGCGTGCACACCAGAATCAACGGGTATCCGCCGACAACGTCCCGTATCCACCCATTCTGGAACACGTCGTAACTTTGTGTACACACGTCGGATCGAGACGAAACTTGTGCCATCGGACTTGTAGCAATACATTGGTCCTATGACCCAAGATTATTTCAATTCTGAGAACGTTGACAAAATCGCGTATCGTAGGCCCCACAGGCTCCACTTGACGGGCAATTTTGGGATCGGCTCATCGGAATCCAATTCTGGAAGTTTCATTGGGTTCGTATCATCGTTCCTGACTTGTTGACACTAAATTTGACGAATTTGGAGACCTTTGACCCTGACACATTTTTTGGTGCAAAGTGGCCCACATGTGGACCCCGCTTTGACCCAGAAATGTCATTTTTGCCCCTGTGTCCAAATTGGACTCAAGGACAGGCGTTTTTAGCTATTTGATATTTTTTGAATCTAATGGTGATATTTATTTTAGCAACCAGAGTAGTACCTGCAAATCACACTGAGACTAGAGCTACAGTTGGAGCAAGAACCCCAGGCAAGTGTACATTGCCAACATTGCAGTTCTTGTTACATATTTCCTTGCCTTATTTATATATTGTTGTACATGCTTGACCTAGGACCGTGTGACTTTACTTAGCGTTCGATTAATGGTCGGGTGCCAACACCGTACGCGGCGTTGTGTATTGTCATCTAGACATGGATACGGAGACCCTATATTTCTCGTACTTGTCTTGTCAAGTACATCATAACCCAGGACACTTGACACTATTCATGAGACAGAATCTTCCTGAGATATTCATAGTGATTCTGTATAGGATACATGTTTTATGACATAGATATTATATTCATAGACATCATATGACTTGTTGCATTAGTATTGATCTTGCGTGTCATGGACATGAGACGTGTGATTACATTGGGTGGGGAGAGACACACAGGCTACAGGCTAATTTATATATATTATTTATGGTGAGGCTTAGACTCTATATCAGAGCAAGGCACTCTACTAGTGTTATATTTATTATGAGGCCTCAAACTCTTTATCAGAGCTAGGCACTCTACTAGTGATATTACTGCTACCGGCTCTCCGACACAGAGCTTGTAGTGGTCTCAGCCTGAGTTTTAGTGATGCTCTCACTTGCATATCACTTAGCTGGTTATATAGTTTACTCTATTGTTTTATTTATTGCTGTACTGCATTTATTTTGGCTTGTATTATCTGTACCTTGTTATGTCCCCTGAGGACCTGGATCCGGATTATGTCCCCAGGATTAGCTGATGAGATCAATCCCGAGGTATACGGGACCGGAGCATTAGCATTAGCAGAAGCAGAAGCAGGTGTATACATTTGAGCAGAACCAGGATCTGAGGAGGAGATCGTGCCAGAGGACTTCTCCTGAGTATTGGCTTCAGATACTCATTTATTTCTGTTTCTAGTTATTTTATTTCCAGTCTGTTGCATTGATGTATCAGACTTGTTCTCGGATTATTCTCCAAGACACTTTTATAGAGATTTGTTAGTTTATTTTATTTATATTTATTCTGGCATTTGATCTGTGATTATCTGTTGTGGATAAGATTAGAATAGACTGTGACTTGTATCACTGGACCTATTTATTGTTGTATTACAGCTTAAGTACGCCCTGATGGATCTATTAAATTGGGTTTGTCCATCGGTGTGTGCTGCTGGCCATTATCACGCGTCCGGTCCCTCTATATTTTAGGACTGGGACGTGACATAGTTTTTGTGTTGGCCCATGCAGGTCAACGACTAAATTATTCGGTTTCAACTTAAGGACCGAGCAAGCCTACAATAAGAATATGATAAGTTTTAAGGATCTCATCCACTTGCTTAAATTATTCTTGACATCTATATCGGATTCAAATTTATTTCTTGACATGTATCCTGCCTTGATTCCTGAGCGCCTCTTATAGTTTATTTTTGGTTGCTAAGAAATAAATTCATAAGCCGGCGAAGAGACTCATCCAGGAACACCACAAGGTATTGTGGTTACCTACGAAGATGAAGTGACACCAGTTGGTGCAGGTCAATCATCACAACAATGTAGTCCAGCAAGTCAGCATACATCGAGAATCCAGGAAGATGACATTCAATCATCGACGCAGTTTACTCCACCGATGTCTACCATTCCACAATGGCAGGCTATGGACGAACAATAAATATTTAGAATGTTCTACGCAATGATGCAAGCTCAACAGCAGATTCAACACGAGGCTCTGCGTCACAGCCTAGCACTCGTACTAGAGTAGGCGAATCTACCAGCACGACGGCCAACGACGGGCTCTATCACCGATTTTCGGCAGCTGAAGCCCCGTACCTTTTCTGGCAAGGAGGGACCAACCGAAGTTCATGAGTGGCTCACCAACACACAACATCAATTAGAAGCAGCTAAGCTTCCACGGGAACGTTGGATGACTGCCGTCAGAATGCAGTTAACGGATAATGCACATCACTGGTGGCTATCTGAGGAGACACGGCTCGGACCAGACCGAGTCACTTGGGAAGAGTTCTTTAGACTCTTTCAAGAGATGTACATCCCAGCTGTTGCACGATCAGAACTCAGAGACAAGTTCAACCGCCTTACCCAAGGCAATATGACAGTGGAAGAATACAACGCAGAATTCATTCGTCTAAGTCGCTTCGCCCCAACCCTAATCCCGACGGAAGAAGAGAAGGCCGAGAAGTTCTTCGATGGACTAAACTTCGAGCTACAGAGACTGATCGGATCCGTTGCACCTACTTCTTACTCGGACGTCCTTGCAGCAGCCCGACGCATGGAGCGCGTCATCAGGAGAGAGACCAACCTGAAGCGGCCTTCTACATCCGCACCAACCAGAGCAGCACAAGAGGAGTCTGCAAAGCGTCAACAAATAAATCCACCACCGAGAGCAGCACTAAGAGCCTCATTCCTTCCTACTTGTTACTACTGTGGCAAGATAGGCCATATTGAAAAAGAATGCAGACGCAAGCTGGGAATGTGCTTAATTTGCGGATCCAGACAACACTTAGCCAGAGATTGCACAACGCATCAAGGAGAAACACCGATGAATAACCGAGAAGCCTTACCAGCACTGGAAGGATATCAGCCGAGGCCACCCTTGGCACCACAAGCAGCACTCTTCCAACAGGCCCAGCAGCAGCCGAGGAATCCACCACAAGGACGCGGACAAGCTTATGCGATGACCTTGGAGGACGCACAGATTCATGGAGTAGCTAATGCACGTAAGTTTTCGTAGTTATCTATTTCTAGATTTGTTTTATCTCGTGCCTATTGGTTCGTGACCCTAGCCTTAACCTAGTAATGTTGAACTTGCTAATAACCTAGAATGTTTTTATAATGGATAACCTAATATATTTTTATAAGTAATGAACTGTAGATTTTTAGATTTCCTTCATTCGGGAAATTGCATAACTTTTAATGCTTAGGGAAAAGATTTTCCTATATGTTATTCTTACACCCTCAACCTTGATTCTCCTTGATCACGATATGCTTCGAATAATGTTTACAACCGTGTCATCTTTGTTGACCGGTTATTCTTTGATTGCAAGCACGCAATCCTCTTAAGGGGGTAGATTATAAACCCCCTGATTTTTCAAGAATTTTTAATTTAGAATTTTCCATAATTTTCTGTAATTTTCTGGGATTTTTCTGTAATTAAAACTAAGGAATTTTGTGATTAAATGATTTTTAATGGATGTTAATTAATAATAAAATATTATGAAAATAATATTTTATGGTGTAAAATGGAAAACCGGACTTAGGGTAATTTTTTGAGATTTTAGTGGACTCCGGAAACACGTTTAAAGCCCTAAAAACCAACGTAGAACTAAACCGATTTAAACCCTGACTGAACCGATTTATTTTAAATAAACCAAACCAAACCACAGTGAACCAAACCGGACCAACCCATCCTTAACGGGTCGGGTCGGGTCGGATCCATCAAACCCGACCCGGACCCGAAACCCTAACCGAACCCTAATCCTATTTGCCACCGGATTTACTATTCCGGCGTATAAAAGCCCTCGTAAAGTGTGCCCAGCCGCCCGAAACCCTAACGCGCCGCCGCCTCCTTTCTCCAGCCTCTCTCCGCCACTCCGGTAGCCACCCTCGCCTAAACCCTAATGCCTCTCCTTTCTTTTCGCTCCACCACCTTCGTCCCCGGTCACCCCTCTTCCTCCCTGCCTCAACGGAACCCTAATCCCTCGACTTCCACGCCCCGCCGCCTCGCATGAGACCTAGCCACCCTGAGCCATCTCCCCAACTCCTCCGCCTCTCTCCCGTCTCCGACCCGCAGACCCCTCGAGCCCTCTCCCCGCTCCACCACCTCACCCTAGCCGACCCTCCACCGTCAGCCCTCTCCCCATCCCTATCCTCCGCCCTCAACCCCGGCCCCTCGTCGACCTCGCCCACCAGTGCACCCGCCCAGAATAGCTCCACCCAGCCTCCTCCTCAACTCCTTCGGCTGTGTCCCAAATCCGGCTTCACCCTACCAGTGCACCCGACTCCGGCGCTGCATCTCTCTCCCCGACTCGACCACCACCCTATCCACCCTCGTCTTGCTCGACCCTGCCCTAGCCATCGACGGCCTCCGCCGACCCGAACGCCCACTCCCAGAGACCCAGACACAGCCGCCATAGCCCAGACACATCCGCTCTAGCACGAACACAGAAGCTCTCGACCCGGACACAGTGACCAGGACACGAAACAGACACTCGGACACGAGGAATTTTTGTTTCACGGAGCCCTGTTCAGGTAGCGTTTTCTCTCTCCTCGTTATTCTATTTTCTGTTCCATAAGTTGTGTCGCATAGACTTTGTAACACTCTCGATTCCCATGCAACCAACTCGGTGCGTCACGTCCTGTGGTGATCGCGAACCGCGATCCAAAAATAGGAAAACCAACGCCCTATTTCACTTTGAAACTGAGTGCGCCCCGCCAAACGAGACGACTTGGTCGCACGCGGTCTTTACCAAAACGTGTGCGTCATTGTTACGAATGCATGAGATTTCACAGAAGTTGATTTGGATGTGCGTGCACACCGAAATCAACGCGTATCCGCCGACAACGCCCCGTATCCGCCCATTCTGGAACACGTCGTAACTTTGTGTACACACGTCGGATCGAGACGAAACTTGCGCCATCGGACTCATAGCAATACGCTGGTCCTGTGACCCAAGTTTGGTTCGATTCTAAGAACGTTGACAAAATCTCGTATCGTGGGCTCCACAGGCTCCACTTGACGGGCGATTTTGTGATCGGCTCATCGGAATCTAATTTTGGAAGTTCCATTGGGTTCGTATCATCGTTCCTGACTTGTTGACACTAAGTTTGACGAATTTGTAGACCTTTGACCCTGACACGTTTTTCGGTGCAAAGTGGCCCACATGTGGACCCCGCTTAGACCCAGAAATATCATTTTTGCCCCTGTGTCCAAATTGGACTCAAGGACAGGTGTTTCTAGCTATTTGATATTTTTTGAATCTAATGGTGATATTTATTTCAGCAACCGGAGTAGTACCTGCAAATCACACTAACACCAGAGCTACAGTTGGAGCAAGAACCCCAGGCAAGTGTACCTTGCCAGCATTGCAGTTCTTGTTACATATTTTCTTGCCTTATTTATTTATTGTTGTACATGCTTGACCTAGGACCGTGTGACTTTACTTAGCATCCAATTAATGGTCGGGTGCCAACACCGTACGCGGCGTTGTGTATTGTCATCTAGACATGGATACCGAGATCCTGTATTTCTCGTACTTGTCTTGTCAAGTACATCATAACCCAGGACACTTGACACTATTCATGAGACAGAATCTTTCTGAGATATTCATGGTGATTCTATATAGGATACAAGTTTTATGACATAGACATTATATTCATAGACATCATATGACTTGCTGCATTAGTATTGATCTTGCGTGTCATGGACATGAGACGTGTGATTACATTGGGTGGGGAGAGACACACAGGCTACAGGCTGATTTATATATATTATTTATGGTGAGGCTTAGACTCTATATCAGAGCTAGGCACTCTACTAGTATTTATTGTGAGGCCTCAGACTCTTTATCAGAGCTAGGCACTCTACTAGTGATATTACTGCTACCGACTCCCCGACACAGAGCTTGTAGTGGTCTCAGCTTGAGTTTTAGTGATGCTCTCACTTGCATATCATTTAGCTGGTTATATAGTTTACCCTATTGTTTCATTTATTGCTGTACTGCATTTATTTTGGCTTGTATTATCTGTACCTTGTTATGTCCCCTGAGGACCTGGATCCGGATTATGTCCCCAGGATTAGCTGACGAGATCTATCCCGAGGTATACGGGACCGGAGCATTAGCATTAGCAGAAGCAGGTGCATACATTGGAGCAGAACCAGGATCTGAGGACGAGATCGTGCCAGAGGACTTCTCCTGAGTATTGGCTTCAGATACTCATTTATTTCTGTTTCTAGTTATTTTATTTCCAGTCTATTGTATTGATGTATCAGACTTGTTCTCGGATTGTTCTCCGAGATACTTTATAGAGATTTGTTAGTTTATTTTATTTGCATTTATTCTGACATTTGATCTATGATTATCTATTGTGGATAAGATTAGAATAGACTGTGACTTGTATCACTGGACCTATTTATTGTTGTATTACAGCTTAAGTACGCCCCGATGGATCTATTAAATTGGGTTTGTCCATCGGTGTGTGCTGCTGGCCATTATCACGCATCCGGTCCCTCGATAATTTGGGACTGGGGCATGACAAAGGAGAAGTGAAGTAGAAGAAGAAGAAGAAGAAGAAGAAAGGAAGAAGAAAGAAAATAGAAGTAGAGTTTTCGGTTGTGGGTTTTTATGAGGAGGGAGGAGAGAGAAAGTGGGGAGGTTTCCCAAGTTTGGGGATTAGGGTCGGTTGGGAAGTGTGTATGAAGAGACATTAAATAGGAAAGGGTGATGGGGAGTGTGTGGTGAGGATTGGAGTTGATTTTGAATGGGTAGCTAGGATTCATCATGAGATAATTGTGTTCACACAATGGAGAGAGTGGGGTTGGGTTAAACCGGTCAAGGAAGGGGGCTTCTCCATTTGGTTTGAACTAATGAGGTGATGACACATATTGCAATATTTACAAATAAGCCCCTTAATTTTGGGTATTTGTACAAACACATTAACTTTTAATGCTTAGGGAAAAGATTTTCCTATGTGTTATTCTTACACCCTCAACCTTGATTCTCTTTGATCACGATATGCTTCGAATAATGTTTGCAACCGTGTCATCTCTGTTGACCGGTTATTCTTTGATTGCAAGGACGCAATCCTCTTAAGGGGGGATAGATTATAAACCCCCTGATTTTTTAAGAAATTTTAATTTAGAATTTTTTATAATTTTCTGTAATTTTCTGGGATTTTTTTGTAATTAAAACTAAGGAATTTTATGATTAAATGATTTTTAATAGATGTTAATTAATATTAAAATATTATGGAAATAATATTTTATGGTGTAAAATGGAAAAGCGGACTTAGGGTAATTTTTTGCGAATTTATTGGACTCCGGAAACACGTTTAAAGCCCTAAAAACCAACGTAGAACTAAACCGATTTAAACCCTGACTGAACCGGTTTATTTTAAATAAACCAAACCAAACCACAGTGAACCGAACCGGACCAACCCATCCTTAACGGGTCGAGTCGGGTCGGGTCGGATCCATCAAACCCGACCCGGACCCGAAACCCTAACCGAACCCTAATCCTATTTGCCACCGGATTTACTGTTCCGGCGTATAAAAGCCCTCGTAAAGTGTGCCCAGCCGCCCGAAACCCTAACGCGCCGCCGCCTCCTTTCTCCAGCCTCTCTCCGCCGCTCCGGTAGCCACCCTCGCCTAAACCCTAATGCCTCTCCTTTCTTTCCGCTCCACCACCTTCGTCCCCGGTCACCCCTCTTCCTCCCCGCCTCGACGGAACCCTAATCCCTCGACTTCCACGCCCCGCCGCCTCGCCTGAGACCTAGCCACCCCGAGCCATCTCCCCAACTCCTCCACCTCTCTCCCGTCTCCGACCCGCAGACCCCTTGAGCCCTCTCCCCGCTCCACCACCTCACCCTAGCCGACCCTCCACCGTCAGCCCTCTCCCCATCCCTATCCTCCGCCCTCAACCCCGGCCCCTCGTCGACCTCGCCCACCAGTGCACCCACCCAGAATAGCTCCACCCAGCCTCCTCCTCAACTCCTTCGGCTGCGTCCTGAATCCGGCTTCACCCTACCAGTGCACCCGACTCCGGCGCTGCATCTCTCTCCCCGACTCGACCACCACCCTATCCACCCTCGTCTTCCTCGACCGCTGCCCTAGCCATCGACGGCCTCCGTCGACCCGAACACCCACTCCCAAAGACCCAGACACAGCCGCCATAGCCCGGACACATCCGCTCTAGCACGGACACAGGAGCTCTCGACCCGGACACGGTGACTAGGACACGAAACAAACACTCCGACACGAGAAATTTTTGTTTCACGGAGCCCTGTTCAGGTAGCATTTTCTCTCTCCTCATTATTCTGTTTTATGTTCCGTAAGTTGTGTCGCGTAGACTGTGTAACCCTCTCTATGCCCGTGCAACCCGCTCGGTGCGTCGCATCCTGTGGTGATCGCGAACTGCGATCCAAAAACAGAAAACCAACGCCCTATTTTACCCCAGAACTGAGTGCGCCCCGCCAAACGGGACAACTTGGTCGCACGCGGTCTTTACCGAAACATGCGCGTCATTGATACGGACGTGTGGGATTTTACAGAAGTTGATTTGGATGTGCGTGCACACCGGAATCAACGCGTATCCGCCGACAATGCCCGTATTCGCCCATTCTGGAACACGTCGTAGCTTTGCGTACACACGTCGGATCGAGATAAAACTTACGCCATCAGACTCGTAGCAATACGGTGGTCCTGTGACCCAAGTTTGGTTCGATTCTGAGAACGTTGACAAAATCGCGTATCGTGGGCCCCACAAGCTCCACTTGACGGGCGATTTTGTGATCGGCTCATCGGAATCCAATTTTGGAAGTTCCGTTGGGTTCGTATCATCGTTCCTGCCTTGTTGACACTAAGTTTGACGAATTTGGAGACCTTTGACCCTGATACGTTTTTTGGTGCAAAGTGGCCCACATGTGGACCCCGCTTTGACCCAAAAATATCATTTTTGCCCCTGTGTCTAAATTGGACTCAAGGACAGGCATTTCTAGCTATTTGATATTTTCTGAATCTAATAGTGATGTTTATTTCAGCAACCGGAGTAGTACCTGCAAATCACACTGAGACCAGAGCTACAGTTGGAGCAAGAACCCCAGGCAAGTGTACCTTGCCAACATTGCAGTTATTGTTATATATTTTCTTGCCTTATTTATATATTGTTGTACATGCTTGACCTAGGACCGTGTGAATTTACTTAACATCCGATTAATGGTCGGGTGCCAACACCGTACGCGGCGTTGTGTATTGTCATCTAGACATGGATACCGAGACCCTATATTTCTCGTACTTGTCTTGTCAAGTACATCATAACCCAGGATACTTGACACTATTCATGAGACAGAATCTTCCTGAGATATTCATAGTGATTCTGTATAGGATACAGGTTTTATGACATAGACATTATATTTATAGACATCATATGACTTGCTGCATTAGTATTGATCTTGCGTGTCATGGACATGAGACGTGTGATTACATTTGGTGGGGAGAGACACACAGGCTACAGGCTGATTTATATATATTATTTATGGTGAGGCTTAGACTCTATATCAGAGCTAGGCACTCTACTAGTATTTATTGTGAGGCCTCAGACTCTTTATCAGAGCTAGGCACTCTACTAGTGATATTACTGCTACCGGCTCCCCGACACAGAGCTTGTAGTGGTCTCAGCCTGAGTTTTAGTGATGCTTTCACTTGCATATCACTTAGCTGGTTATATAGTTTACCCTATTTTTTCATTTATTGCTGTACTGCATTTATTTTGGCTTGTATTATCTGTACCTTGTTATGTCCCCTGAGGACCTGGATCCGGATTATGTCCCCAGGATTAGCTGACGAGATCTATCCCGAGGTATACGGGACCGGAACATTAGCATTAGCAGAAGCAGGTGCATACATTGGAGCAGAACCAGGATCTGAGGATGAGATCGTGCCAGAGGACTTCTCCTGAGTATTGGCTTCAGATACTCATTTATTTCTGTTTCTATTTATTTTATTCCCAATCTATTGCATTGATGTATCAGACTTGTTCTCGGATTGTTCTCCGAGACACTTTTATAGAGATTTGTTAGTTTATTTTATTTGTAATTATTCTGGCATTTGATCTGTGATTATCTGTTGTGGATGAGATTAGAATAGACTGTGACTTGTATCACTGGACCTATTTATTATTGTATTACAGCTTAAGTACGCCCCGATGGATCCATTAAATTGGGTTTGTCCATCGGTGTGTGCTGCTAGCCATTCTCACGCGTCCGGTCCCTCGGTATTTTGGGACTGGGGTGTGACAAATGAGAAGAAGAAGAAGAAGAAGAAGAAGAAGAAGAAAGGAAATAGAAGTAGAGTTTTTGGTTGTGGGTTTTTATGAGGAGGGAGGAGAGAGAAAGTGGGGAGGTTTCCCAAGTTTGGGGATTAGGGCCGGTTGGGAAGTGTGTATGAAGAGACATTAAATAGGGAAGGGTGATGGGGAGTGTGTGGTGAGGATTGGAGTTGATTTTGAATGGGTGGCTAGGATTCATCATGAGATAATTGTGTTCACGCAATAGAGAGAGTGGGGTTGGGTTAAACCGATCAAGGAAGGGGGCTTCTCCATTTGGTTTGAACCAATGAGGTGATGACACATATTACAATATTTGCAAATAAGCCCCTTAATTTTGGGTATTTGCACAAACACATAAAATAATAGAAAAATAGTGTGGAAAATGGTGTTTGGTATTTTGTAGGGTGAGGGAGTGTTGTGTGTTTTGTATGGGCTTAATTAATGGGGTATTTGATTAAATTGGGGTTAAGTTGGGATTAGTCAAAGTTGGTATCCCCAATTTAATTAAAATAAATTGTCATGTGCTCTTAAATTAAATGGAGGCACATGGGGTCTCAATTTGGAGTGACACAAAGGTAATGAAAGGTGTAGGCTTGGTGTCAGTCTTGGACCCTTTAATTGGTGCTAAACGGGTTGAATTGGTATCTCAAAATTAATGGAAACGACACAGGGGCGCGACACAGGATTAAATAATATATTTTGGATACGAGAAGTTGTGCAATTATATTAGAGCACAAGGGATTGTGATTTTGAGTGACGGAAAAGTCCAGCGCCTAAGTTGGCATGTCAAGTCTAGAATACAACAATTTGTTGGAAACTATGGTCTAATGTTGGGCTCCGCATATTGCAACAACAGTAGGGTGCACCAAGGATTTAATTAAAGAATCAGATATCTGCAACCTTAATTCTAAACCTCAAATACCTTACGCTAAACCAAAATTTTCTAATCCAAAACTAGTCTATCTATAAAAATAAATGAGGAGGTTTACAAGTTACGTGCCTGATATGATATGCTTTGACCTGTCTAGAGGGCAAGTATATTCATCTACTAGTCAACTATATATCAATCCACGTAAAATAGTCATGCGAAGAGCGAACCAAGCATACTAAGGTTGTCCATACCATTATACACTGATTCTGATAGACAATTGTATTAGTGTGTGCACCCAATAATACATATGTCATGAACAAGCTCGATAAAAGAATAAGCTTGCAAAACTAGGCTATAATAGCAGCATAAGTTGAGGTAGTCCCGAAAATATAAGTACGTGAGATTATGATAAGAGAAGGTACAAAATAATTCAAGTTCATCAAGAAGATGAGACTCGTCAGGTGTTGTGCCTCTACAGTTGCCATACTAACTCCTTGTCTAAGTCTCTAGTCGACCAAATGGGGGTATGGGCCTCTAAGTTCTACAGTCTGGATAAACACTATCTTCTTATGCAAGTCTATAGTTGGTGTCATTCAATTATACTTCATTAATGGGTCAAAAGGACTATGTGATACTAGGTTGTGAGGCATACTACCCAACTTAAAAGAATAAACTAATACTGTAACTGCCTTGTGGAGATAAAGTAGAAACTCTTGTTAGGGTATACGAGAAAAAAATCTTGGTACTTATTAGGGTATCATATTGCATTATAAAACTCCATAGGTAATAGTCATTTTAAGTCTGAATCATAGTGCTTATAGAACAAAAGTATTAATAGCAAGAATGGAGAAGTTACTAGCTCTCAAGTGAAAGAGATTATAGCTTGTATGGAGATATGTGTAACAAATTACTTGATTTGAAACTAAAGGATAATCATAAAATCATAATCTAAATGAGCAACTCAAACTATCAAGTTTCTAACTACTATTCACATAATTTCAAAATTCAAGATTACAACTATAATCCTAGCAAACTATATATCCTAACATAAAATAAAATCACTCGGTCTACAATCAGAAGGGTTAGGTGGCACGAATTGAAAGATGAAGAAAAATTTTAGTCGTCGCATAAATATGGAGCATTAAGGTTTCCGAGAAACATGATATAAAATTAAATAGAGAGACTATTGATAATATCATGGTTTCCTAAGGGGAATGTAGTATGCTTATCTCTATGTTCGAGGTATGATCAATGAAAATGTTCTATTCATTCCTCTTGGCTTCCTAAGGTACTGTTCTGCTAATATCAAGACAATAAGCTAAATTTATAGTTCTCTAATATTATCTCACTATGAAAGTTAGGTTTAGTCCTAATATTCAACCTTAAATTTCTATTGGTTCCTCAATAATAGGGTTAAACAATATGGTCAAATTTCTAACTAACCCTAGTAGTGTCTATACTACTCTCAAGTCCTTCATAAATATATCAAGGGGTAATGGTCAATTAGTCTACAGGTAAGGAATGCTAGGGTTCATTAGGTATTCTAAACTTAGTGATGCGTCAATATTCTAGTTGTATTATTAGTAGAAATATTATCCTAATTATCATCCTAACAACAAGGATTCCTATATTCTAGCAGAAGGTATACTCAAGGAACTATTAGGTGAGTACATGAATCAAGCAGGATGCAATTATTTAAATAGAACGGATTGGAAGGAAGGTGAGTCATAGTTAAATGTGGATGAGATCCTATACTCTAATCCTATTTGCAGGCTTGCTCGGTATAGTAACGTAACCGAGACAATATACTCCCGACCTGCATGGGCCACCACTAAAAATATGTCACGCCCCAGTCCCAAAATACGTAGGACCAGAAATACGTAAGCATGACAGCCATATATATATATGGCAACTCCAATATATGGATACCATAATACACACGTACGCTATAATAAGAATGTTAACTCACATATGGTATATATATTGTCACAAGTCACAGGGCATAACTAGATCTCATCCACAGAATCAAATAACCAATCAACTATATAACTGAATCAAGTATAAGATGCTTGATAAGAACAAGTAGCTGGGTGGAGACAAATCAACTACCAAACTAGAATATAAAAGTAAACATAATAAGTATATTATCTAATGATCAGAGAGGCTCGAAGGAAAGACCTCCTCAAAAGAGAATGTAGTAGCAAGTCCTGATCCGTGCTCCTGCGAATAGTCATGATCATCTACACCTGTAAAGGTACCAGGTCCTCAAAGGGACGTAACAAGATACATAGAAGCATGCCAATAAAGTACTGAAAATAAACATCTAATGGGTCACCTAACCGTCTATGTGAATGCACTTTGAGAACAACTTTCCAACACGTGGGCTATCTGGCCAAAATGGGATTGGCATAATTCTCTCAGAGAATCAGGAGCCTACAAAGCATGGTGTCTTTTGAACGTCAGAGGCCGCCTGATAATAATAATATAATATAAGGGCCATCATTATCGTGTATCTCCGGCGGAGCGTACGGGTTACACAAGAAAAGTGCAAAGGAGCCCAAACGCCTTACTTTTTGTCCTCCCCACCCCATGCTCTAAGCATGTCATATCCATGACACAATGAGACCTCTAATTGTAATACCCCGTTCCGCTCAAGCGGACTGCCGATTCAAATGGCAAATAGTGTAATATCCTGACCGACTTCGTTTAAGTGAGAACACTCATTGAGGCAAAAAGGATTTCCATAATATGTCCCTTCAGAAGAACTTGCTTAGGCTTTCAGAGGCACGCTCGGAGTATCACTCGACCGAGGTGAATCATCACTAAGGTGGGTGGCTACGGTGAACTTGTCTTTGCCTAGCCAGCACACATAAACTACGGAATATTTCATGGTAGTCGCTAGGTGAATTACCCCTTGCATGCTAATAAGAATATAATGCACCTAGCTAAGGGAATAATCCCAACTTGTATTATTTATGCTAGAACATGGAAATAAAATACTGCTTATAATCAGACCCCGCTATGCCTCGAGTAGAACAAAACGTGTATCCCTTTACGGTTTTACTCCTCGGCTTACCTTCGGGCCCGAGCCAATATGAACGTTTAAGTTTCCTTATAAAATGCATGCTTGTTTGCTTACATGTTAACTTAAAATATTGCCTCGATTTATGAACTTATGCCACAAATGTCTAACGTTATCCGTATTGTTCATGCATTGAGTCAGCCAGGAGACTATCCAATAGTTCTTTTGTGCAATTGAACCTACAAGTATCCGGGACCGTTAGGTCACCAAGGCAATCCCTGAACCAGGGGCATGCATCAAGGTAAGTTGAATCAATGAATAGAAATCATGTCAAGTTTGCACCTAAATGATAATCATATCCAATTTACCTCTGAACAAGAATCACGTCAAGCAAATCAAGAATCGCAGCTCATGGAGCAAATACTCGGTTCAGAACAAGAATAATGGATTATCATATCAAGTTATGGATTTGGAAAGACCCTGACCTGCATGTCATGGAAAACTTGGAAACAAGGTCATTTGGTTCCACGGACGGTCACCGGGGTACTGGAGCCGATCCGATCTGGATGGAACTTCACGTTTAGTCTCACACATCTGGACATGACGATCTGCAGCCACCAACGAATCTTTGTTGCTTTCCATCCTCGTTCAAGACTATAACTCGTCCTTTATGGCTATGCCAGCGATAAACGTTCATATAGATAAGTCATCCTCACTTAGCGGCTATCCTCGTGCGAGTTATTGCGTCACATCAAAAATAACTGAGTACTTGAATGATCATGGTATAACAATACAGTGTTTATATATACTATTGTCCTGAATGTTTATACATGCTCGTGCTTGAATTAACTTGGTTTGCCATGGACAGGGAAGGATAAATGGTAAGTTGGTAAGTCTCACCATGTTTCCTCTTATATCGTATAGCGCACTGCCATACACGTTAGGCTATTCAAATTATTGCCATAAAACTGATCCTAAGGAAATACTAGAAAGATAACATAAATAGTGTCACGTCCCGATCTCCCGCACGCAATTCTGCCATTTCCGCTAGGCGGGAATCACCCTCGCCAGCGCTCCCGCGGAACGATCGCTTGACCCATCCGGGCGTGATGCCGCACGAGCGTGAATCGCGCCCGTGCAAGGCCGTGATTCATTGGCTGGCGGTAAGAGTTCTAAGCCACAGAGTCACACAGATTGTCCGAGTGCAGCGGAGTCATGAACGCATAGTGATTCGGTAACAAGTTCTCTGAGTTGACAAATATAGCGGAAGCATTGAAACACAAGTTGAAGTAAAGCAAGCTCTTTTATTGATATGAACATGTGTTACAGGCGACGTATAGCCGAGATTACAAGTCGCTCAAGCCTCTCTCTGAAATAGTAAAAGTGTACCAAGTGGCTACAATTGTGGAATAATTATAGAGGCGATGTTCAGGCGATGTTCACAACTTATGTCTTGTATATGTACTTCTGTTCCGGATGCACCGTTGCTTCAGAGTGATATCCACGCCTTAGCATGCACGTTTGGAGGCATCCGCACCGAACGAGGTTCTCCCGCACCCTACACACAACTGGTGGATTATCAGTACATTGAATGCACTGGTGGGGAAGCTACTCGCCCGCTCGACAAATCCAAACACGTAATACAGGTTCCGTGCATAACTATTAAGTTGTCTTTCTAGTTGCCTTAGGATCAGTTTCATGCAAACATTGAATAGCTATCGTGTCGGGCAGTACGCCGTGCGATATTTGAGGAAACACGGTGAGACTTACCAACTTACCATTTCTCCTTCCCTGTCCAAGGCAAACATGATTAATTCAAGCACGGCATGTATAAGCATTCAAGAGGCATAGCATTAGCAAACACGATATTGTTATAACATGATCGTTCAGGTGTTAAGTTATTCAGTGATGCTATGCAATGACTCGCACGCGGATAGCCGCTAAGCGAGAATGACTTGTTATCTTTTGTTTTACAGGCAAGCATGCGATAGGTTAAATACACACGATAAACACACGATGCATTGCAAGCGATATTCACACGATAAACACACGAGGCATTGCAAGCATATAAATACGAGGATCACTGGCTGATGCCATAATGGACTAGTCAAGGACGTGAATAACATGCAACGAGAAAACACGAGGAGCTCATAAAATATGATGCGTTACAAGTTACCCAGTCCGCACACGATTGACTATAATTACGAAGTCTGCCCGGATCGGATCGGTGCCAGTGCCCCAGCACCGTCCGCAGAACTTATATCCTTGTGCACAAGTTGTCCATGATCGAACACGATTATTAATTTACACACGAGCATACGACAAGCAGTATGCATGATTCATTTAGCTATTGGATATGCACAGTCTCCTGGGCTGCTGTAAGCCCGCACACGAGGGAGACTTGCAGAGAGATCCGAATAGCTGAATGAGTCTTGCCACAGGAGCATAATTCTTTTACTTGACATGATGCAGTCCCCTGGATCGGGAACTGCCTTGGTGACCTAATGGTCCCGGATACTTGCAAGTTCGTTCAGGCACGGAATGACTACGTAGTAGTCTCCCGGGGTTTGGATGAAAATATAGCAACATTCAAGCAGACAAGCATGCGTTTCTAAGGAACATAAGCAGGCACGTTGCTCGGACCCGAAGGTAAGCCGAGAGTTGAAACCGTTAAGGGACTTAGCATGCGAGGGTCTGAATATAAGCAGTATTTCAATTTCCATGTTCTAGCAAGCAATACAAGTTGGGATTATTCCCTTAGCTAGGTTATTAGCATGCAGGGGGTGATTCACCTAGCGACTAGCATGAATATTCCAGATTTTATGTGTGCTGGCTAAGCAAAGACAAGTTCACCGTAGCCACCCACCTTAGCGATGATTCGCCTCGGTAGAGCGATACGTCAAGCGAGCCTCTGAAAGTCCAACCCGGATTCTTGTAGGGACAAGTCTGGATATCCTTTGCTTCTCGATCGAGGCAAAACGGGTCGGGACAGTTGCACTATTGCCGTTTGAGACGGCAGTCCGCTTAAGCGGAACGGGGTGTTACAAATAGTTGGTGCACGGAACCTATATTACGTGTTTGGATTTGTCGAGCGGGCGAGTAGCCTACCTACCAGTTCATTCGTGTACTAATAATCCACCAGGTTGTTTGCAGGGTGCGGGAGAACCTCGTTCGGTGCGGATGCCTCCTTTGTGCATGCTAAGGCGTGGAGTTCAACTCTGGAGCCTTGGGACATTGCGTCCGGAATAGAAGCACATATACAAGACATAATATTGGAATATCGTCTATACATCTTTCCACAAATGTAGCCACTTGGCACGCTTTTACTGTTTCAGAGAGAGAGGCTTGAGCGTCTTGTAATCTCGGCTATACGCCGCCTGTAACACTTATTCAATATCAATAAAAGAGTTTGCTTTACTTCTGTACTTGTGTTATTCAATGCTTCTGATATTGATGACTTAATAAACTTATTATCAATCGCTTATGCATTTATACATTCCGCTGCACTCGGACAAGCTGTGCGACTCTGTGGCTTAGATCTATTACTGCCAGCCAATGAACCACGACCTTGCACAGGCGTGGATCACGCGCGTGCGGCATCATACCCGGATGGGTCGAAGCGATCGTCCCGTAGGAGTGCTGGCGCGGTGATTCTCGCCTAGCGGGGATGGCCGATTGCCTGCGAAAGATTGGGGCATGATACTAATAACTGCCAAGTCTTCTAACATATCTCTATTAGCAGTTATTTCCTATCGCACGTCCCATACGTACTAATAATCAGTCAATATGTAAGTCCGTGATCTATTTGAGACTCACAACTCATGTAAGAAATGTGTCACGGCCAAATAAAATATAAGAATGCCTCATGATAATGGGGGTAGTCTCATAAAACTAGGTCGACATGCATAATATATAATAAAAACAAAATACGACGCCACCGTCGTTGCACCCAAGTTATTCTTCGATGCGTAGTTTATACAACAATTAAAATATATGAACTAAATAATAGAAATAAAATGCATGCACCATATAAAATGTAAATCATAATACAATGGCAAGGTATACTTGCTTGGCAAAAAAGCTGCGTAGTATAAACATCCAGGTGTCAAGTACAGAGGATCAGAAACTATGGCCTCCGAATGAACATCTTCAGATGCTGAAATAAATATCACCAACATTCCCGAAATCAGCGAGATAGCTAGAAAATACTACCCTTTCGTCCAATTTGGACACAGGGACAAAACGATAATTTTAGGTCAAAGCGGGTCCACATATGGGGCCACCTTGCACCGAAATATGTGCCAGAGGTAAAGGTCTCTAAATGGGACAAATTATATGTCAAAAAATTTTAAATGATGATACGAACTCAACGGTATATCCAATTTTGGATTCCGACGAGCCAAACACAAATTCGCCCTTAACGTCAACCGTGGGGCTCACGAATAGGCGGCTTGGTCAACTGTCTCAGAATTACGTGAAACTTAGATCACAAGACCAGCGTGATACCGTGAATCCAATGGCACAAGTTTCGTCGCATTCCGACGAGCGTACACAAAATGGCGTGTTATTTTACAAAACTAGCAATACGGGGACTTTTTACGGATACGGGTTGATTCTGGGGCGCACACACGTCCGAGTCAACTTTCACGAAATCCCACATGTTAGAATATACCATATGCGCCTTTCGGTGTAATTGGTACTCGACGAAGCGGTCCCGTTTGGCGAGGCGCACTCCGTATCACAAAATTTCAGTTTTAAAAAATTAAGTTTTTGCTCGTTTTGGAGGTCGAATAATTTAACACATAAAACGAATTAATAAAAAATAAAAGAACAAAAAAATTCTCGGTTATATTGGGAAGAAAATCCTTCAATTAGTTTTTGAAATTATTAAACAGGTTGATGGCAAATTGGGTGTGAACATGGGGGTTTGGGGTAAAGTTTCTGGGGGGTAGTTATTAGGATGGGTTTTGTTAGGTTTTAGTATAGGATTAGGTTTTTGTTTTGTTTTGTTTTATTTTTTACTTTACTTTTCTTTTCTTTTCTTTTCTTTTTGTTTTGTTTTTTCTTTTTCTTTTCTTTTCTTTTCTTTTCTTCTTCTTATTATTATTATTATTATCATTTTTATTATTAACCTTATATTTATTTATATATATATAGATGTGGTTACAAAAATCCAAAAATAATATTTGCACACAAAATAAATTCTAGAAAATTTACCTTGTAAAGATTTAAATAACATACTACACCCAAAATATTTTATAAAATATTTTATAATTAATAATTAGATATTTATTTAGTTATGATAAATCAAATAATTGTATTATCTAATTAACTAAGTAATTAATTGAATGGTTATCCACAAAATAGGCTAATAGTAAATAAT
This sequence comes from Iris macrosiphon, assembly GCA_036927795.1. NCBI lineage: Eukaryota > Viridiplantae > Streptophyta > Magnoliopsida > Asparagales > Iridaceae > Iris > Iris macrosiphon. The sequence continues at coordinate 46,437,109 of JAYESA010000003.1, forward strand.
ATGCACATATTAAAAAAAGAAAATTTGCCTAATTTGGCATGGAGAATTATGGGATAGTAATTGTAGGAAGTTAGGATAGAAAAATAACCATAAAATTATATATATATAATATCTAATTATTTAACACAAGAATTTATATTTGTTACGCTAATGTCATACTAATGCCAAGGGGTCGAATTCTTATGCCACGAAAAGATCCTACATGTAGCATCTCCTGTGTAGGCTACTTCCTATGAAGGGAGATACAAATTTTGGGGCCATCATATATTATTAATGTTCAAACCACGGTGAAGTGTCCTAATAAAAATTATTGGGTTTTAATTTATTAAAAAATAATAATCGAAAACAAATATAAGAAATACAAAATACACACAAGATACTTATTTTTTTGGTGAGAGGGTTTACAAAATCACTTTTGAAACCCTTTGCTACAATAGGTTCAACCCCCTAGCGATTTTAATTGAAATATCTTATTTTTTTTCCTTCTGTCTTGGATGACAAAGACCTAAGAGAAAAAAATACGAGCTTTCTCATAGATTTTCTGTGGACGAGTACCCCGAATCTCCAACTTTGTGATATACTTTGTGCCTTCACCCTCCTCCTATATTTATAGGATAAGAAATATTATTTTAGGTCATAATATAATTTCCTAAATAGAAAATCTTAAAATAAGAATCATATTCCACCTAAAATAGCCTAACACCAATTATGGACGTTAAAATATAGTCAAATTAAATATTTGATACAAATTTGAAATATAATCAAATCTTACATTTAATGTAGATTTTTAAATTATATCAAATCAAATCTTTGACCATATTTTGGCTCTAAAATTTACCAAATCCAGACTGGACACCAACATAAAACTCTTCTTCTTTAATTTATTTGGAAAATGAGGTTGAGTCTATGGTTTATTAAGAGTGGGCCAGAATAATTTTGGGCTTGGAGGAATTTATGTGGGAATAAATAAATTACATTTTGGGCTACTTGATTTATAGGGTTAATTAGAAGATTCTAGAATTAAAAGGGTACATGTCTAAATTAGTTAGGTTCTCTAGAAACTTCCCACCAGGTTATTTTTAGGATATTAATAAAACTACCCTCCCCTCCTCATAATTTGTTAATTAGGATTTAATTCAAATTCGTTTTAAGTAATTTACGGAGGTTGATATTCCAAAATTTTAAATTAAACTATAAATTTAATTTTCAAGAAACAAGGGTTACAGATATGTCTATGCACGTTTATTTTGAGGACTTTCACGATATTGCTGCATCTCCAAGTGTAAAGACATATCCACTTGTGGATTTTGAGTCTTTAATTAGTATCAGATATCCAATTTGAATCACTGAATCTTTCGAGTACAGCTGGGTATATAGTATACTACAGTCCATAGTCTTTAGTATATCTTAGATATCTGAGTACTCTAATGATTGTCTTCCAGTGATTTTCTCCTTGATTACTCATATATCAACTCAGTTTGTTAACTGATTGAGCTATGTCTAGTCGTGTACAATTCGTGACATACATTAGGCTCCCAATTATGCGAGAATATTCCACTTGTGAAATACTTTCTTCGGTACTCTTCATTAAATGAAGATTTAGATCTAGTAGAGTTTTTGCAATGTTATTATCGTTTTAATTATATTTCTCTAAGATTTTCTCAATGTAATGAGATTGAGATAATATCAGCCCATCTGGCATTTTAGAAATCTTAATTTCTAATATAACATCTACAACCCCCAGATCTTTCATATCAAAGTTTTTGAGTAAGATCTTCTTTGTGTCCTGGATTATATTATAGTTAATGCCTATTATCAGCATATCATCCACATATAGGCATATAGTGACATATCCAATTTGTGTGTTTTAGAATATGCACATTTATCACACTCATTAATTTTGAATCCATTTGACAACATTACATTATAAAACTTTTGGTGCCACTATTTAGGTGCTTGTTTAAGTTCGTATAGAGACTTAACTAGTTTTCATACCTTTCTTTCTTTACCTGCTACTATAAATCCTTCTGGTTGATTCATATAATTTTTTTTCTTCTAAGTCATCATTTAGAAAGGTAGTCTTTATATCCATTTGATGTATTTAAAGATTATGCAATGCTGCAATTGTAATTAACATTCGAATTAATGTTATTCTTGTTACTGGTGAATATGTGTTAAAATAATCAATTTTTTGTTTTTGATTATATTCTTTGACAACTAGTCTTGCCTTATATTTATCAATAGTTCCATCAGCTTTTATCTTTCACTTGAATATCCATTTACAGCCTAATGGCTTACACCCTGGAGGAAGATCAACCAGTTCCCTTGTATGGTTTTGCATGATGGACTCTATTTCATTATTGATAGCTTATTTCCAGTTATGGAGTCTCTAGTGTAGAAATTGCTTCTTTGAAAGTTTGAGGCTCATTTTCTAACATAAAGGTTAAAAATTCAGGTCCAAAGGACTTCAATGTTCTAGACCTCTTACTACGTCTAGGCTCATCTTCCTTATCTGGAAATTTATTGTCTGCATTATTTTGACCATCATGTCTAATATCATCATGATTTATTTTTAATGTTTCTCTTTCATATATCTTTTTACATGGAAAGATATTCTCAAAGAATAAGGCATTCCTAGATTCAATAATTGTATTATTATGTATCTCTGGAATGTCTGACATGTACGAGAAATCGATAAGCAGAACTATTTTTATCATATCCTATAAATATGCCATCGAAGGCCTTAGGACATATCTTGACCTTTTTAGACAAAGGAAATGCCACTTTTGTAAGACATCCCCACACTTTAAGGTATTTATTGGAAGGTTTTCTTCCTTTACATAATTCAAATGGAGTCTTATCCATTTTCTTGTGGGGCACCTTATTTAAAAGGTAGTTGGAAGTAAGTTCATCTTCTCCCCTTAGGTTATTTGGTAGACCAGATTTTAGTAATAAAGAATTCATCATTTCTTTAATTGTTCAATTTTTTCGTTCAGCAATACCATTAGATTATGGTGAATATGGTACAGTGGTTTGGTGGATAATTCCATGTTCTGCACAGAACCCTACAAAAGGTGCTTCATATTCACCACCTCCATGACTCTTAAGAACTTTATCTTTCGATTAAGTTGGTTTTTACTTCAGTTTTATATTGCTTGAATATATATATTGCCTTATCTTTTGATTTCATAAGATAAACATATAGCAATATCGAGTACTGTCATCGGTGAAAGCAATAAAATACTTCTTCCCATTTCTAGTTTGCATGCCTTTTAGATCACATACATCTGTATGGATAAATCCAATGGTTATGTATCTCTTTCAACCAGATTTTGGAAGAAAGTACAAGTTAATTTCGTTTCTGCACATATTTCACACTTATGATTTGAATCTATTGCATATCTGGGAATTAAGTCCATGTTCATTAGTTTCCTAATTAAATCATAATTAACATGAACTAATATACCATGCCACATATGATAGGACTCTAAAATAAAAGAAAAATTAATCATCTTATTAGGCATAGCAGTCATTACATTCATTTTAAAGAGGCCCTCCTTGAGGTAACCCCTCCCCACATTAATCCTACTCTTGTTAAGTATAAATTTGTCAGATTCAAATATCAACTTAAACCCATGCTTATTTACATAGATCTAGAAATCATATTCTTCCGAATATCAGGAACGTGTAGAACATTGTTAAGCTTTAATTCCTTTCCTGACGTCATTTTCAGAAATATCGTCCCTTGTCCTTCAACCTTTGACGATGAAGAATTTTTTATGAAGAGTTGTTCGCCTTGGTCAACTCTTTGGTAGGTATTGAACATCGCCTTTCAACACAGATATTACGTGTAGCCCTAGTGTCAACCCACCACTCCCTTGGGTTGCTTCCTACAAGGTCACTTCAAAGACAACAACCGCTAGAACCAGGTCTTCAACACCCTTGGCCAAATGCTCATCTTCAGTCATATGAGCCTGGTGAGAATGTCCCTTTTTGTTGTTGTTGTTGTTGTTGTTGTTGTTGCGGCTATGACAATCAACAGCTTATGTTTTATCTTCTTACATGTGTGGCATTTTTCTTTGAAATTTTTGTAGTTTCCTTGACTGGAGTCTCCAAATTGTTTGTGTTTTTCCCCTTTTGTCCTGTTTTCAAGACATTTGCCTTGACTTCTATAGAAGAGATTTTATCAGTGCTCTTGTTGTTCTCTTCTATTTTAAGCCTAACAATCAGGTATGCCAATGGCATAGCCTTACGTTTTTGTTTCAAGTAGTTCTTATAATCCTTTTAGAGAGGTGGAAGTTTTTCAATTATAAAGGCTACTTGCAAAAGTTCACATAAGGCCATACCTTCGGCAACAAGTTTCTGTAAGATACATTGTAAATCTTTGACCTGACTTGCCACAGTTCTAGAATCAACCATGCAGTAGTCTAGAAATTTGCTTACTATAAATTTCTTAGATCCTGCATTCTCTGCTTTGTATTTCTTGACCAGAGCATCCCAAACTTCTTTTGCAGTCTTCAGTGGACTGTAAACATTCCATAAATAGTTGTCAAGTCTACGTGTTTCCTGGACAAAAAGTCTACATTCTTCCATTTTTTAATATTTACAATAATATTATTGTTAGTTTCACCTTCTTGCAGAATATGGACTGTTTCAATTAGAATATTTGCCAGATTCAAAGTTGTAAGGTAGAACAACATCTTCTGCTGCCAGTGTTTGAAGTCGGTTCCATTGAACCTCTCCAGTTTCTCTCCTTGTTCGATATGGATAGGTGTAAAATCCCCCATTTAAGATGAATGATAATTAGTATAAACATTACTAATATAGTTTTTAAGGCTGGAATCAGAGTTAGACCTAATATATATGCATAGGATTTTATAAATATAGTTAATAATTAACTTAAGCTAGGTATAAATGTTTGACTTTAACAAACCCATTTCCAACGGCAGCCCATTGTTTGACACATTCCATTCATCTACAAGATTTCCTTGCTATTACTATATATATCTATTTTAATTATTGGTGCACCGTTGGTTGAAGCCAAATTATCTCAACAAAACCTTTTATCCAATACCCATTCGATCCAAACATCTACCCTATCATTGCAACAAATCCCAGCCTATGCATGTGCATTCCCTTTCCCTTATCGGGTCGGACGAGTCACCATACCAGCACCCAAATCCAAAACTTATGAAGGGATTCAAATTCTCTTCATATGCGAATAGTTCATTCGTCCATGTCGCATAGGACAATGTAGATCACGTCTTGCTGCAGAGTGGAACGACCATGCCTGTACGCCGAGACCCCCTCCAGCTCACGCGCGCATACGGCGCCAACGACCGACCTCTCCCCTGGCAAGCCTATCCTACCGTTCATCTCCATCACCTTCTCCTAGCTAACCCTAAACTCATCTCTATATATTTCATCATCTTCATCTCTTCATAAACAACCCTAGCCACCACCTTTACGGGGAGCAACTTCACCACCACCTCCTCCATTGGCTCTTACTCGTGACCAACCTCCTCCCTCTACTCATTCTCCTTCCTCTCACTATTTTTGACCTCCACTTCCCCCGAGCTCCTCTCACCATCATCGTCATCAGTGTATTCAATGAACGACATTGCACCTCCCAAGTCTCGGGTGAGCCACCCTTGCCTGTCTCGAGCGTCAATACCGCACCCTTCCAACACCACGTCCGATGCTAGCTTCGACGTGGCCGAGGGGCAGTGGACAGCCCTATCCATCCTCTCGACAAGGAGACACCGAGCAGCATTCTCGCTTGCCCCGAGGTCCAATCTGATACGAGCAGGCCGTATCGAATACACCATCCCTCATCCAAGCTGCCTTCCTGACGGTGGCACCTCACCCATACAGCCTCGTTAACCATCCCCCCCATCTCCACAAGCTCTCCAAGTCCTCTTTCCTTGACTCATCCTTTCGACGTACAGATCGAATCAGTGATCTCAACATCAACCACTCCTCTTTCGTGTAGCCAACATCCTTCCCGTTGTCCAAGCACCTTCGTCGTCGAGGGACAGGGGACCCTGACTTCGTCTCCGGTCATTTTGATCTGGCTTGGGATTCAACAATAATCTTCAGCCTACGAGATCCGCCATTGCGCCCTACCGAAGACTAGGAGCCCTGCATATTCAAATTTTTGCCTTGGTATATTTGCTTCTACGTTACTTTGTTTCTTCATATCTTGGTGTTCCTTATAATATTTATTATTGATTATTTTATCCCAAGGTTTCTGTTGTCGCGCTATTGAGTGTATGGAGCGTCGAGCATAGATCAGACTTGAGCCTCGCAACCAAGGAGGCGATTGCATCCTTCATGCTCAGGCGAGTGGTCACTCGCACTCGTAATAGTATATTAAAATCAAATATTTTCCTTATTCTTAGCGTAAATTTTGGTTTAGAATTGAATGACTAATTAAATCACTATGTTAGCTAATAATATGGACAACCCCTCGATTACTTACTTTCCTTCGACATAGTATTAATAAGGATCACAATGCTCATAGTTTATCCTAATATCCCTTGCTATGCATGATAGCTATAGATCATACCTAGTATTTACTTGACAGTAGTATCCCTCAATTGTTATATTTTTCTGTAACTGGATTATATTTACTAGGTAGCATTTGCACGATAGCATAAACTGTATGTGTGTGAGATTATGGTTAGACACTCCTAGAAAAATGCTATCTTTACATTAGTTGTACCTCTACTTTATTTGATTTTATTCGAGACAGTGTAGATATTGCCTTAATGACATGAATATTTTCTAAACACTTGCTTTGCATGCTAGTTAGACAACACACTTGTTGTACCTTGATTTTGTAATTTACTTGTAGTCGGGTTCTCATTTACAAATGCAAATACAAAGAAACAAATTCAAATACAAAGGAGACTCTGCCAAAATTTTCGGAAACCCTTAGAATAAATATGGAATATAGATGTAAGGGAGCACCTTAGTTTAGGGAGTAGTACATTTTTCTAATTTAATTTGATAGTTGGATACCAGTTAGGACTCATCTTCCTTTACGACCTAGCCATTTATTTGAATTGTACTCATAATAACTTATATGTTGGTTTCCTTAATTCGTGATTAAAAAGATTCATGTTTGATTGATAGTTGAAACTTGAGTAATTTATGATTTGGAACAGCTTGCTTGACTTGACTTGGAACATCTTGCTTGACTTGACTTGGAACAGCTTGTTTGACTTGTATTTTGGAATAGCTTGCTTGACTTGTATATTTAGAACAACTTGTTTTCTTGATTTTGGATAACTCGATTACCTTTGATATTTTTACTTTGGTGGTTCACTGCGATACTTGGATGTTCTCTTATCTACCGCCATTATGTGTATATGTATTATTTTTATGTAACTCATATGCAGGCATATCTGTACACAGGTATGAACCTCCTACCAAATTTCTTAACTCATGTCTTTAGTTACATTGTATTTACTTCATATCTGTACCTTGTCGTAGCTTGCCCTTGTTATGATTATATTGATAGGATGGACTTAGTTACATACCTATGTATATTTTTGTGTTTGATATATGTTTATGAGAGCGGCTTTCTTTGGACCCACGCTCTCCCTGAATTGACGGGCTGGATTTGTGTATCCAGGTTTCAGGGAAGTGAGTGACAGAGGATTGATCCAGCTACGAATCCACCGAGGAGTCAGATTTAGGCGCCAGTACCCGAGCAGCCGTGGGTACCCTCACCTCGTATCGTTATCTTTTATCTTTCCTATTACTTTTAGTACCTTCTTCATGAGGAGCGATATGTGTTACCCATGGTATTCTACTCTTATGAGTTTGGTTTTTATATGCCCATGTTCTTATGTTTCAGACATATTCAAACATAAATGCTATCGGATGGCCAACTTTAGTATTATATGTTCTGACTTGCTTTCATTACCCATGGGGTTTGAGCTACAGTAATAGGCCAAATATAGATTATGCTTGCTAGAATACCCAACTATAGACAGCTTATACATATATCGTTGGACAAGAGTCCATGGTAGACGTAGCTGACTGTTGCCACGTGGCTCGGTCCCGCGTATTTTGGGACTGGGACGTGACAACAGTAACAATAGTGATCATCATAGTATTCTCAACATTTGTCATTTTGTCTGTTACAATAAAGTAGTACAGACCATTAAGAAAAAAAAAATTTAATGTACAAATATTCTGTCTATGTTCTATTTATGTATAACAAATCAGAAGTAAATTCAGATTCAAATAGAACGATTTAAAACCAGAAATGTTTTTTGAAACCTGAATAAATGAAGTATTGTATATCAAGTCAGTAACAATCAATTCGTTTCAGAAACTTTAATTTTCAGAGACTTTGATTCGTTCAAATTAGAAATAAACAGAAACATTATTGAGTAATCTTGAATACAGTAAATGAAGACAATATCAATACTTTTAAAGTTAATTGATACACAGCGATGAAGCCAGCAGCTCCAACCGCAAGAACGAGGGAGAACGCAGTGATGGATGCGGAGGTGACCAAGTATCTGGTGCTGGCGCAGCAAACAAACTGGGGCCGCATGATGCTTACTCTTACTGCTACTCCTACCGCTACCACAACCAATGGACAGATGTTATTTGGGAGTGGCAGCAGCAGCAGCAGCACTGGACGTGGCCTAGAGGAAAATATAGTGTAGCAACCCTACATGAATTGGCAGTTCCTGGATGCATTTTCCATTTTATTGAAAGACCATTGATGATCTCTCTTGTAATCTTTTCTTAGGATGTTTTTTTTTCCCTCTTTTTGGTTTCGGGTTAATATTATTTTAGGTTGCTTTGCTGCTTTCTTAATTAGTTTCAGATGCTTTGGTTTTTTTTTTGGTAAAATTATAAGGGCACTGCACATTTTACTCGGGGCTAGCCAATTTATAAATTAGAAAAAATTACAAGTTTGTCATCATGAAAGTTACTCGGGGCTAGCCCACTGTAATACTCAGGACTGTCAAAATTTCGACAGTCCCACCATTTGGAAGGACTGTCAAAATTTTGACAGTCCTACCACTTGGAAGGACTGTCAAAATTTTGACAGTCCTACAAATAGATAGGACTGTCAAATATGTGACAGTCCCATTTATAAGGACACTGCACATTTGACTCTGGGCTAGCCCATTGGAAATTTACAAAAAATTACAAGTTTGCCATCATAAAAGTTAGTCGGGGCTAGCCCAAAGTTATAATCGGGACTGTCAAAATGGTGACAGTCCTACCACTTGTAAGAACTGTCACAATTATGACAGTCCTACCCATTTTGTAGGACTGTGAAATTTTTGACAGTCCTACAAATTGTTAGGACTGTCAAAAAATTGACAGTCCATTTCCCAAAATTACAAGTTTGCCACTCTGATAGTTAGTTGGGGCTACCCCACACCAAAGTATAAAAGTCAAATGGGTTTCTATTTTTGGCATTCCACCTAGACTTAAGAAACCCTCATTCCACCAAGCCCAAACCTAAATTTGGAAATAGCTAGTTGTGGTTGGAGGAGTATTTTACTTTGGTGATACCCCAAGGAATATTCTTCCGGTATGTCTTCGACAACCTACGTTGAATAAGTTTTGCAAATGTGCGAAAAAGATTTAGTTTATTTTGATTAATGTAGGAACAATGCATGAAAAAATGTTCGATGACGAAGTCGGATCGTCCAATTCATTAATTATGCACTCCGGACGTTCCGAAGTACAAGTTGGTTGTTCCGAAGCACGTACGGTACGTAAAACGACAACCCTAATTTGACAGTCACGAGTTAGGACTGTAAACATTAGACAGTCCTATATAAATATAGGACTGTCAAATATTCCACAGTCCTATATAAATATAGGACTGTCATAAATTCAACAGTCCTACGTAAAAGTAGGACTGTCATAATTTTGACAGTCCTATATAAAAATGGGACTGTCAAAATAGTGACAGTCCTGGATAATTATATGAAGTTATTAATTTTTATATTATTTTATATTGGTTATAGGACCAAGCTTGTTCAGATATAGTGGTACATCCTGCTGTTGGTGTTGATGTGGATGATATTTTCTCAACGGATATTGAGTTTGCAAGCCATGAAGAAGCATTAGAGTGGTGCAGAGAAGTTGGGAGACGACATAACGTAGTTATTGTCATTGCAAGATCCATCCGATCTCGGCCGGGCCAAAAATATCTTGAGCTTGGATGCGAAAGAGGAGGTGTGTTTAGGCATCATAAAAAGAAGGGTGTTGTTGAAAAAGAAATCCCTAAGAAAAATATTGGGACGAAAAAATGTGGTTGTCCATTGAAGGTGTTGATTGTAAAAGTTGAAGATGTGAAGTGGATAATCGAAGTTAAGAATGGAAGGCACAATCATCCTATTCCAGGGACACTTACGGGTCATGCCTACGTGGCACAGTTGAAGGAGGATGAGAAAAAGTTGGTTGAAGAAATGTTCCTTTCAGGAGTTGCACCGAAACAAATTTATTCTGCTGTGCGACAAAAACAAGATGGGAATAAGTCTACCATGAGGACCATCTATAATAGTTTGGCCAGAGCGAAATGCAATAGTATGAAAGGAAGAATGGCGATGCAGCAAGTATTGAAGCTGCTTGGGGAGCATCACTACGTGGAGTACCATAGAAGACATCCACAAACTGATGAACTCCTTTCATTGTTTTGGGCTCATCCTGATTGCACACATATGGCTCGGTCCTTCGCAGACGTGTTGGTCCTTGATTGTACATATAAGACCAACAAGTTCAAGATGCCTCTTTTGTATGTTGTCGGGTTTACGTCTACGGGAAAAACATTTACAGTCACTTTTTGTTTTATGAAGAGTGAGACAGTAGAGGATTACACATGGGCGTTGAGGAAACTGCAATCCCTGTACACAGGTTACAAAGAGCCGTCTATTTTTGTTACTGACAGAGAATATGCGTTGATAAATGCTATAGATATTGTATTTCCTCATGCGCATAGACTACTATGCACTTGGCATATAAATAGAAATATCCATGCTCAATGCAAGAAAAAATTTGAAACTGTGGACGGTAAAATTGACATGCTTCGCTTCGAAGAATTCTACAGTGATTGGAGTCTTGTATGGCGAGCAAGTACTACAGACAGTTACGATGCAGCATGGTACATGTTCCAACAGAAGTGGGAGCCAAGTAACCCGACATGCATATCTTATATCAAAGATACTTGGCTAGGACCACATAAAGAGCAATTCGTCTTAGCATGGACCAACATGGTGAAGCATTATGGCACGATCACTACGAACCGGGTCGAAGGGGCACACTTATGTTTGAAAAGATATCTACGCTCATCGGTCGGTAATTTTGTCTGTGTTTGGCAATCGATTCATTTGATGACTATTGCCACGGTGAACAATATTGTAGCATCATTTGAGATGAGCCTCAATATTGCAAAGCATGAATACAAGCAAGAACACCTCTTGGATGGTTTAACTCATGTGGTATCTCACAAGGCCTTGGGGTTATTGCTTGAGGAGATTCGAAGGTCAAAGTCGGTGGGTTATGATCCCGAGGTTTGCGGTTGTTCATATCGACATTCACTCGGACTTCCGTGTGCACATGAAATCAACGAATACCGTCGTGAATCTATACCTATTCCAATAGATGTTGTTGATCAACGTTGGCGACAGCTGTCGATAATGCCGACGGTGGAAGTACAAGATGATTTCTTTGCGTTGTCCCAAGTTAAACTACTTCACGCAAGGTGGTGTGGCACAACGGAACCGGAGAGAAGATCCATTGAGTTTAAAATCCATGAGATTGCAGTCCCGGCAACTACTCGATTGCAAGAGCCATCCGTGGTTCGAACTCCTAAGGGAAGACCACACTCAAGAAAGAGTAGAGCCAAAAAGAAGGAGGAGGAGTCAACTAAAAGAGATCCATCCTTATTTGAACATATCGAACGCAGTTTGGAGGCAAAGTCCGTTGTTCGAACTCCTAAGCTAACTATTCGAAGGGGGAAGAAACAGAAAACGATAGATGCAGGCACGGCGTAGGGTGTTGAAAACTTTCTGTTTCTTATAGTCTATACATTGAAAAATTCCTACCTGAGATACGAAACTTCATTTGGTCTATTGATGATGTTCCTGCGGATGGCCACTGTGGATACCATGCACTAGCAAGACAACTAGGCTATTCAGTGGAAGCAGGATGATGACAGGTTAGGGCAGAGTTGTACGAGGAGTTGGAGTCGCGACTAGCCTTCTATAGCCAGATACTTGGCGAAGAAATTGTGGAGGATTTGTTGGCAGGCATACCTTGTACGAAAATAGTTACCGGACCAGAGCATTACATGGATGTCCCGGCTGCTGCTTACGTCTTCTCTAATAGGTATAAGTTACCTATTGTAATTATCTCACATGGTATTAACAATACTTTCTTTCCAATGTGTGCCCCCCCGGCCGAACACCGAGTATCCAATCTATGTTGCATTGGGCTTGTCGGACAATACTTCGTCATCCCAAGGTTGATCGCTCATTCTTCTATTCCGCCACCTTCTACGCTTTGGTATAAACACGCACCTGAGAAAGCGATCGCATGGACGACACCCTACATGGATGCAATGGCGGCCTATAAGAAGATGATGAAGATGGAGGATCCAAAAATCATGTCGGACGACTACTTTGATATTTTAATCGATTGATACTGCCCCAAGTGAAAATGTGTAAATTTTTGATCCATGTTTGTCTAAGTGTATATTGAACCATATGTTGTGTAATGAAAAGAGTTATGAAGATTTTGATTGTATATTGCGCATTGCTACTAATAACTTAGGACTGTCATTATGGAAAACTGCCAGGATACTAGGACTGTCACAATTTTGACAGTCCTAGTGTAAACTAGGACTGTCACATGACAGTCCTAAAGTTTACTCACTGTAAATATGCACATTTATATAACTTTAGGACTGTCACAATTTTGACAGTCCTAGTGTAAACTAGGACTGTCAAAATTGTGACAGTCCTAAAGTTTACTCACTATCAAGGATCAGTATATATATAACTTTAGGACTGTCACAATTTTGACAGTCCTAGTGTAAACTAGGACTGTCAAAATTGTGACAGTCCTAAAGTTTACTCACTGTAAATATGCACATTTATATAACTTTAGGACTGTCACAATTTTGACAGTCCTAGTGTAAACTAGGACTGTCAAAATTGTGACAGTCCTAAAGTTTACTCACTGTAAATATGCACATTTATATAACTTTAGGACTGTCACAATTTTGACAGTCCTAGTGTAAACTAGGACTGTCAAAATTGTGACAGTCCTAAAGTTTACTCACTGTCAAGGATCAGTAAATATATAACTTTAGGACTGTCACAATTTTGACTGTCAAAATTGTGACAATCCTAAAGTTTACTCACTGTAAATTTGCACATTTATATAACTTTAGGACTGTCATAATTTTGGCAGTCCTAGTTTACACTAGGACTGTCAAAATTGTGACAGTCCTAAAGTTTACTCACTGTCAAGGATCAGTAAATATATAACTTTAGGACTGTCACAATTTTGATAGTCCTAGTGTAAACTAGGACTGTAAAAATTGTGACAGTCCTAAAGTTTACTCACTGTCAAGGATCAGTAAATATATAACTTTAGGACTGTCACAATTTTTACAGTCCTAGTGTAAACTAGGACTGTCACAATTGTGACAGTCCTAAAGTTTACTCACTGTCAATTTTGGACAGTCCTAGTGTAAACTAGGATTGAATATACAGTTAACCCACTGAACAATATGCCCAGTATACAGATCAAAATAGTAACAACAAGGCAAAATTAACTCATATGTCACAACATGGCAAAATTAACTCAAAGTGTCACAAGTAGGCAAAATTATAGTTTAAAGTTTTACAACTCAAATCCTCAATATCGTCAAAGTGTCATAAGTAGGCAAAAAGTCATATTCAATCAAACTTTTACAACGTTTACAGGTCAAATTTTGACAATTCTCAAAGGTCATATTCAGTCACACTTTTATAACTAAAAATGATTGTTCAAACGTCATGGCGCCTCTTCGTGCGTTGCTCTCTAGTATCCAAGAAAGGATATTCTTCAGCGCTGTCGATATTTTGTAGTTTGTCATTGATTGTCATAAAATTGGAACCCTGGCAACTGACGAGGCTTCTTCCCAACTTCTTAACTTTCCTTGCCTATTCATGAAAAATGAAAATAATTGTTAGCCACAATTACAAATATCAAACTTAAACTCTACAAGTAGGCTCACCATCTTGACCAGTGCCGTATATAAGACCGATTTGGGAGGAAGATCTGACGGTACACGCACAATATCCCCTCCGCGTTGGAACAAGGTCGGTAGTCCGACACCGGCGTAGTAGGCGAGGTAGTCGTCGCTGCACTCTGCCATATTGACTGCTGCTAGCCGGTCGGTATCTCTAATAACGTGGCGTTGCCACTCGGTGAAGAAGTGCGATACCCAGTTGAAATGTGCAGGTATATAGTTGAGCGGTTTTGTACCGCGCGGAGGAGTTATCATTTGCAAAGTTTGCCTTGGGACAGTTTGGACATAGCCAAACTGACGTAGCACTCTATCCGGCATATAAGCCTCATTGATTTCATGACAACTGATAACACCGTGATATAAGGCGACTGGTTGCAACGGATGGGTAGTCTGTCCCAAATCACGGTATGGATCCCATACAATCTGCACCACATAAAATTTAACATAATGTCATTTAGCATAACGTAGTAAATTAATACCAATTAAGTACAAAATTAGGTCTATATTCACCTCTTCTGTCGTTATATCTTCGAGTGCATGCCGTAGAGCGGCCAATGTGTGAGAACGTTTGGCATCTTCTTTAGTCGGCTTCCAGCGGCACATTCTAGGAAGGTTCTCATCATACCCTTGGCTCAGCTTCGCCCGCTGCAGGGTTGGAAAGTGCTCGTATATCCATGCCTTCACGTTACCAGAAATATATTAGTCCAAAAATAAACAACACAATTTCAATTTATGTAAACAAGTTGACAAAGATATATGTATACATGGAGTAGAGTCTGGCATCCGAAAATTGTCTTCGAACCCACACGGAATGCCGCACCAAGCTCGCGGTAAAGGTATGCCAGTATACCGCTTCCCCAAAAAATTTTGTCCACTATTTCAATGTTGTCCATATCGATGAGATATTTGGCATTTATGGACGTTCCGGACTTATCGGTAATGCCGACAGCCCCTAAGATGAACTGCATATATCCGCGGGCCACATTATCGCTATTATCAATTTTGGGGGCCGGCTCAGCGAATATCTCCTCCAAATATTTTAGAGGAAGTCCATAGGACTTCTTAAATTCTCGAAGACTAGTAAAACTAGTGGAATCAACTCCCAGACACCCTGATACATGATCCACAATATTGTCGTAATAGTCGATGCTCGAGTCATCAAAAGTATGATTCTGCATGGAACGACCATCAACCCTAAGTCCCAATATATGATGGACGTCATCAAGGGTAATCGTCAACTCTCCATTGGGTAGATGGAAAGTGTTGGTCTCTGGATGCCACCGTTCTACAAATGCTGAAATCAGTGCATTATCCACCGTCGTATATGAGTAGCTACCCAAATATTGTAGACCGGTGGGACTGATTTTTGCCTTCACCTCATCTCCCAATAATGCATACCTCCATGTATTACATTTTTTGCCATGGTTGATCACCGTCAACAAACGACCACTCTCCTGAAAAGTCAACAATTGGATGAAATTAAACCTCCATGTTAAATGAACTTCGAACTTACAACTATATATAAATTTATCATAACATAATGTACTTACCGGATTGTTCCATATTTGGTATGCAATATGGTTTTCGATCGACGGTAACATAGAGCAACCGTTTGGACGAGTGTCGACTCGACTATCTGCCTGCTCAGAAGGTCCCGAACCATCAGTAGGCCGGTTTCCGAGACTTTGTGGAAGACTCGCGGCAGGACTATCTGCAGGCTGAGAAGGTCCTGAACCATCAGTATGCCGATTTGGAACATTTGGCATGTCCTCATCGGAGGAGGAAGAAGAACCGGAAGAACTAGGAGGAGCACGTCTCTTTGTGGCAATCTTCTTCGTCAATGGACGTTTCCTCACTTCAGTGCGTGCCTCGGCCTCGCGGATAGTCTCGCCTTGCGAAACTGTGCGTTCCTTACGCATCGACGCAGTAGGGCGTCTTCTCATTTCTTCATCCACAGTGTCCTTTCCAGGGGCATGACTATAAGACAAAATTTTATATATACAGACAAAAATTAATTTATATTTTAACATAATAATTGAATTTTTTTTCAGGACTGTAGCCATTTCTACAGTCCTGTAAGTATACAGGACTGCAGATTTTTCAACAGTCCTAATCTTTTAGGACTGTTGAATTTCCTACAGTCCCATATAGATTTAGGACTGTAGGAAATTCGACAGTCCTATATATATATAGGACTGTCGAATTTCCTACAGTCCTAAATCTATATGGGACTGTAGCAAATTCTACAGTCCCGCTCGATACTGCTCGACAATGTCGAGCAGTCTCGACATTGTACGCCCTAAAATCATGTTCCAAACGACTTCTATGTCTAAACTACATCCTAGACTCCGCCAAGGACTAGTATGCCCTGATTTGAAAGAAAATAACTCAAATTTTTCAACATGCAAGAGGATTTCTTAAAAATTTTGGACAATTTTTCAAATACAATAGCACAAGGAGAATGATGATTTCTACCTTGGTACTTTCGAGACTTTGGGAACCATCGACAAGGAGGAGGAGGACAACGGAGATCGGCCGGCGGGAGGGGGTCGGCGGGAGGGGGTCGGCGCGGGAGGGGGAGAACAAATGAAGTTGTCTGGGGAGGAAGAGAACAAATGAGGAAGAGAACAAATGAAGAGAACAAATTCTAGGCTAGCCCCAAGTAAAAACTTGGGCTAGTATGAGTAAAGGTTGCTCTATAGTGGGCTAGCCCCAATCCTGGGCTAGCCCCAAGTAAAATTGTCAGTGCCCTTATCAAAAGCCTTTTTTTTTTAGTCTTGTCTTCAGAAAAATACAATAACCGCATGATGTTATTATCTTCATTTCTGGGTTTCTTCTTGAGTTAGGAGCCTACTATGTTATTTTAGGTTGCTCTGTCATTCTCATATTGCTGGGTTCAACGTGTCTCGAAAATTTGTAACTATCTAGCTTTGTTTCAATAGATGAGACGAGCTCAGCCCAACTCCATTTGTCAAGAAGAGAAAAATATCAATGAAACTTTCACAATTTGAAACGTAGCTAAAAACCCATAAATACAGCCTATGTATCCAACCATAAAAGTACTATTCATCATCCAAAAAATTTAGGTGATGCTATCTTCTGTCTGACAGCAGCTGATATGATAAATATTTGTTAGGGTCCAGTCTGGATTTGTTAAATTTTGGAACTCAAATATGGTCAAAGATTTGATTTGATATAATTTGGAAATCGATATTAAATGTAAGATTTGATTAGATTTTAAATTTGTATCAAATATTTAATCTGACCATATTTGGAAGTCCATAATTGGTGTTGGACTAGGTGGAATATGATTCTTATTTTAAAATTTTCTATTTAGGAAATCTTATTATGAACTAAAATATGATTTCCCATCCTATAAATATAGGAGGACGGTGGAGGCAAAAAAGAGAAAGTCCGTGTTTTACTCTTAGGACTTCGCCATTCAATACAGAAGAAAGAAGGAGATCTAATCAGGGAGTCGTCGACTTCGGTTAGAAAAATTGCTACGAGTTGGTGAACGATTTCAATTGTAATATCTTATTTTTTTTCTTGAGTGTGGTGAGTGAGTTGAACCTATTATGGCAAAGGGTTTCAACATTAGTTTTTGCAATCTTGTAATTTTACCTGAGTTATAAATGTTGGGATTTGTCCAGGTGACGTAGTCACCACCATATACTTATATTTATCTGTGCTTGGTATTCGTTAGACATGGTTGGTTATCTCAGGTGGGTTGGTCTAAAATTTTTGCTGCAGAAACTCTCAGACACGGTGTCAGAACGCTTGCAGGACGTATCCGATTCCCAACAATTTTAACATTAAAATTAACATAAAAATTAAAATTAATGTTAAGATTAATACTTAATGTTAAATTAATATTAAAATCAATATTATTACTAAAATTAAAATTAAATTTAAATTTAATTTTAATTTTAAATTAAAAATAAAAATAAAATTAAAATTAAAATTAAAATTAAAATTAAAATTAAAATTAAAATTAAAATTAAAATTAAAATTAAAATTAAAATTAAAAAAATTGGTTGATGAAATTTTTGGATTAAAATATGTTATGTCCTATACCACATAATAGGAGAAGACATCATCCAAATATTTTGGGTGATGAATAGTATAATTGATTGAACCATCCAATCCTATTTAATGGTTACGTCACTCCAAATTAGACACTGAATCTGCCAGATTGAACCGATTTTTAAAACAAGACAAATTTTAAAAATTATGTATAACAATAATGTAAAGTCTACCTATCGATATTTTATAGACATTAAGTACTATATAATCATTATTAATAAATGTTCAAGTCATCAAATCTTTTCTATTCATGGAAACAAATAATTACTATGAGTATATAAATAAATCTCAACGATAAGATCCAATTATGATTGGATTAATTTGTGAGTTAATCACGCATGTAAAATTTCTCTATTTATTAAATTTCTTTTAGGTCTATAAATAATTATATTCATTATCAGTCCACAATTTTCTATAATATGCTCAAAATCCAAATATTCCACTTCGATCTTTTATCCTTGGGTCAAAGTGTAAATCGGGTCGGGTCGGCCCGGGCCTAGTTTTGACCGTGTTTGACCTATCATGGGCATGGCCGGGTTTAAATAGGAGTGGAGGCGGCCCGAGCAGGCCTAGATCGGAGGAGGAGGGGATTGAATCCATCTCGGACTCGAATTCGATCGAGAGTGGGTCGGGCCGAACCGGGTTGGTCTGGGTCCGAGCTGGTTCTGGATTAGCCCAATTTTATTAAAAATATTCCAAAAATTTGACATTTGAGGAAAGAAGAAAGATAAATTTTATTAGTATCATTAAAATTAAAATTAAAATCTAATATAACATTACAAGAGAAGAGGAAATCTTTTTTTAATATATATTATTTTAAAATGGTACAAGTCCATCAATTCTTTGTAAGTCATACATAAGGAGATCAAAAATATTTTTTTAATATATATATATATATATATTTTACATGAGTCATACAACTCATATTTGTTTTTCAGCTTTTAAACTATCTTCAAAAAGAAATTATAATACTCCAAATGAAGTTTGTAGAGAGAATGAAAGTTGAAAGTCAAATATAAGTTGCAATTAGTTTTAAATATATCTATGACCTATGAAATAATAATAATAATACATATTAAAAAAGATAGATTTTTTCAAGAAGATACTAGATTACTAGATACACTTTTTCAGATGCCTATGTAGAATTTATGTGCCATAGTTAGGTTTTCATTGGAGTCATTTTCTACAATGTAAGCATTCTACAAGAACTCCATACATTGTAAACTCCGCTAAAATAATGCCAAACTTTTGATCTTCTTTCGAGTTGAGACCCTTGTTGCGGTGTTTAGGTTGATCTTGCGATTGCTGTGGTGGTTGATCATTTTCTATGACAATAAATTGCCTCTTAACAATAGATTGTTTCTTAATATTGTAAGAGAGAAAAAAATTGTTGTGGTAAATTTAAAAAAATTATGCCATATTGATAGAAATTTTTAGATGCCAAATTACCCATATATCCTTAAAATATAATTATTATAAGAATATTTTGGTCATTTTTAGCAAAATAATCAAAATACTCATCAAATAGATTAAAATTGCTATAAATTGGTGGTATTTTGGTAAAAATATCCACCATGAAAAATATGGTTGTTGGAGGGATAAATTACTAAAATACTCCTGCAAATTTTTTACAAACGGTTAAATGGAGGTATTTTCGTAATTTATCTCCTATATATAATGAACAATCAACCATTAGGTAGGACCCGCGACTATGTTGGGGGAGACCTGGTTGGAGACCGGGCCTTGTCCAGGTCATCGACCGGACCATTTCGGGCCGGATCGAGTGAATTGGAGGGGGTTGAACCAGAACAATTAGGTTGTTTGAGCGGGTAGGACTGGACGGACTTTCAGACCTGTTCTCAGGACAGACTTGACAGGATTTGACCGGACCAGTTCAGGATCGGGTTATGGACCGTCCCTTCCAAAGAAAATCTTAATCCTTGGACCATCTTTACGCGAGTAGATCCGGAGATGTCTCATTTAAAAAGTTAAAAATAACAAAGTTTTAATTATATAAAATATATTCGACTCTAGTTATTTCATAGTTTATATGTGTAAAGTTCGGATGGAAAACTTCTTATGGGTCCAAAATTTGGTATACTATTATCCGTGACCTGAGTCTATAGCATAGATATAGTATACTGACTCAGCCCTAAATTTATTTAATACTAACAACACTTGAAGATTTGCTAAATTATGGAATTATTATGTCAGGCACGTACATTAATGGGATATTCTCTGTCTTATTTTCCTATAAGTATCATTCCAAAACCTCTGAAAATTCCCACCCTAAATTGAAGAAGAAGAAGAAGAGGGAGGGATGGCTAGAAAGAAGATCACCATTGCCTACATTGCCAAGGGTGCCCACCGTCGTGCCACTTTCATGAAGCGTCGTCGGGGGCTCCTCAAGAAGGTCGAAGAGCTCGCCACACTCTGCGACGTGAAGGCGTGTGCAGTCATCCATGAGCCAGATACGCACCAAACAGAGGTCTGGCCTAACGAGCAAGAGACGGGGCGTGTGCTGCAGCGCTTCATGGACATGCCTCCGAATGTGCAATCAAAGAATATGCTCAGTCAGGTTTGTTTTTTTGGGGGGGGTACTTTCTTCGGAATTCTTATTTGTTCTTGACGTATTTCATGCCATCGAAGTTTGATTAATTCTTAATATTTGTACCTTTACGTGCACCAAGTCAGAATATGATGGGTTACATTAAAGAAAAACAATTTTCCTTGGAAAGTTGAGGTCTTTCCTAGATTTGACTACAGATATAGTTACAGAAAAGCAATTTTCCTTAGCAATGGAGGTACATTAAAGAAAAGCAATCTTCCTTAGCAATGGGGCTGCGCTGCGTGGCTTACGGGCGAGAACCGTAGGCCAATCCCGTGGTTCATTTATCATTTTCTTTTTCTTTTTTCTATTAATAGTAGATGCAAGTACTCCAATCGGATAATTATTTATGATCTGCTTAAAAATGTGCAAGCAAACTTTAACCTACAAGTAGTGCAGGAAGGGTACCTGCGCGAACAGATTTCGAAGCAGGAAGCGAAGATATGTAGGATCACGAACGAGATCCATCAGCTCGAAATGGCTGTCCTGGTGAATGATTGGTTAGCGGGAAAGAGCCTCCATGGTCTCAGCATGGACAAGATTATGGAGCTCCGTCAGTACCTCGACAACACCAAAATGATGGTACAGCAGAGGATGAAGGCGGCGGCTGCAGACGCAGGTATGAGGGAGAACGCAGTGATGGCCAAGGATCTGATGCCTGCGCAGCAAACCAACTGGGGCCCCATGATACCTACTCCTACTGCTACTCCTACCGCTACCCCTACTCCTACTGCTACTCCTACCGCTACCGCAACCAATGGACAGATCCTCTTTGGGAGGAGCAGCAGCAGCAGCAGCAGCAGCACTGGACGTGGCATGGAGGAAAATATAATGCAGCAACCCTACATGAACTTTGGCACTTCCTGGATGCCTTTTCCATTTTATTGAAAGATCATGCATGATCGCTCTTGTCATCTTTGCTTAGGATGTTTTTTTTTCCTCTCTTTGCTTTAGCTGTTTTCTTAGTTTCAAGTGCTTTTTTCTTCTTCTTTTTTAGTTAATCATCAGAATAATGCAATTTCACGGTCTCTGTGTGATGTTATAGTCTTCATTTCTGATTTTCTTCTTGGGATCGTAAAACAAGTACTATGACATGATACCCACGTACACATTACTGATACAGACGCGGCCACTGATTCAATCTCGAGGTTATAGTTCTTCCTAATAATGCAATTTTCCATTTTATTGAAAGAACATATTAATCCATTCCTATATAGAGAAATGGACATCTTCTTGCATGCCCTTTACACTCATCTTAGTTGAAAACAGACTCCTAGCCT